>CM035094.1:1334703-2534703 GCA_020205505.1 Panax japonicus
ACCTCTCCTATTATCATCCACGATTACCACCTGAGTGGTTACCACCTTTGTCCGTATTCTTTCCCCTCCTCGCTGGTTATCATCGTTCTGATGACTACCCTGGTTGTGGTCCCTCGGTTGAGTATACTCACCATCTCGCTCTAACAACTGAGCCCTGTTTACAACATCTGAATATAAAGAAAATTTATGAGATATAAGGTATTGGCGAATCTCGGGTTTTAAACCTCTCAGAAACATTCGCGTCATGCGTTCCTCATTCTCCACCAAATGAGGTGCAAACCTGGACAACTCTGCGAACTTTGCCTCGTATTGAGACACCGTCATGTTGTTCTGTTCTAATCTATAACTCTACCTCCTTCATATGACGAACATTTTCAGGAAAGTATTTGTCATTAAATAGTTTCTGAAAACGTCTCCCAAGACATGCTGAGTACGGCTGGATGGGTACGCTTCACAGACTCCCACCAGTAGTCTGCCTCGCCACGGAACATAAAGGTGGCGAACGGAACCTTCTGTTCCTCCGTACATCCCAAGACATCGATATCTTGGTAATTTGCTTGACCCATGTCTCCGCCATGATCGGATCTGGCTTTCCCTTAAATTCTGGTGGTCCCAACTCTTTGAACTGCTTGGCTGTGACAACCCGTGAATTGTTATCATTTCCTCCTGTATTTTGAACACGTGTCTCCCTCGTCTGATTTTGCATGAACTGCAAAAAGCTTCTAAACATTGCGTCGTTCATCGTCTGATCAGTGGTGTTGTTCACAGGAGGAACATTGCCAGCCTGTTGCACGTTCTCCTCGTTAGTAAGTACAGCATCTCCACGGGTCTCATTAACTCCACTGTTAACATTCTCGGTTGCCATTCTTAAATACTGCCATAAAACAAGGGTTAATTAAGCAAATCACATATCACATAATATCCCTATATACTGACCAACTAACAAATAAGCTTAGGTAGGACACACTAGCGAAGGAATTACTCGTCTCTCCCCTCCTAGTTCTATTCCCCGATCTCCGCCAGAGATCATATCCCTAAGCTCTGATACCAACTGTGACGCCCCCAAAATAGGTATTACAACACCCATTCTGAGTCGCCAAAATACATGGTATAGAAAGCAAACTACAACTTCAATTATACAAGTGTCGTATGAAATACGACAATACATACTGTGAGTTTAAATACAAATATTGTCTTCTAGACAATATTCACATGCAAATAAGTCCTCATTACAATTATTCAAACACTATTTTACAGAAATAGTGAGGACAACTACAACATCATCCTAGAATCATCACTCCATACCCCGACTCGATCCCGCTATGTTCTCACCTCCTGAGAAGAAAAATGGAACAAAAAGGAAAGGGTGAGCTCAACTAGCCCAGTAAAGAATATTATGACTAAGATAATATACAACAAATTATCGTTAGTCTTCAACAGGGAAAAATCTGATAGAATACAATAGACAACAAATTTTAGATCAATAAATGCAGCGGAAACAGCAATCCATTAGAAGAGTCATGTAGAGGATGAATTCTACTGTCTTCTAATATTTAAGAGTCCATCATCAATATTTTATCCCTATAACAATAATCAATATACATCTTTAATCATCTTTGCACTACAGGCCAAAGATATTCATTTATATCACCAGTTGGTCATGTTCATCTCAACACCTGTTCATCTTTGCACTACGGGCCAAAGAGATTCATCAGTTTAATCATTCATCTTTGCACTACAGGCCAAAGATATTCATCAAGTATCATCATTTAGGACTGAGGATGATGAAAAACATTTTTAAGAATGAATCCAGTGAAATAGAAGGACAAATATTAGGGATTCGTATAACAGTTTATCCAAGATCAATAATACTTCATAACAACCGATTTTGAAGCAGAACTCAAAAATAACGATCAAAACATGGATACAATCAAAGATAGTAGCCAAAATAGACATCTTGGACAAAAAGGAAAATTTTCATTTTTCGGTGAATAGTGCCGTATTCGTGAATAGTGTCGTATACGTGAATAGTGCCGTATACGTGAATAGTAACTCCGACACCAAAGATAGAAATTTCACAAAAACATCTTCACGCTTCGTGAATAGTACTCGTGAATAATAACTCGTGAATAGTAACTCATGAATAGTAACTCGTGAATAGTAACCCCGACATGAAAAAATTCCAAATTTGATAAAAAGTTCCAACCAATATTTCAGCATAATGATATTGAAGAAATAATATCATTTTAGAAGAAAATAACATCCCTTACCTCAAAGAAACAGTACTTCGGAAGGAAAGGTCGGAAGTGATGCTGAATGAAAACTTCTATGAACAGCAACTCTCAAAGTATCAAAATACTCACAAAATACACTCAATAATATAGAGAGAGGGAGAAAACTTTGTTTCTGGTGTGATTTTTAATTCTAACTTAGCCCTCTATTTATAGGAAAATTTTAGCCCGCCGAAGCAGACTTGACCTGCTACCTGATGGCTTTACCTGCTACTATTACCACCTACCACATTTGAAATAAAAATTCAGCACATTTTTCACCAACCACAAGTGGGGCCCACTCAATTCTAGAATTTTCCACCAAAATCATTTATAACCCTAATTTCTGAAGCAGACTCCTCTTAAAATTCATAACAAATCATTTGTTCATTTTTAACGGTTCAAAATTTGTAGACATATACCTAACTTATATATGTATAACATATCCAAAAATCATAACGATCCAACGGTCGGATTAAAAATTATAATTTTCGCAAAAGAGCTTTAAGAACACCGAAATCCGACAAAATACTGATAAAACACCTCAGCGTTAATTCCTTCCACATAAAATAAATAAATCCATCATTTATATCAAATAAATATTTCATTATCATATAAATCAATAATTAATTATTCACAAATAATATTACAGAATCACAATTATGACAACCAGGCCGTTCCCAGGAAAGAGGGGGCTTTCCAATAAGGATTTCTCCTTACTGGCGCGCAATTAGGTGACCAAACCTCTCCTTAGACAGAACTTTCTAGACATTGCCAATAATGTTATCCGATAATATTATTCAAATAATATGGATTATTGATCTGATAATGGAAAATACTATGCAATGACAATTATTGAAATAATAATAATATAAATATCAACGCAGCAATTATTGAATCAATAAAGTAATGAACAGTAACTCCTGTAGCAATTATTGAGTAGTGCCTTCTTACGTAAGGATCAATAATTCAAAATACTGTGCAATACCGTGTGCCACTGTGCAACAACGCGTATTACTGTATTTTAACCACCAGGTAACCCAACAGTGTTAACGGTAACAATTTACGCCGTTATTTATAAAACTCAATCTTTGTCGTTTTCTTTCATCCAACCGTTTTCTGTTATGGGGCCCACAAATGACTGCGCCGTCGTACGAATATTCCCCGACAGCAAGAATATTCCACGACCAAACGAATATTCTCCGACAAAAATGAATATTTAATAACCACTTGTTTATTTTGTAAAAATTTCATATTTCACCCATAACCAAAGCATTATATCAATTTAACCCTTATTAATTTAGAATAATGAATAAAGGAAAATTTAATTTTATTTAATAATAAGTTGGGGTCTTACAACCTCCCCTCCTTATGAAATTTCGTCCTCGAAATTGACGTACGTACCTGTTGTTTCGAACAGATGAGGGTACCTCGCTTTCATTTCCGATTCCAACTCCCAGGTCATTTCTTCAATAGCATGGTTTCTCCACAAAACTTTTACTTGTGGTATAACCTTGGTGCGTAGGATATGCTCTTTCCTATCCAAGATCTTAACAGGTATCTCCTCGTATGTTAAATCTTCGGCTATCTCGTCTGGTTCTAACTCAATAATATGGTTCGGGTCTTTCACATATTTACGAAGCATAGATATGTGAAATACATTGTGAACACGAGACATACTTGGAGGTAACGCGAGTCTATAGGCCACATTTCCTATTCGGTCAAGAATCTCAAATGGACTAACAAATCTTGGATTGAGCTTTCCTCTCTTCCCAAATCTTGTAACTCCCTTCCATGGAGCAACACGTAACAATACATGATCTCAAATATTAAACTCCACGTCCTTTCTATGAAGATCAGCATAACTCTTTTGTCGATCTTGTGAAGTTTTAATACGTTGTCGAATCATTTGGATCTTTTCTGTAGTCATGCGTACTAAATCTGGTCCCAACAACGTTGCTTCTCCCACCTCGTCCCAAAAATCACTTGTACATTTGGTTTGGATTGAAAATTTTGTAATGCTACGACCCCCTCAAGTTTCAACGAAGCTTTGATATGTTTTAAAAGACTTTTTTTGCTATGTTTTATTATTTTTGTCAAAGCAAATTCTATTGCTATATTATTTTTGTTTTAGTAAAAATATGTTTTGTAATAGTGAAATTTTACTTCTTAGTGATGAATATATTTTATGCTGTTAAATTTTCTTTTGGCCCCCCCTGTAGAACAAATCATGGCTCCATCCCTGATGACATTAATAATTTCGGTCCGCTTGGTTTAAAATTTTTGACCCTCCTACAATAACGTTCTGGTTCCGCCACTGGTCCTACTAGTGGCTAACCCCAAGTCTTATTCAATCTGACTCATTAGATCATTCAATGGATAGTTACATATCTGTTAGCTAGAATATTACTCTTAATTAACGTGTGTGGTAGAATAAATCTATATAAATTTATCTTTTATAATATCTTATCATAAAAATAAAAAATAATGATAAGATAATGATAAATTTATCTTTTATAATAAATATAAAATTTATTTTATTTTATTATAAAAGATAAATTTATTTTATTATAACAGATAAAATAAAAAATAAAATAAATTTTATTTTATCTGTTATAATAAAATAAATTTATCTTTTATAATAAAATAAATTTATCTTTTATAATAAAAGATAAATTTATTTTATTATAAAAGATAAATTTATTTTATTATAAAAGATAAATTTATGTTTTTATAATAAAAGATAAATTTATTTTATTATAAAATATAAATTTATCTTTTATTCAAACTTATCTTATTTTTATATTATGTATTTATAAAAATAAATTTATCTTTTATTCAGACTTATTTTATCATTATCTTTTATTTTTATATTATGTATCATTATCTTTTATTTTTACATTATGTATACATAAATATAAACTTATCTTTACATAGCCATATGGGCCATATGGGTGGGACTCACACGGCCGCTACAGCCTGTAGCGGCAGACATGTATTATAAGTTAAAAAGGGACTGCTGCTACAAGCTGTAGCGGCAGGGAAAAAAGTTGACAAATCTCAGCTTTCCATTGTCCAGATCAAAAGTAATCAACTTATTTGTTGAATAGTATCTGTAACAAATGTTTGTCATGGATGAATATTCATATATATATATATATATATATATATATATATATATATATATAGTACTACTACTACTAGGCTAAAGACCAGGTCCAGAAGATATTGCTAATCTGCTCATCATTTGGAGCATATACATGGTGGAATGGAAGGGAATTATTATACATATCAATACGGCTTTCCATCACTCCCCTGCGTAGCAAAAAGGATAAAAATAAAAGTACAAAAAAAATAAAATTAAATTACTTAATCAAATTGAAAAGATATGAAAACATAATAAAATTACTTGTGTTCTTAGAAAGATCCAAAAAAATAAAATAAAAATAAAAGTTAATTTGTAACATCCACTTGACCAATTCACATAAATAGTGACATTGAATTAGTTATTTGACATGCATACACTGTGTATGTGAATATAATAATAATAATAATAATAATAATAATAATAATAATAATAATAATTGAAAGAGAGAATAAAAAATGGGAAAAAAATAGTTACACAAACACAACCTTAACTCCTTAAAGAAAGCATTTATTTTTACAGTTTTACTGGTATCCTTTTCTTAACTACGCCGTTACATAAAAGAATGTCGACTCAACAAGAAGACTAATAAGAAGAGCGCAAAATATAGAAAGGGAGGGAGGGGAAGATTCATATTCTTCGTCTTCGTCTTCATCTTCATCCTGAGAAGTTATGGGAGCAGAATTGGACACCCACACCCACACGAAGAATGAAGAAGAAAGGGATGCTCCTCCTCCTCCTCTGATACTAGGCCTCCAACCTGCTGCTCTGGTGGACCACGTGGCCAGAGTCGATTCCACTCTCCTCTCCCTAATTCCCGGTGAGCCCGGTGGCTCCTTCCCGGTACCCTCCCTCCTTCTCCCCGGGCTATTATACCCAGACGTTAATTATTTAGTTATTTCTGGGATTTTAATGAATTGGTTAATCTGCTACGAATTATTAGCTTCTCCATACTAATGTTCATTCTGCGTTCTCTGAGGTTAACACCGCCAACTTTAATCTTTCAGGGAAATAAATGCAGGATCACAGTTTCTGTGTTTTCAGTTACTGTTTCTGGGGTTTTCCCCCACTGAGATATTTGGTGGTTGTGAAAAAATTGATCTAGATAATGTCAGCGTATAATTGGAATTGTTTACACAAATTGCTTCATATACTTGTTGGAAATTTATTTTCAACAAAGTTTAGATTTCTTGTTTGTTTTACTTTGTTATTGTATTTTGGCCAATTTGAAGTCTCATGTTAGTATAAACCAATTGCTCACCGTGTTCTAATCAGTAATTCTTTGTGCCTATGGTTGTCAATTCTGAAACATAATTCTCCATATTTATTACAAGTAATTGTTGCAATCATTTTTTCAACCAGTACTTTCTTTAGCCATACAGCTAATGAATTTTTGGCTGCTTTGATGTCATTATTGATATAGTGATATTTCAATAGTTATTTGGGTCCAAGTGCCTTCTCTCCCTCTACAACAGTCAACAAGTGGAAATACATAGTTAAGTTCTCTTGTATTGAGATTTGGATGTTACTTCTTCAATCTGTTGTATTTTTATTTTCTTTTTGTGGATTTCCTTTAGTTAACCTACCTTTTTCTTTGGTTTTTGGAACCCATCTTTGTATTTTGTTTATATTTTTTCACATTCTTCTAAGTCTAATTAATAGCGGTAAATGATTGATTCACTTTTCGCTATTCCTTCTGCTTCTTTTTAGGCTCCTTGTCTTCTATTCTTTTTGTGGGCGTCTCCATTTTGAGATTCAGTTCCATACTAAATATATTTTTGTTGAATCATCAACCCCCCTTCCTATTCATTCCCTTTGATGAAAGGAAAAATAGTAGGTTGTTGGGCCATCTAAGAACATAATTTTCTATTCTTAGGTTGCCGTGGAAGAGCTTAAGCACATTCTCAGTGAGGTTAATACCCATATCCTCTCTTCTCCAAGTGATCTGTCTCCTACAAAGACTATAGCCGGAGGGAGTGTAGCTAATACTATTAGAGGCCTAGCTGCTGGCTTTGGAGTCTCTTGTGGAATAATTGGGGCCTTTGCAAATGATGAGCAAGGCAACTTGTTCATAAATAACATGAGCTCTTATGGAGTGAACCTCTCAAGACTGCGGATGAAGAGCGGACACACCGCCCAGGTCAGTGTCATGCTACTGCCTCTACCAATGTATCTTATTTCTTTCATTTACTTCATTAATTTATTGGATGCGAAGTGCTGAAAACTTTTTGCAATTGGCACAGTGTGTTTGCCTGGTTGATGCATTGGGGAATCGCACAATGAGACCCTGTCTCTCTAGTGCTGTTAAAGTCCAGGTGCATACTATTTTTGTAGTCTAAGCTAAGTCATTGTAATTTTTAAGGTTTTTGCAGATCAAGATGAGCTTACATGTGTTATTATCATGTTGTCCTTTGTCAGGCAGATGAATTAACAAGAGAGGATTTTAAAGGTTCCAAGGTTAGACATATCCTACTTAGAATTTTTTTGTTAACTGCCTATGGTGTATACTTTTCCTTCCCATTGTTTTACTTTTTTTGTATCTACTGTTGTTCTTCTGCATCTGAATGTTTCATGTTAATCTGTTCTTTGATAATTAGATTATTACATTTGTCTTATATACTGATGTCTGTTACTTTGTAAATAAAACTATGAACTTTAATTTTTTCTTCCTTACATTTTGTACTGGTGGCTACAAATTCTAAAAGCTTGTAGCCTCCAGAGAGAATGCCACTAGTGTTCTTATATAAATGTCCTAATGTTACAGTGGTTGCTACTGAGGTATAGCGTATACAATTTAGAAGTTATTCATGCAGCTATTCGAATTGCCAAACAAGAGGGCCTTTCTATCTCCCTAGATTTGGCTAGTTTTGAGGTAATAATTTGCACATGCTTTATCATATATGAAAAGTGTTCCATTTGATTTCTTCTTCTATAGTTGGATGACTTATAAAAAGCAACTGATATATTTCAATTCATTTGGTAATGCTACTTTATTTCTTTGTGGGGCAATGTGTATAAACAGAATAAAGTTAAGTGATTCCATTGCATCAAACTTTGTCTTTGTTGTATTGGTTGCTTATAAATACAATCTCTGGATCTATTATCTGATACTTCTATCCTTGGCCAGATGGTTAGGAAGTTTAGACTACCACTTCTACAGTTACTGGAGTCGGGAAATATAGATCTTTGTTTTGCCAATGAGGATGAAGCGACTGAACTGCTGAGGTGACTGTCAGTTGCTCACCTAACATATCATGCTAACACAGTTTGTAATGAAAAAAGAAAAAGGAGCTTTAAGTTGTATTTATCATTGTTTTGGTGAATGTCATGTTTGATGCAGTCTGTAGTAAATGCGTTTGATGTCCCTTATTACTATTTAGGGGGGAAGAAGCTGCTGATCCTGAGGCTGCACTTGAGTTCTTAGCCAAATACTGCCAATGGGGCTGTGGTGACATTAGGGCCTAATGGATGTATTGTGAAGCATAAAGAAGAGGTTAGTGAGTCTAAGATATAATTGCAATCCCCCACCCCACAAAAAAAAAAAGTGAAAAAATTTGGAATTCAAAGTCAGCTGGTGGCAACTTATGCTAAAAACATGCAAGTCTGTAATCACCTACTCCATCTTTGCAACTGGAATCCTTTGAGATTTATAATGAGGAGTCATTTTGAATACTCTATGAAACTTTATCACTGTGGCAGGTTGTTCGAGTTCCAGCTATTGGGGAGACTAAGGCCGTTGATGCCACGGGAGCTGGAGACCTGTTTGCAGGTGGGTTTTTATATGGATTGGTAAAGGGGCTTTCACTTGAGGAATGCTGCAGAGTGGGTTCATGCAGTGGTGGGTCCGTCATTCGTTCTCTTGGGGGTGAGGTGTCACCGGAGAACTGGCAGTGGATGTATAAACAAATGAATTCCAAAGGACTTTCTGTCCCTGTCTTGGTAAATAATGCCATCTGAAATAGAAGAACAATGGGTTCTCAGATGTGCTGAAGACGTGTATTTTTCATTATGCAAATGATTGTTTAGTGGCCAATTGTCACTCTTACCAAGGCAAAGAGCGGCTACTTCTAGTTGCACTTTGAACATATGGCTATCTTGATGTTTATGAGAATTTTTGTTTACAAATTTATTTAAAATGATATTAACCATAAGGGCATTCCTGATGAAGGGAATATAGCTTTAATAAATGGTTACTTGGATGGAAGGTAAAAGAAAAATAAGAGGAATTGTATACCAACTCTTTTAACTACTGCTATCAGATTTTTAAAGAAGCTCTTCTCCTGAAATCCCATGAAATTTCTTTTGGGAAATACATTCAAGTTTTCTACTACTACCAACTATTATTGTTTGTCCCTTCAAAATTTTGGCCAAATCAGTAAAATTATGCAGCACTGCTTTGATAAGAATGGTGGTTAAGCTGAAATGTGTCAAATGGACCGAATCCTGAATATTGAAATAGGACCATAGAAGACTATCCAAGAGACGTCATGAACTGTGAAACCCTAAGAGTTAACCAAAGGATGCCAATGTAACCAATTAACCATCAGGCATCATCTCCCTGGTCTAAGTATAGATTTTACTCTTTTCATATTTCCTGTTTTCCATTTTATTTATCAAATGGACCACCAAAATCAGTTGCAAATATCTTCACAATAAGGTGAACTAAATGCGCAACTCTCAAGTATAAAGCAAACTCCACAACACAAATGGATAGTACTTGATAAAACTGGCCCGCCAAGGAGCTTAATCAAGTATAAATTAAAACAGGAGTTCTAGAGAGGCAGTTTTGCACCGATGAAACTACAAAAAAAAACATCCAACTAGAAAGTGTTGTCGTCCATGGTGCCAACCATAATCGTAACCGCATTTCTGCTTAACATGTCTTGCAAATCTCATTCTAGGACAAGGATTAACAGATGGCTGCCAGCTCTCACATCCTCAAATATCCATAGGAGCCACACCTGGCTCGGCTGGGGATCCTTGGTCAGCAGCAGGACCTGAATCGGGTGGAACTTGGTCCGGAGCAGCAGCCTCAGTAGTAGGAGCTTCTTCCCCCGCTATATCAAATGCATCTATTAGTGCTTGTACAGTTTTTTGATCCAATATCTGGAATGCTTCTCCTACTCCTAGCACAGCAACTGTGCATATGGAACTCGTGAGCCTTTCTCCTTGTAAAGTTTCCCTTATTGCAAATAGAGCGTCCTTCAATAGATCATCTCGTGAAGAGCCACTGAAATTTTCAAATTTGCGCTCTAAGTATGTCTTTGCAGCTTGTGAGCGAGACCCAATTGCGAAAGCTTGATACTCAAAGTAGTTGCCACTTGGACAGTTGTAATAGAGGTGGGCTCCAGATTCATCCAAACCACCTACCAGCAGACCAACACCATAAGGCCTTTTCCATGAGCGCTGAGTACAAACCTGCCAATGTTTTAAATGAAAAGAGGATGAGTGGCTCAAGGAGTAAAGCGAAGAACCAGCAGCCCCTTCTCCATGTATTAATGCATGAAAATGTTACCCGCTAGAGACTAAATAAAATAAAGAAAACTTATGCCGAGTTGAGAAACACAAAATTGATCTCTAGGTAGACCCCATATATCCTGGGTTCTCATAGAGAAACAATATAAGCTATAGTGGTTCTGCTGAAACAATGACAAAGATCCCATTGATGTCAGGTAGAAATTTAACAGTTTCAGAAGTCTAAAGCTCTTAGACATACCGAGTACAAGTCGAGCAACAGACAGTTAATTTAAGAGGTTGAATTTTCCATGATAAATGACTATCACACCCATTAGATAGGATTTCCCACTATTAGCATTTGGTTCCAAGAAGAGTTCAAACACATGCAGCACTCATCATATAATACAAACTGATTTCATTTCCTTGGTCGAACTTGTACCAACTCCCAGGAGAAGGGGCGCGATATTCTTGGAGCAAGTAGATTATGGAAACACAGAGTCCATTAGAATTCAGGTCCAAATATAGATCAACAGGCAATATGCGGTTCTGTTTATATCTTAAATTAAGATTCTAGTCCAAACAATGGGAAAAGTCAGAAGGCTAATTTATAGTTTATTTTGTATAGTAAATCTAAATTGCTTAAAACGCCAATAACAAATTATTAATTATATAATTGCTGTAATTATACTTCCTTATGTAGATGATCTCAGAAGTTACAAATTGGGAGTAAAGTTATGAAAACAAATAAAATGCTTCAATTAGGTTAAACATAAAGAAATCATATTTTATTGGTGGATTAAATTCTTGAGCACATCCTCCAAAAAGGACAGTTTTAGAACTCTACGATTTAGAAATTTAAAAATATCTAAACCTTGAGGTAATGCATCCTAGATTCACATAGGAAGCTGGTTTCACTCTAGAGAAGGTAAAATAACAACAATGAACTAAAGCTAAAATGTCAGCCGTTTGAGCATTAATGCATTAAGAAAATCAGTGTTCTAAAAATTCATACCTAGGCGCTAGGCGGTCCTCTACCGCTTTGATATGGCTGGACGCCTAGGCCCCCCTAGGCAAAATCAAACTTCTAGCTCCACTATAACTTAAATGAATTTGTTATGCCTTAAAATAATTTTTTTTATAATGTTTCATGTAAATTTTAAAAATTAAATCTACTATATGTTATTTTTATAGTATAATAAGTATGTACAATAGAAAAATAAATAAATGAGAGCGTCTAAGAAAACGCTTAGTCCACTTAGGAAAACACTAGGCGCTAGGCCCCACCTCCGCTGTCTAGGTTCGCCTAACGATTTTTAGAACACTGAAGAAAATTAACTCCACCGAGAAAATATTCGTCTTAAAAACAATCTCTTTTCTTTAGAAGTTGTATCAAAGACATTCTTATTTAGGTGAACCTCCTGCTTGCGCTAAATTATTGCTTATGCACTTAACTCATCATTCTGTGCTTCCAGAATATTAATATGGCTATGAATTACATGTGGTCGTAAATCTAATAAACTAACCAAAACTTAAATGCCATGTATATGTAATTCAAAGCCCAAATGTCTCGATTTAATCAATTTGACAATCTTTATAATCCCTTTTTTCAGTGAGAACTCACCTTACAGAGACTTGCACTATCTTGACATACCCCCAACTTACGTGTGTCCACAACACTACCAAAGAAAAGTTGCATGTTGGATAAAAGGCAAACCAAACACAATATATATCAAAAGAACAGCTTTTAGTAGCACCTAGTTGAGTGCCATGGTTCCAAATATCAAGAAGAGTCCATCTTATACTTTGACTTGTGAAATAAAGGTAAATGCCTTGCTGCATCAGTCATTCAGTCCCAAACTATAAGCAGACAGTAATAAATCCTTTCTTTTTCTTTCCTTTTTTAAGTAACTTAAGGAAGGGCACCCATAAGCCATAACTACAGAATTTTTTTATTCTCTAACCCTTATAGAGGAGAACATATCCTATGCTTTCACTACTGAAGGACTTAGGGTTATATTTAGGGGTGAGTATTCGGTTATTACACGAACCGAATAAGAATTTCGGTTATAACCGAAAACCAAAAATACATTGTTTTAACTATCCGAACAAGTAACCGAAATTTGTACTAACCGAATAACCGAATAGGTTATTCGGTTATTCGGTTAATAACCGAATTTAAAGTAGTTACAACCCAAAAAAATCGAGATGAGAGATTGCTATACAACTCCCCCATCTTTCTTCCTTGTTTCCATCAGACCCATCTTCACCACCGCCTGAATCTCCCAAACCCACCATGTCTCCATCTTCACACCACCATAAGCGGCCGAACCAGCCATTCTTTTTCCCCCAAACCCAATCTACAGTTCTCCCTGATCCTTCCACTTTCTTTTCTCCCCACCTGTTATCAACCCCTTTGCCACTAATTCCTTCTTCCAAAACCTTGTCCTCAAAAATGGCGATCAACCTGAATACATTCACCCCTATCTCGTCAAATCTTCTCTTTCCTCACTTTCTGTCTCTTACCCATCTCTTTTCTTCAACTCTGCTTTTCTGTACCAGGTTTTCAACCCTGATCTCACCATATCTGCTTTGAACAACACTAACCCGAATTCGACCCATTTAATCTCTTCTTTTAATGATCTTAATGTCACTTTGGATCTCCCTTCTAGCAATCTTAGGTTCTTTCTTGTTAGAGGAACCCCTTTCTTGACTTGTGTTGTTACCAATGGGGTTGAGCTTTCGATTTCGACAATTTGAGACGGCAAGATCTGAGAGAAATCGAGATGAGAGAGTAAAGTAGATCTAAGATCTGTAGTGTGTAGCGACATCTGTAGTGAGTTTGAGAGTTCAAGATCTGTAGTGTGTAGTGCCTATCGAGTAGTAATCAATTAGTAAAGTAGATCTAGTGCACTTTGTTCGGTTATATAAATATTTGAACTGTGGAAAGTTTTGTTCGGTTATTCGGTCAAACCGAATAACCCAAAAGTAATACCCGTACAAACTAACCGAAAACCGTACAAAATTCGGATATAACCAAAATAGTAAAAATAACCGAATTGTCAGAATATTTCGGTTAAATTATTTCGGTTGTGTTCGATTTTTTCGGTTATATCCGTTTTTTGCTCAGTCCTAGTTATATTAGCTATAATCCAGTTTTCGTAGACATATAATCTCACCATGGAATGGATTGAAATAGTAAGCAAAAATGGAGAGATAAATTTAAGCCTTTTCCATACATATAAATATGTTCCAGTTGGATGCATCAGTCAATGGTAGAGGAGGAAAAACATAGTTTGGTTAGATGGGATGGAGTGTGCTCACTGTAAATACTGGAGAAGTTGAAGCATTACGGAGCTCAGATTGTTAACCAACTTGTTTAGGACTATGATTTTGGTATGGGAAGTATGTTAACATTTCTACAATAATTGTGTCTGGAAGAAGCACAACAATCAGCCTAACATGGCAGGAGAAAAACAGCATTTTAAAATTTGTAACTGCAGATGCAAATTCACTACTATGCTCACACTTAACGAAAGCACGTCAGTATAATAAGAAAACTAGAACCCACAACAGATTTCATAAGATAGTATAACTAATTTCAGAGATATATACATCACAGAACTATTCATATAATATGCACTTGTAGGAATGGGAATATTGGACTACACACACATGTTTAATGAAACCACCTGACTGATGAAATTTACGCTTCTCACTACATACAAAATATTAACAAAAGGTGAAGGATGGCGTTTCGCTGGGTTTCAGATTGAAATTTTGTAACTTTATAAAGCAAAACATTTGAATTTAGTGGACATGCCCTTATAAAAGCAAATATATATTAAAGCCTCACAAACCATTTTAGTCATTTGACAAAAGAATTATTACAAAACCAGAAGTAAATCAAGGGAGATGCATCTGCGGGCTATAAATTTAACCACGTGGAGAATTGTGATAACTATGAATGTACTACAGTATGCCTATTTTTTTTGCAACTTCTTAAACCGAAGAAAGAAATTAATTTTTTGGTATAAAAAAGAAATAAATTCCAGCTGTCCACGCAAATGATCGAACAGAGGCAAAGAAGTTTACTTTAAAACCTTAATTTCACGATCTAACAACAATATTGCCCCTAATCCAATTTCAAATAAGAATAGAACATACAAGTGAATCGGTCTCCTTAAAGAGGGAATTTCCTAAAACTAAACCATAACTTATCCCTTAGCTTGTATGACCGAAGGACACAAATTCCACAAGACCACATTCACATCACACAATAAACACTTGAATTTCCACGTGTATGTAAACAAGGGTTTATTAAAAGAGTGAACCTGGGCCTTGTCGGCGAGCTGAACAACGAGGCGACCAACGGGGAGAGGAGACTCGTAGGAGTAGCTGTAATTAATACACTCGGATCTCATGTAACGAGAGAGGACTCGGCCGTCGGCTGTGAGTCCGGCGATGGCGACTCCGATGTGGTCATCGGCCTTGAAGATCTTCTTCTGGTGAGACGAGAGCTCGGAATTAGACTTGTTGACGCAGGCGAGGATGACGTGAGTCTTGGATCGGAGACCAATCGCCGCCGAGCCTTGCTTGACGGCCTCCATCGCGTATTCTACCTGGAATAATCTCCCCGCCGGACTCCACGTCGTCACGTCCGTATCGTACTGGTTCCTGAACATCTTCTCTCTTTACGATGTCGCTTTACAATATTCAATTGACTCCAAATAACTTGTTCGAAATGTATCCTATTGTGTTTTAAGAGTGAGAGAGAGGGGGGCTTTTCTTTTTCTTCAAGCCAAGAGAATTAAAAATGAAAAGAAAATGATGGCAACACCGCAACAGTACGTACGTACTGTTCAACGGAGGTTTTGGGCTCTGCCGAATTATTAATTTTTTTTTTTTTTTTTATAACAACTTTTAATGTGGGGGGACTGTGATGTGATGTGATGATTTATAACCGTTGGATGAGATTACACAATTGTTCTGGACATGGGTCACCTTTGGGTTTGTAATTGGGCCAGGCCCGTTCCTGCTTTGATTGTTGGTCGAGTAAAGCGAGATACCCCTCCCCATTGATGGTGTGTTCAGAAATATAAGAATTAAAATTTTTTTAAAATTTTTCGTCTATTTTTTTTCTGTAAATTTTAAAATTCAGAAACAGAACGTTAGGAATAAAACAATGTGATTTAAAGTTGTAATGGTGGAGTACCGGCCGGGGTACGTAATTGGATACCAAATATGATAAAGAAATGGATAAATAAATAATAAAAAATAAAAAACAAAAGATAAAGTAAAAGCCTCCCCACCGTTTATATTTATATATAAAATGAAGATTCCAAATTAATTCCTTAGTTTAAGTGGAAAAGTAAAAGTGGCGTTGTGGATTTGCTTTTATGCTTTAGTTACTTGTATTTAGATCTTTGAATTTTGATAATCAATCAATCAGCAGGAAGATACTAAATTTTGAAGTTTGATCATTCTTCTTGTATAATTAATTTGTCACTTCAATAAATAGTCCCATTTCCAAAAAAAATTTATTTGATTGCATCTTAATACATCTTAACAGCTCACATCTTAATACATCTTGACAGCTCACCTCTTAATACAATATTAATAGAATTGATATTAATTTAAAATATTGTGAGAATCTTATCTAGGTGAGTAACGCAATATGGTAGTAGTATAATAGTACCGGTACGTATATAGTAACTGAAAAGGCTTCAATAATTACATAAAACAATCATTTTTAGACATGATCCACTGGACCACTACGCTTGAGCTCAATTGGGCTAGACGGTGCACCAAGTGAAAGAATTATTATTATTATTATTATTTTGATTTATTCTTTGCCATATAGTAGTACCAAATAAGAAATTAAAATCAATTGACTGCTTAAAAAAATAATCACTTTTAAATTATTTATGATAGTAACAATTGCATTAACTACATTTACATTTAGATGGGTTTATATAAATATTTTTATTTATTTATGATAGAGAGAGAAAAACCAATAAGATTTTCAAATATTTGAAGCAAGAAGCAATATCTTGGGGTTTTATTTATATTTAAATTTCTTATTCATAATAATGTTTTTTTTATGAAAATATATAAGTTACGGCAGGCAGCGATTAAATTAATGTTAAATAATAATATTTCCATAAGAATCTCCGACATTATAATTGTGATTTTGTTTCTTTATCATTATAATATTTAAATATTTGATTTTTAGCTGGAAGGAGGACACCCAAGTTTATTCATTTATTTAATTAAAACGTATGAGGGCATCACCCTCAACCTCAACCTTAAATATAATTTAATTACTCCCTTGGCTTTTACTAGTTTTTCTAAACGGATGCTGTAATTTGAAAAAAATTCATTTCTATTTTTCTCATTTGCCTTTAATTACTCTAAAATTTAAGTTATATAAATTTTTTACAATTCTTCTTTTTAAAACAACTTGAAATTCGACTTTGGAATAACAATATTTCAAAATTTGAAACAACCTGTCGCAATGCTTATTTCTTTAAGAAATTGTGCATTAATAAATAAATATGGTTATAATCATATATTAATCTTTGCCCCTATAAAAAATAATTTAAGCATATTTTATATAAATTAAAAAACTTAATAATTGGAATTCTAAACATATAAATAATTGGATTCCGATGACTTTAGTCTTATTTACCTTAATACACTGAGATTATATAATTCCTTACAAATCCAATCGATTTTTATGAATTTTTAATTACGAGCATCAAGAATGTCATTCAAAATTAATAAACTCGCACCGACTCATATCTATCTAATAAAATACAAATAATTTTGAATTTTCCGCTCACTCAATAAATCATCTGGGCCGTCCAAAGTTTGAGATAAATCCCACCGTTCATACATTTATCTAATAAAATACATCTATCTATCTAATAATCTAATAATAATTTAATAAAATACAAATGACTTTAAATTTTCCGCTCACTCAATAAATTATTTTGGTCGTTCAAAATTTGAAATAAATTATATTGTCATACAGTGCCGGAGGCACGGAACCCAGCTAATATATACATGTACCACAATTACAATTCCCACACTAGCAAAAAAAAAAAAACAATATTAATGGTGGTGAGAATTCAATTTCTACACGTTTTTCGAGTATTTATCAAAGTGTACTACTAAAATGGATCTCAATTTGAGTGGACTCTCAGAGTCTAATTAAGAGTCGATTTCATTGTTCTCCAATTTAGATGTAAAATCGAAGAGTTATGATTCTTTATAAATAATATTATTTTTGTTTTAAAATAATTAATATTTATTAATTTTTTGAAACATAAATAAATAAAATTAATGATTAAATTATATTATGAATTACTAATTTTTTTATATTTTATTGATTAGATTTTATAAACTTATATATGTTCCTTGTATTTGTAAAAACAGACAATTAGATTCGTCGTCTATTTTGAAAATCTTCGATATCTTCTAAAATATTTATTTGTTTGTAGCTAGAGTGAAATAAATGACTTAATTGTATATTGTCTTAATTGGATCCAGGGGGCCCACAGTTTCATCATTACAAGCCCATATTCAGCACCTTGTACAGTTTCAAACTCAGAAACAAACAAAATAATCCAGCAAATAAAACCAAAACTTTTATTACTCCTATTAATTACTTCTACTACTACTCGATATTCAAATACCAATTCATCCCCTCCCCTCCCTTCCCTCACGTTGTCTATACTCTATTCTATAACTATTCTAGAGGGCATTCCTGAATCCCCACCTTACCGGCTAAACCGGTCAGCCATCTTCCTCCCGATTTTTTCCCCAACACCAACAACAAAGATAATAATCGCCATAAAAAATAAAATTACACTGCCAGTGCCCGTTGAATCTCAATTATATATAAAAAATCAATTTTTTTTCCCACTGGCCACAGTATATTACTCCCCTTCTTCGTTCTTCTTCCAAGTCAGCTGAATTTTTCCTGCAAGCAAACAGGACCTAACAAGAACAAGAAGAAGAAAAGAAAGGGAACGACAAGCAAAAGCGTATATTTATAGAGCTCTGCGAAGCTCATCTCATCTCATCTCATCTCGTCAATGGAGTCTTTATCCTCCCGTTATCTACACAGAAAACTTTCCACCGGAAGTAATGGATTCTCTGCTAAAAATGCATACGACGACGTTAAGTTTGGAGCTCAGAAGATCTCCCCGGCTCGACTAGAGGAAGACTATAAAGAGATTTTTGGTAGCTCCCGTGCTTCTTCTATTCCGATTCTTGATCTTCCGGCTGACAATGATACCAATGGTACGGCCGATTTTCGGAGCTCGAAGCTCGATTACTCGAACATTTTTAGATGTTTTCGTGATGAAGATGGGAGTTTTTCTTATGAAGAATTAGTTGCTAATGATAGAAGAATCAGAGAGAAAAGTTCATCTGCTAAATTCAGGTAATATTCCCCCCCTTCTGTCTTCTACTTATTATTCCTGTTCCCCTCCTCTTTTTACGGGTGGATTGTGTATTTTTCTACTTTCTATCAAGAGATTGTGTATAACCTTTTGGCTGTCGAGAAATTGTTGTAAACAAAAGAGAAGTTCTAATTTTGTTTAACTCTATTAGAGTTTCCTTTTTTGGTGGTAATAAATTTCCCTCCGTGTGTGCGCCAAAGTACTTATTTTTTGTCAAGAGTAGATTGTTGAAATTGTTGCCATTTTTCTCTAGGACTTGTCAACCGTGCTCTTGTCAATCTATTTACTTAGTTATCATGCACTTAGTTTGGATGCCTTGTGGGAGGTTGTAATTTGTTTGACTCAAAAGTTATATTTTGCGCCAACTTAGGCAAAAGGTTTTGGATTTCTATACTCAACAGCATTCTTGTACACGCGGGATGGTAATTACATTTGAATTTCTCATGTGCAATGCTAAACTTTGTTTAAGTTTTTATTTGATGTCTAGTCAGGGTGCCTACAAGGAAATTATAAATGATTCAGAACTTTTAGATAAAAACAGATTTGTGGCAAGATATGCGCCAGATTTTTTAAATCAGCACCGACCTGTTACCCTGATAAGCATGTTCAAAATCTTTTGTGTTAAGTAATAGTGCTGAAAATACACCAAAAGTACAGGCTTAACTCCATGTACATTCCTCATCCGCATTTGAACATTTAATGCGTTGCTTGTCGTGTTCTGCATGAAAAACACAAGTTTGGTCCGTTCTTAAAAATGGAAGACTTATTCTGGTCACTGGAAGGGGGTTTGATTACACGACATTCTTTTGAAGCTAACATACCAAGTTCTATATAGGATCACAAATTGTATGTTGTTTACTTTTTTCATGAACTTAGGATTTTACATTTTTTGTGCATCATTCTTCTTATTTATGCGTAATTCAACTGCTTTTCTCCCTGAACTTTTACCAATAACTTCCATTAATTTCTAAGGTTTTGGGCCATTTTATGCTTCAACTAATTCCTGAGTTTAATTGTATCCCATCATACATCATGATTGACCCCCATTGTCGAACCCCAAAATTCCTTAATAGCTTTCTATACTATTAGGTCAGAAGCTACTATAGTCCTACTGTTTTTCTGGTGTTGCGCCTTAAATAGCTTGCTTTAAAGCTAGGGACGTAAAACAGATGGATGCCTCTGTTTGATGTCAAACACTTTTTTTCTCATTTGGACGCTCCCGTTAACTGGATGCTGGGGATGGGTGAACTGGCCATATAGACCTTACCATCAAACTTACTTGCCAAGTTGCCAGTAGTGGATTCCTTGAGTTTCATATGTTTGGTGGCATTTTTTTCTTAACCTTATAAAGATAATTTACAGCTTGTTTTGGTTTCTCTTAGTTATAATTACATCACCTTTATTTATGTGATTTGCATGTGGAAAATTGGTTACATTGTTATTATATCACCTCTTGTTGTGTTCTGTAGGACTCCATCTGCAACAGGATCTCCTTTACGGAATTCAGATCATCTGAGCAAGGATAATAAAGTGTTCTCATCTCAAGCTTCATACCAATCATTTGATGATAAAAAGCAGTTTAACATGTCCTATCATAAGACCAGCCTAGGAAGCAAAGATGGGACAAATGGGACAACTCATGTAGCTCAATTCCATCCTGTACCTGGATTTACTTGTTTTGTTGACGAAACCACTCCACAGAAGACAGAAGCTGATAAACCAAATCCCTCGCTAAAAAATGATATTTGTCGCCAAGTGGATTTCTGTGAGGGGGTACTGGAAGGTAGAAATGCCAAGAAGGCCATGTCAAATCTCTATAACAAACAAACGTTTGGAAGGGAAGTCAAATCTAGAAGTGGATTTAGTGGGGATGGATCGTATTCTAATGATAAGCTGTTTAATTCACTTGATATTGACCTCAAATCACATCCTTCTGAAGTGCGACCACCTTCAAGCATGGCATCTAATTTGAAAAATAGTAATGGCCACTCAAAGAGATCGACGGCTTCCAATACTGAGGCTCCTAAAAATGATGTCTCTGAACATGCTGCAGGTGATTGTTCACCACCTTTCTTTGGTGAGGAGCTTGATGTAAACTCAGCTGCTGCTGCCTCTGCAGCTGTTCTTAAAAATGCAATACAGAAGGCTCAAGAAAGTATTCGAATTGCAAAAGAATTGATGGAAAGAAGGAAGGAAGGAAGTTGTTCGAACCGGAGTTTCAAGGATAGGTTGAAAGTTGCAGATAGAAGGGAGAATATTATTGCACATGAAGGAAACAGAACTGAAGATAACAATGCCAAGGACACGTGTGGGAGTGTAGATAGTGTTTCTCAAGTTTTCTCTGGGATGGGAAGGAAGAGTTCATTAAGAAGTGGGAAAGTTGTTCCAGACTTCAAAGACACTGAGAGAACATTTGTTGCAGGAAAGGTCATAGGTGATGCACATGCAAAAAATCTTGGAGCAGCTGAAAAATGTGAACCAGCAACATGGTTTTCTACACTAGTGAATATTGGGAAGAACAGAACAGCTATCTCATCCATCGAGCAGACAGTTAGCAAATATAAAAATGTGCAGTCCATGGATAAGCATGAATGCAATGTCAAGGAGATGAATATAACTAGCGAAACCTCGAAGCAGCAAGAAGTTGTTGTTCACGAAGAGAAAGCAGATGAGAAAGCTAATGAACTGGAGTACATGGAGAAAATACCAATTACTGTTATAACAGAACAGAAGTCAGAAGACAATGTGGGTAGATTAGAATCAGATTGCGTTGTGCATGAACATGAAGAAATTGAAAAGTCTGGAATTTCCCAAGATGATGAAGTAAATGAAGACAAACAAACAGGTTTCTACAGAAATGAAGAATGTGAGAAGAAGTTGGAGTCTCAACAGAAATTAGAAGATGAAATGAAATTTGAGGCCCACAAGTTGATGGAGAATGATTTTGAGAAGAGACTAGACAAAGCCCAGGAGCTGGAGGAAATTGAGGACGAACAACAAGAGGTTTCTTGCCAAGAACACATTGAGAAGACGACAAAAGATGTTGAGAAGGAAGAACATGAATTAAAACTAAAAAGGATATGTGATGAAGAAGTAGATGAGGAGAGGTTTGAAGATGCATTTCAGTGGGTAGAAAATGAAAATGAACTGAAAGATGCATGGGGCAGTGAAAGAAACGAAAATAAAGAAAAAGACATCCATATGGGTGAAGACACTGAGAGTAGACCTGAGGAAGTTCATGAGCTGAAAATTGATGAGAAGACTTCAAAAGATGTCCTTGATGGAAAAGAAAGCGAAGAACTTTTTGTGGAATTTGAGTTAGAAGAAAATGAGAAGGGTGTTACCGAATGTTACAGATATGAAGAAACCGAGTATATACACATAGAGGCTGAGAAAATAGAAGTACTCCAGGAGGATCATTATGAAGATAATTATAATAAAGCAAACAATGCATGGATTCATAATGTAAGTGACAACAGAAGTGAGACTCGAGAAAACTGCCAACGTGAAATAAATGATAACAGTACAATACAATGCCAAGACGCGGATGATAATGACAGAAGCATAGGGGCCACTAAAGATTTCTACGACTTCGAAGTGGGTGAGGCAGAAGCAGTTACATTGGGATATAAGCTGAAGGAAAAAGAAACTTCTAGAACTGCTAGCTTGGTTCTAGGTGTTGCTGATGGTGAGACTGGGAAGAATGTGAAAGTTGTATTTGAGGTCCTTCCTTCTGAATTCAGTGCACCAAAATTTGGGTCAATTGACATGTGCTTTGGTAAAACTGATTTTGCACAGAGAGATAAAAACAATGAATTAGACCCAAATCTTGACAATGGTATTGAGATATTATCTAATGGATATACAGAAAATGAGGATATTTTCGAGGATAATGAGACTACCTATGATGAGGAAGCACGAAAAAGTAGTCTGGAAACATGTAATGGGGAATGGCAATACATTGAGGTTATGGAGGATCTGGAAACATCTCACAGACACAATGTGTCCAGAGAAGATGAGAAAACCATACAAATTGATGAAGAGATCAGAACAAGAGAAAATACAGAACAGAATGAGGAGAATTTTCGTAAAACCATTACAATGGAAGAGAAGAAAACGAAAATTGATGAAGAGATCAAAACAAGCCAAGGTAAACAAGTTAACGAGGAAAATCCTAATAAAGTTTTTGCTATGGAAGAGAAGGAAACCAGAAAGGCTGTGCCAGATGGAGTGGAACAGAAAGAGTACGTCAGAAAAATTGATGAAGCCAACAAAAAGGAAAGAGAACGTGAAAAAGATAGAATAGCTGTTGAAAGAGCAATTCGGGAAGCTCGTGAGAGGGCATTTGCGGGAGCAAGAGAACGGGCAGAGAGGGCTGCCGTGGAGAGAGCAACAGCAGAAGTTCGACATAGAGTAATGGCTGAGGCACGAGGAAAGCTTGAGAAGGCTACTGCAGCGACTAAATCTTTAGCTGAGAAAGCTTCCATAGAAGCCAAACTTAGATCAGAACGTGCTGCAGTAGAGAGAGCCACAGCAGAGGCTCGAGAACGAGCTCTAGAAAAAGCATTGTCCCAGAAGGCTACCTCAAGAGCGCAGGCTGAAAGATTCGTAGCCGAAAAGTTCTCAGTTCCTTCTAGTGAGAATGCAATGAAGAAGAGCTTATCTTCCTCTGTGAGTATTGGTGCACTGTTTAATTTTGCTGTACCCTGCTGTCCACAAGGCATGCTCTTTAGTTGCATGTAAGATGACTGACTAATTGGATTTCCTTCAGGATTTGCTGAGATCTGATGAAACTAGTACTGAATCAGCTCAGAGGAGTAAAGCAAGGTTAGAGAAGCACGAAAGGATAATGGAGCGTGCGGTATGAATTTTAACTGTCTGTCTTTTGGCTACTAGTTCATGGACCTCTTCGTAAATGCTTATTCTTTCACTTATTTATTAGTTTATTATGGCCTCTTTCAGGCAAAAGCCCTTGCAGAGAAGAATATGCGCGATCTTCTTGCTCAGAAAGAGCAAGCTGAGAAAAATGTATTTACTTCTTCAAACGAGTTCTAGATATTTCACACTTGCTGATGATTATGATTCTGTACCTGACTATCTTTGTATCTTATTCTAATTTCAGAGACTATCAGAAGCTCTTGATGCTGATATCAAAAGATGGTCCAGTGGGAAGGAGGGAAACTTGCGTGCATTGCTTTCAACTCTGCAATATGTATGTACAAGCCTTCCACTGATTATTGTGCTTCCTTAAGTATTTGTTGTTTTGAACTACTTACACTTTCATCTTACAATAGAGATGTCATAATCAGGCTGAACTCTTCTAGATGCCACGTACCTATACTAGTAGTTACACAATCACAATAGATGGGTTCCTCTTCAAAATTAACACGATCTCTATTCCACAAAAAGAACCCCATCATCTATTTTTTGATTTTTTTTGTTTTAGAAAAAGATTACCATTTCTTCAATCATAGTATAAAATGATACAATGTCTTCAAGTTTACCATCAATATTTCATTCTTGCAATCCCTATTAAATTAAGTACTCAATAAATACAAGGATAATGTTGGAACAAAAATATATTCTTAAAATGCTCAAATCATTTTAGAACCCTGATAGTTACCTTGCAAGATGTATAATAATATTGAGAAAAGTAAGAACTAGGCTCCTTTCAAACAGAATGGTTTATTTCCAATTGAAGTTCATTGTGACCACATCATTTCGCCAAGATGGTCTTTCAATGCTGTAATTTGCTGCAACCCTGTCCAAATTATTTTGTCAGGCTCTATGTCAATCTTGAAGTTTCTGCACAAAATATGATGAATATTATTATTAGATAAAAAGTCATTTTCAGTTAAGAAACTAATTAAAGCACAGCCAGCACTTGGCATTGATTGGACTTTCTTCACTTGCAGATCCTTGGCCCTGGCAGTGGTTGGCAACCAATTTCCCTTACAGATATCGTAACAACAAGTGCCGTAAAGAAGGCTTACAGGAAAGCTACTCTCTATGTTCATCCTGACAAGCTGCAGCAACGAGGGGCAAGCATTCAGCAAAAATATATATGCGAGAAAGTTTTTGACCTTCTAAAGGTGTGTGGTTAACCTGCTTCTCTAGGAATATAATACATACGGATCACCTTTATATGCTTTGACAACATAAATTATACTGTAGAATTTTTTTCAAATAATGGCTGAAAACTGACATGATTTATTAAGAGAGACATCTAAGACTTGCTAAACAGATACTAACTATAGATCTAAAGAAAGAATACCATTTTCTTTCTAAATTGCAAAGGAAATTGTAATATTTTTTTAGTACATAGGGAGTATATTTGAGGTTCAGTTTAATGACTATTTAACACTTTCCTAGCAAACAGACCCATAAGGCCCTTTGCTCGTCTTCGTTCTTTTGATGCATATTGCAGCTGGTTAAAAACTTGCAACATTGTCCTATATTCCTTTATTTTGCCGGTGATCCTGTTTGATATAACTTCTGATTATTGCTTATTAAGACACTTCTGATTCCAGAAATCTGAAAAAGCAGCACAACCCTTGCTTTTCAGATTTACTTAAAATTGTTTTCACTTAAAATTGTTTTCAGATTTACTTAAAAAGCAGCACAACCCTTACTAAGCCAATGGAAAAGTCTTAAAATTGTTTTCACTTAAAAGTGGCAAATAGTCTAATTTCAAAAGCCAATCAAAATATACTTGATATAGGTGATACTTGCTGCTCTTAGATGCGACTGAAATCTATGGACTGGGGGGGGGGGGTGTCAATTGTGAGTTTTATAGTCTTCCTTGTATTTGAACCTTACAAACTCTCTTGTTCGTTATCAACAGGCTGCTTGGAACATATTTAATTCAGAAGAGAGGTGACCATGCAACCTTATAAATCCATAGTAGTTACTAGTTAGAGAGGAGGAGGTAGGTACCAAGCTCTTAGCCTTGATGGGCGTCTTGATTGGGTCGGAACTCCGGTCACACAAAAATTGTAAAATTTTCCTATGCTGTAAAGATACATTCTATTCAGACATTAACAACCGCATTAGCCAGTCAAAAGGACGGAAATCATCTAAAAGTACTACAATATATTCATAGCAAGTTATAAAATGTTTAAACTCCATTTAGAAGTACATTTGATGGTCACACAAAATTAATTATATTATTATTATTATTATTATTATTATTATTATTATTATTATTATTATGGGAGAGTTTTAAATAGCAAATGAATAAATTAATTGTTGGGGAGTTTTAAAAAATCCTTCCGGCATAAGAAAACTTTCTTTATTTCTTAGTCAGATGCTTTTCACATGAAATAAAGATATGAATTTTGGCCAAGTAAAATGCTTTCCACATTAATATTTTATTTCCTTCATTGCCGAGCAAAAAAACATTATCAGCCGCTATAACTTGTAATGACATATTTAAAAAAATAAATTTCCTTCTAAAAATTTACCTGACCAATTTGACCGAGTGGAACCCGTTATTATTAAAATAATCTTAGCCTTTTATGTTATTGATCAACGGCTGATATGTTGCCGTGGAATACGTTAGTCAGAGTGATTTTTTCAACTAACGCTCATCCAACTGTCCAAAATTAGAGTGAATGGGAGGTAGCGGCCAACAACAAAATTTTGGCTTAATTACATTATCCTGATTATTCCTAATTATCTTTATAGTTATACTTATTAACAAATTATCCTTATACATATTACTTATTAATCAGTAAAATAAAATAATAAAAAATTATAAGGATAATTATAAGAATAATCAATAATTATCTTTATACTTATCAACAAAATAAGTATGTATAAGAATAATTATTAATTATCGTCTTATGATTTTTAATTATAAATAGAAAATAGTAATTGAGTTTATATATTTGAGTAGGAATATAATATAAACTCAATCACTATTTCCTATTTATAATTAAAAATCATAAGACGATAATTAGTAATTATTCTTATACATATTTATTTTGTTAATAAGTATAAGGATAAGTATAAAGATAATTATTGATTATCCTTATAATTATACGGTCGTTTTGACTGGCCGCTAGAGGGAGTAGCGGCTGTGCCCTCATCTTAGTCATTCATTCTAATTTTGGATGACTGGATGAGCGTTAGTTGAAAAAGTCCATCTGACAAACGTATTCGACGGAATATATATATATATATATATATGAGAAAATATGATTGTGGTCAGTTGGTCACCACATTTAGCTTGGTAACAATGATCATCCCAAACCAACATCCTTTACATTAGTAAAATTGATAAAAACATCGTAAATGAAATTAGTGAATTGACTAAACTATCCTTGAAATATAAAATTAGGTACAGGGTGATAGTTGGGGTCAAACAACCATCTCATAAAGGGGTTTGTCTTTTGTAGTTGAGAATTCAATATGTACGCATTACCCCACACACACATATATGACAAGATGATCAAACAAAAATACCCCATGAGAGAGGGTGTGAATCTAATTAACGAATCTAAAACCCTAATGTTTTTAATTGAAGTGCAGACGTATTTTGTTGGGAAAACAATGGCTGAGAAAGCTGCATGGAAATATGCCGAAGAGAATGGCCTTGATTTAGTCACCATTATATAATCCTTCCCTTGTTCGTGGAATTAAGAAGTTGATATAGATCTAGGGTTTCAATTTGCATGATACAAAGATTACAGTGCTGGGGATTTATGCGCTGAAGCTATTGAATCATGCAGAGAAAAGGGATTGCAAGGAGTGAAGTTTGCGCATATAATTAATTAATCATGCAGACACGCACGGTTTGCAAATAATTTGTAACAACCCCTTAATTTTGTCCAGCTACGTACACCATTCAATAGCTTCTTCACTGCAAATATCACCCGCGTAGGCGAATGTAAAGCCTAGGTCCAACAATTTCTTAGAATTGAAGAACAAATATGGTGAAATTAATTGTGAGAGCAGCTATGAGCTAGCAAATGTATCTTAATCCCTTGGCTTGAGGATTAATTTTCTAAGCAAGTAATTAAGAACATAAAACTAGCTTGTTGCAAAGAAAAGCTTAATTTTATTTCTGTGTTCAGGTGAGGCATATATATGAAGGGTTTCTGGTCTCCTAGTGTTACAAGGATAATTGTTTAGATGTTAGTTTCAGTTTCAATAAGTTACTATTATTTAGGAGGTTGTTTACAACTTTGACGTTTTCTTTTGGGTTTTCTGTTTTTGACTCTTTCTTGATGCCTTATCTTATCTCTGTTAGCATAAGCTATATTTTAGCTTTCTGTTAGTTCCTGTAAGGCTATTTAATAGCCATTGTTGATGTTCAATAAACAGAGTCATTCATTCCAGTCTTGTTGAATTCTTATTTACAGCAATTTAGTATCTTGTTCTCAACATTCTGGTATCAGAGCTCTATTGGGCCTGAGAGGAAAAGCCGCAGCTTTGAGTGACTCCAAACATCGAGAGAGAAAAAAAGAAGAAGAGGGAGATGACTACTGAAGGAAACTTTGTGCAAGCTTCCATACCACGCTTTGATGGTCATTACGATCATTGGAGCATGCTCATGGAAAATTTTCTTCGGAGTAAAGAATATTGGAGTCTGATTGAGACCGGTTACATGGAACCGGAATCAGGAGCACGACCATTGACTGAGACAGAGCAGAAGAGGCTAGAAGAGTTGAAGCTGAAGGATCTCAAGGCAAAGAACTACCTTTTCCAAGCAATTGACAGATCAATTTTGGAGACGGTCTTAAAAAAGGACACTGCAAAGTAGATCTGGGAATCAATGAAAAAGAAATTTGAAGGAAATGATAGGGTGAAGCGGTCTACACTTCAAGCCTTGAGGAGAGATTTTGAGATTCTAGAAATGAAGGTTGGTGAAACAATTACTGAGTATTTTACTAGAGTAATGACAGTGGCCAATAAGATGAGAATATATGGAGAGACTATGACTGATGTTATTATCTGTGAGAAAATCCTTAGATCCTTCACCGACAAATTCAACTATGTGGTTTGTTCGATTGAGGAATCTAAGGACATAGATACACTTTCCATTGATGAACTTCAAAGTTCACTCGTTGTGCATGAGCAAAAATTCAGCAGAAGCAATGGTGTTGAACAAGTGTTAAAGGTGACAACTGATGAAAGATTTGGAGGAAGGGGCCGAGGAAGAAATGCTTACAGAGGAAGAGGACGTGGAAGAGGTCGTCAAGCTTTCAACAAGGCCACAGTTGAATGTTACAAGTGTTACAGACTTGGACATTTCCAGTATGAATGTCCCACTTCGGACAAGGAAGCAAACTACGCAGAACTTAATGAGGACGATGAAATGCTTTTAATGTCTTACGTTGAGCTACATGAGGCCAGAAGAGAAGATGCATGGTTTCTTGATTCAGGGTGCTCTAATCATATGTGTGGGGATCGAGTCATGTTTACTGAACTAGATGAAAGCTTTCGACATTCAGTCAAATTGGGGAACAATAGCAGAATGATTGTAGCTGGAAAAGGAAGTGTGAAGCTGTTGCTGAATGGAATCAACCATGTTATCACTGAAGTATACTATGCTCCAGAGCTTAAAAACAATCTCTTGAGCATAAGACATCTTCAAGAGAAAGGCTTGGCTATTTTGATTCAAGGAGGACTTTGTAAAATCTATCATCCGGATAAGGGCTTGATTATTCAAACTATTATGAGTGCCAACAGAATGTTTATATTGCTAGCACAGACTCAAACCTCTTCACAAGCTCAGCAAGAAAGATGCTTTCACACAAGCTCTCAAGATCTTTCTCACCTTTGGCACCGGCGGTATGGACATCTAAGTTACAAGGGATTAAGAATCTTACAGTACAAGAAAATGGTGCATGGACTTCCACAATTTTCATCTTCAAACGTAATTTGCACAGATTGCATCAATGGAAAGCAACATCGAGACCCCATACCCAAGAGGAGTACATGGAGAGCAAGTCAGAAGTTAGAGCTCATTCATGCAGACATTTGCGGGCCTATCACTCCCACATCCAATAGTGGCAAAAGGTACGCGCTATGTTTCATTGATGATTATAGCCGAAAATCATGGGTGTATTTGTTAGTAGAGAAGTCAGAAGCATTGAATTTCTTCAAGTGTTTCAAGAAGATGGTTGAAAAAGAAACAGGGTTATATGTCAAGTGTTTGCGGACTGATAGGGGAGGTGAATTCACCTCGAGTGAGTTCAACGATTTTTGTAGAATGAGTGGAATCAAGAGACAATTAACCACTGCATATACACCGCAACAGAACGGCGTGGCTGAAAGAAAGAATAGAACTGTAATGAACATGGTTCGATCAATGCTCTCTGACAAGAAGATTCCAAAGACATTCTGGCCAGAGGCGGTGAATTGGACTTTTTATGTTCTGAACCGGTGTCCGACTTTGGCAGTCAAAGATATCACCCCAGAAGAAGCTTGGAGTGGAGTGAAACCCTCAGTAGAACACTTTCGAGTATTTGGCTGCCTAGTTCACGTGCATGTTCCAGATGTGAGAAGAGGTAAACTTGACAATAAGAGTTTTTCTTGTGTATTGTTGGGTGTTAGTGAGGAGTCTAAGGGATATAGATTGTTTGATCCAATAGCTAAAAAGGTTGTTGTCAGTAGAGATGTTATTTTCGAAGAAGAAAAACAGTGGGATTGGGGTGTAATTATGAGGAGCAAATTTTGTTAGACTTAGAATGGGGTGAGGCTGATAATGAAGATGTAGAAAGAGTGAGTAAAAACAATGATGATAGAGAAGTAAATTGTGATGACGGAGGTAGAGAAGAAGAAAATGGTTCCCTTAATTCTAGTAATGAGATCAGTGAGGGTAATGAGATCAGTGAGGGTGAAAAAAGAGTAAGGCGTCCTCCAGTGTGGATGCACGATTATGCTACTGGAGAAGATTTAGAAGATGAAGGTTCTTCAGAAGATGAAGCAAACATGGCGCTAGTTGTGTCGACTGATCCATTACATTTCGAAGAAGCAGTAAAAAATGCAGATTGGAGACTTGCTATGGATCATGAGATCAACTCTATTAAGAAGAACAAAACATGGACACTCATTGAGCTGCCAACTGGAGCAAAAAAAAATCGGAGTGAAGTGGGTTTACAAAACAAAGTACAATGAACATGGGGAGATTGATAAGCACAAGGCACGACTAGTCGCTAAAGGGTACTCACAAAAGCATGGCATAGACTACACAGAAGTCTTTGCACCAGTGGCAAGGATGGATACAGTGAGGATGATTATTGCCTTAGCTGCGCAGAAAGGTTGGAAGATTTTTCAGTTGGATGTCAAATCAGCCTTCATTCATGGTGAGCTAAGCGAAGATGTTTACATTGATCAACCAAAAGGGTATGAAAAAAAAGGCAGCGAACATCTAGTTTACAAGTTGCACAAAGCGTTGTACGGATTAAAACAAGCTCCACGAGCTTGGTTTAGTCGAATCGAAACACATTTCATCAGTGAAGGTTTCCAAAGATGTGACAGCGAGCAGACATTGTTCACTAAGAGAAGCAGGGAAGGAAAGATCATCATTGTAAGTGTTTATGTTGACGATTTAATCTTTACTGGTGATGATGAAATTATGATGTCTGAGTTCAAAAGTTCTATGATGAGAGAGTTCGACATGTCGGACTTGGGTCAGATGAGATTCTTTCTTGGTATCGAAGTGTTACAGAGGTCAGATGGTATCTACATATGCCAAAGGAAATATGCACTTGAAATTTTGAAGAGGTTTGGTATGTTCGAGAGCAATTCGGTTAATAGTCCAATAGTTCCAGGTTGCAAAATCAACAAAGATGAAGATGGAATTACTGTTGACAGGACATACTACAAGCAATTGGTAGGGAGCTTAATGTATCTCACAGCCACAAGACCGGATATGATGTTTGTCACTTGCCTCATAAGTAGATACATGGCAAGACCAACAGAGCTTCATCTTCAAGCAGCAAAAAGGGCACTTCGATATTTAAGAGGTACTGTGAATTTTGGAATTCATTACAAGAAAGGCGGAAGTGGTGATTTGTTTGCATTCACGGATAGTGATTATGCCGGAGATATGAAGGATAGGAAGAGTACGAGTGGGTATGTATTTACGCTAAGCTCAGGTGCAGTTTCATGGAGTTCAAAGAAGCAGCCAATAGTGACTTTGTCAACCACAGAGGCGGAATTTGTGGCAGCTGCAGTGTGTGCGTGTCAAGCTATCTGGATGAAAAGAATTTTGTAGCAACTGGGGCATTTTGATGGAGGCTGCACACATGTGAGATGTGACAACAGCTCAACTATCAAGCTGTCTAAAAATCCGGTGATGCACGAGCGCAGCAAGCATATTGATGTAAGGTACCATTTCTTGAGAAATCTTACTAAGGAAGGTATGATTGCATTGGTTCATTGCGGAAATCAGGATCAGCTGGCAGATTTGATGACCAAACCGCTGAAGCTTGAAGCTTTTCTGAAGTTAAGGGAGATGCTGGGTGTTCGAGAAGTTTCTGATATAAACTGACTGTAATTGCAGTAAGTTTAAGGGAAGGAATGAAGGGTTTCTGGTCTCCTAGTGTTACAAGGATAATTGTTTAGATGTTAGTTTCAGTTTCAATAAGTTACTATTATTTAGGAGGTTGTTTACAACTTTGACGTTTTCTTTTGGGTTTTCTGTTTTTGACTCTTTCTTGATGCCTTATCTTATCTCTGTTAGCATAAGCTATATTTTAGCTTTCTGTTAGTTCCTGTAAGGCTATTTAATAGCCATTGTTGATGTTCAATAAACAGAGTCATTCATTCCAGTCTTGTTGAGTTCTTATTTACAGCAATTTAGTATCTTGTTCTCAACAATATATATAATATATATATATATGGGATTCCATCCACAACAACCGGTTGTTGGGGAGCAACCCCTTTTGGCCCAGCCGCTACAACCTGTAGCGGCTTGTTACTTAGTTTTTTAGGTTGTAGCGGCTGAGCCAAAAGAGATTGCTCCCTACAACCGGTTGCTGTGGATGGAGACCAGAAAATATATAATGCATGGTTGCGGGTGGGTGCTTTGTAAAAATATTCGCATAATAAAGTTGTAAGAAGGGTGGGTTCTAGTGATCAATAAGGCGATTGCAAGACCAATTAACGCTAGCTAGGTCTGAAATTAAATAACACATGCATGATGTTTAAAATCCATTAATTTACTGTTGGTTTTATTACTTCATTCTGTCTAAATTAAACCAACTTTATTTTCAATACTAATCACCAATATCAATTTATTTATTTTTTGTATCTTATGTGACAATTAAACCACGTCCACAAATCTACACTATTTTATGGTATTATCAAGTTATAATTACTTGCAATCCTACTTGACCCTTGTGTACATGTTTGTGAGATTTGGAGGGAAAGGAAGAAAATTTTCCCTCCCTCCACTCCAAATCAAATTAACTCACAAACAGGCCGTAGTAGCCATTTTACTAATTTCTTGGAAGTTGGAGCTAATTTAATATACGAGTTTTCTTAATTTGTTCCTTCTGGATGGTACGTAGACATATGTTGAAATTATTTGGGTTTACATAAATAATTGTACCTCAGGATCCTTGGTAGAAGCAAAATCCATGTGGCCACGCAGCAACATGGAAGACCCCCTCACATCCCTGAATTTTATATAAGTTCACAATCCACTAATTAATGGGTTCAAATATGAGAAACAAGATAATTTTTCAGTTATAGTCTTAACTCTGTACTCTGTAGCCCTCAGTTCGTTAATGTATAGTAGTCAAAACCTAACACACACGAGAAAAATTAAACAGGGCTCTCATTTTGGGATGGACATGGCAACAAGAATTCTCATTATATGTATTAATCACACTTGCTCCCTCTTTCAATCATTTCAATTTTGGTAGTTCCCTTTTATTTTTGGCCTGATCCAGCTGCAGAAACAAGGACACAGTCTTTATAATTCCACCAGCCTAGTAGCCTTTGGCAAGTAATAATTTTCTGCAAGTTGAAATGAGTTGAACAGTTGCACTTCAATTACAGACCTACAGAGAATTTCACAATTATAACTATTTCTATTGCCACTGTAGAAAAACTTATAAGCATTTCATAAAGCTAAATTAGGATAATAGGTGACAATTAATCATGTCCATAATCTCAGTATATAAAAGAATTAAATTAGGACGCCAACAAATGTTTTGACCACCTATGCACACACTTCACAGGAACCCCTTTTCTCTGCATGATTCAATAGATTCAGCACACAAGTCGCCGGCATCATGCTTTATGTAGGCAAACTCAAACCCAAGGTCCATCAGCTTCTGCGACGAACAAGGGGGGACATTTTTTGACTTGTCAAAACCCTCAAACCTATAAATAAATGAAACTTTCTGATTAATTATTTTAGAAGGTTTTGATAATGAGAAAACGAATCAAAAAAAAATCTTATATAGTAACATTTTTCCTGATACAGACTCGGTCAGTATGTTGGCCTCTGGATACTTTAGGCTCAATGACTTTGCAATGTCAAAGATGTTGAAATTATGAGAGGAACAAATGTATCTTCCCTTGGCCAGGGGATGCTCAAACAGGAAAATGTGAGCATTGCATACATCATCCACATGCACGGCACAATTTCCATTTAGAACTGCATATAAAGCTTCATTTCCTACGTACGTAGAGGCGTAATTTAGCTACAGATCGATTATATATGAACATGCAAATTATCTCAATTTTAGATATTGAAGATGGATCGAATTATACTAGCTAGATCGACTTACTAGTGAACAAGGCAATTGCAGTTTTAATGCTGAAAACCATGGAAGGTGTAAGAAAAGGCCCGATCACAAGGGTTGGATGAACAGTGACCATATCAAGGCCATTCTCTTCCGCATATTTCCATGCAGCTTTTTCAGCCATGGTTTTTGCCACGCAATACATCTGCACTTCAATTAAAATCAGAATTGTTAATCAAACTTACATGCACAAACCCTTAATTAATTTCAAATAAATGATCAATAATATTTTATAGCTAATTAATTATTTACTGGCCTGCATGGAAGACAAAAATTAAAACGTACATAAAAGAAAATCTCACCAATCCATCCATCTTTAGAGACTTGCAGAAGTCGACATCAGTCCAAAAACCCTCGTTATACTCGATTGGTTGTTGAGGTTGAACATTAATGGTTGCAATAGTTGAGGTGAAGATGAACCTCTTCACAGTTTTCGCCTTGGAGCATGATCTCGTTATGTTTAAAACCCCATTCACTGTTGGCTTTACTATTTCATTCTGCCCAACCCCAAACCAACTTTAAAGTTCAACAAATGATGATCAATACCGATCGATCGATGATATATATGTATATACTAGCTGGGTCCCGTGCCTCCGGCACTAAATAGACAATGAGATTTATCTCAAACTTTGAACGGCCCAGATGATTTATTGAGTGAGCGGGAAATTCAAAATAATTATTAGATAGATTAGATAGATAGATAGATGTATTTTATTAGATAGATGTATGGACGATGGGATTTATCTCAAACTTTGGACGGCCTAGATGATTTATTGAGTGAGCGGGAAATTCAAAATCATTTGTATTTTATTAGATAGACAAAATAATTATTAGATAGATTAGATAGATAGATAGATGTATTTTATTAGATAGATGTATGGACGGTGTGATTTATCTCAAACTTTGGACGGCCTAGATGATTTATTGAGTGAGCGGGAAATTCAAAATCATTTGTATTTTATTAGATAGATATATGGTTTGAAATTTTTGAAGAGATGGATCGATAAGCCAGCCTTAAATAGTACTATAATACTCAAGGAATTACGTATGTACTTATATACGAGTTGAAACTCAACAAATTAAGGTTATTCTTGAGCAGATTGTATATATATACCTCAGGATCTGTGGAAGAAATGAATTCCATGGGGCTAGCAACATGGAAGACCCCTTGACATCCTTGAATGGCTTCATCAAAACTACCTTCCTCATCTAGATCTGCCTTCCACAAGCCAAGGTGCGTGCTAGCATTAGGCAATTTTAGTAAATGCTTCACCTTGTTTTCATTTCCTATAGGCATATATATAAGTGGAACCCATCATTATCATATGCTACTTAATTAGGGTACTATTAATATTCATAATCTTTTTTATTATGGTACTGGTACTGGTACTACTATTATATCTATCAATGATGAAAGAATTATCTATTTTTGAAACCGTAATTACACCAACAACAAAAAATGAATAAATAAAATAAAACAGAAATTCAAACCAACCAGGATCACGGACGGTAGCTCTAACATAGTATCCTTTTTGGAGAAGCCTCATAACAAGCCAAGAGCCAATGAACCCAGACGCTCCAGTCACACACACGGACACGGTGGTGGTTTCTCTGTGCTCTCCCCTCATGCTTCTAATTGCTCTAGTTAGCTATTTTAGTTCAATTACTAATTAATTAATCTCAAGTTAGGTAGGAAGCCAAACAGTGCTTGGGGGCTGTTTGATTATATAACACTGAATAACTGACCGATTCAGCCATTTAGTGTATTTGTTTCGGAAAATAAATCGTCTAAATGACTAAAATTTATATTGAAATTCATTCAATTTTTATCAAACGCCTCCTTAATAATCACTGCATTTTTCTAGCTATATGAACCTAGTGATGGATATTAATTGATTACATGCATTATCAGTTTATCACAAAACCAAAATAACGTGACTCCCTATCCCATCCCCACACATAATATGCACACGACAAAGACATGTTCTCATACTTCATCCCTCAGTTTTTAATGCCTTCATTGTATTTGAGTCAGTTTTTGATCGTAAAAAGAAATTGTGCAGAAAATAATGCAAAGTTGTAGCTAAAGATGCATTAATCGAAAATAGAGTAAAATGGATAGTTTAATGACCGAAGTAAAAAAAAGGTCAATAGTTTAGGATAGTAATTTATATTTAATTTGAGTATTCTTTTAACCCATCAATTTTTAATTACATGCCACGTGTTCTAGTCACGCCATCAATTTATGACGTGACGGATTCAATTGAACCAAAATAGAAAAAATTGATAGCTTAATGACCTGATTAAAAATATTAAAAGATCAATTATCAAATAGAAAAAGGTCAATAATTTATATTTAAACCTAAAAAAAATTAACAAATGCAAGCAATACCTGACGAATCTTTCAAGCTACTTAAACTTATACATCTAGTATACAATATCCAGATAACTCAATTGGGATATATATATTTTTTGTGCATCAGGTTACCTGCCTCCAATGAGCGAAGGTGGAGAGCAAAGCATAATAAGTTGGAAATTACGATGCATAAGTAAAAGGATTATATCCTTATATACACCTAAAGAAAGATATACCCTTTTATTCTCTGTATAATGCTTTTGACCATTTCCACTCTATTCTTTGCTTTGTTTGTGTTAGTATCCTTGTTCAGTTTTTGAATATAAAAAGAGAATTAATATTTTCATATAAAAAATCGATATGAATTGCGGGTGGATTCCACCTTTATGTGAGAAAGACTATTGTAAAAATATTATTTTAATATGTGAAAATATCAATTTCATATAAAAATTGTTTCAATGATGCCAAATAGTAGTAACATGAACAACTAAATTGAAATAACAGACTTTCATTAACAAATTATCTGGTTTCACATCATCGACTTGCCGCAAAAATTTTGGGAGTAAATTATAAGTCTACTCTTTCCATACTCGAAATGGGTTTAGATAAAGTTTGGTGGAAAAAAAATAATCAAAGTCAAAGATGTTTTTTTAAACAAAAATTGAACCAGAATAATAACATGGTACAGAAAAACAAGAAAAAGTCATTGGTTGTATTTCTTCCCCACAATCACAAATCTTGTACATATTTCATGCTCACTAGCTTTATTAAACAGAATAATATTAAACCCAATTTTCAAACTTATAAGGTAAGGTGAAAAGATTGGTTAAAACAGTAGTGAGAAAAATTATCTCCTTGGAGTGTATATTGATTAAAAAGTGGTATCCATTCTTAAGAAAGAAAAACTGTATTAAGTTTTACCCCTAAATAACTTATAATTCTTTTTTCTTTTTTTTCTGCTGCTAAATAAGAACTTATAATTCCAGTACACATACGTTGAGAAAAAGAGGAATTGAACTCTTTTTACCTTAAGAAAAAGGATGAAAATTGGCAAACAGGGTATTCTTATTTCAAACATTCTAGTTTGGACAACCATATAAACAATCTGCAACTGTATGACCTTTACTTATGGAGTTTATTTTATATATATATATTCTAAATATGATTCATTTCTTCCTTCCTTCGGCTAAAGAAAGATATTGGGTAACCTTTATGCTTCCTTCCTACATTTAGAGAGGGGGAGAGAGTGAGAGGGTATGGGAGAGATGAAGCAATGGGGTCTGTTTTTCTTGATTGTTTTCTTGGTACATGAAAATGGGACAAATCTTCAAGTTTCAGCAGGGGATGGGTTCATCCAAAGAAGAGGAGTGCAGTTTATATTGAATGGTAGGCCTTACTATGCAAATGGATTCAATGCTTATTGGCTAATGTATGTGGCCTCTGACCCATCTCAAAGAAATAAAGTCACCTCTGCATTTGAAGAAGCTGTTAGCCATGGGCTTACAGTTGCAAGAACATGGGCTTTCAGTGATGGTGGATATCAACCTCTACAGATCTCACCTGGCACTTACAATCAACAAATGTTTCAGGTTACTACTCTGTTTTCCTCTGTTTTACTGAATTGCCCATACTATAATTATGAATCCTTTTTTCTTTTTTTTGCTTCTTGAAGGGGCTGGATTTTGTAATATATGAAGCTAGAAGACATGAGATAAAGCTAATATTGAGCTTGGTGAATAACTATGAAAATCTGGGAGGGAAGAATCAGTATGTGAAGTGGGCAAGAGCCTCTGATGATGATTTCTTTACCAACTCTGCGGTTAAGGGATTCTACAAAAACCACATCAAGGTCATCGACTTAGACTATCCATCTTCCTTTTATTTATTTCTCTGGCCTAGCCAGCTCCAGCTCCAGCTCCAGCTCCAGCTCCATCGACTTATTTGCTCAAATTTCAGTTATGAAAATGGAGGCTCATTAATTGGGCAGAATGAATAGTATAATTATCATGGCTAATATCCATATTGTTGATGGACTGTTCTTACAAGGCGTAACAGCGTCACTGGAGTTGTATATAAGAATGAACCAACAATAATGGCTTGGGAGTTAATTAATGAGCCTCCCTGCACGTCAGATCCATCAGGAGAGACCTTACAGGTTAGACCACCATTCAATACGGTTGATATATCATGTTACTTTTTAGTTTTTTTTTTGTCTATGTTTACTAAAAGGTAATTTGTATTTTTTTGGGACACACAAATAGATTAATATATATATTAAGGAGCTATTCATAGTTGAATATGAATCATATCCATATCGCCCATTCAAAAGTTAATAAAAACTATCATTCCCACAATAGTTGCGCTGAGCCTAATAAACCATTCAAATTCAATATTTTCAATTTGCATAATAATTATGTTGTAATTGTTAAATCCACGTCACTTTATGTTATTTTTACAACAAAAGTGTAGCTGTAAATGTATAGCGACACTTTTGTTGTGGAAATAAAAATATATGTTGTGAATTTAACAATTCCCTAATTATGTGAATGGCCAAAATTATCTGCACAACTATTGTGCAGACAGGAGTATTAAGTGGGACAGGCTCCACACAACTATTTGTTAGGTTCCGCATGATAATTGTAGTGATAGTATGGATCTTAGAATAGACGGTTGGATCACAGTTAGATGGATAGAGTTTTCATCCAACTTTGGTTATGGATTATTCTCCATTATATATATAATTATATGTGGGCAATGATCCATAACATGTATTTGTTATGGATCAAAAAATATCATATGTCCGTTAGTGATGTCTGTTAGAAGAAACATCATCCTTAGGCTATGATTCATCTGTCGGAAGAAATGGGCTCAATACCCAAAAACCACTAAAATTTAGTGGTCGTCTTTGTATAGATATTGGGAGTTTGGTCTGGTATCTTTCTAGTTGTCCTTTGTTTTGTGCAAATGACTTGTTAATCCGTGTGTCGTTTAGATTTGGGTTTGATGTTTGTTTAGTATTGTCTATCCTTTTCATATTCAGATTTGATTTCTATTTTTCTTGGTGGTTCCTCCGACCACCATTGTGTTGTTCCAAATATGATTTTTAGTGCAATTTTTGCTCATTCTGTTTTTACATCAGATTTGAGTTGTTAGCGGTTGGTTGTACCGTGCTCTCTCTTGGGTTGCTGACTATTAATGTTTTGCAATCAATTCTATCTTCTTCTTTCTAGTGGACTCGGTGTACTGCCAACAATGAGATACTACTAAACCGTTAACATTTTTTCCTCTTAATTCTCTCGTTTTCCAATAACAGTTTAATTCACAGGCTTGGATCACCGAGATGGCTTCTTACTTGAAATCTATTGATAGAGAGCATCTACTAGAAGTTGGTTTGGAAGGGTTTTATGGAGAGTCTGCACCTATGAACAAGCAATTCAATCTAAATTTTCAACTGGGAACAGATTTCATAGAAAATAATCAGATCCCTTCCATTGATTTTGCTACACTTCACTCGTATCCTGATCAATGGTAAACATCCCACACTCAAAATTATATCAAGCACGCTAATGCTCCTCGTAACTGCAATGTATTTTATCTTGATGAACAGGTTCCCGGGCACAAATGAAGAATCCCAACTTGCATTTTCAAATCACTGGATGAACACTCACATTCAAGATGCACACACAATCCTCCGCAAACCACTTCTAGTTACCGAGTTTGGATGGAATAACTCTATGTTTGACACAAACACAAGTGACCTTCTGTTGAATTCAGTCTACTCAAACATTTACTCATCAGCTAGGCACGGTGGTGTAGCTGCTGGTGGCATGTTCTGGCAACTCCTACCGGAAGGATTGGACTCTCTTTACGATGGTTATGAGATAATCTTAAGTGCAAGCCCCTCAACTGCTGGTATGATTGCTTACCAGTCACAGAAACTGACCGAGCTTTGGTAGATGTACGCCATGTGGAAGAATATGCTTAAGGGGAAGAAACCTAGGGATAATAAACTGGAAACTAACACGACTGTTCTAGGAATATGTCTACATTGGAGAAATTTTGTTGTCCAATACAGATTTCATATAATATGTAATATGTTAAACCTCCATTACATAATATAACTACTAAAAATTTACCGAAAACACAAACAAGTCGATGATTTATTCAGAGGCTACACTAACTAGCTACATCTAAAAGGCTCTTGCGCATTAAAACAAAAAGTAATTTACATATAGGAGAGAGCCTTACTATATTTTATTGTATCTAGGTCAATGTTGCAAAAAGCCGCAAACATTCAGCTCCCATCACTGGCTCAGTCTTGGCACCAGGTTGGGATAATCAGGAATATTTTCTTGAATCTATATGACTGTTCCATCTTTAATTGTTGCATTCTTCAGTACGACAGTGATCCCAGATCTAATGTAAAATCCTTCATCTGCCCTGTCTCCTTCTTCAACACCCTGAGAAATCCAATCCCTTTAGTAGTTTTCTCAATGATAAAATACAATTGCCTTGTAACTGTAGTAAATTTTCCATAGCCTGAAAGTGTTTGCAAGAGCAGAACAAGTATGGCAAAGGAGACAACAAGTTATACTTACATCTTTATTGGAAATGATAACATCTTTCCCTATCTTGGCATTCTTGTCAATTATGCAATTCCTTCAATGAGACAGATGTATCAGCTATCAGAAGAAAGAATTCATTTGGACTATTAAGACAACGTTAATAAATTAAACTAAATTACTAGTTGAATTAGTTAAACAATGTGCACCATCTCTAATCTGATGATTTTAAGACATTACATTAACATGCAGTCCTGCTCATGCATGAGTACAAGTTCATACCTCAAAGCCCAAAAAAAACATCACCCATAATATTTGGAATATTCCATATTCCAAAACTAAGTGCAAAGAAGGTAAGGGTACGTTTGTGTGTTAGAGAGAGAGAAAAAGAGAGAATGTTCAGGCTTGCTAGAGCCAAAAGAGGAAGAACAAGAATGCATGAATGCAATACATCTTAGCTAATTACTGATGCCTTGTGAGAGGGATAAAAATTCCAGTTAAATTCATATCTAACCTGATTTTGGTGTTCTGTCCAACACCAATTGGAACCTTACCCTCTGCTAGCAGAGATGCAATTTCAGATTCTGTTTGGTAATAGTCTGCACCCATCATCATTGTATCCTGTAAAGGGATAGCAGGCCTTATCAGCCACTTCATGTAACCGGTGCGCACTCCAAAAAGTATTGAAGAAGCACTCGACCCTTAAATTTCTTCATTTTGAACCTAACAGAATTATCATTATACAAGACACCTGCTTATCGAAGACTAAGCAATTCTCTAAGCACTAAAAATGATGTAAGTTCACAGTTCAACATACTTTTTTTACGCAATTGCTAAATTTGGTCCAGTTAATCTTTAAATTAAAGCAAACTTGCTGCTTTCAGAGGTATAAATGTAGATAACAAATCTTTTTCAGATACCATAACAAAATTCTCTTCCTATATGTCAAATCATAGCCCATAGTCCACTCCTATGCTGCCGAGTAAAATTATAGTACATAAATGGATTGCCTAAGGATTATAGTATAATCTCATCATAAAAAGGTTTCTGTAATGTAGAGAAGTCACTCATTTATAGTGTGCTTCTCTGGACATGTATGGTTTAGATAAAGATTTTAGATATCACCTCAAGCTCCACACCATAGTCTAAGCGTGAGCGCACACCAACTATTGAGTGTTGGACGCTACATTCCCGCAAGAAGCAACCATGTGACACTATTGCATCAACAATCTGAAATAACCAATTTAATCATTAGATATGAAGGAATACATTTTAAACTAAAACTGATTCAACCATACCATCATACCCTGCATTTTTCAACTTTAGTAGGCGGCAAGAATCTGGGTGATGTGAAGAAAGGCGTCTTTGGGTCATTAAAGTCAAACTTTGGAGGCTGCATAGAAGATGAAATCAGCGTACAGAAGGTACTCTTAAGTTACTAGCCAAACTAAACAAACCCACTAGTTCCAATTTCAAAATTCTTCCCTAGCGTATAAACTAACACCTAATAAATATCTTGATATTGCTAATGACATGAAATTTTCTGGATGATCCAAAGCCTTGACGATTTAAATAATATTGACAATGCCAAATTATGAATGGAATTTTTTATTTCTAAACTCTAGAATTACAAAATGTGAATCGTATCTTCAACATAACCCCAGGAATAGGAGAAACGGAAGAGGCCTTGAAGAATAACTTCAAGGTAATGTCATTGGTTCCCATCCCCCACATTTGGGGCCAAACTTACCTATCAAAAAATATATACGGCCTTCATTTCAAAATATTTCCTTTTGCAAAAAATATAAAAATAAAGGAGAGTTTTTATCCAACTTAATTATAAATCACCACAACTACACTATATACAGATTATCTACAAAAGTTTACAACATTTTATTTTTAAACATCACTGGAAAAAACGTTAAGAGACAAATTAGTATTTCTCATTGCATTTTTTCAAAATTACTAGCCAAATTAATAAAAATAATATGTATACCTAATATTAAAAAACATTTACGAAACTGGTGTTTTGTTGTTATCTTAGGCTAAGGGAGTGTTTAGGTAAATGATTTCTTTTCCAACAATCAAGCACTTGTTTTTTCCAAAAATCACTTTGCTCATTTATTTTAAAACAAATCAAAACTCATTTTGCTCTTATATTTGGGAATGGGAGAGCGTATAAATTGATACTGTTCCAAATTTTCTCAAACAAGTTTCCACCCTGCAACAACCACTTGCTTAACATGATAATGCAACTTCAACAAAAATAGAAAAGGCAGATTTCAATCAACAAAAGTAGAAAAGGTATATTTCAACCTCATTGCCTAGTAGAACAAAAGGTTATTATTGCAAATTACACCAACCTGTTCTGTGAGGGCCAAGTTTGCATCAAAGAAAGACTTTATTGTTCCAATGTCCTCCCAATAGTCACTGAATAAGTATGCCTAACAAGACGAGGGATAGTAGATGTATAAATAGGTCAAGACTTAGATTACACGAACATATTAACTTAGAATAGCCAAAAACTCAATTAAGTGGGACTGTGAAGATAGTTTTATGCTCGAGTTATATCTGTTCGTTTCTTTTTTAAATAAAAACATAAGCTTATATCTTACTTGGACATTGTAATCCCTAACAGCAGAAGGAATGATTTCAGAGCCAAAGTCATTGCATGAAGGATATTTCCACCTCAGAAGCTTTAAAAGAACATCTGTTCTAAATACATAAACACCCATTGATGCAATATATGGATTTCTTAATGCATCTTGCTGAGACAATCCAAGAAGAGACGTGTCTATTTGCTGTAGTGCAACATCAAGAAAAATATCATATAACCAACAAAATTTGCTTTTCTTCGAAAAATAAGTATATCCTGGAATCAACTGCTTTATCAATGGATATGAAAAGTTCAGCGGAAAAGAAGATTGAAAGAGACAAGCAAAGATGACCATACCATGGCTTTCAGCGTATTGCCTTTTGGTTTCTCAGCAAATTCGATGATACGTCCTGTCTCATCTATCTTCATCAATCCATAGTCTGAAGCTCGACTGCAAACAAAATAAAAGCTAAATATTAAGAAAAAGTAATATGATGTTTCCCCTAAATAGATTGACTTCTAATCAACATCTCTACTACAGGAGAAAATTGAAGAAGGGGACCTTTACTATTTACCAGTTCAACTAAAATCTTACAATTCAGCACAAGGAACATTGCTCATTCAATTGTTACAAAATTTGTGCTAGAGTTCTTTTATAGGCACAACCAATTCATGGCGTGCTCTGTTTCATCACATATCCATGCAAACAAAATGTATAGCAAACATAATAGATATTTATTTTCTAAAATTGACTTAAAAAGTAATATCAAATTAAACAGAAGTGTTGACATACCTATCATCCATGGGAATACACGAAACAGTAATATCAGCATTTGTGTCGATATGCTTCTACAAGTAGATTTTCAATGATTATTTAAACTTCTTAGCTTCACCAAAACATGTAAGGAAGTGGGAGACAATATTCCATCTATTTTTACCTGAACAAAGTCCATATAGTTCATTCGATACAGATGGTCACCAGACAGAATCAATATGTGCTCAACATTCTTGTTCTTGACATCCTACAATTAAATCATTTATATTGTAGTTAGTCTTTTTTCTACAGACTCTTAAAATGCCAAGGAAGTATTCTAGTACATACCTCAAATACCCATATAAATTGCCGCACGGCATCAGCTGTTCCTTGGAACCACTTCTTTCCAGTTTCTCCAGATGTTTGAGTTGCAGCCAGAACCTGTTACCCATGTAATTTCAGCTTTGGGTGTCAGGAAGTTTAATCAAAACTGTCAATGAAAAATAAAAGCTCTGGAAATAAAACAAATTATGTGATTAGTGATGTAGTTCTTAATATGCATTTTGATAGAATTAGACTATTTTTCAAGAATCTCAAAATGGAGTATTACTGTAAGTTACTTCTACTAGTAATGCAAGAATATCGATTCATCTTACCTCGACAAAACCATCCCCAAAGCTAACTCCATTTCCAAAGTTATATGTGCGAGCCAAGTGACGGTTGAGAGAAAAGGAATTAAATTGGGTTAGGATGAAAATCTTTCTTATGCCACTGTTAATGCAATTACTCATGGGTACATCAATTAGTCGGTAACACCCTCCAACTGGAACCTGCATAATACCACACAGTAACACCAGATAATTGGAAAGAAATTGTTACAAATTCATCATCCTTGTTTTAAGGTTAAGAGTCTAAATGTTGAATAAGTTCAATTATGAGGAAAGCACATTCATCCTAAGTCAAACAACTTAAATGCAATTATCAATTAAAAGCACATTCACCCCAAGTCAAACAACACAATTTACAATTATCAGTGAAGGGAAAATATGTGGGTTTTCACTTACAGCAGGTTTAGCTCTTCTGCTAGTGAGAGGAAAGAGACGAGTCCCAGCACCTCCACCCAGAATGATTGAAGCTACTTTTTTTGGGTCTACCTCTGGATGCTCAAATACAGGCGCAGCATCAAATGCCTGAAACCAAAACTCCATATTCAAGACAACGAGAAAAGACCCAACTAAAACACTACAACATCAGTTTCAATGTGTATTCAAACCCATTCAAGAAAATTGTAAACATATGAGTACTGTCACAGTATAATATTTTCAATGGATCACTAGTATATGATTTATATGATCATTCCAATGCAATTAACTCACCACCATTTCATCATTAATATCTGATGTAAGAACTGAGGAGGCAATTCCAGGTTTGTTCTTTCTGTTTCTGTTTTGAGTTGTCAAATTCTTTGACGGCTGAGTTCCAGAACCCCTGTTCTTGAAACTCCCACTGATTTTCTTCCCCCAAAATCCACCGTCTCCATGGTTAACACCTTTACAGATTTGCATTGGGTGCACATTAGCCTTCAAGGTGGCACCGCATAAATCCATTTGTGATTTTGAGTATGCTCAGTTATCAACACCAGCCCAGATACTGAAATCTCAGATTCTCTGTCGAATGCAAAGCCAGAAGTACAGGGAATCTAAGGAGATACAACCCTACACATTCATAGAGATTCCTGAAAAATCTACAGAAGCAATGACTTTTACACTAGCGCCCTGTAACCACCAAATATGAAGCAGACTATACGTAAGACGAAAAACCGATAAATACCCAAATAATCAAACACTCGGATCAATAGAACAAGATAACAAATTCTTGGAAAAATAAATATTAAAAAAAAACACTTGATAAAAGAAAATGTGATCTGAGAGTTGTTTTGAAAAGGGAAAGATCCTAATAGAGAATGCGTGAATAGTGGAAGAGAGTTCACGAGAAACCCTGCTAATATATTTTGTGTGCAGAAGGTAAAAATTAGAATAAGTCCAAAGAATGATGTGATTCTTTTTGGAGTTTATGCCACCTCACTAGTCCGGTAAAAGTCCAACATTTTTGAACCCCTTCAATAAATTAATTATTTAATAAATTAGTAGAGATTTGATTGATAAAATTGAATAAAACGGTGAAAGAGAAAGAGTGTTAAAATAGTAAAAAATTATTATTTAATTATTTAAAAAAAGTAATTATTAAATAATATTTTTTTATTCAGATATTTTATATTATTCAGATGTTTAAATTATTTATTTTTTAACAATTAATTTTATCAAAGACAACTTAAGTCCTAAACAAACATCTGATTTGCCAAAAGTAATTAATACAAGTCGTTTTGGATCTTCATTAATTTCCACTAGAATTTTACAGCAAAAGAAAAGTAAGTTTTATCTTTTCTTTTCTATATATTTCAATTCTCGCATAATAAAAGTATAAGAAATATTCCCATGTGGTTGCTGTCACCGAGACACTTTTAAAATATCCGCATATTTTATTTAAGACGTGATTAAAATTTGATATAAATATATGCAAATATTAAGTAAAAGAATTAAATTGAAAAATAGTCGGTGGTAAGTGAAAATGAGACTCATTTTCGGAAGGGAACCTTAAAAAGTGGAGATGGCCTGTGGATCATATTGTCAGATCGTACGGTAGACCGTCTGTCTACTTCTAAGAATTCACATATTTATATTAAAAATTCATTTGAATAATTAAAATATAAATATAAGTCTAAATTATTCAGAGAACCTATTAATATAAAAATGTGAACTATTAAAATATATTAAGAGGTGGACTATTAAGATACAATCAAACACATCGAGTATTGTTTTGTTTGATATGGTAGAACGTAACTTTTAGCAATTTAATTACGGGTAAAATATAAAATCGACCACTGAACTTTGTATAGATTCGAATTTAGAATCTCTAGTTTGAAAGATTAACCCAATGACCAACTGAGCTACAATGCTTAGTAGTTATAATCTTGCAAGTATTAATATTTATAACTAAACAATTAGATCCCCAAATTAAAAGACAAAACAAATCTCCAAAATACATAATTTTAGGTGATTTAAAAAACAACAACAACAATAATAATAATAATAATAATAATAATAACAATAATAATATTAATAATAATAATAACAATAATAATATTAATACTAATAATAATAATAATAGTACTAATAATAATAATAGTAGCAATAATAATAGTAGTAGTAGTACTAATAATAATAATAACAATAATAATAATAATAATATTAATAATAATAATAATATTAATAATACAATACTAATAATAATAATTATTATTATAATAGTAATAATTATACTAATACTCCATCCGTCCCATATTTATAGGCTGATTTCTTTTGGCACATAGTTTAAAAAAATTAATTTAGTGACAATTTTTAATATAAATTTTCCACATATACCCCTTAATATGGAATTAATGAATAAGTTAATTACTCCTTATTTATCACACTGGAACTCTCAACTTCATTGATTGACGTGTTAAAAACCATAACCATACAACTTTAACAAAGAGAATACAACAACATTAAATGTGGTGATAAAAATAATGACATTGAAAAGAGTAGTTGTTGAATATTTATTATAAGGGCATAAAAGTAAAATAATGAACCATCTAAATTTTATAAATAATAAGTAGCCTATATATTGAGACATCTCAAAATAAAAAATCAGCATAAAACTATGGGACGGAGAGAGCAATAATAATTATAACAATAATAATAATAATAATAATACTAATAATAATATTATACTAATATTAATAATCAATGTTTTCAAACCCGGACCGGATCGCCGGTTGAACCGGAACCCGGTTCACTCAACGGTCCGATTTGAACCACTAAACCACTTCTGTTCAAAAATCGTTCAGAACCGATGAACCGGCGGTTGAACCGGTTGACCCAGTGAACCAGTGACCGGAGATGTTCAGTGTAAGTGAAAAGTAATATATAGCCACCTACCTATTCTTCTGTTTTTTCCATTAATTTTTCACTTTTTTACTGGGTGGGAGGGAGGGAGGGAGGGAGGGAATCCGATCCCTCTAAATATTTGAAGGTCAATGTTGAGTGGGTGAGAGAGATACTTTGACAAGTAGTCCGTGTGACAAACATTAGGCATGATGTATTTTAAAAATAAAATTGTGAAAAAGGAAAATGTGGAGAGAGAGTAAATAATAAAATGTATCCGAAAAAGACGAGTGCTTTTTCCTATGGTTTAATCAAAGTACGATCTAAATTGCGTGTGTTCAATATTTGTATCTCTGACTCTGAGTGTTTGGTTGTACTGTAAAGGCCTGAATGTGGTTGGAAATAAGCGAGCGAGAGATACTCCAGACTCTCTGTTTTCTTTTTGTACCGGGGCATGCATGACTTTCCCATGCATATATATAATAACTTCACGTTAATCAATCTTAAAAAGTAAAAGTGGAAGTGGGGGTGGGGGTCTCTTCAACATTTCAATTATGAGATGGAATATATTCTTAATATTTAAATTCTTTATCAATAGTTGATATGTGTAATTTAAATTTTATATACAAACATTCGTCTACTTTCACTTACGTAAAATGAAAGCTCCAACCCAATCATCTTGGTTATATAGGTGGTAAATGTTTTCTCTATTTTAAAAAAATAAAATAAATTTGCCTTTTAATATTCAAAGTTTATATTAATTTCAATTAATGTAATTATAAAAACAGTAAACTATTTAAACAAGTACAATAAATCATTTTGAAAGTACACTTTTCATATAATTAAAAAAATACAGAAGTTTGCTAGTTATTCACATGAATGGACGCCGTGTAAGTATGCTAACTTTTTTGGCTCTTTTTCTTAATAGCAGTGAACCCTACATAAATCATTTTGAGGATAAAATAGGCTTTATATTTGAATTGTTTGTTTTAACTATCTTTTATAGGATAATAATTTTTTTATACCTCAACCATCTTTTGTGAGACGAATAAAGTATGATTTATTAGTTTCAAAAGAAAAAAAAATAATTGTATCAATTTGAGATTTAAAAATATATATATCGTAATTAAACTTTTAATAATCAAAATTTATCTTATATTTCAAATTGGATGAGTAGTTAGTTAGATTTAAATGGACAATGCTTATTTTATTTTTTAAAAAAATGATTTACTTTAATCATGCCATTACAAAGAAAATGATGTTGTTTGGACCCTTCCAAACGGAAGCATTAGTATAAAGTTTATTTGAGATAAATTGGTCAATAGAATACTGACACGCAGACGAGGTTGTACGTGTCAGTAATCTACTGAAAAATTGACTAACTTACCAAAAAAATAATTTCATGCTAACCGGATCCCTTCCAGATATAAATTTACTCTAATTGCACAAATTTTAGAGTATTGTACATAAATACTTTAGCCGAGGGTAGTGAGGAGTAAATTGGTTGTAAAATGGCAGGGGGTAGCACGTGAGGAAAGGCATCATGGTAGGCAAAATGTCCTTTACCAAATCAAAAAATGAAATGTTAGCCAGGCCAGCCCAGGCCAGCCCAACCCAACCCAACGCGCGTGCTTGTGTTGGCTCGGTCGCGGTTCAACCGGAGTCGAGTGCATGTTCACTGGATTGATTACTTCACTCACTGACTTTGTCATTTCTTCCTCCACTTTTTTATCTGCTACATTACTATTCCAATGTTTTTTAATAAAACAAAAAAACAAACCTTTCCAATTAAATTAAGAGTGAGCATTATAAATTCGTACCGCTTTCTCTGAAACTTTCTTCATCCCATAACAACACCTCCAACTCAGACCAAACAAACTGCCTCTCTCTCTCTCTATGTATGTAATATATATGTATATGCCTTTATGTTTCTTTTCCTTTCTCCAAATTTCCTTCCCCTAATTTTCCGGAGAATCATCGCCTCTGCAATTCCAATTCCCCCCTCTCCTCTTAACCCTAGCCAACTCCTTTTCCTTCGAGAAACTCTATTTTATCCCGCAAATTAGAATCCATACGTCGCGAAATTTTAATTTTAGTTCCAGCCGTTTCTGTTCTGTTTTCCTCTCCGGAGTTTTGACAGTTTCAATTTCTCTCGTCATCAGTTCAAGTTTCTCCTGAAAATGGATTCTCACAACTTCATTGACACTGTGAAACTAGAAAAGGCCAATGCAATTGCCCGATATCGCCGTTTCCGAAACCTTGCAAAACTTTTACAGGTATTCGAGGTCATCGTCGCTGTCACTCTTTTCTCCTGGTCGTCCACGTGTTTGCCGGCCGTCCTCAAACTTTCCGTCCAGTATCTCCTCCAATCCTCTCTCTACGTATTGAATCCTCACGTTGTTTTCCTCATCGGAAATGCAATTGTAATCGCACTATTCGTCCTCTCCCGCCATATCGACGCCGGAAACAACTCCGGTGTTTCGGATTTTTACGATGACTACGTGGAAAAAAGCGAGAATCAGAATTCGATTGCCGCTGCGGAATCACAGACGTCTCCGGCGCCGGAGAAGGAGGATACGATCGGCGGGGAGGGGAAGCAGATTGTGTGTATGGAGAATGCGGATCGTCAAACTGAGTGCGAAGCAGTGGCTAAGGCAATAGACGAGGCAACTAAGCAGATACGGAAATTCGAGAGAACTCGGTCGGAGAAGTTGAAGCGTGATATCTCAGGGAATCCTCGAAAAGAGTTCCGACGATCGGAGACTGAAGTCAGGCGAATAGTCGGCAATCGACGAACAAGTGCATATGAGAGGGTAGACAATTTGAGCAACGAGGAGTTTCGGCTGACTGTTGAGGCTTTCATCGAGACGCAACTGAAATTTCTTCGCCAACAGAAAATGGCTGAAATAGAGTACTAACTAGTAGTAGTACTAACAAGGGAAAATAAAAATATAGTAGTATATGAAACGTAAAGTAAACACTAGTTTTGGTTTCCAAATTTTCAAACATTCCCTTAGGTTGTGGTTTCCGAGTAGTTTTCCCGTAGGATTTGAATGTACGGAGGACACTTAGGAAATAAATGTTCATTGCATTACTAGCCATGCTAGTTTGATTATTCCATGAATTATTGGGTTTGTTTCTCTTCAGTAATGTATGTACTCTTAACTCCAGTTTTTAATTTCTTCAACGTACAGTACAGGGCCAAATTAGGTTCCGTTCATTCATGTGCAGCTATTTTTGAAATTTAGAAAGAAGAAAAAATCCGAGATATTTAAATTTAAAATAAAGTAAATTGGGTTTCCGAATTTTCAAAGATAAAGTAATTAATCCAAGAAAAGACAATTTACGGTTCACTTGGGCCGGTCTCGCCTGAGGATAAAATTTAGGATGTAATATTACATACATTTGCAAGAGATTAGATTATAGTAGCTAGTAGATAGTAGATAGCATATTTATTAGTAGTAATTTACAATACACTCTCAAGGTTCAAATTGTACTTGGCGTAAGAGAACAAAGTGGTGAATGTTTCGGTACATAATAATAATAATAATGGATAGTTGCATGGTGTCTTTTATATATATATATATAGGGTAACAGTCAAATATCAAGTGCTTCTTCATATTGCAAGTGAATTGACATGAAAACTGGAATTCTTTTCGTAAATTAAGTGAGTGCATGCATATATGTGTTATCTTTTTATTCATATAGTGGACTAAAATAATAATAATAAAAATACTAAATTGGATGGAATTTGTCATTCTATTTATTTTCAACTAGCACCTTATTTTTAGGAGTAAAATAAGTAGTATATCCTCAATATCTATCTATAAATAGTAGTCGTATGGGGATCCCCTTCACATTCTAGTGTAGTACTACTATAAAATATACTTACACTCCATTCTTTAATTAAGGTTTTGGCTTGTTTCATGTTTTTGTTTTGTTGGAGACATGAAGAAGACTTGTAGTAGTTTGTACTGATAGTCTCTCTCTCGTATTCTTCATGTAATAATAAGATAGTCCCTGTTTGTCTGCCTGTCTTAAAAAAACAAATTTAAAGTTGGTACTACTCCATCCATTCCATAATAGTAATAGTAATAGTAATAGTAATAGAGTTTTTAAAATGGAAAATGGGTAAGTACTAAGGACTACTAATCCATATATCCCGTCGGGGTTATATTTATAACCATACACTTGTGGTGGTGGTGATGATCAAATGATTGAGGCTACACATTCCATGCATCATCCCTAAATTACTGGCTTTAGTATGTGCACAGCCACAGACACATCGCCAAATATAATATACTACTCCATAAAGGTTTATAATATGGAGGGAGGGAGGGAGGGAGTATTATAATCCAAAAGCTCGGAAATCCTTTTCTAGAAATAAATTCCACTTTTCTTCACCTTTAGACATCTTAGAGAATAGACAAATACTAATCATGGAGCAATCAGTTTCTTTTTTTTTTCTTTTCTTTTTGGGGTTGGGGGGTTGTAAAAAGGGACTAATATAGGGTGGCCTATTTGTAGACATTTAAAAATATATTTTTATTAATTTCGATACTAAAATTATGATGATAAATCTGAACATATTGTCTCATTTTTTTATATAACTAACAAAAGAAATAGGATTTCTTGTAGAAATTCATCCGAATAACTTGATACTCCCTCACTTCTAAATATGGCTATTTACAATTATGTCCTCTCATTTTGTATAAAATCAACATTATTTTTCACTTGGGCATATTTTGTAAAGATGTACTACCCGTCCACATAATCAGTTAATCCACGTAGTGAGTAATGTATGTAATATATTGCTGCATATTACCACGTCAATTTTTTGTTACACGGTTAACAGACACAAACGATTCTATCACTTTTTATAAATAACGTGTAGTTTAATGAGTTAATCATAAAAATAATACTCCCCCGTCCCAGGATAAAAATCTTTATTACTACTATTTTAGATACTCCCATGTTAAATATTCATTTTTCTTTAATAACCAAATTTTTATACAATTTTTCCTATTATACCCTTAGCATTAAATATCTTATATTTTCCTTATTTTAATCCTCTCTCCATATTTAATAAGTATAATAAGTCACTCTCTCACCTACATTGGACATGATTAATGAAATATTATTATGGTAAATTTGTCATTTCATTTCTCTTTTTAATATGCGTGAAAAATTCACCATGACTTTTATTCTGGGACGGAGGGAGTAATACATTTGTAAACCGAGGGTAAAAAAAATTGATTCAACTCCTTTGTTTTTCAAATTCAGCAACAAACAAGTAGAGATTTAATTTTGTTTATTAGCGCTAAACATTTTATTTTATTGTTTTTTGACCTTTTATTTTTTATTTTTTGTTGATGGTACCAACGGGTATTATATCTATACCATAAGTTATTTTGTTAGGAAAATCCTCTTTCTTTCTTTAATCAAACCTTGATCTCATGAAAATTATAAGACAAAATGATCGTATTTCTCCGAGCAGGGAAGAAAATGGGTCCCCACGTATCCATCAGACGGACTAGACTAAATTACCGTAAAAGAGGCTGTGATGATATTTTAATAATCTTGGGCCATCCAAGTTGTTGACTCTACCCATTTATAGTTTCTAAGTCTTCTATATATATATATATATACTAGCTGGGTCCCGTGTCTCCGGCACTGTATGGGCAGTGAGATTTATCTCAAACTTAGAACGGCCCAGATGATTTATTAAGTGAGCGGAAAATTCAAAATCATTATTAGATAGATTAGATAGATAGATGTATTTTATTAGATAGATGTATGGACGGTGGGATTTATCTCAAACTTTAGATGGCTCAGATGATTTATTGAGTGAGCGGAAAATTCAAAATCATTTGTATTTTATTAGATATATATAAATAAAGAATACGTTGAAGAAAAAAAAAGAGTGATGACTAACTGCAGTTGTTATAGATGAGGAGAGAGAGAAGAAACATGGGTATAACTAATCCCTAAATTAAAGAATTCTAATTGAATTATAATTCCCTAAATTAAGGAATCCTAATTACACTAGAATATGTAAATAAATATGAAAGTGTATTTGTTATGTAAATATTTAATGAGTGCACTTTTATTGTAATTATATTTTTAAATGTACTATAAAATGTAATTGTTCCTAATTTATTTCGACTTTTTTATATACTTTTTTAGCTCTAAACATTAATTTCAATTCGAGAGTTTAACTTTCTTCTAAACATTCTAAATGTGATAATATCGATTGAGTTTAGTGATATATTTTAATGTTTAGAGTTTATTCGTGAAATTTTAAAAGTAAAAATAATATAATTTTTTTACTTTAATTATAAATTACTACTAATTATTATCATTTTTTGTTATTTTCAAAACTTAAATGAAATTATATTAAAATTAAAATTTAAAATTTTATAAATTAAATTTAGAAAAACAAGAATATCTCTAATTTGGGACAGGGGAGTTGTAAGAACCCCTGAAATTGGGATAAAAAAATTTCCTCTGAATGTCTTTTAAATTATTAAGATACAAATATAAGTCTAAACTATTCAGAGGACCACATTAACGTATATTAAAAGATAAATTATTAAGATGCGTTAAAATACAATCAAATATTAATAATAATATAATATGATAATATTATTAATTGGGGTGCATACCTCTGAGACCTGAGTGATGAGCGATACAATCTGTCTCTCAGGTTTGTCATTTCATTTCAATGGGTGTCAAAGGTCTATTTCTTAGGTCCACAAATTCTAATTAGTTAAGAAAACTATACATCAATATCAATCTCATTTTGGAGAGGGATAAAAAAGGAAAAAAAAAGGGGGGGGGGGGGTGGGGTGAGGGGGAATCTAACAAGTAAAGAAGTGTGACCTGGTCAATGAATCCTCAGGATTAGGACCTAGAATTTATGGGGCAAGTTTAGCAAAAATTCCATGTACTGGATGTATTAAGACAAGTAAATTACATTAAGCAAAACACAAATAATTTAAAAGAGCATGTTATTATATATAGTCCAAAAAGTGTATAATATAGGCCTAAGTCAGCATCATAACCAATATAAAAAAAATATTGGGAAGCATAAAAAATAAGTAATTAATCTATCTATATTACTACATGAACTGCCAAGTCTTCACAACTTTCGAAGCTTGTAAATAATTACAGGTTCATCATGTTGTGTTATCTCTTGTTAAATCAATGAACCTTTTCCCTTATAAAATTATGTCATTTGCTTGGATATATATATATATATATATTCTACTTGTTAGCTCTATATTTTAGTCTAATCTTTTTCCCCCTTTCCGGCAGATAGTGGATGGTGAATTAGCTTAAGCAGTTTAATATTGCAGATTGAAACTTTTAAAGTAGACTTTAGATATTTATTCCCTCTTCTCCAGTATTAACGTGCGAAATATTAAAAATTAAATTACGAATGAGAGTTATATTAAGCGTCATATATTTGGATGGATGGATGATCATCATTTGTTGTAAGACTAATTTATTTTTTATATTGTTAACTATGTATCAGTCACACATACATATATAGAGGGCTATATGTATATACACAGTTAGACTATGGCGACGATTTTTTTGGGGCTATGACGACGGTTCACGCATCGCCGTAGCCCAAAATAGCTATGGCGATGGATGAAACTGTCCTTATAACTCAAAAAATCGTAGTCAAAATCGACTATATACTACACAGCTGTGTATAAATATTTTTTTAATACTAGTATATATATATATAGTTGGTATATATTTTAGTCTAATCTTTTCCCCCCTTTCCAGCAGACAGCGGCTGGTGAATTAGATGTGAATTGATAGGACATCTAATTAATTATCTGGGATTATTATTATTATTAAAATATTAATAAATTTAATTTAATTAGTCCAAAATATATATGATCCTTTTGTACCAATAATGTACATATATATGTTCTACGGTGCAAAATTTGTCGCTGAGGCCCACATTTTGGAAGGTGAAAAAAGAGTAAAAGCTAACGGCCACGTGCACGTACGGTGAACCTTGGGCCTAGCTACATGCATTATACTACTCCCTTTGTCTTAAATTAATTATTTAATTTTAATTTTTTAAAATTAAATTGATCATTTTTAAAACTAATTTTTATATTAGTAATTTACAAAAATTATGGAAAAAAATTATATTGTTTATATAAGCTAGCCTAGCCTAGCCTAGCCTAGCTTAATTATATAAGTCTTTGCTTTTTTCTTGTTAATAATTCATGTATGTATATGTTGTACAACTGTACAACGTGAAGTAGGCCAAAGGTAGCCCAAAGGAAGTAACTACTAACTACTAACTACTAGCTCGCTCGGTTACTCGGTAGGACTATTGACTATATATATCTACTAGTTGGGTCCCGTGCCTCCGGCACTGTATGAGCAGTGAGATTTATCTCAAACTTAGAACGACCCAGATGATTTATTAAGTGAGCGAAAAATTCAAAATTATTATTAGATAGATTAGATAGATAGATGTATTTTATTAGATAGATGTATGGACGGTGGGATTTATCTCAAACTTTGGACGGCCCAGATGATTTATTGATTGAGCGGGAAATTCAAAATCATTTGTATTTTATTAGATAGATAGATTCATTACTTAATTAACCATCCTTGGAATGCGTGACACAATGTCTGTCTGGGTGGTGTACGTGAATCCCTAGGGGGAGGGGGACGGGGAGGGGGAGGGGAGGGGGAGGGGGACGGGGGACGGTGGAGGTGGAGGTGGAGGGGGGACGGGGGTCAATTAAAACTAAGTACACTTGTCTAAACAACTAAATAGTAGTAACTAAATAGTATTAATAGTAGTAGTAATTCAGAAGAAAATAGACCATTAAATGATCGATCGAGGACGACAAGGGATTTTTGTGTTTTTATTTTAATTAATCAGTATGGAAGAAGACACCAAATTTATTGAAGGTTTTAGTACTCATCTATTCTCATAAGTTGGTGCATGTGGCTGGGGAGATCGATACTAGCTAGCTCAAACATTTTATACAAGAGGAAATAAGTTTATATATATATATATATATATATATGGAATTGATTCATAGCAAACTTCGTAAAAAAATAATTTAATCTTACAACACATCGTGACCCTTTACGTTAAGATCGAACGAATAATAGAGCTCTCGTCTACAGTTTAATTTTCAGTATTTCACAATTTAATACCATGGACGGGACAAATGATCCAAATACCCGCCTTGTAAATGTCTCACGTCCGCAGTATTAAACTGTGGACGCAAGGTATGGCCAAATGTTTACCGTGCAGATGCCAAATTCAATTTTTTTTTACTTTTCAAGTTTCCCAAAGATCGACTTCCTTCATCGATCCTGTGACGCCCCCAAAATTAGGTATACATCACTCATCTTGGGTTGTCAGATACATGGTACAAAATTCAAATACAACTTACTAATACAACTGTCGTGTACAATACGACAAAACATAAATTGTGAGTTTGAATACAAATATTATCTACTAGAGATTATACAAACTCAAAAGGAGTCCTCATTACAATTATTATCACACTATTTCACAGAATAACGATGACTACTAATGCTATCCTCTGGACCATCACTCCGTTCTCCGACTCGTCCCAGCTATATTCTCATTTCCTGAAGAGAACAGTGAAAAGAAGGGTGAGCTCAACTAGCCCAGTAAGAAATATTATGACTAAGATAATGCAGAATAAATTATCATTAGTCTCCAACAATGTTAAACTGATAAAATATAATAGACATCAAGTTTAACTGCAGCGGAACAAGCAATCCATTAAAAGAGTCAAGCAGAAAATAAAATCTATTATCTTTTATGATTAAAAAGGTTTTTCATCACTGTTATCGCTGAGACTCAGCTTAATAAATATTTCACATCATCGAATCACCCCTACACTACGACCAAGGATATTCTTTAGTATCACGACCACAATTATCCATGCACTAAGGGCTAAGAATATTTGTGTATTCATTAATGGTCATGATCATGCCAACAACTGTCCATTAATGCACTACGGGCCAATGAGAACTTTTACCACATCATTTGTAACATTACGGTCATGATTACACCGAATAATTCCTGGTCATAATCATACCAAGTTCATCTATGCACTACATGCCACAGATGACTTTCAACAAAATATAAACATGAGGATGATGACAATGATATAAGAATTCAATAAAACAAGTTCAAGAATTATTTTATCAAGAAATTATTAACGTCCAAATTGTCAACATGATACTGTTTTGTAGAGTAAAATTCAAGAATGATAAGAAGAATATTTTCATGAAAAGATACTAGATGAAGCGCAAATATCAAGGATATTCTACTAATTTCATGGAGTATAGAAGTCAAAACTTTAACCAACTGAGTATAATAAAGAATGGAATAACAAAAGAAATCACCATGCATGCGGTACTTCACATAGACAAGTTATTCCAACAGAATAATAATAACGGAACTAGGTCAGGCAAAATTTGTACCGGCGGGATGTTCCAACAGAATAATAACGACGGAACCAGGTCCGGTGTAAAACACACAGACAGGATGTTCCAACGGAATAATAATAAAGACAAAACTAGGTCCGGTGTAAAACACACAGACAGGATGTTCCAACGGAATAATAATAAACACGGAACCAGGTCCGGTGTAAAACACACAGACAAGATGTTCCAACAGAATAATAGAAGAATGTCACCAAGTATAGGGTAGACCGTGTATACAGGTTATTCTAACATAATAATAAGAAATGAAATAACAACAGTTCTCTTCATGAATAAAAAAGAATAACACCCCTTACGAGTACAACAAATAATATTCCCTACCTTAAGAAGAAAAGTTCTAGATATATAGGTAGTGAAGTAGCAGAATACTTTCTTCTTTCTCTCTATAGTTTATCTCTCTAGAGTTTCAGTGAATTCGTAAGAAAATAATGAATGAATGAGCTTCTATTTATAGAAAAATAGAATGCATAGTAACTAACTCATGAACGGTCCAGATTGATTTACTTTAATCTGACGGTCCATATTTAAAACAAAATCTTTTAAATAAAATATAATATATTCTATTTATAATCTAATAAAACGAATAACTTTATAAAAGATTGTACTATGCAAAAACTATGCAGGCACTATGCAAACACTATACAAAATAAAATATAATATATTCTAATTATTATCTAATAAAACAGATAACTTTATAAAAGTATTCTGTTTTATATAAAAAGATATTACTATGGAAAACACTATGCAGATACTATGCATAATAAAATATAATATATTCTATTTACAGAATAACTTTATAAAAGTATTCTGTTTTATATAAAAAGATTTTCTGTATTATTACATTAATAATACCAACAAAACTGAGTGACTTATCACGTAAGCATCAATAATTAATACCGTGTGCTACTATGCAACCGCGCGTATTACTGTACTTTTAACACCGGGTGTTTCAACAGTTAACGGTAAAACTTCCGCCGTTATTTTCATAAAGTATTTTTGTCGTTTTCTCAATCTGACAATAATTCTGTTGTGGGGTCCATCAATGATTGTGCCGTTGTACGAATATTCCCTGTTAAAACGAATATTTCTCCGACCAATCGAATATTATATAACAACTTGCGCACTTTGCAAAATTTATAAATATTACTCAGCTATTATATCAATTTCACTCCATAATATTCAAAAATAATATTTATAGAAAATTTATCTTTATTCAAAAAGTTAGGGTTTTACAGATCCCCTCTTCCTGTCATTCTCAAGTAATAGTAGTATCTCTCTATATATACATTCACCCATTTTTTTTAAACAATTGAGAAATTAACGGGAGGAAGTACTTTAGCTATACAAAAAGTTAAAACAAAACAAGACTATGATCTAATAATTCGATTCCTAACTCCCAAATGAATTTTCGATAACCAAATCTTTCTCTTGAGGAGATTTTCGATAGTCAAATCCTTCTCCTGAAGAGATTTTCGATAGCTGAATCCTTATCCGAAAGAAATTTTTGAAAGCTCGAAGTAATCGTCTCAGTCTCGAATTCATTTGCATCGAAGTCATTTAACATTCACAGTTTAATGATGCGTAGCCTAGAAAATTTTAGAAAAAATCTGAATTTGGCCAATACGATTGTCGTTGGCCAATTGGCCTGTCATACTTAGCGTCCGCATGTTAATACTGTGGACAATATTTTTTTAAAAGTGGAACTTTTATAAGAAGAGTATTTTGGACATTTGTTTCATCCGCAATATTAAACTGCGAAATACTGAAAACTAAACTGCGGATGATCTCACTATTTAACCGTTCGATTGTCGAATGGAGGGTCGCGATGTGCTGTAAAGCTATACTCTTTTTTACAACATTTGCTATGGATCAATTTCTATATATATATATATATATATATAGCCCGCTCTCTCCAGCGAATTGGAGGGAACGAACTAAGAGTGAACCGGCTATAGCGACAGTTTTTTCATTCGCTATAGCATAAAAAACCGACTTTCTATGCTATAGCGACAGAAAAAATCGACTTTCTATGCTATAGCGACAGAAAAAATTGTCGTTATAGCCGATTAGTTTTTAGTTCATTCTTTCTAGTTCGTTAGAGAAGCGGACTATATATATATATATATATATATATATATATATATATATAGTTCTATATAGTTAGAGGCTTTCCTTAATTTGTTATGGAGGCAGGTTCATATATAATACGTAGTACATAGTATTATTGATCTTCTTCTAAAATTTGTTCCTCCCCCTTTAGATCGATCGATGTCCCCGGCCGTTTTAACTAATATCAGCCCTAAGGGAGTTTAAAAAATAGCTTAAAATAAGTGTTTATAGTACTACGTGGATTTCATCAATTCTGTGTTCTTTCATTTCAAATTAATTAATTAATGCATGATACAGCTATTGATGAACTTGTTGAATAATTAAGTTAACTGTAATAAATTAAGAAAACATGATTTTAAACATTCCGAAAGGGAAAGAAAGTATAACTTTCTAACCACATGCACCAGTAGGGAGTATTAATTGCTATACTATGTTTTCTTTTCTAGTCTAGCTAGGAAGAAGATACTTTTCAAAGCCATACTGAAGCTTAATCTCCTACTTCCTCTATATAAAAATTCCACACCACACCACCACTACTAAATTCTTAACTAATACTAACCATACATTTGAGAACATACTACTCCAAAATAATTAGTACAATTTGATTTTTGAGATCAAACGACCAAAATATATATATTAAACTTAAAATTGATGTAAATTTATTTAATTTTAGGTGATGCAATTATTATAATTGTAGGGTATAACTAAAACTACTAATTATAAAATTTATTTTATTCTACAAATTTTGAAGTTTAATATTTATATATGTCGCCGTTTAACTTCAAAAGTCAAATTATATCTCTTATTTTGGAATGAAAAGTGTAATAAGTTGCCATTTCGGAGATGTATTTTTAATTTCGGAAGGAGTATTTCTCATTGAAGACGACAAAAGGGAAGTGATTGTGGAGTCAATTTTGGTGTTCGTCCTTTCCCCTAGTATTAAAGCTTCATTCTGTCCATATTTGGGAATTGGGATGCTGCTACTTAATATGGTTTTTTTTGAGTGCGTAAATGAGCCGAGGCGATTAATGAGTTGTTTAGATTTGGTTCAAAAAATTTATCGAGTATAAAATAAGATTTGATATGATTGAGGCTCGTTTAACTATTGAGTCGAGCACAATCTTGAATCGAGTTCGAACAGTTTGAACTTTTAGAACGATTATAGTCCGAGTATCAATAGAAAATTATAATTTGAGAATGTTCGAATAATTCATCGAATTTTAAAATTTGTGTTCAACTTGAATTGAACTTTTAGTCGAAGAATACGAAATGAGTTCAAACTATTAATTACTCATTTTAAAACCTTTTTTCTTCTTTTTCTATGAATTGCAGGGGTGTGTGTGTTTGTAGGGATATGACATACGTAAAGAAACAACTGTGCATGTATTTCCTATTTGTATATTGTTTCAATTAATACTCAAAAGCAAATACCAGTAGTACCTAGCTAGTTAATCATTGTACAACTCATTCTTCCATTTTATAATTAATAGGAGTATCTCTCTCTCTCACACACACACAGACACAATGTGTTACGTTATATGCACCTCAATTTATGGTACAACTTGTCTCAGACAGTTTTGGCCTCGAGTGCGTCACAATCCTATTCTTCGACTATTTATTTCATTTACAAAAGCTCAAGGAGCTGCATGGGATCAAGCTGGCTTTATACGCACATGCAATAGAGAGAAAATTAAGAGTCTTATAGTAGCTCCATAATATAATGTATTGCCATGAATCAAAAATATCTAAACGCTCATCCTTAATCTTCCCTATACAAACGTAGCTGATCGACCCAAGCTAGCTCGAGGAGACGAGGACTATATATGCTGGGAGATAGTACTTCCCATGTCTCGTGAAAAAACAAATTTCATATCTAATGTTTGCACATATTAAAGATATTATTTTATTCCATACTTGCTCCTAAAAAAGTAAAGACATTAATAGATAGTTCGAGTAAAACTATGTTTCCAAAATAATAGGTATGACTTATTGTATAAAGTGTTGCAAAAATAATTGTAAAGGTGTCGCTAAATATATATTTGTATTTGATATGTCAATATCAACAATCAAAGATACGTTGTTTGTCTAGTAATGTAAGTGGTATCATAATGAAATTAAGCAGAATAAAAGAAAAGTTTTCAGCATCCAGAGTACAAAAGTAAGATACCACAATAATAAGAAACTGATATTTTCAAATTGATGTTCTTATCAAGTTATTCAGAATAAAATGAAAAGTTTTACTTCTCACATTTCTTTTTCATTTTTTTTGGCAAACATGTGTGTTTCTATGAGATGGGAGTATAAATTACAACGTACAACAGTTTCATCCGGAGTACATGCGTAAGATACCATAATAATAGGAAACTTATATATTTTCATATGTGTTTTGGATATTTTCAGATAATTTTTTCTCACATGAGAAGAAAGTGAATTTCACCTTTATGTGAGAAGAGACAATTTAAAAATATCAAAAACTTTAATGACATGTTAATTTGTTGAAGAATGACATAAATACACTTCCCGGGAAAGAACCGGCGATAGAACAATCCTTATTAGTAAGATTCCTTCAACATAACAGATGCTCAGAATTGGAATATAGAATTACAAAGAAAGAAGAAGCTAAACTAAATATTGATGAATATATAAATATTATTAATCAATGAACCTTTTTTCTAACGAGAGAAAGAAGTAGGTTAATATAGTTGGCTCTAGCCTTTGATAAGTGATGATCCACAATCTGACTGTATCTTTTAAACAGTTCATCCATTATTTCTCTTCCAAAGTGACTTTCCAGCATTGACTCAACCACAGCTCTTATTGTCTTGGCCACTCGCTCCCCTCTTGATAATGTGCTGCCAAAACTCATGTTTTTGCTCTGCTCACCTCCGTCCCACTCGATCTCAAAGGTTTCTAATCGATCCACCATAAACGATCCTTCTTTTTCTATCTCCAATTTTAATTCCTCCGGACATGGTGCATAGTACGGGGCATTAAACTTATCAATCTTCTCCTCTTCAATAAAGCCCTGCAATATATAATTATAACCCATTTAAATTAATGAGCAACTCATATGTGTTTTCATGTGCAAACAGTGCAATGCACTATTTCTAATTCTAGACACATCATTTAATTTCTCAATATTAAAAAAGAAAAAGAAAAAAGTGATTTTAATGTACCTCTAAAGCCATGGACATTAGGGCTTGGGCTAAAAGTTCCCATTGGTAACAACCCTGGTCAGCTGATGGGTCTACAGATCTTCGGCCCATGAATGACAACACCATTCCCCCTCCGGGAACTATCTCTTGGGAACGAGACTTGATAAAAAGGGAGAAATCCTTTTGGAATTGGGAAAAGTAAGCGTCCATAACGTTCAACGGGCTCGTTCTAGATATGTAGATCTTTCCTTTGTTTATAGCTACGCTGGCGTCGCTGGCCAATGCAGGTGGAACCTGTTCATGTTTAATATTTACATACATGCCAAATTTCAAAATAAAATTAAAATAAATATGATAAAATGATACAGTGTGTATATATACATATATAATTTATGTGATAAGTACTATCCTAATTAATTAATTAGTTTTTGGTTGACTTATTATGATAATATTTTAATATTGACATAAAACACATCAGATAGTACGTGTTTTTTTATAATATGTAGTCAAATCAAATGACCTCAATTTATAATTAATTAATTAAGAAACCACTCTACCGTTTACCCATTTTCTATGCAATTTTAATATTCTTAAAAACAGTAATTAACAATGAAACATAATTACATTTTGTTCCCGTCGCCTTGTGGGAAAGAGGTATATATAGGATAATAGGAGCTAGGCCATGAGGGGGAGAAATAATGGTCAGTGGTCCTCAAAACTCTGCATGCATGCTAATGTCGGTTAGTTCACAAATCTTCAATTAATTAATATTTCATGAATTAAGGTTAGCGTAAATGCAGGCTAATATATATATATATATATATATATATATATATATATATATATATATATATATATATAAGGACATGGCCGTTTGCTAGATATATGGATTCTTCAGTTTGATCATCCGTAATTTTTGCTTCTCTTTCATTAATTGAGGTGGCCGGTGGTGCCACCGGAACAAACAGGTTGTTATCCTGGTACGTCCGTCCGTCCGCATCAACTTTTCCTAGCTCTTAATTAATTATATCTTAGAACAAATTAAACAGTCCAACTTTTTATGGAGTAGTACGTACAAAGGACCAATATGTAAATAAGTACAAAACTAACCCACCTGAGAAAGCCAGTGGAGACTAGAAGAAGAATGCACGAAGTGTAGACTCTTGAGAGGAAACAACCTCCCATAAAATGAACCGGGTACGCCGGATATGAAACATCTGTTGGCGAATCCGGATCCGGAGCCTTTTCCTGTCTTCTTCATCTTCAATTTGTTATAGAAAGCCGGCAATGAGACAAAAATGTGGTTAAAGTCGTTGCCGGGAAGATCATTCAAAGAAACCCTAAACTCGGGCAGTGGGCGGTCCAGTTGTTGGCTTGTGGCGTGCACTATATCTATGATTTCGGATATAACGTATAAGGTGTTGGGTCCGGAGGAGCAACCAAGATCCGCAATGCCTATGCTCTCCGGGAAATAATTGATATTGTTGCACAACATGCTCACCAAAGCTTCCTCAGTCATGGACTTAGCAACTGATATTATCTTTCTCTGTAAGTTTAGGACATCATATCCATCAATAAGTTAGTTAACGAGTGTCAACGGTACTGGTGATTAATTAATTGCACACAGGCTAGCTATGTTTATTTACGACCATAATATTTAGCTAGGATTAATTGAACTATTAATTCTAAATCTTTAATTGTTTGTTTTAAAAATTGGGTTTGGGACTATTAATTCCACCATAAAAATTATTTGGAATGGGAAAATATTTAATATCATGTAGTTATAATCCATACCATTTGAGATTAAAATATTATGGACAAAATTAATATTAATCTTTTTAAAATGACCTATATATTCCAGGCTATCCATCCATACTAATAAGAATACGATCTTTTTATTATTACTGGTATGACTATATATAATAATAAGATTTTATCAAAATTTTAAAATAATTTTGGAGAAAATAAACATAATATGAGAATATTATTTTATGTTTTTCTATGAATAATCTCATTATAAACAAACATGTGACTATTACTATTTAATCTTAGGAATAGTAGTGTTGAAATTATAATTGAGAGAATATAGTTTGGAGATTATAATACTTACAAACAAACATAATTAATTTTAGGGTATATTGATGCACAAATATATATATATAGTTAATTAGCTAGCAAGCTTAATTATAACCTGTACGATCGAATTCTTGGCATAGCTAGTCTGTCCTTCCCCTTTGTTCATGTGAAGAACTTGCAGCACTTCCATCTCTTTCGTGTATGTGTATGTATCCACCTGTATATATAAATATATAATTAGCCAAGAAGAAACTCAAGTGTGAGTTATAGAGCTAAGGATGAATATTGTGGCACGTACGTACGTAGATAGCAGCTTATATATATGAATACAGAGAGAGAGAGAGATGCATTCGCACGCTAGCTGGATAGCGATGCTGACGGTCAATTAAGGAGATGCGACTTGTATATATATTTAACTCCTCCTAACTAGGTCAGGCACGGGGAAAATATGCATGCCAGTAATATCAATGGATCGATACGACTTTGGGTTCGGAAGTTACTTACAATAAAGTTTATGGTTCTTTGAAGAATTTTGTTAGCAAAATTTTAAAGTAAAAGAAAGAGGGTAGGAAAAGTTGAAAGTAATTAACCTCACAAAGATTACATATACATATATATAATGTGGTAGGTATTTTTATTTTTTTTATACTAATTGATTTCGGAACAAAAATGACTTATTTGACTACTAGAAGAAACAATTGTTTAGTTGGTCGGTGAAACGAGTGTTGGGGAATTGTTGTAATTTTCATCTTGTGTTTCATATGCATTTTTGTTGTTAAATGCGCTTCGCTTCTTGTGTTTCATATGCATTTTTTTTATGGACCCATGCATGCATGCATGTAACATTTGGATGCTTGCTTTGTGGGCTCCTTTCTAGTGGTCGGTTGCCATATCAACGCTTGGTGAGATTAATTAATGAATCACTGGGCTGGGCTGGGCTGGGCTGGGCTGGGCTGGGCTACTAATAGAGTATCCTATTTTGTGATAATAGATTAATGATCAGATTGATTATGTAATAGCTACATCGTTGATCTGCACCATACTCCAACAATACGAACTATCATTACTAGTAGTTTTTACTGAAGAACCAAAAACATAGTTGTATCTGGCCGGCCTCCAACCGTAACCAAATCTCTTTTATTCCCTCTATCGCTCTATCCTAGGGGTGAAATTTCCAACGCACTGCCACTACGTATTCAGGAGCTAGGGTTCTAATCGCTCTCTACTAAATTCAATCCTCTTCGTGCTTTTCATAATTAAGCTACTTTTTTTTTTACTTTTCCAAATTTTACAACGATCAAACAGCAATAGCTCTCGTATTTGTAGTGAATGGAGATGGTTTTAGAGGCAAAAGATGCAGGGGATTGGAGCTGCTAATCTTGTTCTGGCTTACACCGGATCATCTCCTCGTTTTGTATGTCCACTTCTCTATAACCTTCTTCTTCTTCTATTTATTTTTTATTTACTCTTTATCTGGTGAACTTTATGGCTGAGGCTTAAAGATAGAGTTATAGTATTAGTTTGGAGATGACTTTGAATTAGTGTGATGCTGCTACTGTGTGAAGATTCTTTGTTTGACAGTTAATAAGATGCATTAAGAAATGAGAAGAGGGAACAAAAAGAGAAAAACTCTATATTGTTTTACTTGTTTGGGGATCCAATTGAGGATTAATCCAGGATGAGAAGTTTGTCTTCTGTTTATGAATGTGACACGTATGCTATATTCAAATTGCTTTCTTGGCTTTCCTGACATTATCAATTAAAATGTGGTTATAATTTACACCCTGTTGCCAAGAAACTTTCCCCAGCCTTCGATTCCCCTGGAAAAGTCGTAACAACTTAGAAGTTCTTTAATAGGGGTTATGCCTGGACCAGGATTATAAGTATTTTGAATTACAATGATCAGGTCAATATATCTTTCGAAGATGAAAATCTTTGTAATATTCAGAATGATTACATTATTTAATTGTAGTAATTAGAACACATTGTGGTAATTAGAAAGAAAAGGGGTAAGAGAAATGTGTGTGAGCTGGTTATGCCATCAATTATGTGTAAAAACCTGGATGATTTTTGCCTAAACTATTATCCTTAAAAGCATTGTGTAACCCAATCTCCAATTCTCCATACTTTGGGCCCAAATTATACATAATATATATATATATATATATATATATATATATATATATATATATATATATATATATATATATATATCGAAAACTACGCCGCGTATGTTGATGCCTATATATCGGAAGGGGGATGGGGGAGGGGGGGTGAAACATATTTTTTTCCTATTGTGAGACTTTATATATTAGGACAAACGTATATGTTTTATGTCCTTATTGTTTATTGTTCCATTATGTGCAGGTTGGAAAAGTATTGCGTGTACATAAGGTTTCAAGAAATGGCTCTGAATGTGAGAATGACCTCTCACCCTTCACCATGCACGAATGCCTTCTATGGAAAGATATCAACGACCTTTTATTAGCCCCTACTAGGGAAATTGCTGAACAACTGTATGTAATGCATGTAATGAGCCCGCTGCTAGGTTCTGAACACGTTGATGCTGGGGTACGTTATTGTAGCTTCGTAAGATATTCAAACTCTTTCTTATTTATGTTGACTACGTTTTCTTTGTTCTTATTATTGATTTACTGAACATTGATGAGGATGTAAGATTGGGTGTGTTCATTGCTACTTCATTCTGTTGGAGCTACCAGTATGATGTCATTGTTCATATAAACTATAGGAGCTACCTCTGGGATATCAAATCGTGTATCTGTGCTTGGTCTTGATTAATTTAGTTTTTTGTTTGTTGTTGCATGTCCTTGTAAAATATTGATGAATGATCCATAGACAACATTTGCTCATATGAGCCACTATTATATTGGTTATTCTTGTCCTTTTTGCCTGTTCACCGGAAAAGACTGGAAGAGATTTCATGATTATCTGGTTTATCCTCTACTAGTAGTTAGCCGACTAATAATTAACATGTGTGTATATGTTTCTCTCTAGTACAATCCTTTGATTACCATTTCAATAAATTTTTGTTTTTTGCTGTTATCGTACTTGGTATTCAGATATCTGACCTTGGTCCTTCCAATATTGGTAGATCCACGTTCTTGTGGCCAAGGAATTTCTGGAATCTGTTGAAAAAAATGTTCGTTGTCAGCGTCCTGCCTGGAGAGTCAATGATGCGAAGGCCGATACACAATGTGTTTCAGCGCTTATTTTATCTGATCTCTCACTTTTCCCGCACAGTAAGTACTTTTTATGAAATGATTTAGAAAAGTATGATTATGCTTTCACCTTATATAAATGTCTAAAGGATTATTTTTACAAATGCTTCTCTTTCACCTACTTGGAGCAATAAACATTATCTCTTGTCTAGAAACCTACTTAACATAGAATAATTGATTTGTATTCTACAACTGCAAGTCAGTTTGGGATGTGTATTTCGCACTGGATTCTGACCAGACCTGTATTAACATGTTTTCTTTGTTGGCTTCCAAGAAAGTCCTTTACAATTTTATGGTTTAAGGAAAATGTAGTGGTGGTGCACACGCTGTTGCACTAGAACACAGTTTTATGGTCATACATTTATGGTAGACCTACAATAAGAAATTAAAAAAGAAAACATGGAAGTGGCTTCTCCTACTAATAAGTTATCTCTTCATATATGGAAGAAATAGATTTGACTTGCATAGTTTCATCACAACTAGGCAAATTTCTTATAAGGAACTGTATGTGAAGATATGGAAGATAAAGTTTTTCACATGTAATCTACAATCTTAACAAACATCTGAGTTTTGAGAAGTTTTGTCTCAAGAGATCATCATCTCATCACTTGAGTAAAGAGGTAAATGTCAGAAGGACAGTCGAGGAAATTCAGATTGCCCACCTACTTCTTAGGTCTCATGACCTATCTTCCATATGAATCACATTTTTTTTGAATATTGGTAGGTAAGTTGAAAGTACCGTGAAACTGATGGATCTCTCTGTTAAATTTTTCCTTGTAATATAATGTACATTAACACTTTCTGTCTTCAGGCTGTCTCTGAATGACCTCAGTGCAATGAGGAGCAAAGAGATGAAACACCATTTGGAGAAACTTATCTCCTCCAATAAAAAGATCACACTTATGCTGATCAGCCCAGTAAAGAGACTTATCATGGTTATGTCTTTTGTGCATGTGACTTTGGCAAAATTAAGGGCAAGAGTAGTAAGAGGGCAAATGGAGTTAGATTGGGAAAAAGTCTTTCCTTTTATGTGTACTGAGTTGGTTACTTGTTAAAATAATAAGGACACTAAGCTGGGAATTTGATGGGAGCAAAAATATGTCTGTCACATTAGTAATCAAAACTAGTTCAAAAGTATATGTTGACATATAACTTAATGTTTTATATGATGGTTACTTTATAATATGCCTTTTGCTTTCCTCTTTTTCCCAGGTGTTCTTAAAGATGAATTCTGCATATCTGTTGAGATAAAGGTGCTCCACCCCTTTTTTGTTGGTGTTTTTATATTATTTAAAGTTTTGTTGAATACTTTGTTAAGAAATACTTTAGTTCTACTTCTTTTTCTCATTTATATTCTCGATCGATCGATCAAAGCAGCCCAAATGCGGATTTCTGCCAATTTCAAAATTCATAGCAGATGAAAATTCTGTTAAAAGGAGTGTAACTCGATTTAAAATGCATCAAGCCTTGAAATTTCATCAAGGGAAGGTATTTTTCTTTCCCTGCTACTTTCTTCTTAAGGCCTAGCTACTGTTGGTTGGATGTTTCATTCAAATTTATAACGTATCTGCATTCGTATATAGTTTTGCATATTGTGTTGATTGTGTTCCATATTTTAAAAGACTGATGCCATCTAGAATTTAGTGTGATGATTATTAGTCTAACCTTCTCATTGAACACTAGTTTATTTCTGAAGTTACGTCTCTTTTCCTCTAATGTGTTGCAAATGTGTCTCAGATATCAGAAATAAGTGAATATGATCCATTGGATTTGTTCTCTGGATCCATTGACAGAGTGAATAAAGCAATGAAGGACCTTTTTCTTACACCTCAGAACAATTTTAGGGTATTCTTGAACGGTTCGCTCATTTTTGGGGGCTTGGATGGTGGTTGTCTGACTGGAGAGGCGTTTGAAGATGTTCTGAAATGTGTAATTCTAGCAAACAATGGCATGCGTACAACAATTTTTTTACAGCTTGTTGCCGGGGCAGTTTTCAGCTCAGGGTTATTAAAGAGGCTGCTTGAAGTCCAGAAGCTTGATAAGCTTGACATTGATAAGCTTGACATTGAAGGGGCAATTCATGCATATTATAATGTTGTTTCTCAACCTTGTATGTTATGCAGAAAGTTAGGGGAAGACAGAAAAATTGTCAGAAAAATATACTTCTTTGCATTCAGATCCATTAAGTAAAAGCTTGAAGATTGTGAAGGACTATTTGGTAGCCGCAACTGCAAAGGACTTGAGTATGATGATTAGTTTTAGGCCAACCGGAAACAGGGATCTAGGATCTTCACATGATGTTATTTTACTAAAATCAACCAACCAAAGTTTTGAGTACAAGGTATGCACCACTCCTCCAAGCTATCATCGATTCTTATGTATTTGGTTGGTGCTAAACAAAAGCATAGTTTCCTTCTCTTTATTTTCAAATTAATGCTCAAAATTTGGGTGTGATTATTACTTTATTAGTGCTTTGAATGACTTCATTTTATAGACAATACAGTATCCTTGTTCTTAGAAACAGGCTACTTCAAATGATGCAAAGCAATGCAGAGTGCTCCATACGCCTTTCAATTACATTGGAAATTTCTTTATAGTGTTGCATTTGAACTCCAAATTGAAATTCAAGTGTTGGCTTTATACTTTTATTATTTTATATAAAATTTCATTTCATTTCCTGCTGTCTTTATTGGCCCACACTTGCCATTCAATCCTGCTTAAACACAGCAGATGACTGCTAAAAGTCGCGAACTTATAAGACTAGTTTTCAATTAAAATATGGGCTCTATATTGCATACTTTTCGTTGCTCTGTTGATACAATAGCTCACCGAATTTGCTCTTTGTTAGGCATCTTTTATTGACCTGGATATGAAACCTTTGAAGAAGATGGTATACTATTATGAGCTAGACCAGAAAATAGTTAGCTGTTACTCTCAGATGGAGAAAACAAAACATCATACAGTCAACAGAGCTGCAAGCATTGAGGAGACTTTATATCGTGAACAATCCAGTGCCATGGAAGATGCTTCTCATGTGAGAGATTCTGCTGGTAAATGATAGTAAGACTCTCTAATGCTGTTCTTATTAGAAATATTAGTTAATTTCTTCTTGTTCTCGCTAATAAAATAAAAACAACTTATTTTCTTGTGTTCATTCCATTGTGGCCTGCACAATATCAATTTGGCATGCAGGCCCTGCACTCCTGATTGTGCTTTCCTTTCCTCTGTTCCATTTCGCTTTTTTTCTTTCTATTCTTGGATAGTTGATGCAATGCTTAAATATGTTTCACTACCCTAAACTATCTGACATATTCCACTTTGGTGATTCCACTTTAAATTTTTTCAATTAGATGATTGAACTATTGATTTTTTCCAATTTGATCCAATTGAGGCTGCCACGTCAGAAATTGCTGACGTGGCTATTTGGGTGGGGTATAAAGCAACTGATATGTCAAAAAAATATATTTTTATTTTGAGATTAAACATTAGTTATATACTGAAGGGCAAATTAGGAACAAAATTTTCATTAATACTATAATCAATAATACTATAATCAATCACAAAGCTCCAAACTCACTTCCCAGATTCATGCTACTCCACCTCCTCTCCATTATCATCGACGCAGTCGTCAGAACCCTCCTCCACAAAAAAAACAACACCAACCCCTCCTCAACTCCTACCACATCTCCCGCAGCCGCACTCAAAGTTGTATGCACCCTTCATGCTACTCCAGCATCTCCGCCCTCAAATCACTGCCCAACATTACCGCCGATCTGGAAGAGCCCAAATCTGATCATTCTATAGATGGGCAATAAACCATGAAACCAGATTGGGAATGCTCCGGCAGAACTAAAACACCCCCAAATCAGACAAAGGGGGAAACAACATTAATAACCAAATCAGACATAACAACAACCAAAATCACTACCATCAATAAACTGAACATGAAAAGATTAAGCAATAACCCCTGTTCAGAAACACAAATAATTTAACTCATTGATTGCAACTGATCCCAAAAATAAATGGAAAAAAATCATGCTAATAGATACAAATTGGAGATCAGACATCTGAAACTTCACTTATATCCCGATCTAAACACAATGTTGATCACCTTCTTCAGATTCTGGCAGCCCAAAATTTTCATATCTCCCAGATCTAGGGTTAACAGAGATTCCTCAGCTCACAACCCAGGTTCCGACGAGAACAAATCAGGATCTGGAAAGAGACGAAGAAGACTACTATCACAGTCAGATCCATCTTCCAAACCCCAAACACTATTAGCCAACAAGATCTGTAACCCCAAACCAGAGGCCCAAATCAAGTCCTCCACACTAGATCATTAGCCTGAATTCGTCGACGACGACGGGGAGGAGATGGTGACTTGCAGTTCAAATTCGTTGTTTCAGAAGAAATTGAGCTTGATGAGGATGAAGACTAAGTCGAGGTTATTGGACACGCCGGAGCAAGATATGTTTAGAATTTGTTTTGTTTTAATGTAGAATAAAAGTTGCTTTGTCAAATTTACCCTTGACTAAACAATTTAAATTAACAAAATGGTGGAAATATTGGTTTTAAAATACACATCAATTGCTTTCTACCCCACCCAAATAGCCACGTCAACAATTTCTGACGTGATAGCCTCAATTGAAAAAAATCAATAGTTCAATCATCTAATTGAAAAAATTTAAAAGTGAATCACCAAAGTGGAATATGTTAGATAGTTTAGGGTAGTGAAACATATTTTAAGCCTTGAAGCAATTATATGGTTCTAGCTGGCAGGCCTAACTTATGAGTTATGAGGGTATTCTGAAATTTTAATGAACTGAATGTTGAGGTCTAGCACCAAGTCTACCCAGTGTGTTCAATCTTCACTGCTCCCATAAACATGTTGCAATTTGTGCTTTTGTTTTAACTCGCTAAGAAAAACAAGAGGGGAAAAAGGGAAATTGTGTTTTTATTGTAGCACTTGTGCTTAGTCACTTTTTCTGGAAACAAAGATCAACACAACAGAGAATCATTAAAGGCTTTTGAGATGTGCACAAGTCCTTAGGTTCTGTTAGTCGAAACAAAAATACACCCACGTTAGAGGCCAATATTTTTAAACTAACAAAATAATCCCAAAGTAATTAAAAGTAGAAAAAGTCTACCAATAAAAAAAACACATACCAAAGCCTGATCAATTTCTTTCTTCTCTCACAATTCCAATGTAACTTAAATAACCGTGGTCCTATTTTGAAAAGTATATATATATATATATATATATATATATATATATATATATATATATATATATATATATATATGAGCTAATAGTCAATATTTTTAAATAACGAAGTAACCTTAAAATCATTAAAAACACTATAAAAAGCTCACTAATAAAAAATACAAAAAATCTCAAATATAATCAACTTCTTTCTCATCTAACTTTTCAATTCCACTTCAATAATAGTGGCATCACTTTAAAAATTTTAAAAATAGAATATATATATATATATATATATGGATATAGTAAGAGATGATTATATGCCTTTTAAATTTTATTGATATTTTAAATATTAGTCTTATAATGAGAATGAAATTTTATCTCTCAATTAATAAAATCAAGAATATGTTCTTACTTTAAAAGTAATTCAACTCAACTCAACACAACAACGCATTTAATCCCAAACTTGTTGGTGTAGCGTGAAAATTACTCCCAACTGACTACACAAAAGTTGAATAAATAAGAAGAAAAATAAAAAGAAAAATGAATAAAATAAAGACAAAGAAAGTAAAAAAAAAAAATAGCTTAAAATAACAACAATAATATTAATAACAAAAACAACGAAAATTCATAGCTAGATAAATAAATCTTAATTTCTTACTATAACAAAATTAAAATTATTATTTTAATATAATACATTTAAAATTTAAAAAAATGTAAAGTTTATAAATAATTAAAATCACACGGAGTTACCTAATAATAAAGAGAAAAGAAAAAATTAAAGACTGTTTTGCGTGGCATTCATCCTAGTTTTACTAATTTGTAAAACTTCATGTATAATTTTATTTTATCCATCTCCGCTATCTGGTTAAATTTGAATCATTTGTCATACTGATTGCCTAGAATAATGGTTGTGTCTGTTATGTTCTTCTCTTCTCTCTCTCTCTCTCTCTCTCTCTCAGTCTCATGTGCACAAGAGCAACTTTATTGCTCTGCCAATGTTATTTAGACTGGGGCCTGGGGGTTACCTAAATACTTCAATTTACGAACAGTGCCTTGTTTCTAGTCTGACTTCTGGATGTTCTTGTTGTTTTATTGTCCTGTAGAAACTACCCACATTAATATGCACATAATTGAGTTGCAACCGCTCCCTCCCAAAAATAAGTATGGTACAGTATAAAAATGAAAAGAAGAAACAACAAATTTACATGACCAGAGTAAGACATATCAAAAATCCAAACAAGAAAAAGGCCGGAGTAAGATTGTAGTTTTGCTAAACAAATTTTCTTATGAGAATAGGACATACTTAGCATTTTACAACATTACTACCCCATTTTTTTAATCCATAAAGTAAACATGGTGTATGCAGGGCTGGAAGCTCTTTTAAAGTTTTAAGAACAAAAATTAAGAAAGATCGTCATGTGATAAACCAACCCGCCAGTGTTCTTCATATCATTTGGGTCAGAGCATTGAAGTAGATTTCTTGAAAGAGAACAAGATATATCTGCCCAAAAAAAAAGTTGTAAACTTGTGTCTCTTAGTTATGTTCCTTCTGTCCTCAGGTTCCTTCTTATGGTCTTTCTAGTTTGGACCAACCCAATTGCCAACTTTCATGCATAAAATGCATTATGCATCGTTGTCTGTTCTTTTTTTTTATCACTCTTTCAAATCTTACAATAAGATTACTTGCCTGTGCTTTCTATATATATATATATATATATATATTTATATACATTTGTTTTGCTACTTTTTTGTTCCCTTTGGCTTTTAGAAATATTAACCAGAAATTAATCATACTAATTATGGCTTTTGAATAATAATAATAATAATAATAATAAGTAAAACTGGCGTAGTGCTCAGAATTGGGTTTATTCAGTTTCGCATAGGGACCTGATCACTGGCTTATCTTTTGCTGTAGTAATTGGAGCATAATAGGATGCACAAGGAGAAAGAGACAGATCAGACTTTACCTCCACTACAAGGAAAGTGATATGTCAACAACTTCAAACTCTTTCCATCCCAAGTCCACATGAGGTGTTTATTTACAGCTGGATTTTACATTAACTTGGTTCGTGAAAATGGTGGTTGGTACTGAGAGGCAAGAAGACTGATTTACATATCTGAACTTTTAATTTTAGGCAGATATCCATTAGAAAAACTTGAATTTAAATCATTTCAAGTTCTTAAAAATTTGTTACCGAATGTACTATCAAATGAGTAGTTCTCTAGTTCGTCCTGTCTGTTTTTACATTTAAGGTGAGCTTTGTAAGGTGTAAACCGGTGGTGGTGGTTGTGTATATTAGTGTTGTATTGTACCCTATAGAATGAAGGAGCTGTGTTTCCAAATTGATGCATGATTAATTAAGGACAGACATATACATATGTTCTGTTTAACCTTTATGCAAGGGGTAACATAGATCACATGGAAATATTTTGAATGAATGCATGCAAATGTTTGTTTGCTGAATCCAGTGCCCTTCAGTTTGAATTACCTCGATGTATACTGTAGATGTACATAAACATAATTTGCTTGCTGGATTTGTAGTTGAGATTTAATTTATCTACTATGTTTTGGTGCAATTTATAAGGACACTATATTTCTCTGTGCATGTGTGTCAGATATCAGATGGTCTTGGACTTTGATGAAACAATATTGTTAATATTTGATTTTGAGTGATAGTGTTTTGTTGTATCGAGCACACATTATTTCACTTTTGACTTTATGTAGTATGAATTAAGAAACTTGTTGATGGAAACCTTAAGAATCCACACACTGGATCCACCAAGAGGGATCTTGGAGATGAGGGACAGCAATCAATATAAGAAGGCTCCAGCAGAAGATTGAGTGGAAGGATAAAGCTGGAAGATCCGGCTTCACCATCTGAGATCAGAATGCTCCTATGCTTTTGAGGTTTCCTTCCCTCCCTCCCTCTCTGTCTTACACACACACATCTGGTTTACTGGTTTAATGTTAAGGCTGAACATAAAGCATAAGGTAGTTTAGATGGTAGCAGATATGTCTTCCGTTGGGACCAGTTTGCTTAAATACCATTCCCACTATATGACGGGCTTCTCATAGTTCATGCCTTAAGCATCAAGACTCTATTTATATCAACTTAGTCTTACTTCTCTCTGCAAAACATTCTAGGCCTGAGCCACATTAGATTGCATCTATATGAAAGTGAAAGTAGATCAGATGATCAAATGTACCGTTGGACAGTTTTCACTCTGATGATGTCACATATTTAAACATGTACAACTGGAACAGAACAGGCACACTGCAAGTATTTACATATTATTTTGTTTCCGAAGAAGTTGTATTAATAATGATATGGTCAGGTCATATATACTATAACTTCCCTTAAAATATGGGACATCAATCTCGTATTGAGAGGAAGCAGAACTGTGCAGATGTTGAACTAATCCACTTGGTTAAACCATGTTTAGTTTGAGTTGTGTGTTTATGTTCCTTTTTGTGTGTCAGTGTGTGTGAGAGGGGAGAGGGGAGAGGGGAGAGGGGAGAGGGAGAGAGAGAATGAGAGTACAAACTCCATGTTAAATGCAAATTGTCAGGACTGTATTTACTTCTGACTGCAGGCATTTATGTATTCACCAACTAACACTGTAAGTCCATTTAGTTTTCTACCAGCCTTCTAACTGGAATACCTTACAAAGGATATTTAAGTATTTTTCCTGCAAAATAAAACAAATCAATAGACAGATATATATGTATGTATATTATTTTATAAATAGGACTGGTGATAAATTCCATGAGATTGCACCAGCAACCTCCATATACTTTGTAGCAACCGAGTATAATTTGCTTGTGATACCATGTCAAAGGTTGTTTTTATATATTTTGCTGTTATATTTAAACGTGTATTGGTTTACTATGCATGCAGTTATTGGTTTGTTACAGTGCCATACTTTTCTTATACTGACAGTGTGCAGCACTTTTGGTCTCATTTGTGTTTATAATGTTATCTTGTCTGAGCTTAGTAAAAGTAATGACTAGCCTGGCATTTCTGTTGCAGAAAACAGTTGTGTCAGTGGATCTTCTTTGTTCCAAGTGCAGGAAGAAGGTGATGAAGTTAATTTCAAGTGTAGAAGGGATAAATTCTATTGTCCTTGACCCTTCAAAAAATACAGTGACAGTAATTGGTGAAGCTGATCCAGTATGCATCATTAAAAAGGTGAGGAAATTTAGATGTTCTGCTCAAATTATCAGTATTGGTCCTCCCAAGGAAGAGAAGAAAGAAGCCATTCCTTCTCTTCCAAGAACATGTCAGAAATGTGATGTTTGGTATGTGGTTGGCCAAGATTATACTCCGTGTCACATTCTATGATAAAAAAGATGATGTACTCGATTGTTTCTTCTGCTGCCATGTTTTTTCAAACTAGAAAATCTTCATATTCTATTATTATTGGTGACGTACTTGGCTTTATTTGAATAAAAATATGTTTTTGCTTTCACATACATACATGTAGGCAGTAGGCGGCATTATAAAACCTTTTTCCTTATGGAATTGTTTCTCAGATGCAAACTTAATAGAGATTCAACTTTGACTCCATTTTTGTTTCCATCAGGCCTTTAAATTTGAGTAGGTTTCCAGGATAATGCCAACTAATTCAGCTCAAATCACTGATCTGGGGGTGACATGTGGTTGGAATGGTCAATTTACTTTTACGGTAAAATTAGGACATAATATTATTAACAATAAGATTGCCATTCATCCAAGACTCATAAAACTGTCATATTAAATTTATGCTAGCTCATGTGGCACATGCTTTTTGTATATAATTAATGCGAGAATAAATTATTTTAAAAAAATAATAATTAAATTTAGATGATTAAATAGAAAGATATAAAAAGTTAAATTATAGCGGATAAAATGGTAATATTTTAAAACTTGCAGGGGGGAAAAGGGAAAGAAGGAAAAGATTATGAAACAATTATACCAAACTACGTCAGCAGCAGATGATTCTAAAACTTTATTTTGTTGAAATATTAATGCTAATTATAAAGAGTTGCAAGTAAATAAATAGCCATTAACGTAAAGAAAAAAGGTAAAACAATGTGAAAATACAATATCAGCGGGGGTAGAGTAATTAATTAGTACTAAGATTAATTTCTTCTTATCCTACCTTATACATCATGATAAAATTTTAAAAAATTTCATGTATAATATTAATTTTTAAGATTTTATATCAGGAAATATTTTATCAATATTGTATAAATTTTTTTTAATATTTTTTGATATGCTCATTTCCTGGATTTCTATAGTGCAACAACTCAGTCTCATATCAAAAAATATTAAAAATTTTATTCATGTATAAAAAATTAAGTTACTAATAATAATAATAATATATTCAGTTTGAAATTATTTTTTCAAATTCAGATTTTTTCGGGGAGAAACTCATTTAACTCTCAATTAATTAAGAATTACTAGTATTCAAATGATTTTATACTTGGGAACGGAAACAATATTACATTCTCTTAAAATTTGTATTGCATTGCACATTACTTATTTATTTATTGTATAAACATACAGAACTTTCGTTAATTATAAAATTGGCACAATGTTCTCCTCTCATATCTGATTGATCCACATCGAACATTCTTATAAATTAAGTAATTACAATTCATTCCAAAAAATTAAATTGAAATGGTAAGAGAACATATTTTAGAACAACAAAGCACTCAATATTTTACTTAATTGTCTGAACTGAACTAATCCATACTTAACTTCACACCTACTAACGACCAAAGGACATACATTTAGAAATCAGAATGATCCGATTAAACAGTACATTAACACTAATTTCTGTCCCTCTCGAGGGGATTATATACATATATTCACAAGCATTTTACATATACATCGATGGGGTAAATATAATATTAACTTTTAATTACTGAAGAAGCTCAACCCGACCAATATTTTCTATATACAAATTTCTTCTGCCCTGGATAGCAAATAAATATGACAGTTTAGCTTTCTAATCAAATTCTTGTGCATGAATACGCGCACGCACACATGAAAGTGGTTAGCATGAATTTCATTTTTGGGTAATTTGGTCAATTGACCAATAGAATGTTGACACACAGGCGAGAGACTCTATGTGTGTTAGCATTCTATTGGTCAATTGACCAACTTACCAAAAAAAATAAACTTCATACTAACCGGATCCCACAGAGAAGAGAGAGAACATAGTATTATACCTGCTAAGCCCAGTTTTTCTTTGATCGAAGTTGACTGAGTTTATCCCTCCATTGAGCTGGCAAGAGAACATCAAAATATTTACAACTCAAAATACTTATATTCAACAATCTATATAACAAAAAGGAGTCATTTGGACCCAAGAACTGGAACATCAGACCAATCACAAAGAGTTAGGTAGATGTCAGATACAATACCAATGTCAAAGTGCTTAGTCAAATTTAAACTCAGCTAAACCCCATTTAGAAGCATCCTAGCTGTGGTTAAATGCACAAATTGCAATACAAGCTGATGTCAAGTGTTTGAAAAAGCAAAAACTAAAGACTCGTTTATAGGGTAGGAGAAATTTAATGGACTAAATAAATGTTCAATACTCGAGTCATTCTCAAAATGCAAATGAGGAACAGAGAAATTTTGATGTAGCAGTGTCCTATTGACCTTCCACCCTCCCTACGCTATAGATCATAGGAGCTACAAGAGCTAACGTAGAAGCCTTAGATATAGCCTAATGGTGGTTAAATGCAAAAAATGGAAATACAAGTTGATGTTAGGCGTTTGAAAAAGTAAAAACTCAAGACTCATTTATAGGGTATGAGAAATTTAATGGACTAAATCAATGTTCAATACTTGGGTCATTCTCAAAATGCAAATGAGGAACAGAGAAATTTTGATGTAGATTGAAGCAGCTAAATAACAAATTAACCTAGAACTCAAAGACAAGATCTAAAGCTAATATTTACTTCGTTTCCGGTAAAACCTTGAAGTAACTAGAGTGAATGTCGTATGTCTACAAATTTGGCCATTACCCCCTTTAATGATGCTACCATATATCTAGGATTGAATTTAACCTTCATGCAAGAAGATGGGGAGCAAAAGAGAAAATCGAGATTTTTTCCCCCCTCATTTTCCTTTTTGGAGTTGGACGGGGAGGAGAGGGGAGGGGTGGTGTGTTTAGTATGGAATTAGGAGATCAGAACCAATAATAGATATTCTTGAACAAAATCTATAGCATATAGGCCAGTTTTTTTTTTCTTTTTCGCTTTTTTTTTTGGAGGGGAGGAGGGATTGAGAACAAGTTTTACTAATCATCTACTTAACGGAAAATGCTTTTCGTGATAGATTTTCCAAAGGCAGTCACTAAGCTAGCATGCAGACAGACTAAACTTGGGATGATGAATAGGTTTGTGAATGGAAGCAGTTAATTGGGAGGATTTTTTCTACTTTTTTAAAAAAATATTTTTCACAGTTCATTGCAATGATATGTCATTCTTAGTACAAACTACTAAAAGATATCAAGTCCAGACTAATCTTATGTTTGTCATTACAGTGTCAAAGATTGGCGCTTCCGACTCAGGTTCTGGACCACAAAAATTAACCTGCCGTACATGCTACAGTTTCTTCTCAATAACATCCATCATGGATTCTTTCTACAATATTAATTCAACTAAGGAAACCCCGCGGAGAGGAGGGTTTAACCTATGCATGCACCTTCCAGTCTACAACGTTTATTCGACTAAGGTAACCCTGCGCAGAGGAAGGTTAACCTATGAATGCGCGGCATGCGCCTGATGAAGTTAGCAGACTGTAAGGAAATATATTTCCTATTTCAGTCTATGTTTTAAATTACATTCCAAAAATATGCCAAGAAAACATACCTGCATCTCTGTAGCGTTCCTCAACAGCGGCAATTAGCATGTTGCGCACAAGATCAAATTCCTTTGTTTCAACACATGGTTGGCCACTGGGCCTGAAACCAGAATACCATATCTTATAAAATCAATCCGCCAACGTTCAACTCCTTCATTCCCACATACCAGAATAGAGGAAGGGAAGTGCATAATTTCTCATTATTTTACCCTATTCTTTTTAAAAGACATTCTTTTTTAATAAACATCATCGATCACTTAAAATCTAAATTTTTTATCATCTAGACTATACCAAAACTAGAACAACTAATTTTTGGATGAATTCATTGCATAACGTAATTAAATAAAAATAAATAAATTAAGAATGTGAAGTATACCGGTCCAGTTCTGTGAATAGTAAGCCATCTGAAGAAGATCCGGGAATTGAAATTTTTGCAGGCTCAATGACTCTCATTCCATCATTATAAGCCAAGAATTTGTTGACTTGTATTGGCACCTGAAAAAAATAAACCAAAATTAGAAAACTTGTTAAGAAAAACTATGCAACTATATTGTTTTTTGAACTTGTTTAAAAATTTGAACTTATGGATTGTATCACCTCTTACCACAAGTCAATTTTTTGTATTAGACATTTCCTGTGGCCAATAATGCAATTTATTTTTTTGTCTTTACCATGACATATAGGAATTTTTTGGATGACTTATTACTAATCAGTATTATCCAAAAAAGAATGCACGAATTCATGTATCATGATTTTATCTACCATGCTGACGTTTGTGCTAAAATAGCAGAAAGTATTGAAGAGTGTAGCACACAGTTCACATTACACCATAGAAAAATGTGAAGGCCAACATACACTGCAAAAGAAATCGAGAAACAGTCATAAAGTTTCTAATCAAATAAAAATATTATTTTCCATTCTTCCTGTTTGGTTCTGCCTGAAAAGGCTGAAATCATCTGCAAATGTTTCATGACTCACAAAACTAGAGCCTCAAATTGTCACAATACAATATATAGTGGATTAAGTAGGATATGAATTCTGTGTGAACTTCACACAGTCATTGTCATTATCAATTGACTCTTGGAACACAGCTCGTGTACTATATTTAAAGGGCACTTCTTTCCTCTTTTCCTATATTATCCTATGTTTTCTACTTCAAGTTCAGACCAACTCCTAACATTTTCTACTTCTAGCATACACAGACACCTTTTCTAGTTCTACTATCATGATCTTAATTTTTATCATGCATGCCTCCACAGATTCTTACGTAAAACATTAATCTTGTCACCCACAGTAGTATATAATTCAAACGAAAAAAAATGTGTAAAGAATAAATAATTAGCAAGTCACATCAAGGTGACTGACACGTCTTCAAGAATCTAAGATATAGTTGATCTCTGATGAGTAGGTTTTATACCTATGAATCTGATATTATTTAACTTAATTATTGCTATCTTTAATTGTTTTTTTAGTATCGTTTTATGTGTTTTGTGTTTATTTCTTGTAGGCTGGAGCTGGAGGGACAAATTGGTCATTTGGGAGAACAAAAAGGTCAAAAATCATTAAAATTAGAGCTATGTGGCATTTTTGTAATTACGTGGTCCTGGTCAAGCGCCTAGGCGCTTGGAAATGACCTGGGTTGAGCGCCTAGGCGCTCATGTGCGGCTAAAAAAGGATTTTTTCTACTGCTAAGTGGGTTTTTGAAGCCAAGAAGTAATCTAAAAGAGGACTGAGACTAATACAAATAGGAGAAGACTTTAGAAAAGACATGTCACTCATTTTTTCAAGAGATTTGCTTAGAGGACAACGAAGAAAAACACGAAGGAGAATTGCAAGGGTTGAAGATCAAAGAGAGAGTATGGGAGCAAATTCAGAGTTTCTTTTTCTCTTCTCTAGTTTTATCTTTTGTAATTATCTGGGATGTTTGGATTATTAATTTGGATGATATTTTTCTTTATTATTATTATGAACTAAATTTTCATTAAGATTGCAACAGAACTTGGTATGTAGTTTAAATTAAATCTTCTTATTGAATGAAAGTTGGTTTTTATTGAATTATTTATTATATCGTTTGCTTATTGCTTAATTGTTTGGCCATCAATTACTGTGATAATCTTAATCTATATAAAATTGGAAGATGAAGTATAGATTGAGATCTTGATATGATAACATCTGTTCATATAATCTGAATAGGGTTAATATGATTAGCATGTAGGATAGGAATATACTTGTGTCTTTTGTATCCATTGAAAAAATTTGTACGTAAAACCCTAATTAACTTGATTCACATAGGAATATAGTGAATTAATTAAATAGGGTGTTCCTTGTAATTTTGTGTCTTAAGGATTGGATTTAGGAGGATTTGTTCACGTGTCTTTGGAAGAAGTATGTGAGCACTATAAAGCATTCTTGGATAATGATTTATATTAATTAATTGCTTTAAATGGGAAGTAAATTGGTTTAAATGAAATACTAAGGAAAGTTGTAATCTTAACCTGTTAAATCTGCAGTTATTCTTGTGAAATTCTGATTTTAATTATTAGTTTTGTTAAGTTTAATTTTCAAATCACAAACAATATTTCGTAGTTTAAAATAGGATTAATTGCATTGGAATTAGTAATTGATAAATATTAGTCTATTTCCTCATGGGAACGATATCCTTTCTTGCTGAATATTACAATTGAGTGCGTATACTTGTGTGTTAAAGTGTTATTAAAAAATTAGGCAACAATCTCTCTCTTCTCTTGTAGACTAGAACTATCCCGAAGTCCTTGCACTAAATTTCCAAAGAGTTGCTTGATGCCTAAAGGCAGAAATTGATGCTGGAGGTATTTGCCTCCTTCCCTATAGATTTAGACCTACAGCTTCATGGACAGACAAAAGATGGGAAGTTAAGGATCTAGGTGGTGAAGACTCAGCAAAGCAGAGCAAGCAGCAACAGCTTCTCAGCCATGTATCATCTAGCAGTTCATGGTGTCTATTATTTCAATTCATTCATACAGCAATTTAAAGACTGAGCACAATCCAGTAAAGCATTATCATCTCAAACAAATGAGGAAAACCAAAAAGAGAAAATAGTTTAGATAAAAATTGCATTAAATATACTTTATGCAACAATACCTTGCATCTCACTGCAATGTTAATGGCATCTGAGGGTCGAAGGTCAAAGCTGACGCTCCCAGTTTCATCACCCAACTGAGTTCAGGAACAGAAGCTGTCAGTCAAACAATCTTCCCGAGAAACAAGTATATGGTTCAATAAGTTGATCAATAAAAAGTAAGTGCATAGGAGTATGCCTTTGTTAGGTACAACTGTGAAAAATATGCTTCATGTACTCTCTTTGTGACTCGAACAAGTTTAACCTGTATAAATAGGTGAAAGATATAGCAAAATGAATTTCAATAAGAAAAAAAGGTAATAAGGCAACTGTATCCAGCAATCTGAAGGGCTTGAGCTTGAAAATAGGTGTAAGCTTACTTCATAGCCCATCTTGTCAATCATTTCCTTCACGACTTGATACATAGTAGGCCTAGCCTGGTAAGAATTCACCAAATTTCGACTTTAAGCATATATGTGAATAAATCATTAAGTTGCAACATAAAAAACTGATACCAGAGAAGCCTTGGTAAGCTGAACACATACAATTTGGACATTGCGCACGGCTGCCATGAGCAACGCACTCGGCATCTCCACTGTAATAGGAAGCAAGTGATTGGAGGACAAATAAGAAATAAAAAGAACTATCGAATTGCAAACCAAATAAAATATTTCCCATCTCAGAAAGTAATTACTGCAATATGAACATACAAACAATAATGGGGAGGAGAAGACCGGTCCCATCTTCCATCTTTAGTACAATTGCAGGATGAGGAGCATAATCAGGCAGATGCCCGCCCTGAGGATTGTTATGGGCACATCTTAAATGCCGACCATCTCTCATTTTGATCATGAAACCATCTGCACTGCTCTTCACCTCAACTGTATTGAAACACAGAGGAAACACTATGTCATTCTGCATACTACTTCACATACAAACTACAGAAAGATTTAAAACTACTAACGTTTAGTGTACTGCTTAGAGAAACATCCAGATGATACATTAAGCAAACTACTAGAAAAAACTTTATGAACACTTTACTACATTAAAAATAGAGTTGAGTTCCCAAGAAGCGAGAAGACCGTTTCAGTGCATCAGTGCAAACAATGGTACAGAAATTTGTTTCTATTAATATAACTTAAAAAAATTTAACAACTAACTTGCATTCATTGAAAAGATAAATCTTTATTTTCTGTAAAAAATATACATGGGGTATGTTCACAGAATTCAAGGTCTCCAATTTCCATTTTCTGGCACAAAGCACATAACAAGATAGAATATAGTTTCAAATTTAGTTCCATGAGAAGAGGAACAGCAAAATTGGCATTCAGTTTCAAAGAATCTGAAAAAATAAATAATTAAGTAGCTCACCAGCTTCAAGTACACTGGAGTTCACATAATCTGCATCATTCTCATTAAAATTTTCAGCCGTGCTACCATTACCGTTGGACGACGAGCTGAAACTACACTTCACTAACTTGCCCTTCAGCAATTGCGGTCGATTACCCACACTGATCCTACCACAGTTGAAGCCTTTGAATCCCCAGAATCCACTTCTTACAATTCTATCTTTCATCAAGGGACCATTTACAGGCAGGGTGTGAAATCCATTCTGTTTTGAGCGAACCGTAGCAGGGCAAATAACAGGTCCTTGTACAGAACTCATATCTGCTCCTTTGAAATCCATCAGAAAATAAACGAAAAAGACTATTAAACATGCAACAATACACTAAGTCAACATTAAAATATGTACTGGATATGGAGTAAAAAGTATCTCTAAACAGGCATTATATATTTGAAGAAAATGGATTTATAGATAAATATATATGTAATAAATTTTCGTATATTCTTAAAAAATAAAAATTCTAAAAAGTGTCACATATCCGAAGTAAAGAGACCATTTGTTGTGGATGGAGAGAGTAACAGTTGCTACTTGGCATCAAATGAATGTCCACATCTATATCTCACTACTTTTTAGTCTAAATAAATTCACAACCTAAACCTGATCTGCGATCACCTTAAATAGTAGTAAAAAGGAACACTCTTGATCTGTGAGATTTTGTACTACTTATCTCTTGACAACCTTTCCAATGATCTATCTTACCTTAAAAACTATAATAATAATTAAGAATTCTATGATTTTCATCATGATCAATTTGTTCTCTCTATTTATACAACCAAATCAAAAGCTTTCGAATGAATAATAAGTAAAGTTTGTTAACAGTAAAGTCATCAAATCACTTGATTTTTATTCAATTTAAAGAAGAAACTATAATTGAACCTAAATTCACACCTGAAGCTCAAAGTTTATGAATCGAAAGGTCACCGATCCCGGTTCCGAAGTACTACGGCCAAGAGAATCGACGTGGAAGGCAAAAAAAAGTTCAGCACTTGATCGAAGAAATCGATTGGCTAATTTAGAATTGTTGAAAAGTGGAGGAAATTTGCGGAGGAAAATAGAAAAGCTATATATATATACAGTTTAGATTTTTAACTGAGAGAGATAGAAGACAAGAAGATAAAGGAAGGAGAAGCGGTGTGTGAGGAGGTTAGAGTTGGACGAAGAAGATAAGATATTCTTTTTTCCTCTCAAACGTATAGTCAGTCGTATACACGCAAGATATTACTATTATTATATTATAGTATATTACTAGCATTATGTAGCATTCAATTCGATGGAGAGAAAGTGTGTAGTATTAGTATTATTATTGGGCATCATGTAATGAATGCATGACTTAAACTTTACGATTCTATTATACTACTATCTACTTTCTTTTTGTTCAAAGACGTATTTACCCCTTTTCCATTACGAATGGTCAGTGCGGAAGTGATTCGCATAAAGTTTATTTTTTTGAGTAAGTTGATCAATTGGTCAATAAAGTATTGACACGCAGGTGAGGTTATATGTATGTCAGCATTCTATTAATCAATTAACCAACCTACCAAAAATTAAACTTCTTGCTAACTCGATCCGACCAGTGCTATCAACATTTTGTCGTATTCTTGGACTCCATTTCTTTTAGATATATTTAAAGTAATTTAAGGGAGGTATATTTAATTAAGATTTTTTTAAGTGATAGACTTTTGTAGAGTTTGTTAATTTTAATGACTTTTAAAAAAATTAAATGACTTTTATAGACTCCATGAAATAAGTGACAAACTTTAATAGATTTTTTATCAAGATTTTGATATACTTTTGTATACTTCTAATATATCTTACAGCTTGTATTAATTGTTACTTAGCCCATGTGTACGACCTCTCTCTCTCTTCATGAACAAAAGAAAATCTCATTATTTCATTAAATTATTGCGGCATGAGATTTTATATATGTTGAAAGCATTCATATTATTCTACTTATTTCATGATAAATTTGAATAGTCAAATACGAATATATATATATATATATATATATATATATATATATATATATATATATACGGTCAGGATCAAAAATATTCTCTTTAAATAGCATTCCGCCTTAAATAGCATTCTTTTATTAAAACTACGTTGTTTTGGAGGGACGCGGTGGCATTTTTGTAAATATGCGGTGACATTGTATTTACAAGAATGTCACCGCGTCCCTCCAAAACGACGTAATTTTAATAAAAAAATGCTATTTAAGGCGAAATACTATTTAAGGAGAATGCTCTTGATCCTTACCGTATATATATATATATATATATATATATATATATATATATATATATATATATATATATATATATATATATATATATATGATCCGGATCTTAAGCTCACCTCTTATCTAACATACTTTCATCACCCTCCTTTAGCGATGGACCGGACGACGATTTGGTCCGTCACTATATATAGAACTGTCGTCTTAGCTTTTAGCAACAGATAACATATAATGGCGGTTTTATATAGAGCGACGGACTGAATCGTCGTCTGGTCTGTCGCTAAAGGAGGATTAGCAAAGTATATTAGATAAGATGTAAGTTTAAGATTCGGATCGTGTATATATATATATATATATATATATATATATATATACATGTAAACAAACAGGCTTCCAAAAATAAAGTGCTTGAAAGAAGATGATAAGGAATTCAAGAGTTATTATAAGGAATATATATTAAAATAAGAAATTTGAGAGAGTTACTAATAGTAAATTGTTATTTTTACATGTTAAAATAATATTTTTACAAGAATTTTTTTTACATAAAGACGAGATTTACCCATTATTCATGTAAAAAATTATATAAAAAAAATAATTTTTTATATAAAAACATCAATTTTCTTATTAATAAAAGGTGTGAGGTTATTTTAATAAGGCTTAAATAAGAATTATTACCCTAAATTATAGGTCATATTCCACTTCGGGGATCAAAGTATCAATTTTTTTAATCAGGTGATTAAACTATCAATTTTTTTCAATTGCAACAAATTGAGCGCTACGTCAAAAATTACTGACGTGGCTATCTGAGTGGCTCATTAGGCAGCTGATGTGTAAATAAAAAGGATTATTTTAATATTTATATAAACATTTATTATACAATAAGGGTAAATTCGTCAAATCACTTTAAAACCTAATAAAATTTACTTTGACTCCATCCTCTTCGTTTTCTCTTTTTCTGTTTGAATTCATTTTCTTCGTTTTCTTTTCCACCAACCTCCATAGCTTAGTCTCAGGTCTCTGTAAGGTATTTGTTGTCTTTACTTTTTCTTATTACGGTATAATCTTCATTATCTATTTTTCTTCTTTATACTACTTTTTTTCTGTGAAAATTGTTCATGCTCTGTATATAGAGGCAACTGTAGATGCTAATTGTAAAACCCCAACTTTTTGAATAAAAATGAATTTTCTATCAATATTATTTTTGAATATTATGGAGTGAAATTGATATAATGTTATAGTTGTGGGTAATATTTATAAATTTTGTAAAGTACGCAAGTTGTTATATAATATTCGATTGGTCGGGGAATATTCGTTTGAACAGGGAATATTCGTACAACGGCATAATCATTGGTGGACCCCACAATAGATTTATTGTCGGATTGAGAAAACGACAAAAATACTTTATGAAAATAACGGCGGAAGTTTTACCGTTAACTGTTGAAACACCAGGTGTTAAAAGTACAGTAATACGCGTGGTTGCATAGTAACACACGGTATTGATTATTGATGCTTACGAGAGAAGTTACTCAGTTTTGCTTATTTTATAGACACTCATTTACCCGTTTTTCAAAATAATCGGTAGCAAGTTATTCAGTATTTTTTTATTATTATTTGTAAAGGTGGGGCCACGTATGTTGAAAGAAAGGAAATGAAATTCCTGGATGATTTCAGATTAATCACGAGAAGGAGTGTTGCAAGTTGTGATATATATATATAAGTACTACATGTGGTTAATTTATATATATATATATATATATATATATATATATATATATTATATACATATATATGCTGAGTGCTTTCACGGGGGGTTTTGAGGGGGAGAAAGTCAAGGAAGTAGTATTATTGTGGTTATTATATATATATATTTATATATATATATAATATTATATTTTATTTAAAAAATTTTGCTTTAAATATGGACCGTCAGATTAAAGTAAATCAATCTGGACCGTTCATGAGTTAGTTACTATGCAGTCTATTTTTCTATAAATAGAAACTCATTTCTTCATTATTTCTTACAAATTCACTGAAACTCTAGAGAGAGAAAGTATAGAGAGAAATAAGAAAAGTATTCTGTTACTTCCCTACTCTTATATTCAGTTTCTTTTATGGTAAGGAATATTATTTCTTTTGCATTCATGAAGAGAACTTCTGTTATTCTATTCTTTATTATTTTGCTGGAATAACCAGTATACGCGGACTACCCTATACTTGGTGACATTCTTCTATGATTCCGTCTTTATTATTTTCTATTGGAATATCATGTCTGTGCGTTTACGCCGGACCTGGTTCCATCTTTATTATTATTCTGTTGGAATATCCTGTCTGTGCGTTTTACGCCGGACCTGGTTCCGTCTTTATTATTATTCTGTTGGAACATCCTGTATGTGCGTTTTACGCCGGACTTGATTCCGTCTTTATTATTCTGTTGGAACATCTTGTCGGTGCGAATTTCGTCTGACCTGGTTCCGTTACTTATTATTCTGTTGGAATAACATGTCTATGCATGTTGTAAATAGGGCTTAGTTGGTGGAGCGCGATAACGAGTCAACGCAATCAAAAGAGAGCAGCCGGCAAAATGATAATACCAGTGAGAGCAGTCATCGAAGTGGTGACAACAAGTGTGGAGGGAATCAACATGCCAGAAATGGTAACCACTTCGGTGGTAATCAGGGCCAAAACAATAAGAATGGACCTTTCAAAAAGAGGAGATTCAACAATGATGGAAAGACGTCAGCACCAACACCCGTTGTTAAATAAGGAGAAAGGCCACCTATCATATGCTTCAAATACGGAGGGAAGGGACACATCAGTCCAAATTGCGCGATGTCGTCTAAAGCATGTTATAATTGTGGAGGAGGAGAAGGTCACTTAGCCCAATTTTGTCGTTCACCGAAGATAAATTCAGCTAGGATGGAGGCACCAAAGGCTAACGATAATTTATTCTGCATTATCTTAGTCATAATATTTCTTACTGGGCTAGTTGAGCTCACCCTTTCTTTCATTGTTCTCTTCAGGAAATGAGAACATAGCAGGGACTAGTCGGGGAACGGAGTGACGGTCCAGAGGATAGCAATAGTAGTCCTCACTATTCTGTGAAATAGTGTGTTAATAATTATAATGAGGACTACTTTTGAGTTTGTATAATCTCTAGTAGAAAATAATTGTATTCAAACTCACAGTTATGTTTTATCGTATTGTACACGACAGTTGTATTAATAAGTTGTATTTGAATTTTGTACCATATATCTGACGACCCAAGATGGGTGATGTATACCTAATTTTGGGGACGTCACACTAATTTCTGGTGGTATTAATGTGACAGATTGATTGGGTGGCGGTGGTTGGTGCCGACATCAGCGGCCTGGTGTTTTCTTGCCTCATCGAGAAGGCACCCCTACTGAAACATTTAAGAAGCCAGGTCTATTTTCTCTCTTATAGCTATAAAGTTAGGTGAATCTATTGTCGATTTCATGTTTTGATTTTTGTCAATTTCAACTATTTTCCAGTTTCTTTGTTTTTTTAAGGTTTAGAACACTTGATATTTGGATGGTGGGGTTGGGTATACTATTTATTATGATTTTCATTCCTCTATTCTTGACCCAGATCTGATAAAAAAATTGTTTTATACTACAAGATGTTTAACGGTCTTACTTTCTGATAGAGTGATAAAACGCCCCCAAAATTAGGTATACATCACCCATCTTGGGTCGTCAGATACATGGTACAGAATTCAAATACAACTTACTAATACAACTGTCGTGTACAATATAACAAACATAAACTGTGAGTTTGAATACAAATATTATCTACTAGAGATTATACAAACTCAAAAGGAGTCCTCATTACAATTATTATCACACTATTTTACAGAATAGTGAAGACTACTAATGCTATCCTCTGGACCATCACTCCGTTTCCCGACTCGTCCTAGCTATATTCTCATTTCCTGAAGAGAACAGTGAAAGAAAGAGTGAGCTCAACTAGCCAGTAAGAAATATTATGACTAAGATAATGCAAAATAAATTATCATTAGTCTCCAACAATGTTAAACTGATAAAATATAATAGACATCAAGTTTAACTGTAGCGGAATAAATAATCCATTAAAAGAGTCAAGTAGAAAATAAAATTTACTATCTGTTATGATTTAAAAGGTTTTTCATCACTGTTATCACTGAGACTCGGATTAAAAAATATTTCACATCATCGAATCACCCCTGTACTACGGCCAAGGATAATCTTTAGTATCATGACCACAATTATCCATGCACTACAGGCCAAGAATATTTGTGTATTCATTAATGGTCATGATCATGCCAACAACTGTCCATCAATGCACTACGGGCCAATAAGAACTTTTACCACATCATTTGTAACATTACGGTCATGATTACACCGAATAATCCCTGGTCATAATCATACCAAGTCCATCTATGCACTACAGGCCACAGATAACTTTCAACAAAATATAAACATGAGGATGATGACAATGATATAAGAATTCAATAAAACAAGTTCAAAAATTATTTTATCCAGGAATTATTAACGTCCAAATTGTCAACATGATACTGTTTTGTAGAGTAAAATTCAAGAATGATCAGAAGAATATTTTCATGAAAAGATACTGGATGAAGCGCAAATATCAAGAATATTATACTAATTTCAAGGAGTATAGAAGTCGAAACTTTAATCAACTGAGTATAATAAAGAATAAAATAACAAAAGAAATCACCATGCATGCGGTACTTCGCATAGACAGGTTATTCCAACAGAATAATAATAACGGAACCAGGTCAGGCAAAATTTGCACCGACTGGATATTCCAACAGAATAATAAAGACGGAACCAGGTTCGATGTAAAACACACAGACAGGATGTTCCAACAGAATAATAATAAGACGGAACCAGGTCCGGTGTAAAACACACAGACAGGATGTTCTAACGGAATAATAATAAAGACGGAACCAGGTCCGGTGTAAAACACATAGACAGGATGTTCCAACAGAATAATAGAAGAATGTCACCAAGTATAGGGTAGACCGCGTATACAGGTTATTCCAACAGAATAATAAGAATTGAAATAACAACAGTTCTCTTCATGAATAAGAAAGAATAACACTCCTTACGAGTACAACAAATAATATTCCCTACCTTAAGAAGAAGAGTACTTGATATATAAGTAGTGAAGTAGCAGAATACTTTCTTCTTTCTCTCTATAGTTTATCTCTCTAGAGTTTCAGTGAATTCGTAAGAAAATAATGAATGAATGAGCTTCTATTTATAAAAAATGGAATGCATAGTAATTAATTCATGAATGGTCGAGATTGATTTACTTTAATCTGACGGTCCATATTTAAAGTAAAATAAAATAAAATATATTCTATTTATAATCTAATAAAATGAATAACTTTATAAAAGATTTTACTATGCAAATACTATGCAGGCACTATGAAAACACTATGCATAATAAAATATAATATATTCTAATTATTGTCTAATAAAACATATAGTTTTATAAAAGTATTCTGTTTTATATAAAAAGATTTTAATATGCAAAACACTATGCAGACACTATGCAACACTATGCATAATAGAATATAATATATTCTATTTGTAGAATAACTTTATAAAAGTATTCTGTTTTATATAAAAAGATTTTCTGTATTATTACATTAATAATACTAACAAAACTGAGTGACTTATCACTTAAGTATCAATAATTAATACCGTGTGCTACTATGCAACCACGCGTATTACTGTACTTTTAACACCGGGTGTTTCAACAGTTAACGGTAAAACTTTCGCCGTTATTTTCATAAAGTATTTTTGTCATTTTCTCAATCCGACAATAATTCTGTTGTGGGGTCCACCAATGATTGTGCCATTGTACTAATATTCCCTGTTAAAACGAATATTTCCCGACCAATCGAATATTATATAACAACTTGCGTACTTTGCAAAATTTATAAATATTACCCACAACTATTATATCAATTTCACTCCATGATAATCAATAATAATATTTATAGAAAATTCATCTTTATTCAAAAAGTTGGGGTTTTACAAGTGATCCAGGCTCTGAACCTGAATTTGGAAGCTATGGATGTTCCACCCCTCATGGTTGCAGATCTTGATCTTCAATATTTGGCTAAAAGGAGTTTTTGATGATTTTAGATTTTGTTGTTTTAAATTTTTTGTTGTTTTAGATTTGAGATGGTAAAGATTATAGATAATTTTGTTATTTTTATTTAGTTTAAATTATTAATATAAGTGATTTAACGAATTTGTCCTTAATGTATAATAAATGTATAAATAGATATTAAAATAAATTTTTTTATTTACACATCAACTGACGATGGCTCCACTTCGAGGTTCACGTTAACAGTGGCGAAGCCACGTCAATTTTGTGGGGTCAGTTGACCCCACTGAAAAAAAATATTTTATAATGTAAGGTAAATTTTAAAATTTTAAAATAATATATATAAATTGATCCCACTAAAATTTTATAAATTTTTTATTATACGGGGTCAAATTGAAAATTTATAACTTTGTCAATCAAATTTTAATTATATATGGCTCATATCCTTTCAATATATGTATATCTCTATAATATTTTAAACTAAATAATAATCTAATTTATATTATGTTTTAAAATAAATAATAAATTACTTACTTATGAACAGTTGTGATTAAAAAAGTATATTATGAGTCAATATAATGTATACGGTCCAGATCAAGTGCATACCCCTTATCTTACTCACCCGTGCTCGCCCCCCTTTAGGCGACGGTTTCGGTCATACAACCGTCGTCTATACTTTTAGCGACGATATATGTTGTCTGTCGCTAAAAGTATAGACGACGGTTGTATGACCAAAACCGTCGCCTAAAGGGGTGAGCACGAGTGAGTAAGATAAGGGGTATACACTTGATCCTTACTCATAGTGTATATATACCATATATTGTTACTCATTATATTTTTATTGTAATATAATATAATATATATATATATATATATATACACACCCGAAAGTATAAAGTATTAAAAAAAATTATCTCGAGGCCCTGCCCCCGAACTACCGCCAATTTTTTTTATGATTTAGTAATTATTTTGACCCCACTGCTAAAAACTTCTGGCTTCGCCACTGCACGTCAACAATATCTGATGTGGCGGCTCAATTTGTTGCAATTGAAAAAAATTGATAAATCAATCACCTAATTGAAAAATTAAAACTTTGATCTCCGAAATGGAATATGACCTATAGTTTAGGATAATAATTCATATTTAAGACTTTTAATAATAATTGGGGAGACACTGAAACATAAAGACTATGGAACTTTGATTCCATTGAAGCTTTTAGGTGGCCATTAGCTTAACATTAAAGGAAATAGAACTAAACATCATACCTCAAAATAAACTTCATACTAACAACTTCCTATTTTAATAGCACGGTTTGACAATAGTATTTAAAACAGCGGTGTAATACTCCTTTATATTTGACTTTTAAGATGCATATTAAATATTAAAATTAATATAAATTTATTTAATTTTAATTAAATATAATTATATTATAATTGTATAATATATAATACAATAGTATATAACATATAGAAAAGATGCAAATAAGATATTAGGTAAATGGTAAAGAACGAGATATTAAGTCTTATATTCAATTCTCATTTAGATAAATTTATTTCTTCTAGATTGTTTTCGCTTTGTGTCATTGCGTGAGATTTGTTTATGGGAATTATCCATAACAAGTACTCCTTTTGTAGAGTATTAATTAAAAATAAACAAATACCATCATTAACATCTAATACAATAATCAATGATTAAAATTAAAACTAAAAAATTCGGATCGGTTACTAAGTTGGCCAAATGACCAATACATTGCTAACGCGCAAAAAGAGAGATCATCTCCTAACTTACGTGTCGACTTTGTATTGATCAATTGACCAAAGTTAACTTCATGCTAATCACTCCCAAAAAATTCACGTCCGCTACTATTATGTTGCTGAAAATAGTACCGCCGTCCACTCGTGAATTTTTTAATTCTAATATCGACATTTGGTTCCTATATTGAACTATAGAGATGATGTATATTTATTTTTGATCCATAACGAATACATGTTATGGATCATTACATACATATATATATATATATATATATATATATATATATTTTGGACAAGGGCGAATTCAGGAATTTTTTTCCAGCAGAGACATATTTTAACTATTTTTTTTGTTAAAGTTAAATAAAAAAAACTTAAACTAATCATAATATTAATTAATGATAATAATATTTACAAATTAATCATAATCATAATAATATTTATAAAATAAGGCAAAATTATTATAAGCTATCACAATAAAAGACAGAAACTACTCAACCAGAATGATCATATTTTCAATTGAAGATCAAGCAACCCAAAAATAAAAATTCAATCAGATCAAATAAACAGTAATCACAGTCAACCAAATCAATAACTAAAAAAAATCGAACTTGAATTAAGCAATCCCTCACAGTTTACACGCTGATGAACATTTAAAATCAAAACCTACACAAAAAATACTTATAAGATTTCACCAAGTCTTAAAACTAAATAATATTTTTATATTTGTATTCAAAATTGGTTTATGATTTTTTTTGTCATCTTCAAATTAAACTCTTTCATTAATCTGCCTTCTTAAATTTATTAATTTATCATAACCCTATATTTATTAAAAAAAATTAAACAAGGATATATAGCTGTCTATATTGTCCCTTATATATATCCTCCTCTGTATATTGAAAAGGTATAATTTATTAAAAAATTATAGAAAATTCCTTACCTACATAATTTACAACATTTACGTCACATCGGTTTCATTTCAATAATTTACATGAGTAGAAAATGAAAATGGAAATTTGATTGACAAGCCAATTTGAATAGTAATTTTTTATTTTTTTTGGGGGAACATTCGCGTGCTAGTTTGAAGACGAGAAAGACAACTTGCATTGTAAACTTTATCACACTAGCACGTAATTATTAATTATATGTTAGATAAAATTAAAATTTTAAATAGAAAATAAAAAAAATTAAATTATAGAGTATAAAATAATAATATATCTAAAATTATTGAGGCAAAATAGAAAAAAAGAAAAGAAAAGAAAATAAGGACAAGCTTAATTGACACATTTACGTAGAGCAAAAAGCGCCATGGGCACTTTGTATTTATTATACATCTTTCATCCCATAGAGAGACCTTACTCTTATCTTTTGTTTATTTGTCTCAAAATAAGAAATTATTTTGAAAGTACAAAAAAAAGTGTCAATATATTAGTTATTGAGATATTTTACATCGAATAAATTTAAAAGTGTTAATGAATTAATAAGTATGATAGAGTCATAACTTAATAGGTTAACATTTTAAGTAAGAAAGTGATGTTAGATGGGATTAATTAATTTATACAAGTGTGAGCTGCATTTTTGATGATGATTAACGTGAGATGGATTGTTTAATTCACCTACAAGTTGTATCAAAGTTTATGATTCAATATGTTCAACTATCAAACACTCCAGGGTGGAGGATTTGCAGGTTACGTGTTATCCAGTTCGCGCGGTGGAACAAATAGAGTTGAGTCAGTGGAGTACAATGGATCACTCTTGCGTTTGCCACAACGCGATGAAATATGAATTGAGTTGAATTCAGGATGGCTATAGGAAAACTGCTCAAGGTGAAGAGTTTAACGTTTGCCTCTGACGTGGTGGAGTAATATTAGACATCAGATAAATTTAGTAGTGTGGATATGTTAATAAGTATGATGAAATATTAACCTAATAAGTTAACCTTTTAGGTAAGGAGATGATTCAACATATTTGTTGACCCAATTTACACAAGTGCATTGGTGATAATTGATGTTGGATGGATCGTACAATCAGCTACATTAGTTTATAAATAAGAAAAGAAAAGAGTTTCAGTTATCTTTTACAATATTTTTGAAGATTAATAGGTTTCTTATGACGCAATAATTAAGTAGCAGTCCAATATATTGTCAATTTTTCCCGTTTCAATGGTGATCTTAAATGAGACGGTAAATTTGACTCCAACCTGAAATATTGGGGTCGGGGGTTATTGTTAGTAACCCTTAAAAGAAATTATATATATATATATATATATATATATTTAAATGAATTTATCTTGTAGTAGTTGATTTGTCAAGGCTAGTACTTGATACTATGTCCTTAAGACAATTATGCCCTCCGTATGGTGCTTAGAGTTGATAGAACTTGTCTCCCAGGATACAATGACACTGTATATTTTTGTAGCACTTCAAAAAATATACTCTACGAACCAAAGTAATGCTCAGACTCTCTCTCACAAAATAACTAAGAAACTGATGAAGAAATAAAGACTTAAAACTCTAATATGGCTGGCCGCTCTGATCTATTTATAGGAGGGTTAGTAACCCTTCGGATGGGTGCCTAGCCCTTTGAAAGGGCATAAAATGCCACTGAAAATGCATATATGGCATCCATTGGTCAAAACAACGTAGTTTTGATCATATGCAGTATAGGCGCGTCCATTCGGATATGTAAAACGACGTAGTTTAAGCGTTAGCATAACCAAAACTACGTAGTTTAGTGTTAGAAAAAAAGGCGCGACAAAAACGACGTAGTTTAGGGCCGTCCGTTCAACCTTACAAATACTGCTTCCTCAAAACGACACAGTTTTGATAATATAATAAATACAACTTTTAAAACGACACAGTTTTGATAATAGAATTAAATAAATAAAATTTAATAAAAAATTTAAATAAATTTTGTCTAAAAAGTTATATACAAGAGCCAGAGCCAGGTCGGCCGCACGGTGGCGGCTAGGACTTAGCAAAAAACAGGTATAACCGAATTACCGAACCGAAGCGAAATAGTTTAATCAAATTTTTTTGACAATTCAGTTTTTTTTAATATTTCGGTTATATCCAAATTTTTTTACGGTTTTCTGTTAGTTTGTACGTGTTTTACTTTTGGGTTATTCGGTTATACCGAATAATCGAACAACACTTTAAAATAATAAATGACTCTTGACTATTAGACTCTTGACTCAGCAGAGCAGTTAGCACTCAGCCGGGCTAAATTGGTCTCTCAATTTAGATCAGATTAGATCCTCCTCAAGATCAGATTAGATCTCTCAAGATCCTCCCCCTCTAAATTGGTCTTCCTGTCTGGGTTTTCTGTGGTTTCTTCGATTTTGTCCATCAATGGCGGATCTGATGATTCTTGTACAGCTGGATCACTATTTTTAGTGGTTTCTACTTTCCAGGGCTTTAGGTTGATGGGTTGTTTCAGTTGTCTTTGGTGTGGATAATCGGCCTCCCATGGCTACTGATCTTTTGGTGTTGCAGGAAACACAAGGAAATTAGTTACCTTCAAAAGCAGTATCATCATACTGATCTTTTGATGCTGCAAGAAGACACAAGTTCGGAGACGAATTTGCTCGATTTGATTTCATAATTTTAACATAAAATAATATATATATATATATATATATATATATATAGATTATTTTTGTACGGTCCTTTATGGCTTTATACTTGGCTGTGTCTACAAAATATTTTGGACTTTCTGCAGAGGTTGGATTGTTCAGTTGTTGCTGTTCTCTTTTGCTTCTTCTTTTAAGTTCGATTATTAACTGAATAACCGAATATGTTATTCGGTTATCATATATTTCGGTTAATTGTTCGGATACCCATAATAGTTTAATTTCAGTTTTCAGTTATAATCGAAATTCTTGTTCGGTTCGGATAATAACCGAATGCTCACCCCTAGCGGCAGCGCACGTGTAGGTTCAAACCTAGCCTTGGCTAGGTCCTCTCCCTTCCACAAAATTGGGGTGACCCTTGGGGCCCAAACCCAAGAGCACTTCCCTTGTATATAAACATATAAAACATTTAATTCCTAACCTATGTGGGACTTGGTTTTTCTCACATGTATTTATTATCTTTTATCATGATCTTTGGGAGTTAATATCTCATTCATTACTCAATGGATTTGAGCTTCCAAATACTTAATTTAATCTACTCATGGAATAAAACACATTAATATATGAAATCATTAAACTAATGAATGACACCCATATTAATTTAGGCTCAAATTCCAACAATAGAATCACCTTATAATTTATACATAGGGATGAGAAGATATGGTATTTACTTCCCTTACTCATCGAATAGTTATACAAGAATTGATGAATATATGAGAGACCACTTCAATCCCCAAACTCGAATAACTATATATCAATTTAATTAATATTTATATTTTTATATGTTACGTAATTAAAATATACTAGGTGATAGCCCGTGCAATGCACGGGCTAGTTTAAATAATGGATTAATTAATTTAAACTTGAATATATCTAACAAAAAATACACTAACCAATCGAATCAAGTATCAATGCTAAATGAATAATTTTGAAAAAAATTAATATTTCACACAAATTATGAATTTTCAAAATAGTAATAGAAAGTCCATCCGATGAAAGGTTTGTCCATGTAATCGAAAGTAAGGACCTCCATTATTGTTCAAGACGTTTTTATAAATTGTTCCACCCATCAATGTAAAAGTAAAAATATTATTATAAATGTTTGTACGAAATACATTAGCCAACTGACCCTCTCCGTCTAGCAATTGTAATAACTCAGTTGGTGTCTCATGCAGGCTGGTAGTTGAACACTTGGAACTTAGCCCTTAGAGCAGCACAAAGAAAAACCCAACGATCTATTTTGTTGTTAGGTGATAGTGTGTTCATGCTCCCACATATATAACAGTATGGCAGTGGCAACAAACTCATTCTATGTAGCCTATATTTAGTATCCTCCTGCTTGTAGCTGCAACAAACAAAAAGTTATTTAGTGATATGTTGTTATTAAGTACTCAAATTATTTGGGAGGAGTACAATTATGCCTTACCAAAATTTGATTTTTGAAAATTTATGTTATTACACGTCCTCCTACTCTCTGTGCATATACACCAAAGCTCACAATTATTAACATTACCTTCATTAATTCATGTTATGTGCAACATATCAAGACAGATGTTATGCTGTCAAGACAGAAACATTTTCTTATATATGTCAAACCATTTGTTTTCTTATGTAGTATAAACAATAACAAAAATACATGATTTAACAAATAGATCAATCTCCACTTAGTTAACAAAATTCAATCACATGGCATACGTAACCGTAGAACTTATATCAAATCGATTTACAACACATAAACATAAATATATGTACATTACCTGCTGTTACCAAGGATTTTGACCTTCAAAAGCGTTCTTCTTCGGGAAGGCATGGTTGAACACACTAAAATAAGAAAATGTTATTTTAATAGGTAGGAAAGAGATTTTATTGATAGAAGGAAAAAAACAACTCCTCTATTAATAGAAGAAGTCCAGTGAAAAGAATTAGTATGTGTTCACTTTCCTTTAGAAAATAAATACACAACTAATGCTTACTATTCATCTATACATGGTCAATTTTATATTAAAACATGTATTTCAAAATCTCTAAAGTCCCAACACATACTACTAAATGATAAGTAATTACTAATAACATGCATGTCTGTTATATGATAATATTGACCACTACCTCATCCACTATGAAAAGTTAGCAGGACCTCAAGAATTAGCCTCATTAGTTTGTTATATACCTACAACCCTTATGTAAGGCTGTCTAATTGCAACTGCTCCTTTGTGGCTGCAAATAGATCCAAAATAGAAACAAAAATGAGATTTAAACAACTCAGGGGCAACTGCCAATGAAAAATATAAAAATTAAACATCTAATTGATAGCAAAAACAATTTATAATGAAGACGAATTGGCAAATTGAAAGATACTATAAATGCCCATTATTTCTATTCTTCTTCTTCTTCTTTTATTTTTTTAATTCCAAACTCTAAAAACAAAGCGTAATAGTCATGGCACAAACTCATAGCCTTTTTGTTCCGCTTCTTGAAAAGTTGTCATAAATAAATTCAAGCAAGCACAATATCAAAGTTCAGAAGTTTGATCGAAAAATAATAATTTCAAATAAAAAATAAAAATAGAATCAGTTTTGAACCATGGATTTTAAAGAAAAATAAAAATGTATTAGAATAATTATCGATAATTGTTTAAAGAAGAGAATTTTTTTAAAAAAATGGAACTAAAATTGTGGATTGTGATGACAACATATATCTTTTTTTTGGCATTTCACCAAACATGTAATGTGCACTATTCTAAACAACCAATTAAAGATCAAATTGGACTAACAAAAAAAATAGGAATTGGATAGGGTAAAATGATTACTGCCATGGAATGTATGCAAAGAAATTACAGGCAATAATCATCATACAACAAAAATTGCCTTGAATAAAGGGAAACAAATATATACATTTAATCAAGCGTCTTGTCACATACACAAAAAAATTATGTTCATAAAGAGGATATAAATACATGGAAAATGAGAGAATAAAGAAGACCCGCACTAATCAAATCATACATTTGATATACCATCACTTCTGTATATGCATTTGTAATTGAAAAACACAATAAGGCTTTACATTACCTGGAAACCCAATAACTGTTTATGCAGTATGACAATTTTTATTCCCTTTACAATAAAGATGCAAAAATATTTTACTGTAATTAAATATTTGTGAATCTATATATTAAGTAAATTCAATACATATATTAGGTATTAGTGAGCAATACTATTTTACTGTAATAGTATATTAGGTATTTATTCATGAACATATTTGTCATCCAAAGGTATTAATTAATATCTTTGGATATTAATTTTCTGCACATTTGCAACCTACTTTTTAGGAACTTAAAAGCATCACTGACATAAGAAAATATTTTGCTTAATTAAGAGAGAGATGTTTCATATTCAGTATTTTTGTAAAGATGATATGAGAATGAAGAAGACCCACACTAATTTATTTGTAAAACTCATAAGAGGAGGAAATTACCAAAGTTTTTGATAGAATTGTGGTCTGTACAACATTTAGAGAGGCATCCCTTTGGGTTGTGATGTTAGCAAGAGCAGACCGCTTCGTCGCCAATTAGAGCTTCTTCACTGCCATAGAATTAGGATTTGGATTGACGGTGAGAAGAGAGTAATTGAATTAAGTATCGAAGGGGCAATTGAACCATTTTGACAGAGGTTATAGGGAAATTAGAAGCGAAAGAGGAAGATGAGGGAAATGGAAAAGAGACGATCGTTTATGGGTGAGGGATCGCTCTCTTCTTCGACTGATAATCCCATCCGACAATTCTTCCAAAGTTTTTGATAGAATTGTGGTTATTTGAATGTAAAAACTTTCCTCTGTACTCGAATGACATCTTTAAACTAATAAACACAATTAATCTTGCAACCTAATTTAATTTTCTCCAAGGCTTCAGTCATAGCCTTTTTGTTACAATAAAAAGTCATATGAGAATGAAAGGGAAGTAGATTGGTACTGTTACAATAAAAATATGAGGGCAAGAGTAATGGGTTTGTAGAGAGAGAGAAAAAGTACCTTGAGATTCACCTTCTTCTGCAGATGAAACAAACATTTCTCTTCATCTTCAAAAACACAAATTGCAATGAATAAAGGGAAACACATAAATACATTTAATCAAGAGTCTTAACACATATACAGAAAAATTATGCACATACAGAGGTATATAGATACATGGGAAATGAGAGAATGAAAAGACCCACACTAATTTATTTGTAAAACTCATAAGAGGAGGAGGGAATTACCAAAGTTTTTGATAGAATTGTAGTATGTACAACATTCAGAGAGGCATTCCTTTGGTTTGTGATGTTAGCAAGAGCAGACCACTTCGTCGTCAATTAGAGCTTCTTCACTGCCATAAAATTAGGATTTGGATTGACGGTGAGAAGAGAGGAAGTGGCAAGTAATTGAATTAAGTGTCGAAGGGGCAATTAAACCATTTTGACAGAGGTTATAGGGAAATTAGAAGCAAAAGAGGAAAATGAGGGAAGTGGAAGAGAGACGATCGTTTATGGGTGAGGGATTGCTCTCTTCTTCGACTGATAATCTCATCCGAAGAATTAGGGGGTGGCCTTGCTGAGTGTCTCAGTATTAGGCTCTAAAATATTAAAGAAGATGATGAAGGCGACTGAAGAGTGAGAAGAGAAGAAGAGTCATGATGAAGGCGACTGAAGAGTGAGAAGGGAAGAAGAGTCAATTGAATTTAAGTGATAATGAACTGAAGAGGAAGCGGTAGATTGTACCAAATCGAGGGAAGGTATCGGAAAAGCCAGAAGAAGAGGAGAAGAAAAGGAGATCTGAATTAACGGAAGAGGAAGACGAAGAGAAAGATGAATGGACTGAAGGAAAAATTAACCGAGTTAACTCTTAATTAATCAAGAGTTGACTCAGCGAGTTTTTCAATCAATTGGGATTTTCCAATCAATTGGGGGAAAAAGATAACCTTTGCTGTATTTATATATAAGGTATTGATATATGCCGCCGCATGTGTGTATTATATATATACAATTCAATATTATTATTACCTTATTTTTATTAATTTTATCTTGTGCGTTAATATATGATTCATTTTCATATATGTATTATTATAAATATAATTAAAATTATATTTTCTTAAATAAAAAAATATTATTCTCACACTTATTTAAATTTTTCGTGATTTAAATTTTTCGTGGGGGTTAAAATTTCGCCTGTAAGAAGAGAGATGATTATTAATTTATTTATAAAACTGGGAACGGAGGTGAGGGGTGTAATCGTGGTGCCCGTCTCACCGCATTGCCATTCCTAAGCGGCCCATGTGCTTTTAATTTCTATTTGGAAGGATAAAAAGAACAAATTTAAATGAAATAATTAAAGTAATGAATTTTTTTTGAATAAAAGTGAGAATGAAATTACTTATTTTTATGAAGTGAAAAAAAAATTGTATCTACCATTCTTATTTATGTTAAATTTGTGAATTTTAATTTTTGAAAAAGTATGAAATGATTCATTGAACTATTCATTTATATTTATTTTTATGTCTTGATTTATTGAAATATTCAGAAATATTTATGTTTTGTGAATTTTATTTCACTCGTAATTTCATTTCTTTAAAATTAATTTCATTGTCTTGATGAAAACAAAACAAAAATATTTCTGATGGTTTCTTGAAAGTTGATACTAATTTGAGTCGGTCAAATGTCAACTTGATCAATCTTCTGCAAAGTAGTAGGAGTAGAAAATGCTTAAAGTTAGTACTAATTTAATACTATCTCTTTTTCATAATAAGTACTTTTTTAGTTTAAATCAGACATATCAATACACAAGTTAAAATGACAAAATACCTTTAATATATTTTTTTTGAAGTTAAAGAGTTAATGAGTGTCATTTAATTGTAGTGATAGTAAGATGCAATAAATATCATTGAATGCATAAGGGCATATATGAAAATATTGCAAAAATTGTATTGAAGTTCTAACACATCACTTGTTTTGAGAAAAAATATTAAATCTAAAAAAGTATTTATTGTGAGACGGAGATAGTAATAATAGTAGTAGTGTAGGAGTAGTATTTTAAAGAGGTTAGAAACTTTAATGGCAACTGCATGACTTCATTAATCAATTTAAATTCAGCACGCCGTTTGAGGGAGGAATTAAATCTCGCAATTTCTAAAAGAAGTAGTGGGTCGGAGTAGTATCATTTTAATTAAGAGCCTTGCAAAAAAGAATTATCAGAAGAAACTTACCTTATTCATATAAATAAGTAGCATTCGGTTAATTCTAACTTTTTCTTACATCGAACAAAAGTGAATATCAGTATTAAAATTTTAAAAAAGTGAAAAATTAAACTCACGCGACCCTTATATATATTGACATGATAACACTGAAAAGAAGATTATATAAATTATAATCATGCAGAAATCATATATTAATGGATCAAACTTGGTCCATCCTGGAGTCTACCATTATACAGTAGCTAGGTAGGATCGGGCGGTCAGGTGACCAAATTTGCTCCATATATCAGCAAAATTAAGCTAGCCTAAATTAATTAAGGCAATTAATAATGAAGATCGATCGAGCTAGGTAGGTAGCTAGCTAGATGAATCATCGATCAATTAATCAATCTAGCTCTCTCTTACAAGATACATGCATGCACAGGCAGGCAGGCAGGCAGCATGTATATATATATATATATATATATATATATATATATATTATTATGATCTATCAGAATTAAGGAAGGTAGGTTGGTTCAATAAGGATGCATGTATGATGTATCAAGAACCAGCTGCGCTCAGGTCCACCGAAGTTAGGGGCCGGGTGGCCAAACACCTGATCCTCCACCAACATCCGTCACGTAAGACAAACATGTCAACGGCACCAGACACAGCCCCCGGCTTCTCAGGTCTCGCGTTGATTCTCCATCCTCTCCTGAACCCTATTCATTAGTATGAATAATTAATTAATAGGCATGTACGTATATATATGATCTATATATACATGCACGATCAAAATTAATTTAATTATAAGAGTCGATCAAATTAATCTGCACTAGTAGTAATATTCAATAAAACATAAAACCTTCCGATCCGTGCAAGTAAATATCCATCTAGCGTACGATACGAACATCTCCAAGTTAACTAACTATATGCATGGTGCTGCATGTCGATTATTCCAAGCCATTAATTTTCTAGCTAATTAAAAATGCTGGCTTAATTTCCTATATATGTATGGACGTACCTTATATATATATATATATATATATATATATATATATATCTTCATATATAATTCTTAGGGGTTGTTTGGACAGCGTTTTAAATTCTGTGTGTTTATGTTTTATGATGAGAAACTAAAGTGGTAAGTGTAAGCTGTTTCTTACCCCTTGCATCTTTCTGGCCTTGTTGCGTGATGACTTCATGTATGGGACACTTAATGTCTGCAAAACACGAATTCAAACTACAGGGTATTAATTATCCTAACAAAACATTATTTTAAGTGTGTGTTTTTTATGAAAATCTTAATTTGTGTTGAATTAAAAGCAAGAAAGATTCAAAGTCAGGTGGAATCAATACTACTCTATCCCATTTAATTTTGGGACCGGTAGAATATTTATATGTTTGAATACTACTACTATTACTGGATCTATCTGTTTAATGTACGTACGTAGCATATACTACTATACTACTACTACTCTATAACTAATTAAGGCTGCAAGGTAGAACAAGAACCAAGAAGAATGTTTTGAAGTATGGAAAGTACCTCGACCTGGTTTTGAAGGAATTTGATATATCCAATAGCCTCCATTAGTACCGATGCTGTATCTGTCTGCAATATTTCCATCCCCACATGCAAACAATGGGCAGTGGCCAAGCCATCAAATAATTTCAATGCGGTCAAATTATTAAATTACACACAAAAAAAATCTATTACACACACATATATCTATATGTATATAAATTCTGTGAAATCAAATTACTAAATTACACTTACAAAAAAATATTACGTTATATATAAAAAATAAAATAAAAATTCAGTGGGGTCAATTGACCCACACTCATACATGTAGCTTCGACCTTGTTTGGCATATTATTTTAGTAGTGATAATATATACTCCCTCCCTCCCTCCCTCCCTTTCTTTCTTTTTTATTTATCCTTTATAAATCTCAAAAAATTATTAATGACTTAATTTTTCATATTATGTATCTCTATACTATTAAATACCAACTTAATTGTTTCTCTTTCATCTTTTTCAATAAATTTTTTAAAGATAGTATTGAGATTTTATAGTTATTTTGGTCAATCAACATTAATTGTATTTGTTAATTTTTTATTTTTTTTAAACGACAAGTAAAAAATGGAACGGATGGAGTATATTAGGAGCAAAAATGCTCTATTTATTTATTTAAAAAGAAAATACCTAGATAAATTAATTATAATTTATATTAAACACGAGTAGAGTTTTAACTCTCGGGGTGATACATATGTTAAGCACACTTCCTGAAATTTCTGCTGCCCATATGCATGATGCGTATATAGTCCATTATGCTCAATATTAAAGTTATATCTGAAACTAGTTTTATTTATTTTTTATTTACTACGTATACAATTAGAATATGATTATTAAGAAGTTATATATTTTTACTTTTCCATTTGCATTTGATTCGACGAGTTTTAATTTTAAAATTCCAAACATAGCAAAACAAATTGAAAAAAAAAGAAGAAGACTTTACCTTGCCAAAAGGTGCCACTAACTGTTGAAGAGCTGCAATTCTATCTCCTAATTTCTCTTTTCTAACCTGACATGATCAGTACAAAGATTCACACATTAAACATTTAAATCATATGAGGAAAAATTAGGGTTGGAGAAATTGTCACGTGAAATATATACATATATATATATATAGGTATTATTAACATTCATGATCCTGTAATTAATTAATTGTCACCTTAAAGGGTGGGCAGGAAGAGCGTGAATCCAACCGCGATTTTTTGGGCCTCTCTTGAGGCACTGCTTTTGTTTCAAGAAAACTGCTGGATCGCTTTACTTCTGGAACTCCATTATTAAAAGGTGATACCTTTGAGATGAAAACAGTAAAGTACTTGTATAGATGAATTATCATGGATATATATCTCAAAGAAGACGGTATATATATCTGAAAAATGCAAGGATCATAATGTATAAAGCTGGAAGTATCCTTTATCAAAAAGAGAGAGGCTTTCCCTTTGGTGCCATTTATTTAAAAGAGAGAAAAGAAAGCTCTTTAACTTTCATACTTCTCTTTCTTCACATACCAAAAAAAGCAAAAACAGAAAAGGAGATGTCCTATTAAAATTCATATATAGTAGTACTGTTTATTGTTCAAAATATGAAATGCTTATTGTGACTTTAGTATACTATATAAATTCACAATAAGCATTTCATTATAATATCCATACACAAAAATAAATATAATTTAGACACTAAAGATATGTATATGGTTATATATATATATATATATATATATATATATATATATATATATATATATATATATATATATATATGAGTGGAATAATTGTTTTTTTATTATTTTATTATATTTTTGGAGTATGGAGTAAAACTACATAGAAGCTAGATCACTCACTAAGGAATGTGATTGTGACAATTACCTAATAAATATGCTATTATATATGATCATAGATTAGAATAAATATGCTATCATCATTATATTTTTAATTTGGCTACCGTGTGAAGTTCAAATTGGTAAAATATTTGTCAAGACATATAGGAAAAAATAGAATCTGTACTGTAGCAAATAGCTGCATTGACAATTTTGTGATTGTGCTGGTGATGCATGCTTGGCTACATGCATTAATTTTCATGGCAATTCTATAGATAGTCACTATTGTTTTGAGAAGAAAAAGAAGAAGCTATGTATAGATAGATATTACGTATACTCACATTTGTAGGACTATTCGGTGGCCTGTGACTTATAAATTGCTGCCGCATATTATAATCAAGGCTGCTTTTCGAAAGGCCGACCCGGTGATCCTGTGAAGAGTGACTTATATTAGTAGTCCCACTAAATCTTGCTGAGTTAAAGAGATCCAAAGCCTCCAAATTCATGACCAAAGAACTTGATGATACTTCTGAAGAAGACGGTACTTGATTCAAGTTGGAAATATTAATGGTCGGATATATTTGGCTGAAACTCCTTCGGCTAGTGGGTGTCGAGTAGAATAATCCTCCTCCTCCGGCGGCTGCAGGTGGAAGCTGAAGGCCATTGATTTGACATCCAGAATCGAAGGTTTTCAGCAAATGACCTCTTTGCTCATTTTTGTTGTAACTGCTGCTGTTACTTGAGGGATGAAATAATAAGTGTGAATCTAAATCTATACTTGATGATGATGACGGGCTGCTGTTTAACATTTCAGTGAATTTAGGATAACTAGAATGATTTGATGAAGATGATGATGGTAGCTCTTCTTTAATACTTGAAAGTTGTAAGTCATGAGCAGACAGAGACGACAAGCTTGTGACGCTTCCAAATCCCAAGTCTTGAATCATGGAATTACTTGCATTAATGAGACAATAAGGATCTCTCGAGTTTACGGCTGCCCCATTAATTATATTCGGATTGAAGTTAGTACCATTATTATTCCTGCACAAAAGTTTAAAGAGATCAATTTCATAAACTTATATATATTAAGAAATAAAAATAAATTAAAACCAAAAACCCTAGATAGAAACACACACACACACACACACACACATATATATATATATATATACACACATATATATATAGTAGTATGTAGCAAGATTCAAAGCTAGAATGTGAATAGTGTTGATGTATACTCCATAATCACAAAGACTTGAAAAATTAGTGTTGGGATATGGCTAGTACTGTAATCAACAAGAATAATTAGAGGTCGAGGCACTTTTTGAATATACACATCTAATTAATTAGAAAAAAGGAAAGGAGAGATTCCTGAAGGATGTAATGATAAAATCATTTGTAACTAAGTAGCCAAAATATCATAATTGTGGGTAAAATTTCAAAACTAAAGCAATCCCAGTACGTTGTTGGTATGTAAAAAGCATGTAATGAGAGAGAGGTGAATTAAAAAATGAGGAGAGAGAGGGGGGGGGGGTGAAGTACTTACAGAATGGGGTATGGGGTCCAAGAAGGAGCTCGGGTGGTTCCAACTTCATAAAAAGAAGGGTTAACTAAAGGAGCAGACTCCACAAGCTGCTGCTGCTGGTGGTCATGGAGATTTGCAGACTCCATTAATTATAAGCCAAAGAAAATGGAATATAAATATTTAATAAAGGATTCTTGAAAATCCCAAGAGTAGTAGAGAATTATATATATAAGAAAAATATAGAATACTCCAGGAATCTCTCTCTGGATCTTGCTAGCTAGTTAATTAGCTCTACTAAAAAAGAAACAGTAAGTAGAAGAGAGAGGGAGAGAGTTTTGATGATCGATATATCAGGTGACACCCACAAACTTGATGGTTTGCTTTTGTTCACTTTTCATATATATAGCTATTAGCTAGTTTGCTCTTTACTCTTTCAAACTCTCTAATTCCTAATTAAAAGCAACCTTGAAAAGAAAGAAAAGAAAGAAAAGAAAGAAAGATAGAAGATAGATATTAACATGAAAAATCCCTTCCCTTCTTCTTTCTGACCTCTCTCACTGTTTCTTTTTCAGTCAAACTTTTTGCAACTCCACAACATAATAAGATTAAATATCTCTGTATTTCTCTCTCTCTCTCTCTTTTTGTTTCAATGGATGGATGGATGGATCTGTGCAATTACAAGGGAGATGATTATATTTCCTCTACGCCATGATTAAAATCCCTACCTGCCTTTGATCCCAAGGCTTTCAACAAAAGTCAGACAACAGAAATGATGGAGACCATATATATGCTCTCTCTCTCTCTCACTCACTCATATGGCCACATGTATGTTTGTAAGCCTTTATATATATATATATATATATCGTATTCGATTGGTACCTTATTATAACTAGATAGAAACAGTTGCAGAGGAGTGCAAAAGGATAGGTATCTATCTGCTGCTGTTGCAATTTTTTATATCTATTCTCCTCTTCAATCAATCCTTCTAGCTATATATGTGGTCCACCCAATGAATTAATGCACATATATTTAATACTCTCGATCGGTTGAAAAATTAGAGATTCTTCTATTTTTTTAATCTATTTTAAAATTAAATATGCATTTTTATCTTTTTAATTTGTTTCAAAAATACCTCTAATTTTAAAAAACAGAGAGAATATTTTTAAAATATAATTTACTTCAGACATATTATTCTCTCCTCACCATTTCCCATCCTTTTAAAAAATACTATTAATTTAAAATACTAGGCACCAATGCCTTAATATATTCTAATAACTTAAAAGTTTATAGAACTTTTATGATTAAGTGAGTTAATCGATTCATTTGCAAACCCTTGCTACCTAGTTACAAACACTTTCATTCATTAACATAATTAAGAAATGAATGAAAATTAATATATCTTATATGCATGGGGATTCATTCATATATATATATATATATATATATATATATATATATATATATAATTCTCAACCATATAAGTAATTATGGATGTAAAATTAACAAAAACAAGATATTTAGACGAATCAGCCAACGGTCTAGCTAGTAGCAATTAATTAACAGCCAAAGAACAAATGAATTACTCATGTATATAATTCGTCATTCATTAATTTCTTATATAAATGTTTAATTAAATCGTTTATAATGTTTTACGTACAAAAGTGCAGCTGTAAAAAAACAACAGATCGAGGTAATCAATTAGTGGTAAGGAATGCATGCATAGTACAAACTGCAGAGGGAGGAGTGATACAACCAAGAAGAATGAACAAAATTACAAAAATACATGAACACATATATAATTAATACTACAACATGGAGTATATAAAGCAAGGGGACCAGGAAATTAAAATGCTAGTAGCGATCTAACTTATGTATATCTCTATATATCTAGCTATACGTGCATACAAATTAATCATGTTTTCGCAAGTTTACTTTATGCAGAGATGAGATCATGTAATTAATCCAAACTCCTTAGCTGCTAGGACAACAATTGACAGCCCACGCTATAAAAAGACAGATTGTTGGTTCCAAAACCCCACTTCAAAAGAAAGAAAGATACTATACAGTTAAAAAATAAATCCAACCTAGCTACGTACGTTCTGCGTAATGGAGGAGCTACTAATTAATTAATAATTTGACAAGTTAATTTGGTTGTTAATGTGCACCAAATCCATTCCAATAATGTCTGTTAATTTCACACGTCTGTCATATATCAATATATCGAGCCAACCAAGGAATTAATTCTAGCCTAATTAATTATCTTATATACGATCGAGGGTGAACGTACGTAGAATTTTGGCAAGTCCGGAGTTGCCGATCGAGTTTCGTAGTAATTAATAATTAATTAAGCCGATCTTAAAGAAAAGATGAAAACAAAAGTAAAGAAAAAGTGATTGGCCTCAAAGCTGAGCTGAACTGGCTAGCTATATATACATACATGTCAAGCTGGGGGGGGGGTGTTAATTTCTGTTTCAACTTTTCAAGAAAAATGATGGAGCTTGCATTGTTTGTTTTCTGTATATGTATATAAAGTTTTGTACGGCTCCATAGTTGGTTTAACAAAGTTTTTTGACCCCTGCTAATTAATAATAATCAAGACTTAGGCTTCAACTTACTTCTTTAATTAATTATCTGTCTGCCCATCAATTATATATAGCTTATTTTTAAAACCCCTCATAATTTGTAAATGTATGAAAAAACTCACATGCACTACTTACTAAAATACTTGTAATATATATAATGGATCATGTAAGGCAACAAATTAAAGCATTTCTCCGTATGAAGCCAAAAATTTACAACAAACTAGACAACGTAAAACAAAGTAAAGGTATAATAGATCTATTAAAAATTTATTGTTTTCAAAACTTAATTAAATAAATTTATATCAATTTATATTTTTGTTTAATTTATAAATTGATATTTAAAATCCAAATGAGTTTTTTTTTTGGATGAACAGAGCTAGTAAAATATAATATAGTAGTATATCATGGTGCCAAAGAATTGAACAGTTACTGCTGGGCTATTTTCAATCATATCCTCGATCTAGCGGCGACCAAGAAGAGCCTAACCCTAAATCACTGTATATCCATTTTCTACACAAAATATATCAAAACCTTGTGAAATACACTTATAACTATAAATATATACAAAATAATGTGTCCAATTATAATTAATGGATATTCTATCATATATGGGTGGGTCACCAATAACCACCATCTATATCATTATGTATTCTTTTTTTTGTAACCAATCTTTAGTCACAAAAATATTACTGTTCTTCACCACCTACCTAGTTTTACATATTGTCTAAATGGTCTTTTTATCTACTCTCTCTCTATACATATATATATATATATATATATATATATATATATATATATATATATTGTGTTTTTGGCATGGAGGAAGCCATTTGCAAGTGTTTTTGAGGATTATTAATTATGTTAATTGGTAAGTTGAAGAAGAATTGTGAATATTCTTTTGGGAGAGATTCTTAGAAGTTATTTATAAATTGAAACATATAAATAATGTTAGAAGGCTGAGGAGTCGGATCTCTCTCTTTTGTCTGATGATTCTTAATTTCGTTACTGTTTTTTAATGAATATATTTACATATATATATATAGCAAGGATCAAGTGCATACCCCTTATCTTACTCATCCGTGCTCACCCCTTTTAGGCGACGGTTTCGGTCATACAACTGTCGTCTATACTTTTAGCGACGGACAACATATAGCGTCGCTAAAAGTATAGACGACGGTTGTATGACCGAAACCGTCGCCTAAAGGGGATGAGCACGGGTAAGTAAGATAAGGGGTATGCACTTGATCCGGACCGAGACATAAGCATATATTATATTATCTATGTTTCAAATTATAATATTAATATTATTTTTTTATAAATTAATTTTAAATATTTTTAAGTTCTAAATTAATATAAATTTATATAATTGTGCAGTGTCAATACTATTTTGAACATTAGAAACAATCTAAAAAGTAGTAATAGTTGTAAGATTTATTATTTTTAAAACTTAAATAAATTATATCAATTTTAAATTTAAAAAATTCCTAATTAATTTTTAAAAAATCAATATTAATTTATTAATTCAAAACAAAAAAAGTATTATATATTTAAATAACAAAGATTAATTAGGAGTATGATTAAGCTGTCATCCATCAAAGAAAACGAAGAATACTAGTAGTATATAATTTGATAATCAGCCCCACCACACAAAACAAAAGTTCACATCAGACGAAAAGATGCATGATGGGAGAATGTGAGATCAGAGTATGGGCAAGTTTACCTTTGTTTTTTAATTCCTTTTCCTTACTTTAACCTTGCCCACCCATCCTAGCTACCTACACCTTTTATTGCATTTATTATAATATTAAAAATAAAAGACCATAATTTTTAATATAAATTACAAACTTTAGGTAATTTTATTTTTTTTAAATATCCTAATCTAGGGGAGAGGTCTAGGTTGGAGAGGTGTTTTTATCATGTTTGTTGACGTGTCTATCATTGACTTTTATATCAATAAAAATGAGTTATACCAGTTGATCAAATGACTAATGGGCTCTAGATAATTAAATTAATAATTAAGAAGCAAATTTTTCTTATTCTTTTTTAAACCAAACTTCAAGACTTCTTTAGATCAACAAATTAAGAATGTAATCTTTTATCTTCTTAAAACTGGTTAGATTCTTTTGTTGGTCTAGCATTAATTACTCTATGGAGTTGGTTAATCTTTTAAAATAATTCTACATATTTCAATGGAAAGGTCAGATATGTAATTTTAACGAGAGGAAGGATATTATTCAATCCCCTTGTTAATTAATTAGTTTTCTCAAATATAGTAAGTACTATATATTATTATAGTTGGGGTTATATATATATATATATATATATATATATAATATGCTGACTTCAAAAAGAAGAGCCGACAGAACCAAAGTGGATTCCACAAAAGTATGCTATGTACTGTTCCACAGAAGGCTGAGGCTTTACCTCTCCCTCGACACTTTGAACATTAAAAAAATTCAAATAGCAACTAATTATTAGACATAGTTTGGTCCCCACAATTAATGCAATGAGCTGAGCTAATTATTGGTTTAAGTTTTATCCCTAAATGTGATTAGCTTTCTTCCTCAAGGAGAGGGTGTTTATTTAGAATTGAATGATTGAAAAGATGAATCAGTTAATCATTTAGTACGTTTATTTTGAATAAAAATCGTCTAAATGATTAAATGAGTCAATTTTTCAGGCTGAATGACTGTTGAATGAGTATTTTATATTTAATTTTTTTTCACAATATTAACTATTATATTAAGTAAATTTACAATAATTTTGAATTTTTTTAGATGGATAAAATAATAAAAATATGTTATTCAGATGTTTTCGACATGTCAAGTATCATTTATTTAGTATTCAAAATTATGTTTCATTCAGCTCATTCAGATTATTTAAACATGATTCAGAACTATTTCATTTAGTTTTATCAAACACTCTCGGAGTCGGTATAATTTATTTATAGAATTTCAACGGTTAATTGGTTGATTTAAAACCAAGACATGGCACACTAGCAAAGAAAATTACCAACTACTGCTACTATATATTCAATATATATATATATCTATATAAATATAATACAAAAATTCTAAGTAGACATTAAAATTTGAAAAAGTGTATTTAAATTTTAACTATTTGTATTTCGACCTTAAAAATATAAATAAATAAAATTTAAATATATTTATGTCTAATTTTTATGTCAATGCAAAAGAGCTCTATATAATAATGTGTCAAGTTGTCACCTTTCAAACAAAATTTTAACCATCATTCTGCTCTAGACCTCTCAGGTGGACGATAGAGACGTAAATCGTATTCAGTATGTTAAGTTTTTCTCTTGATTTTTCCAATATATGAGTATCATTTGAATATATATATATATATATATATATATATATATATATATATATATATATAAAAGAGTATATACAGAGTAACTGTAAAATAGTTTTAATTAATTTTTATATATCTAACAAAATACAATTAATTTTAAATTTTCTGCCCACTCTAATAAATTATCTGGACCGTCCAAAGTTTAGGATAAATCTCACCGTTCATATAATATCAGAGGCACGGGACACAGCTAATATATATATCTCAACTTTGATTAATGTGTTTAGTTATGGGTAAAATGCGCAAATATTTTAAATAAGCAAGTGGTTATAAAATATTCATTGTTGTCGGGAAATATTCGTTTGGTCGTGGAATATTCTTGATGTCGGAGAATATTCGTACGACGGCGCAGTCTTTTGTAGGCCCCATAACGGAAAGCGATTGGATGAAGAAAACGACAAGTATAAGTTGTTTATAAATAACGGCGCATTTGTTACCGTTAATACTGTTAGAATACCCGGTGGTTAAAACACAGTAATACGCGTTGTTGCACAGTAGCACTCTGTATTGCACTAATTATTGATTCTTACGTAAGAAGGCACTACTCAATAACTGTTACAGTAGTTACTGTTCAGTATTTTATTTTATTAATTCAATAATTGCTGCGTTGATTTTTTTTATATTACTGTTGTTTCAATAATTGTCACTACACAGTATTTTCCATTATCGAAGCAATAATTCATATTATCTGAATAATATTATTAGAAAACATTATTGGCAATGTCTAGAAAGTTCTGTCTAAAGAAAGGTTTGGTCACCTAATTGCGCGCCAGTAAGGAGAAATTCTTATTGGAAAGCCCCCTCTTTCCTGGGAACGGCCTGGTTGCCAGTACTGTGATTCTGTAATATTATTTGTGAATAATTAATTATTGATTTATATGATGATGAAAATATTGATTTTATGTGGATATAGGATATATGGAGAAAATTTTTAAGGTGACAATTGTTAAAAATTGATATTTTATCTTTTCTGATAAAATAATATTTTATTATATTAATATTATATAATAATATGGATATTTTTACAATGAATGTGGGATATATGAGTATATGAGGATGATGAGTATTTTTGTTGAAAAAGTTGTTTAAAACATGTTAAACATGTCTGCGGGCCCATTTCTTGACTGAAATTTGATTATAGCTTGTAAAATCGTCCGTTTATGGATTTCGGTCAATTTCTGTTTGAAATTTGGAAAAACTTTATTCTGCAAAATTGTAGAGAATTGAATTTCCTATAAAAAGTCGCGAGATTCGAATTTTTTGATAAAATGACTATTTATTATGAATTATTGAAGTTCCGAAGTTCTGAAATAATTGATTTTTGGAAGTTTTAAATAATTATTTTAAGAAAAATATTTTTTCTTACTTTTTCTAGAAGGTTAGCATGTGTGAATTGCTGAAAGTCAGATTTCAAGGAGTGCGTATACTATTTTTATAATTATTATATTATATTAAATTTTCTACTTTGGTGTTCTAAGCAATTTCCTATAAATAGGGTGCTTAGGTTAGAATTGAAAATCACACCAGAAACTACAGATTTCTCTCTCTTTCTCTCTCGATATATTGAGCGTATTCTTGTGAGTATTTTAGTATTTTGAGTATTGCTATACGGTGCAAGTCCTTTCAGCACTATATCCAGTATACCAGTCAGAAGTACTATCCTTTCTGAGGTAAGGGAGATTATTTTCTTTATAAATGATATTATTTCTTCAATATCATTATGCCGAAATATTGATTTGAATTTTTATCAAATTTAGAACTTTTTCATGTCGGGGTTACTATTCACGAGTTACTATTCATGAGTTACTATTCACGAGTTACTATTCATGAGTTACTATTCACGAAGCGTGATGATGTTTTTTGTAAAATTTCTATCTTTTGGTGTCGGAGTTACTATTCACGTATACGATACTATTCACGAATACGGTACTATTCACCGAAAAATGAAATTTTTTCTTTTTGTCCAAAATATCTATTCTGGATACTAGCTTTGATTGTATCCATGTTTTGATCATTCTTAAATTTTACTCCACTATGATTATTTATGAGGTATTTTTAGACATAAAATAGCTGAAATACGAATCCTTAATATCTATTCTTTTGTTTCACTGGATTCGTTTTCTTTAAAATATTTTTCATCATCTTCAGTCCTAAATGATGATATTACTGAATATTTTTGGCCTGTAGTGCAAAGATGAATGATTTCTTGATGAATATCTTTGGCTCGTAGTGCAAAGATGAACAGGTGTTGAGATGAACATGACCAACTGATGAATATCTTTGGCCTGTAGTGCAAAGATGAACATTTGACTCAAGATGTGTATTGATTGATGTTATAGGGATAAAATAATGATGATGGACTGTTAAATTCATAGATATTAGTAGATTTCATCCTCTACGTAACTCATCTATGAATTATTATTTTCCGCTGCGAATATTGATCTAAAACTTGTTGTTTAGTGTATTCTCTCAGATTTTTTCCTGTTAAAGACTAACGATAATTTGTTGTATATTATCTTAGTCATAATGTTCTTTACTGGGCTAGTTGAGCTTACCCTTTTCCTTTTTGTTCCATTTTTCTTCTCAGGAGGCGAGAATGTAGCGAGTACGAGTCGGGGTATGGTGGTTATAGAGAGAATTGTTTAGTAGTCCTCACTATTTTTGTAAAATAATGTATAAATAATTGTGATGATGATTTATTTGGGTATAGATATTGTCTAGAAGATAATATTTGTATTTAAATTCACAGTTTTACTGTTGTAATAATAAAGTTGTAGTTGTTTCTGTAGCATGTATTTGACGACTCAGAATAGGTTGGGTGGATTGGACCTATTTTGGGGGCGTCACATCAACTGTCAAAACACCAAATCTTCTTAGAAGGAAAAAACCTAAGAATTCAATATGAATTCAAAAGGTTGAAACATAGAAAATGAAAATTAGAAAATAGTTGGCAGAGACATCAACCCTAGAGTGAAAGAGAGAGATAACCAAGCCGTACTGGATCAATATTGGGGGAAGTAGAAAATATTTTGGGAGTCGGCGAGAAGCAATCGATAAACAATTTTTTGATCTTTAATTTCGACGAATTCAATGGAGTGACGATAAAGTGCAGAATCACAGAGGAGTTTGCTTGTCCTTCTTTGGGCCAGAGATGCGAGAGGGCGAGGTTTCGGTTTTGTGAGAGAGAGAGAGGTTTCGGCTTCATGAGAGAGAGAGACGCGATTTGGCTTCAGATTAGATGACCCGATTTGGCTCCGCGTACATATTTCCTTTCCTTTCCCAACCGTTGGATATAATCTATGGCTCATAAGGAAAGTTCGGATTTTAAGAAATGACCGGGTGTCCGGATTAGATCTTAACTATATATATATATATATATATATATATATATATATATATATATATATATATATATATATATATATATGTTTCAAATTCGAAATTAAAGCACTAGTGAATTCCTGTGGGGTGTGTGAGAGAGAGAGCATATTCATTCTTGTACGTTTTTGCTAAACCTCTTAAAGAACAAAGAGTCCTATGACCCTCTAAAAGCAAAAAGAAATAATGCTATCATTGATGTATTTAAAGGTCCATCAATATCAATTTATATAGAATAAACAACCTTTTTTCCAGTCGTAATCTGTCAACCTTAGGGTCAAACACCCACCGCATTACTCTCTCTCCCTCTCTCTCTCTCTATTTATAGATATATACTAATAATCTTGGAACAAATATTATATATTTTAATTACTTAGTTAATTTAATTTTATGATTCTTAACTAATCCAGTGTTTAACATAAATTAACTAAACTCTTGGATGGTGATTCAAAAATTCATCAGCACGCATTTCTTGAAAAAGATTAATTAGTTAATGCAAACCTTTCATTTAATTTCACGATTTTAAAGAACAGAATATGTCTAGTAGAGATTTCAAGACCATTAATCTGTAATGATAATCTATATGTATGCTTTTAGTACCTTTACATCTTGAATTTTTCACATGATTAATATACCTTCCTTGCACGTATCTATTTAAAAAGTTAAAGGGTTATACTATTTCTCTCCCCAAAAAAAAACCAAGCTTCATCTCATCTTTTTTAGTCAATTTATAAAATCATAAAATTCAAAATTAATGTCATCCAATAATTAGTAAAAAATTACTATCTCAAAAATTAAAATAAATTTTACAATTCAACTTAAATTTTAAGATTTTAAAAATAAACTAGTTAGGATCAAACTTAATTATTAGGTGCATAAGATTCTCTTAGTTTGTGGAAAGGAGAAAGTATTACCAAACCTCCTTTGTTACAGTTGTTAAGTCTAATTTTTGAGCAACTGAGGACTTGGGATCTATTTTCGCTAAAAGCGGGAATATTAAATATTGACCCCAAAGTATACATCATTTGACTTTATTTTTATATATTTGACCGTATAAAATTAATTTTATTTCAACTTTATACAAATAAAATACTCATCTTCAAATACTCAAAAAAATTTTTCTCTTCATCATCTTTCCCATTTTCATCATCTTCTTCATCCACCATGAAACTCAAAACTTTCAAAATTAAAAAAAAATACCCAAATTATTCATCATATGACCTTACAAATGTTGAAAATTTTACTTTGTAATTAGATATAGAATAATAATATTTCTGCCTGAATCAAATGGTTGATCACTCTTTCCTTAAGACTATATTCGCTCCTTATTTTTGTTACACAAGGTTATAGCGAATTAGTCTTCCAAAATAAGACAGACCTAGATTTTATTTTGTACTAGAATTTGTTGTGTAGAAACAAATTCTAGTGCTAAACTATAAATAAAAGAAGAAAATTATAACAAGAAAAATATTTAGAATAATATTTTTTCTTAGGAATTAACTTGAAAAGTATTAAATGATTTTCAATTTTAATACTTTGGGTAGATTTTTAACCTATTTATAGGTTTCCAAACACCAATTTAAAGAGTTACATTGATATCTAAACATGGCATCGTATCCCAATTGGGACAATTGAAATATTACCGTTGGCTTACCATTGGAAATATTAATATATTATAAGAATATTGTTGCCATAACTTGAACCCAAGTCCTTAATATCAACACCTCTCTCTTATCCAACTGAACCAATATTAATTGTTGATTACATGGAAAAATATATTTATTATATACTTTTAGATAATGAAAATATCCAACAATCCTCCCCTATTTTCAAATCTCCCAATCCTTTTGCTTTGACATTCTACTTTCTCTTATTAAATATAGTATACATAAGTAAGATGCGTCTTTCGACTTGAACCTTTACATAGTCTATTTAAAAAAAATTCTGAATTTTTAGTAACGTTAGCTTTGAACTAAAAAATCTTAAAGTGATATCTTGCTCTATAGACATATACTACATCTCTTATAGTTTAAGGAAACTCAACACATTTATGGCCTTGTGTTTGCCTCTTGGGTTTCGTAAGTGACTTAGAAATAAGCCTTATGTCTCGCAGAAACGGCCCACTTCCTTCACTTACATAGGTGAATCTAATTAGATGCACTTATATGACATGCATCCTCCAAACCGGGCATAGATTCATTAAAAGTTTACCCTAGTACCCTATTTGTTCTCCATACAAGCATACACTATCTTTGAGATGGTTTTGAAGAATTTCTTCTTCATACTTGTCTAGTGTATAACTGGTTATTACTAGAAGTATTTTTTTATTGAACTAATATACCAGATGTTACTCTAGTATTTAGTTGGGTTCCACTTATAGATTACCTCTCATTTAAAGGCTTTAAACCCATCTCACTTGCTGAACAATTGAATGCTCACACTTGCTTAAAATAAAAATATTTTCAGTGAACGACAATAGAATGAACTTAAGGATCCTGTGAAAGTCAAGCTGATCGGTATCCAGACGAAGTGTCATTCATTATATGAATGAGCGTGAAGATCAAGCGAATACTTGTAATGTAGAATAGTAAATTAAACTATAGAATAATTTAATAAATTGTATGTATCTGTTGTGATGAATGGAAGTCACACTTGTAAGAGATAAAGAATAATGTAATTATCATTATTTGTAGTGACTAAAGATTTTAAGGTAATAGAATTTGGTAATAGAAGAAATATATTGTTATATTTCATGGTATAATGATGTATGGAATGAATGGTAAGCATTCATGATGCACAAAAGTCGGGTTTGCAGATAGACCGGTGTCACAACTCTAAATAAGATCCATCGTGGTTACTTAACGGTACTTTGAGTAGCGGGATAAAAGGTTTTAAATCTCAAAATACCAAGTGTAAAAAGATGTATACTTTGGGGGTCAGATATGCAATTAACCTAAGCAAATTAATGCATGCAGTTGCTAGTCGATCAATATAGTAAAGTCCTCCTTTGCAAACTGCATGCAGTTCTTCTTGGTTTCATTAGTTACTGGATCATTCTTTTTCCTTTTTCCTAACATAAACTCATCATGTCAAATAGCTAGGTAAAAAGGAAGAAAAAAATAATTTAAGAAAACGTTATCAACTTTGCGATCATAATTGCTAAAAGGCTTCTTGGAGGAATGAAAGAATTACTCCATTAAACTAGTTATTTAATTTTATCAGAACTTCCTTTTTTTAAAATTTTAAGCAATCATATATATATATATATATGATTCATATCCCACTCACAATCAATTATAAAGACGTAATTAATTAATATGCAATTATTATTATATATAGTTAGAATATTATAAGGTGATAACCTTTTAATTATTTTTTCTAAAGGAGTATATAGAGGGTGTATATAAGTATATATATATATAACTGGGAAAGCAAGGGCCTTAAAAGGAGGTCAAAAGTTGCAGGATTTAAAAGTGTGTATGAGAAGAAGACAAAGCATTGGAATAGGAGAATATATGCCTTTCACAAGCTAAGGGCATGAAATCCAGCACTAGGGTCCGTGTCATATTGAATTCCTCCTCTCCTCCCCCCCCTCCCCCCTCCCCCCTCCCCCCTCCTTTATATTTTCACTCAACAAATAAACAAACATTAAATTAATAAATTTGTCCAAGTGAGAATCGAACTTCAGATCTAAAGGTTAGAATATCTCAATTTTAACTATTATTCTCATACCTCATCGACAATCTATCAAAGTTTATATTTACTTAAAGCATCATATATATATATATATATTAAATAGTCCTTTTGTTATAAAATATAGAACTGATATCAATTTTTTAAAAGTCCATTTGAGACTTTTTAAATTAAAAAATTATATAACTCATTTAAGTAGTGTTGAAAATAATAAATTTTGTAATTTGTATAATTATATATATTTTTTATAAGCTTGTATAATTATATATAGTTTTTAGTATTCAAAAATTAAATAAATTCATCATAACAATATTAAATTGATTTGAAAAATTAAAACTTATTTTATATTGAAATTTTAGAACAGATGATCAGGAGTATGTACACATACCAGACGTTCGTTCGTATAATCGATTTGCATTTGATCGTGGATTGTTCAACGTAGGCAAATAGCTAGCTAGCTACCTAGGCATGAGTCCTCTGGTCTACCATGCATGCAGATGCTAACTTTCGGGTAACGTACGTAAGAAATCCTGAGACATTCTTTATCATACATTTATTTCTGTTGCCATTCAAGAGGAGACCTTATCTATCAAAATGTCATATCCATATATATATATATATAAAGTCTTGAAAAGCAATCTGGTCAAAAATGGAGGAAAGACTTGACGAATTAATTAAGCTGGACAACCCTACCCCGCAGATTTCCTAAACACTTAGAAATCTTCCGGAAAACTTGCCCTCTGTTGGCTCTTTCTACTGTTGGCTTAACCTAAATTTCATGAGGTTAACCTCTGTTATTTTTTTCTTGGGCATGGAGTTTTTTAATATATTTATTATTCTTTTTCTTAACTTCACTTATGACCGTCCAGCAGTGTTTTCATTAATATAAATCGTTTTAGAAAAATATTATTGTCTCTTAATATTTGTCGTTTGAGTATTTTAAGTAAACATTAATTATTTAAATTTTAATATTATCTCAAGTATTAAATATAACTTTAGTTCTTTCACTATTTTTTGTTCAATAAATAACACTCTTTTTTTCAAATACAATGACAATATAGACAGCTGATATTATATTTAATATTATACAATCATTTTTTAATATTTATGCATAATTTAAAAACCACTTATATTTAGGAACGGATAGAATATATGTTACTGCTAGCTTGCCCCACATATGTGGTGATAAAATTTAGATGACTAAATATATATAAAAAATTAAATTAAAAATGATAAAATAGTAATATATCTAAAGTTATATAAAAAGAAGAAGAAGAAGAAGCAAGTCATGTGTGTGACTCAAAATCACCAAAAGCTTCACGGAAGCTTTATAATCTATATACATATATAATAAGGCAAAATTAATTTTTTTTGGTCCTTTATTTTTGATATGAGATTATAATTTAACTATTACTAAAACACTTTTTAAATCTATTTTATTTTATCAACTACTATTAAAACATTTTTTAAACTTAGAATTTAACTATAATCAAAACACTATTTATGATCTTGAAAAACTTTAGAGTAACTTATTATATATTTTATAACATTTTTATTTCTTATAGAAGTCATTTTATATTAATATTGATTCTCATGAGCCTAAATTAAAACACTTACGGATCATTGTTAATATATTTAACAAATATATCATATAGTAACAAATTATTCTATTATTATATCATAATTATCAACAAACTAAAGTATTGAAACATAAGTAAGTTATATTAAACTGGAGCAATTTAAATTAGTATTTAAAACATAAACGACATAAATAATATAATATATAAGTTATACTAAAATATATAGTCGTAATAATTAACTAGGATTAACTTATAAAGAGACATAATGATAGTGTTGTAGTATTTTAGATTCTTTCAAGAAGGCAAAACACATGTTTACTTTATAAATAACATTATTTTTAATATTTTATTTATTTTATATTTATTATTCATAAAAAGAAATTGAATTTCACAAATTAAATTACTATTGCTATTAGAATGATAACAACATTTTTTAAAAAAGATAAAAATTAATAAATACAATTAAACCACATACAATTGTCTACTATAATTATTATTATATTATTTTATGAACAATTTTATTCTTTATAAAATTCCTTTAGCTCATTAACCATACATTTTCAAGAAAGTTTGTAAACATTGTCATAGTAATAGTAAATTAATTTGTGAAATTTAAAAAATATTTCATAATCATTATATATAAAATGAATAAGAAATTAAAAATTATGCTATAATTTGGAAAATAAACCCGTACTTCGCACTTGATTTTTTGGTATTTGATGAGGTTAGAATTTAACTACAACTAAAATATTTTTTAAAGTCCGTCTAAATTTATTTCAAAACCATCTAAACAACTACTAATAAAAGTCAATTTAAACTAATAGAACTCTTATATATATGTTCTATGACAACTTTAGTTGATTCGTGTAATCGTCTTCCAACTTCAACAGAATCTGATCATGACATAACATCGTAAGATTTTGACAAAAAATAATGAAATAATTATAAAATTAAACTAAATTATATGCAATTAATAAGTTAAGTTGTGAAACTATTAATTATTAAAAATAATTAATAGTTAATGTTAGAGAACCAAATTTTTTTTATGGTCCTACAAACTTTAATGTTAACTTATTATTCTACAATAATTTTATTCTACAATTCTTTAATTACTTAGTAATACAATAAATTTTATCTTTAAAAACATGTTTAGAATTTTACTTTACTCAAATTTAGATTTTAAATAACTAAATATTAAAAATATAAAAAAATACTATGATTACATAATAATTAATATAGGAGACATTTAGTTAATTAATATTAATAATAACTATGACTTATATATTGTAATTAAACTCTAGTTAATTTTTAAAACTAAAAGTCATAACGGTAACTTATTATTCTATAACAATTTTATTCCTAAATAACTATAGTACAAAATATATTAATAATTAAACTTTAATTATTAATTTTATTTCAAATAGGAGATCTTTACTTAATCAATGTTAGAAACAAATCTCACTTATATAAAGTTAATAAAATTTAAGTTACCATTAAAAATAGAAAACATTTATGGTAACTTATTAATTAATTAAAACAATTTTATGTCATATAGGAATCCTTAAATTAATACCAAGTTTAGGCTTCTAGATTTCACTCATTTTTTAACTCTAAATAACTATGTACAAATTCGAAAGATTGATAGTAAAAATTAAATATTGAGCTTAAAAACTATATAAATTGAATATTAAAAGAAGGAAAAAACATACTACTAATATTTAGTTGCAAATATTTGATAATTGTTTGTTTGAGCAAAGTTTGTAGTGTTTAGAAAAATATTTTATAATTATTTATAAAATAAATAAGGAATTAAAAAAGTGTATCTCGCACCGAAAGAGCATTCCAAAAGTGTATTGTCTATGAAGAGCTGGCTGGCTCTTATATATAAAATGAATTACGGCTCACATATATATATATATATATATATATATATATATATATATATATATATTATATATATATAGACAGACTCAATTCTTGATATTTCATCTCTTCTGGTTACTTGGTGTCTTATAAAGTGAAGTTGATTTTGCGTTTTTACTTCTGAATAATGTGAATATTCGAATATATTTATTTTTCATTAAAATGTTTATCTAATTTTAAACACACTCCCAAGATTAATGTGTGTGTAGTATTGTATTAGTCATGAAATTTTTACTTATAAGGTAGTAGTAATATTTCGATTTTCACAATTTTGAATGTGAAAAGAATTGGGTGATTGGGTGGGTGGGCTTTTGTAGTTATTTCTTTAAAATTTAATAATACGTTAAGAAAAATATATATTTCAACTTCATTGGTTTCAAAATTAATTTAATGTGCTTTTAAACCACTAAAAGTTAGTTAAATTATGCAACTCTTAGTTATCATCCTATGGATGGATAGTAAATGAACTTATCAATACCTGAAATTAATGCATATGTATGTACAGTCTGTACAGACATGTTTTGTTATATGTATCCAAATCACACCCAAAACACTGTATTATAGAAAAATTTCAATTTCATAAAATATTAAAAAAAATTAGTTGTTTAAAAAAAAGCAAAAAAAGTCTGGACGGTACTAAAATTCGGGAGTCCGAACTCTATACATGTATACGTTTAGAATATATATATATATATATATATATATATATATATATATATATATATATATATATATATATATATATATAACGTTAATTTTAGAAAATTGCCTTTTGTATTTCTAAATTAGGAGTAGAGTATCCAATTTGAAAGTGCCTTGGCTTGCAAGGATTCTGACCATCCAAATATCACACCACACGCGTTCAAGTACTTCACATCTTCTGGACCAGAATGGCCCATTATCATTGGGCTGCTGGTGGAGTAATCCAATAATAAATCTAAGCCATCCTGGAGCTCATCCTTTCATTATGTGCCCATTATTGTTTTTCTGGGTAAATGACTAAATGTTATTAGTGTTAAATATATTTCTGTCCAACCCAACTTATAAAAATTAATAAAAGAAACTCTCAAGTACGTAATGACAAAGTCATATATATTTTAACATATTTCACTGTATTTAAAGTCACGTGTTGTGTTGAAAATTGCTTTAATATATTTAATTTTGTCTATTTTAAAAAAAAATTATATATTCCCAAGTTTCGAGTTTCAATTTGGGGATGAAGCATGTATTATATTGACTAGTATTTTTGCAATTCGATCTATATATCAATGAGAATTATTTCATGTTCTTATTGCAGGGATTTGTCAACAAAAATATTAGTTTAATTGTATTTTCTTGTATAAAACAATACAACCAAATAATTTATATAATATATAAAATAAATAAAATTCATTAGACGTTGACACACTACAAAAATGATTAATTCTATTAATTTAATAATTTATTCAAATAAAAAAAATAGCTAGCTCCATTAATTAACTTAAATAAAATAATTAACTCAATTAATTAATTAATTAATTTAAAATACATGATTTTGCCATTACAAGTTAACATTTCTGAATTGTGTATCTAATTAGCAATCACCTATCCATCACCATAAACAAAATCAACTTGCATAAAGAGAATCTAAGCTTCCATATATAAGAGTGGGAAAACAAGAGAATTAACACCAAATTAAGAGAAAATAAAATTCCACAAAAGGAAAAAAAATAAAGAAAAGAAAAAGAAACTCCACAAAAAAATATGAATCAAATAAACGGTTAATGATAACTAAATTAAATATATAGGGGGGGGGGGGAGTCTCACCAAAAGATAAAAGAAACCCTCACCCAGATATCTAAGTTTGGAGTTTTGAATGTCAAGATTTTTGTCTAGAGAGAAAAGAGTTTGGCTAGTCTTGAATTACTTACTAGAATAGTACCACTGCTGGGTTAAAACCAAATAAGTTTTGATTGTGTAATGGGTTAAAATAAGTGTGAAATTTTCATATATTAGTATATATAAATATTCATAAATTATAAAGGTGAGTGCAAAAGGTAATATAATAATAATCTTTTACAAATTCTATTATAACGTAATTGGGTAAATTAGACTAATTAGCGTCTAGTTTTAATTCAAATATAGACTATATGTGGTTGGTTATTACTAATTACTAAATATATTTCTAATTTCTTTACTAATTATAAAGAGAGAGGGGATAGTTACTTCTTGAGACTATGTCACAACATAACAATAATTACCTTATTTTATTCTCTCGTTAATCTCTATCCTTATTTTCTTTTTTCTCATTCATTTTTTTTAATTTTATTTTAATTTTTTAATTACACACACTATGTGTACCAGACTGCCAGTATAAAATTAAAAAATGTTAGAGACACAAACTATTCTACAAACCGCTAATGTGGCATACTCTACTTCAGTATTTTGTATGAGGCCGAAGACTACATTGAAATAATTTGTTGATCAATATGTTGAGGTAAAGTATGACACATCAACAATTTATAAAATAGTTTGTGTATGTAGTATTACTCATAAAATAATAGTGGTACAAGATTCTAGAATTTTTTTTTAAATTTTCAAATCAACATTTCATGTTAATTGATATTTGGAATAGAAAAACATTTCATGACACAGCTCTCTTTAAATGTTATTTAATGAAATTAATATATACTAATATATTAAATTTTGCAATAGGGGTACTAGTTAATTTTTTGAGTTTACAGATGTTCTTTATTAATCAATACATTATGATACTTATAATTATTAAATTGTCAATATACGTGAAATTAGCATTTTAGTGAAATATACGTGAAATGATAAATGTACTTTCACATTTTTAAAGTTAAACTCAATTTAAACCGATAAATGTACTCTCTAAGTCTCTATATTTATATTTCGTGTTTGATCAAAAGTATAACGATTTCTGTTGTGGATTTAATAATTTCTTAGGTAATTGTTAAATTCACAACACTTTTTTTTATTTTCATAACAAAAGTGTCATTGTAGATGTATAGCGACGGTGAAAAACCGTAGCTATAAGATTTATAGCGACACTTTTGTTATGAAAATAACAATTTTAATTTATTGTGAATTTAACAATTTCTTAGAACCTAGCTCTACCTCCAAATCTAAATTTTACCAACATGTTATTTATCATCATACTTACTCTTGGGTTGCGTATTTTCATATAATGAATCGTCTTAATTGGGATCGATATTAGGCCATTATATCTTAAACACCCATAATTAATAAATTCTCAAGTCTAATAGAGTTGGGTCATTATTTTGTCAACTAAGCCATCCTGCAATTAGCATATCCAACATTAACTCCTTTTTCAATAGGATATCTTTATACAATTTCAATTAAAAATTGTAAATCTATTGAGATGGTGTAGCAAAATTATAAATACAGATTAACAATAGAGGTAACGATACACACTTTTAACCTACTAAATACTAGCTCATCCATTATTAACGTATCTTGAAGCCATCTTACTCTCAAACCGAATGTATTCCCATGATGGCCCAAGTCATTATTAGTACTTTATGGTGCGTCTAAACGTGTAAAATGAGGGTCTTCTAGTATTTAATGGAGTTATTTTTCAACTTCCCTTCAAGAGTTTGTATGTTTGCCCCTCTAGAATCCCTTTCACAGCCACTGTCACTTCTTCCTCAACACGGGAAAAAGAAAACAGACCTAAATTGTGGAATGAACTAGTCATTTGTAGATAAGGGAAAGTGAAAACAATAAGATGAGAAGGATCTTACTGAGAATAAGAGGAGATTTGAAGATGAAGTGCTCAAAAAATTCGGTTTTTTCGGTTTTTTACCGAACCGGTTGAAACCGGTACCGGCGGTACCGGTTTTTTTCGGTACCGGTTTTTTCGGTTTCGGTTTTTTGGTTTTTTTATACTTTTCGGTACCGGTAATGGTAATGAAAATTTTGAATTCGGTAAATACCGAAAAACCGAAAGAACCGAAAACTGCAAAAAAATTTATCCAGTGGCTGCATTGTGAGTGATGACAGTAGGTCTGTGCTATTGAATTTAAATGACAAAGCAGGTATTAGGAAAGCTTTGTGGCAGCAATAACTCTATCTGGACCGAAATTTTGGACCAAAACATTAGACAGTGGGTCTCATACTATTTAATACAGCTAGTTTACTACTTATTAATTATATAAACTTTTATAAATAAAGTTAACAAATATTATTATTATTATTATAGTACATGATTGATTTGAAGATGCATGTTTTGGTAATAGATATGGATATAGATTTTTGACTACGTAGCATTATACAAATTATGATGATGATGATCAGTAATCAGATTGAGAATTGAAGTAGTATATAATACATATATTACCAAGTTTAATTTATATAACTCAAATGATATCACCTATACTTTCTTAATAAATTCAATTTAAAACGTTAATTATGGTCAAACTTAACAGAAAGTTTTTATAAAATGAAATACTATATTACTATCTATTCCAGAAAATTTGATAACATATCCCAAGAGATGTACAAATTGTAATTAGTATTTGTAAGAATGTAATTTACAAGTCTCATTTCTTAGTTTTAAAAAAAAGTGTTAATACAAAAAAAATTATTTAATTATTGCGGTATAACCGAAAACCGAACCGAAAAAAACCGGTACTGACTTTGTACCGAACCGGTACCGAAACCGGTTATTCGGTACCGGTACCGGTTCTTGATTTTTCGGATTTTTCGGTTCGGTATCGGTTCGATTTTTTTGGTACCGGTTCGGTTTTTTACCGATGAGCACCCCTAGATGAATCCACGCTGAATCTGCTACTAACAGGAAACTAGAGTTTTATTATGTCTTTTCAAAGATCTGATCACAGAATGCTAAAAAAGTGTATTAGCTCCCACTTCTTCTCTATTTATACTGCGATTTGGTGCTCCTTCAACAATTATCTAACTATTGATGAAACAACCCGGGTCAAATCCCGAGTCCGGAACAAATCTTGGGTCAAATCCCAAGTCCGAATCGAATCAAATCCATCTAAATAAGGCCTCAAACCACTGGCCCAATAGTATCTTCTTGGGTTATACTCGGGAACAAATCTTGGGTCAAATCCCAAGTATCAAATCCATCTAAATAAGGCCTCAAAACCACTGGCCCAATAGTATCTTCTTGGGTTATCTAGCCCACCACAGGCTCCCAAAAGGTCATGACTTGAAGGTACTATTGGTAGTTACTTAATTCCTTATATGCAGACAAATTTTCCCCCTATCTTTCGATGCGGGACGTCCCCGTCAGAACCGATCACACACACGGCCCAAAGATCTTTACCTCTCTAGCCATTGTGGGCTTCGTGTCCCCACCTCCGGACCTCCATCTCTCCATTGTGGGATAATACCACCAGCCTTCGTGTCCCCACCTCCGGCAACCCGATCGGAAACAACCCGACCCGATCTTTCGAGAGTCGGCTCTGATACCATATGAAACAACCCGGGTCAAATCCCGAGTCCGGAACAAATCTTGGGTCAAATCCCAAGTCCGAATCGAATCAAATCCATCTAAATAAGGCCTCAAACCACTGGCCCAATAGTATCTTCTTGGGTTATCTAGCCCACCACAGGCTCCCAAAAGGTCATGACTTGAAGGTACTATTGGTAGTTACTTAATTCCTTATATGCAGACAAATTTTCCCCCTATCTTTCGATGTGGGACTGGGGTGTTACAATTGAAGTAATAATGGGGCACCTATCCCGAAACGTACACGCGTGTGTCATGGTTATCCCTCCCCTCCCCTCCCCTCCCCTCCCCTCCCCTCAAGGTGGCTTGCACGTGCCTACATAAAGTCTCTTGCCTTAAATAACACCTTCTGAGTTGAATCCAATGTTAAGCTCTAGTATGTGTTTACTTCTTAGCAACCCATGTCAGACTAGGTAAATTCCTCTTAATTAAGCCCATATTTGAGTAGATCGTTTATTTAAAGGGAATAATAGCATCACTTTCACAATATATGAGGATGACCCATTCACAAATAAGTTAAATAATTCCCCTTCTACTTGGGCTCTGCCTTCAGTTTAGATTTTCCTTTACGCTCTCGAAACTTTTTATTTATTTTACTACTCCACTTCATACCATTCTTTGAAAGAGTTGGGAGTAATGTTGAGCTGCACATTTTCATATAATGAGCTGTCTGAATTGGCCCCGATTTCATACCATTATATCATAAGCGCTCATAATAAACTCCCAAGTTCAATTGGCTTTGGTTGTTTTATTATCAACTAAGACATCATGTTGTTACCATATCAAATACTAACTCTCATATAATATTTACCTTTTCTAATAACATCTCTCTATACAATTCAAGTTAAGAATTATATTGAGACGGGTTAACAATAGAGGTAACGATAGACACTTTTAGCCTACTAAATACTAGCTCCTCCATTGTTAACTTATCTTGAAGTTTGTTCCTATTCCCACACTAGAGGTATCCACCGACCACCCAAATCGTCTAGTAATTGTGTAAACGAGTCAAACCGAAGTGAATAGAGAACTGCTCGATTTTGACTCGAAACGTTAAATTCATATTCGAATTCAAATTGTATTTGAAAATTTCTACTCAGATTCGGCTCAACTCGAATATTTATTATTCGAATTAGATCCGACTCGGATCGAATTATATTTAAACTACTCGCGAGCTTCAAATTCAAGTTCGAATTCAAGTATCCACATAATAACTAGTTTTATAATAAATATAATTATAAATTGAACTTGTTGTTTTATTTAGAAATGGGGAAATATATATACTATTACACTTTACAAATATAAAATCACAATTAAAATTAAAAACAAAATAATAATAATAATAATAATTAATATTTATCCTAATTTAATTTAATTTTGTATATATTATAAGAGAAAGTAATGAGTAACCAATCGAATTAGTATCGATCACGTATGTATCGAATCAGAATTCGAGTAGTTTGAATCCTAAACGAGTCAAATATAATTTTTCTCATATTTTTATTCGAGCTATTTTTATACTCAGATTTGGATTATATTATTAACAAATTCGAGCTTCACTCGTATTTTTTTTGAGTAGAGCCCGAACTGTTTTGTTCGTTTACAACCTTACTTTCTAGTGGTTACGTTCTTTCTGTGCAGGTCTACGTCCAAGCTTCTGATTGAACGTGTGAAAAAATTCAAGCGTTAACACTTGCCATGAACAACCCTTTATTATTAAATAAAACTTTTATGTTATGTTTGGATTGTAGGTGAAATAGAATAACTCATTATCATGAAATGAAAAAAAAAATATGTTTAGTTGTTTCATAGAATGGAATGAGTCATTTACATACCTTTCAAATAATTAAATTCTACCAATTATTTTATTTCTTTCTCTATTTTATTTATTTATCAATTTTATTTTTTCAATTCAAATGTAGCACTATTAACCTAAAATAGAATGTAAACGATAAAAAGAGAATCCAAATTATACGTTTAAAGACATACTCAAGTATAAAATTATAGTAAAATATTTTTCTCTTCTCCCTCCATAATACTCTTTCTCCTCATATACTATTATTTTATATTTTAATATTTTTGAATATGCAATTTAAGTGTGTATATAAATATATCCTTTTCTTATTTGTAGTTTATGAAATCTTTTAAAGGAAAAAGTGTGGAGCCTACATGAGCTTTACGTTGACCTTACCACCATTATTTTTAATCAGTGACGAACGAATGAAAGGACAAAAAACAAGCACGCAACTAGTATTTTATTTATTTATTGATTGATTGATAAATTAATTAAGTACCGATAAACTAAAATAAATTAATTTAAAACTTGAATTAGATTAGATAACATAAAGGTATATAAAAAGAATGGCAAAGCGTGCGCAAGTGTGACCAAACTAAGCCTCACGTCTGAAATCCTAGATTTGATCAAGAGATTGAGAGAATCTTTCATGTGGGTCTATAAAGTGGCCTAGAATATAGTGGCATGAGTGGATGAATATATATATATATATATATATATATAGTCCTGATTTTAAGCTCACCATTTATCTAACTCACCCGAGCTCACCTCCTTTTAACGACGGACCCGACGACGGTTCGGTCATACAACCATCGTCTATACTTTTAACGACGTTATATGTTGTCCGTCGCTAAAAATATAAACGACGGTTATATGACCGAACCATCGTCGGGTCCGTCGCTAAAAGATGGTGAGTTCGGGTGAGTTGGATAAGGGGTAAACTTAAGATCCGGACCGTATATATATATATATATATATATATATATATATATATATATATATCAATATCATAGAAAGTCTGTTTTTTATGCTATAGCGACGAAAAAAATCGTTGTTATAGCTGGTTTGCTCTTAGTTCGTTGGAGAGAGCCGGGTTATATATATATATATACAACGGATCAAGTCCGGACTCCCAGACTTGATCAAAATTCGGACCCTATTTTTTTTATTTTTTTTAAAATAACTAAAAAAAGTTTAATATTTTATGGAACTGAAATTTTTCTATAATACATTGTTTTGGGCATGATTTGGAAATATATAACAAAATAAGTCTGTACAGTCTGTTATATGTACAGACTGTTATATTAAACTTTATATCCAAATCACGCCCAAAACACTGTATTATGAAAAAATTTCAGTTCCATAAAATATTAAACTTTTTTTAGTTGTTTTAAAAAAAAATCCGAATTTAAAAAAAATCTAGACTTCCTGACTGGAACCAGACTCTCTCTATATATATATATATATATATATATATATATATATATATACAGAACCGATAAGGTGAGGACTCCCTTACTTTGTTAAAATGCGGACCTTTTTTTTTTAAACAACTAAAAAGAATATTTAATATTTTATGGATCTGATATTTTTTCATAATATAATGTTTTGAGCGTAATTTGAATACCTATACCAAAAAATGGTGGTATAGTCTGCACAGACTGTACAGACCTGTTTTGTTATACGTATTCAAATCACATCCAAAACATTGTATTATGAAAAAAATTTCAGTTCCATAAAATATTGAACTTTTTTTAGTTATTTAAAAAAAAACCAAAAAAGTCCGTATTTTAACAAAGTAAGGGAGTCATTACCTGATCCTGACCTTATATATATATATATATATATATATATATATATATATATATATACCTAGGATCCAGTCCGGGATCCCAGACTGGTCCTAAAATCCGGACCCAATTTTTTTTTGTTTTTTTTTGAAACAACTAAAAAAAATTATGAAATTGGAATTTTTACATAATACAGTATTTTTGGTGTGATTTGGATGACTATACCAAAATATTTCTGTACAGTCTGGGCAGACTGTACATACATTGGTTGGTATAGGTATTAAAAACACACCCAAAACACTATATTATGTAAAAATTCCAATTCCATAATTTTTTTAGTTGTTTCAAAAAAAAGCAAAAAAAAAAAATTGGGTCCGGATTTTAGGACCAGTCCGGGATCCCGGACTGGATCCTGGGTGTATATATATATAATTATGATAAATATATACTGCAAATTAATTATACAAATATGATATCTTAGATCTTACTACTTTATAACTTCATTATCTTTAACTTAATCAACTACTCCCTCCATCCCATTTTAATAGACGTTTTAGGAGAGTTTTTTTTTTTCAAAATATTTGACGTTCTACAATTCCAAGAATATTTTGCCATTTATTTTTCGGATCTACCCTTCCTTCTGTAACAGTTAATTTCCATGAATTACTCAACTAACAGTTTTGAGATGAATCCATCTCCGGCGACCGGCGATCTGAACGGTCAGATCCGGCGGGTGAAGCCATAAAGAAGATCGGCGATCGGTGACCGACGATCTGAACGGTCAGATCCGGCGACCGGCAAACCCATGAAGAAGATGAATCCATCTCCGGGACCGGCGGTCGGCGATCTGAACGGTCAGATCCGGCGGGTGAAGGGTGATCCGGATGATCTTCAATGGAGTAGATCTTAATTCTGGAGAGAGATAGAGAGAGGGAAAGAGAGAAGATGAAGGCTTGCATCTATGGAATATTTTTCTGCTACCGGTAATAGGAAGGGGTGAGAATTTTTAGAAGAAAATAGAGAAGCATTAATGGGATGATATAGTATTAATTAAGGGTAAAATAGTAAAATTGTATTCATTCTTAATTTAAGTGAAAAATTGTCGAACGTCTATTAAAATGGGATGAAGGGAGTATTAATTAATATTATTATTCATTATCTGCTAGCTGCTCTAATTTTGTTTCTTATAAGATTTTATTCTTTTAATATACACGTGTATATTTTTGGTTTGATCTGACCTGGCATTAATGCACACTTAGCTAGGTATTAGTGTGATTACATTTATAATTGAATTGGATTCTTATTGCTAACAGTAAAAGGAAAAATAAAAAATCAACAAATTAAGTTAGATATTTGACCAGAACAGTTATTTAAATTATTATTTGCAAATTTAAATTTAAAATTTTATCATTAATATTATTCTTAATCAATAGGGAGGGCAGGAAAAAGAAAAGGACCAATAAAGTATTTTCTGAAATTCTATTATTTCGATTAATATATATATATATATATATATATATATATATATATATATATATATATCCAAATTAACCATTTTAACTTATTTACCATATGAGTGACAGAAAGCAACCAAAAAGACTGATCATAAGTGATATATTGAAATTATACATAAAGCAGATCGCACTACCAATGATTCTTAATTTATTTAATTAATTATTTTGAAAGCCCCCAACTAATCATGCAAAAAAGAAATTAACAAGCAACACATTTCTATTTGTGAAGAAAAGCAACCAAGTCCAGTCCAATGATGATAGTTTAATCCTAGACCACTACTCCACCCGTATTTTAATATAAATCGTTTTAGAGAAATATTATTGTCTCTTAATATATAGTACTAAAATATCATTTAAAATTTTTCAGTAAGTATTAATTGTTTAGTTTTAAATATTATCCTAAGTATTAAATATAAATTTGGTTCTCTCATTATTTTTTGCCCAATAAATTAAATAATTAACATTCTCTTTTTCAATACAAGAATAATATAGACAATTAATATTAGATTTTTTTTTGTTAATTTGGGAGAGGAGTTGAATTTAGTAACTCTTGTTTATCAAGGGGCCTAATACACCAACTGAACAAAAAATTATTAATTTAATATTATATAATTATTTATTTAATACGTGTGCATAATTCTAAAAATCACTTCTATTAAGAAATTATATTAAGAAATGAAGGGAGTATTTAGTTGGATGATAATGCTAATCATCGAGGGCGATCATGTTAGGTCTATAATTTAGGTTCAATATTCTACTTAGAATACTTTTATTGAAGGTGTCATGTCAAATTGCATTCACCCATCCACTCAATCTTTAGTTTAAGACTAATGTTTTTCTGCCGTAACAGGTAGGATAGTGATATTGACATATTTCAGTGTTTAAATAATTCTCTACTTATAAAGAAAACCTTTTTAGTACGATATAAACTGGTCATTTGAATTTATCAAATTCCAACATAACAGACATTAAAAGTATTATATATATATATATATATATATATATATATATATATATATATACTAGTTGTGTCCGGCGCTACATGGATGATTTTATATGCCGGAGATGGCCAAATTGCATAAGCCAACAGGCAATGAAACCTTGTGCTCCAACCTCACCATCTCCGTCATATAAAACCACCAATCGCGGTCCCGTTGGACCAAGTCATCGCACCGGAATACCTCCAACATAGGCCTACACTTGCTGAAAAACACCACTTTTGTAACTCTCCTATTTTCCCAATATGATCTCCTCCCTCTCTTCACAGCAAAATTCGCAGCTATTAGGTGCACTTGCAGCCTAAAAACATCCCTCCCCCACCCTTCTTCCGGCCATTTGCATGGCAATTTCGCAACTAAAATATCCATTTTCCCATAACGTTCAATTCTTGGCAATGGAATTTTGGGACACAATGGACGATCATTCTCTTCTTCCTCGTCGATCCATTCGGGAAATAAGTCCTTCCATTCCAAAAAGTAGTTGGAAACATGTTGAAAATATACAGGGATAATTTGCCCATGCAGTTTCCATTCACTCAAATCCTCTCTCTCTCTCTCTATATATATATTTAAGTCTAACAAAAAATATCTGCACGTTTTAAGCTCTTTCTTGTGTTAGTAATTATATTAAATTAATATTTATTAAAGCAAAGAATCCTATATACCGGTTAATGCAAAATGAAGACATTACTATAGTATATAAAAAACAGAATTTTCCAACTCCAAATGAATAACACAACCATATATTAAATAAATAAAAAAAGGACATCAAGGCGTCAAACAAAGACATAAACTGCACTATGGTTATTTGAAATATAAAGAAATTTAATATATAAAATTTTTTAGAGGAAGTGTACAGTATCAATATTTGTTCGGTCGAGTGAAAGAAGTTTAGTACCTTTAAGGAGTCTTGTGAATGGAGAAAACAGTGTTGGGAAGAACTTTTTCCTTCTGGGTTCGACCGTAATTCTATTTCAGATTAGTTGTCAGAACTTTTCTTTCGTGGGTTCGTAAACCAAAATCAGCTCATAATTATTTTTGAAGTCACTAAATTTAGACGATTGAGTTAACTTGATATCAATTAAAATATTATTTTAAAATATTATATATAAAATTTACTTATTAAGCTTGTAATAGGTACTACATATGTTGCAAATTAAAGCAATGGTCAGTTATTCCTCTCTCTCTCTCTCTCTCTATATATATATATATATATATAAACATTACATAAAGTTGCATGCCCTCTAATTAACCCTAATAACGATGTTATTAGGTTTTAGAAAATAACGAAAAAACAAAAATGGTTATATCTATTCATTTTCTTGTCCACCGGTACGCCCATTCAGGGGCGGATTCAGGAATTTTATTCAGCGGATGCGGATTTTAACTGATTCTTTTATTAAAGTTAAATAAAGAAAATTTGAACTAATCATAATATTAACTAATCATAATAATGTTTTCAAATTACAATGGTATCCTCCTAGACCCCATAGCTTGAAAATGTTCTAAGATAGTTTCATTATCAATAGTTTCAAATACATCATTTTCAATGTAAGGAACCAAACAATCACTCAACCATTTATCGCCCATTTGGTTTCGGAGAGTGGTTTTAATAATATTCATCGCTGAAAATATCCTCTCCACCGTGGCAGTAGCAACCGGCAAAATCAAAGCCAATTTCAACAACAAATAAACTCGAGGATACACAACGACATTAAGAAGAAACTGCTTAAGCAGGCCAATTTGGTATATCGATAATCCATGAAACCCCCAATTTCAAGTGAGATGAAAAATTAAAAATTAAATCCATCAATCAGTGACCAAAATAGCTCAGATTATAAGTAGATTTAAACCCCTAAAATCCACAAATCTTATCACTAACATTAGAACTTAGAAGTATTAACTATTAACTATTAAGTATAACATATTAACATTAATCTTAGAGAATAAAGTATCATACATTCATACTCACCGGTGGCACTGTTGCAGACTTGCAGGAGAGAGAAAGATTTATGAAGCTTGTTCACTAAAAATTTATGAAGTCTGTAGTCTGTAGAGAGAGAGAAAGATTTGTGAAGCTTGTTCACTTGAGAAATTTATGAAGCCTATAGTCTGTACTCTGTAGAGAGAGAAAGATTTATGAAGCTTGTTCCTTTGGTTGTGGGTTGTGGGGGTGCCGGCTGGCTATTTAAAGTTTTAAGTTTTAACTTCAATTTTTTTATATATTCTGCCCCCAGATTTATGAAATTCTATTTTTACCTCTATAGCTATATAAGGAAGAAAAAAAAATTCCAGCGGAGTCAGGTGCCTCCCCTCCCCCTAAGTACCTCCGCCCCTGCGCCCATTTGCTCCTCCATTATCTTCCCAACCTGAAAAGTCATTCATGTAATACTCAAATTTATTCACGACTCTCTCTGGCAGTGATACCAGAACCCGAACCGCATCGAAATCTCCGAGAACGGGTAAAAATAAGCAATAAATGTCACTAGTTAGAGGACCCATATGAAGAGGTTTCCCTTCTCCAAAATCTACATCCTCCAACCCTAATTTTGACCATTGAGAAATTACCAAACTAGCTGAAAGGTCCGTTTTTACTGTTTTGTCCTCCAACAAGTCTATGATAGACCTCACGTAGTCATTAGTTAACGAGGACTTGGCTTGTTGCACCAACTTCACCCCACTGTGCAAGTTAGCAGTGAGCAGCTCCTTAACCGTGGTCTCGGCGCACGCTAGTATGAATCCATTCCCATAATACCCTTGCGGCATTTCCTGGTGGAGTCTTTTCTAATGTTCACGGAGAATAAGAGCTTGACACGGAGTGAGGGTGACAACTCTAGCGATTTAACCCAAGCGCGCCACGAGTGCGACGCTAGGATCTCGAAGGTGGTGCATTTTAGCGAGGGGACGCACTGCCTCTTGAGGTGAAGGATATGGGATGGGGTGAAGGTTAAGGAGGAGGGAACAAGTGGCTGTGACTGTAAATATTGGTTGAGGTCGAGGTCGAGGTCGAGTTCACCATTGTTGGGGGTAGTTTTGGTAAATCCGGGGTGGGTAAAGGCCTTTCCTGAGGTGAGCTCTCGGGGTTTCAACACGTGGCGCGAGTGGAAGGGGTTAATTGGCAAATCAACGATGGGTTTAGTGGTGAGATGGGCCCATGCACGTAAAAATTGCGATGTGCCAATGCCGTCACATAGACAGTGATTGATTGCGGTGCACAGAATCATTCCTCCACAACGGAGATCGGTAACCTGCAGCCAGTGAAAATTGAAAAAAGGATATATTAACATACTTATTATTATTCTGGATTAGACCAACTACACCAGAGACGACTAGAGAATAAGGGGTATGTATTACCGTAGATAAAAATAAAAAAAAAAAACAGAGCAACCCAGCCACCGAAAGGAACCGAAGAGAGAGAGAGAGCATAGGGCAGTAGGGTAACCCCTTTTGAGTCATTATCATCGAAAATGTCATATTGCTATCGTACTATTACTCCAAATATTATTATTAAATGTCATTTTTTTCCTTCTTCATATCGAAAATAAATATAAAACTAGCTATAATATACTATAAAATACATTAAAGAAAATAGTATTACGTATTAGTATATTATTTTAAAGACATGTAGAAAGAAAGAAATTCTTACTGTAAAACATTAAAAATAAAATTAATCATGTAAAAAGTTAAACGAATTAAAAGAGTGTATATATATATATATATATATATATATAGATGATAACAATTTAATTATAACACACAACCAACCATATAAAAGACGACATGATCAGTACAGTATTAACCCTACATGCATCAAGCTTAGATCTAAAGTTGTACTAAGTAGTTAATATTATACTATATTAATTAATATTGGCGCCAACGAATCTATATAACCTACGGATCCGATTATTATAAAGTTAATACATGTTGATACTGTATTAATTAATTGATCAAAATTAACGCTAATCACTCCCCTAACCTACCTAGCTAATGCATAAATAATTTAAGCCGGAAACATCAGGACTACTAATACTCATGGCCAAGTGGTGTAGCGTACGACAACGGAAAGAGAAAAGATCAGTTGGAACAGCTAGCTAGCTATTGTTAACCATGCATTTTATGGATCTTAAATTGGTAAAGTTAGTTAAAAAATTCCAAGTAACCCAATAATCTTAATCTATTAGGTAGGTAGAATTTCAGTAATAAACATTAATATTAATGTAATGATAATGTGACTGTACGTTGATGTTGATAAACAAATGAAATACTAGCTACTATAGAAAAAGTAGTTAAACTATGGAAAGATGATTAAAATAATTCAAGAGAGTTGGGCGGACTAGGATCCTCTCCATTTCAGTTTTCACACTATTCTCGAATTAATAATTAAATGTAAATTAATGAACAAAGCACTAGAATGGAATGGAGTAGCTAGGTACGTCTCACCGGATAACTATTTCAGAACTCTCTAAAAACTTGAAGAAATTGATATATATATATATATATATATATATATATATATATATTAACAAGTTTTATAAACATAAATTATAACAGTAATCAAAAAATTACCGGAGGTATAAACTTAATTTATAATTACCTGAACAACAAGAGGAGGAATATCCAAGAAAGTGTGAGCTGCTTCAACTCTATACAAGAGCTTCCTCCAAGAGCGGTTTGGTTTGTTGGAAATTTGGAGGAATTCGTCGGCGGTGAAATCCATGAAAGCATGAGCAAAAACAGCTCCTTGTCCGTTACAGTCAACCTCAAGTTTATGATCGTCATGATGATCTTGTGGGCTTTTTGTCAGTCTTCCAGCTAATGGGTAGTAATGAACAAGAATTGTTGAGAGAGAAGTTTTGAGGATATCAATGTTAATAGACTTTCTGAAAAGATAAAGGTACTTGATGGAGAATCTTAGGAACTTTTGGTCATCAAGGTTTGAGAGATAGAGGGAGTGATTAGGAGTTGGGCAGCTTGGAGGGATTAACATCGGCTCGCTTGTGTAAAAACAATCTGGGACTACTTCTTCATAACTTGTCAACATATTTGCTCCTGCCTCCTGCAGCTCTACTAACTAGCTAGCTGATCCTTATTATTATTTCCTGAGGATGGATGATAACTAATTAAAGATGATGAATTAAACTCTATATAGAGAGAAAGAGATCGAATGGACGGACGGATGGATGTAAAGGGAAGAGGATAGAGAGAGAGTGGGCTTAATTTGTAGACGACAGTAAGAGTGGCCGGGTCACTTGGAGAATATCTAGGGTTAGATATGATGGTGGTGTACAATCAGATTCCTCCCAAGACTTACCCTACTAACGAGGGTGGCCTCATCATCACTCATCGTACTCTCTCTATCACCCACCCCCGTCCCCCCTCTCCCCAAAAAAAATTATTTATTTTTTAATTTGAAATACTCCCTCTGTCCCAAATTAACTGCTCAATTTTGACTTTTTTTAGTCAAATTGACTATTTTTAGAATTAATAATTAAGCATATATAAATATATTTCTAAAATTATAAAAATTAGGATTAGTAATAAATTGTATATACTTTCTTTTGGTTATAATCTCTTCACCTATATTTTAGAAAAAATAGTAAAAAGATTAGTTTTAAAAATGGTCAATTTGACTTTAAAAAGTCAAAACTGAGCAATTAATTTGGGACGGAGGGAGTAACATTTTACATACAGCGGACGAAATTTTATAAAATATGATGGACTACACACAAAGATAAAAATATATATATAAAAAGGATCAAGTAATAATTATTATAAAAATCGCTGGGCATTTTTTTTTTAAAAAAAACAAAAATTTTCCCTGATGGGTTGATGGAACAAAATTTAGAATAGAAAAAAACAGTAACAGATTATATTTCATCTGTATCCTTGTATAAAAATGACTAAACCGCCAATATTTTACCTTTGTAGTATGACATGGTATCCATTACATATATTTAAGTGAAAATTTGAAATTCTATTGGTGAAGAAACTTTCATTAACCTTTTTTTGACTCTTTTATGATGTGGTGTAAAGGTAAGTACTTCATTTGGGGGCCTTAAATATAGGGATTTGTTTAGAAAAAGAAAATCATTTGGAAAAAAGAAAAAAAAAACTTTTCAAATTGTCTCCCACCCACCCTTCCCCCCCCCCCCCCCGGTAAAAAAGGATATCTCCTACCTAGTCATTACGTACTAATATGTTTTTTCAATAATATATCATATTTAACTTTTTGAAAAATAATAATTTTAATTACCGATATGACTTGGCCACTCCTTTCTGTTTTTTCTTCTAAACTTACCTTTACTAGCTATAAACGGCAATTAATTAGGACAACTCTAAATCCAAACAGTTGAATTATAAGAGTTAGATAAGGCTTGTATTATTTTTCTTTCTTAATACAAAATATATATCCCTTAAAAGTGAATAATTAAAAATATATGTAAACTTTTTTTATATAGACTCAAAGACTGAAATATATTAAAATTATAATTTATTTCAAAAGATTACAATAAAAAATGATAATCCTTTTAAACAAATTAAATTGCAGATAATTCACACTAATCGATCGCATTTTCTTTTCTTCTGTAAGTACATATCCGCCACGAGCCCCATAGCAAAAATGGGTTGAGAGATACTTTTATTATATCTTTGGGTAAATTTGTAAGTATTATTTTAAGTAAAATTTATAACTTAGAAATTTGTGTAACAATAGGGGAGGGGAGGAGACACTAATTTGAACAAACTTTAGGAGAGGATATACAATGTAATTTACTCTAATCCATATTCGGAATTCGATCGATCCATCTCTCTTGAAGAAGCAGGACCACTTGTTGTACGTGTGCCAAAATCAACCAAACATACTTAATTCCCCAGTTCCCTCCCATATAATTAAGTGATTGTGATGAAACTTACCCCCCACTGAGCTAACAAGTTATATTTCTCCATTAAAAATATTTGTGTACCTATATCCATCTAAATAAAAGTGCTTTTGAGAAAGACATGCAAAATGTAACATTAACAAAGCACATATTTTTTAAATATTGCTGTTAAAATTGAAAATCAACGTATGTAGTACCAAATAAGAGAGACAAGCCATTCAAGAAAAGATGGAGTATTAATCCTCCCTTTCTTAATCATTTATATATCCACAAGGCTCGAATTCCGCGTTAGAGCATCTCCAACAGTAGTAGCAAAAAAACTCTTTGTAGTAATTTGAAGAGCATTATTTGCTATTTTTATATTTTGTGTCTCGTCAATTCAATGAGTTGTACATCAAACTCATCAAGCAAAATAAATAGTTTTAGCCTTTTTCATATGATTTTGATTCTCCCCAAAACAAAATAAATGTTTTGAAGAGAGAATGAGGTTGCAGATTTGATAACTAAGGTTGAAGAAGTTGATGGAGATAATTTGTCTGATGTGACTCTCCTATTTGAGTATCCCAAAGTGATTGATTGAAGATGATGTTGGAGATGCTCTCTTATACTTAAAAAATGATAATTCACTGCAAAGTCGGTGCATGCATGTTTCATCAGAAAGCTGTACACTTTGCATACTTGTACGTTTTTAAGCTAAAAATATCACTATCACTATAGCTCAAATAACACCATTCGATAAGAGAGTTAAAATTAAAGACATGCAGCTCTTGATGAAAGCTGAAGAATTGCATGTGTAAAATTTAACTCGATTTCAAATATATGTTCTCCAAATGACCTCAACCAATCAACTTCACCCATAAGACCGGGAGAAGATTAAAACTAGTAAAAGTGTTCTGTTAATAATCTCACAAAGTTTTACATAATCCAAAAAAGAGTAGCAAGATAATTAAGAATAAAAAAGCATTTGTTTCAATTGAGAGAGGAGAGGGCCCGGGGGGGGGTGGTGTTAAAAATTAAAAATCTGTAAGATTAGACGACAAAACTCCTCTAATTTTTAATTTAAATACTCAATATGTAACCTGTCATTGTTTTCATATTAAAAAAAAAAACTAAAAATCTGCAGGTATCCTAGTTTTTATTTTATTTATTCTTTTATTGACTTTAGGAAATAAATTAATGGAACAAAGTTATGCAACCTAAATGTACTTGGCATTCAGAAAGTGATTCCTATAATCCTATTGTCAACTCCCACTAATCAAGATAAAGCACTACATATGTAAATTTGTCAGAAAAAGGAAAAGAACTTGAACCAGAAAAATCAAAAGGATCAAAAGAATCGAATTCCTCCTGATGAAATATATACTTGAATAGAAATTAATAGCAAGAAACTTATAGGGCATGAAGAATAAAGATGAAACTGTTTCATGGCACTGGAATATCACAGTAGTGTTTCATTTATAATCTATGACCTTAGCCTTTTGGAATCTACTTTCTAAGAGAAATTAATTCTTTCCTTGTATGAATAATAATGCTAAAAAAGAAGGATCGGGCCATCTTTCCGGTCTCAATTTCTTGTTCTTTGACTAAAGAGATAAAATGGAATCAAGTTCCTATCAACAACATTCTAAATTTGAAAGCATATATGCCTTAATCTTTGGGAACATACACCAACTTGTTTCAAGTTCGTGTTCTTGTATTTTTCATATAAATAAGATAACACAAGCCAATTAATGATGACATTCATCGTATAGACATCCTCCAAAGAACACCAACATTTTTGGATTCTGAACTACACTCGTCCTTGTACAATTTCTAATACCTTCTATATATGAGAACATTTTATATTTAAACAGATGATTACAAATGCTAATACAAACATCAACATACAATAATCAGTAATCACTCAATATGTCTCTCATTTAACAAATGCGTATTCTAGTAAAAACTGAATATTGGAACTAATAAAAGAAATAGAAAATTACCAGAAGCCAGAGGCCCAGGATATGAAAATGTCAATTCTAATCACCAATTTGTTCAAACTATGTGCCAAAGTATACGATTCAAACGTCCCCCTTCTAAGAATTTTCTATGAACCTTCTCAAGGGAAACACCAGCACAAAGGTCACACGTATCTTCCATAACCACCTACATTAGTAGAAAAGGAATTCATACTCTGGAAATTTAAGTCCATTGAATAAGCAGAAAATAGGAAAAGCAAGGGCAACAAATGCCTTGTAAAGGACAGCCAAGCAATCAATTCTCATGGATTCAAATTCAAAGGTGAACTATATTCTTTTTAGTTCTACAGATTAACAGATCTAGGAAACTCCTAGGTGACATAATGACAAAATATAGCATTCTTTACTTCAAAGTAGTTTGTATGACCCATGTCCGTATTGAAAATAAAGACATATCAAGTCTAATGCAAGATGAATTTGTGCATCAAGTAACAAAATCACTATCGTCCTTTACATAATCTACCAGGAAAGGCCTAAGTTGTAACTGAAACAAAATAGATACAAAACCATGTACATTACTGTAATCTGGTGTAAAGATACAATGCAACGAGTCCGTGGCTTAATTTCCTTGAACATTCATTCTTGGTGGCAAGGTACGCAAATGAACCAACCAAATGAGAAACAACTAAACCATTACTTACAAGACACAATTTAAACTTATGACATACACATTAATAGTCAATCTTCCTCTGTAAATCGAATGAAAATAGTGAAAAACAGATTAAGCCTCACCTTCTCCTGCTCATTAGAAACAAATTCTGATAGTTAATTGAGACTACCAATTATTAAATTAAATACATCTCTTGGGCATGCTCTCTATGATGTTTATGTGAATTTGATCTGAAAAAATTAGCACTGCAACTCTATAGGAAAACGGTATCGGCCGATAGAACACTAGTGTCAACTTTAATCAACTACAAGAGGTTCAAATCTGTGACCAATATTACCCTCTAAGTCTCACAAATGAAATAAAAGGAATACAACTGATTTTTTTTTAAAAACTTTGTTTTCTATCACAAATTAGATCAGAATGTTCTAGAATGCGAGATACACTATAAACGAACGAATTTATGAGCCAGATTGCTTTCATGTGTCAGGAGAGTATTACATTCGTTATTTGTTGAAAATGGAGCTGGTTGGGGGTGTTCTTTCTTAATTTATAGGATTTATGTGCCTGATTCCCTGACCTCATGGGAGAAGAGCATTTTTCCCTGTATTTCGTTTTGATATATCCTGCAGCAACTAGAGTTTGTTTTATATTTGTTTGATCCAGATTATATTAGCTAATTTCATAAGGATAATCACAAAAGATTTACCCAACCAATATATTGATGCCACATCATTTGTGATAAAAAATTTGAGACCCGTAACATTACTCATTTCATAATTATGTGAAAGGCAGGATAGCTTGATATAGGCTAGTTAAGAATTGAAATTATTCGAAAGAAATCAATTTTTGGTTGTACAACTATAAGACCCAGGCAACCGATATTTAGTTTTGAAACTTTTCTATCCATAAACCTTGCATTGTACATAAACAAGCAAGCAAACTCTGTTCTCAACCAAATAAGAACAGCTACATCAAATTGTCAAGGGTAAAAATCAGAGACTAAATACAATTGAAATATAGAAAAGATCTATTCAAGTACGAAACTTGATTACATAGGGCAATCAACAAATAAATATAGAATGCAAATCGAAGAAAGAAAATGATAACTTACATATCCAGCATTAAGTGCTTATCAATTCAAATTGCTGATATCTTGCTCTGAGACTTCATGATGTAAATTTACAGAGACAGCAATAAAGAACTCATATACCACAGAGCTAACACACACCTGCACATCTCTATCAACATGTATAAATTGGTCGATTTAGTGGACCCTCATATCGGTAAAGAAAACTAAAGCATAATCAAACTGTCCTCTCTTACAATGTGCTTTAAAAATTGGAGCATACAAACTAGGGGATGGCTGGTGCTCATCCTCATTCAATTTATGCAGAACCCCAAAAGCACCATCAATGTTACCCACTTTCAAGGTTGCAATGATCATAACCTTAGAGGTATCAATATTAATCCACACACAGCATGTTTAATGATCACTACAAAATCAACCTCTCTAGATTTGAATACAACTTCAGCTAAAGAATTGAATGTAGCACGAAATCCTCCTTGGTCATTTTCCTCACCAATCCTTTCGCTGATTCAATATAGCCTGCGTTCAACAACCCATCAATAAAATGTCCTGCCCATGAACAGGTGGATTGAACTAATCTTCTATTCCAAGAACTCTTGTGCCTCTCTCATCTTGCCTGCAGAGCACCATCCGTTAACCAGAACTGAGTAATTCCTCTTGTCAGGCAATTAAAGAGCTCACAACACGATCAATTGAAAAACCGGAAGGACTTGGGATCCACAATGGCAGCAGTTACGAAGCACGCAATAGACCAACTCCGAATTGACTGCACATTTTACCAAGAGTTCTCTCCATGTAAATGCCAAGTCGAACAATGTTGGGCATATGGTGGATGGTTGTAAACTAGTCATGCTTTGACACTCTTCTACCTCCTTTCTTAGTATTCCTTTCATAATCGGTGAAGGTGGTGGGGTTTGTAAAGGTACCAAGGCTTCTAAATGCCTGATGTTGGTGTTTGTGTTGGTGGCAGTTAATATTCTGTTGAGAAGAATGAGTCTAGCAGAGAGGAGCATTCAGGGGAATCTTGCATTAACCTTGCAAAAACAAAAAAAGGTTGGATTTTATAACGACACCTCAGACCTACGTTTAGCAATTGAAAGTCCCTCTTTATTATTCCCTTCTTGGAGTTTCAGATATGGATTAGCAATTTTCCTTCATAACTTAATAATCTGAATTGAAGAATTAAATTTTCTACTAAAGAGTGAGAATGCCAAATATTTAAAACAAGAACGCATACTAAACTGCAAGAAATATATAATAACCATCTAAAATTATTCTCAATAATCAAACAACACAATCACTAATCCAAAATCTAAAGCAAAATAACTTCAGTTCAGTTCACATCATGTAAAGTTTAATTATTACGGAAAATAGACATGGAGAGGAAGAATTTATGAAGGAGAAACCTTGTAAGTCCACAATTGAAATGAGAATATGAATTTGTGAAGAGCCCTAATTGTCTTCCCCGTATTTAGGCATGTAGAACAGGCCGGACTGGTCTGGGCCTGTCAGGCCTTGGACTTTGACCACACCAAGGCAGGCTGTTGACTTTTGACTTTCAGGCCAGGTCTTGATTGTTGCCAGACCCAAGATCGAGGTCGGGTCTAGTCTTGGCTGGTCTGGTCTTCTTTTTTTTAATGTTATATATTAAATATTAAAAATATAAATTAATAAGTTTTGTAAAAGTGATGCAAGATTTTTGAGATTTATTTTATTTTAACATTCTACTTCAAACCAATATAAGTTGAATGATTAGAACAAATATAAATATATTCCTCTTAAATTACAGAAAAATGTAATTTAGATGTAACTATAATATAAAATAAATTAATTTCCTAAATATATGTCTAATTGTCTATTATGCAATTCGTAAAAAATATTGCAGATTACCTAAATATTGTAGATTACACTTTTATTTTTTGAATATAAAGTTAGTTTCAATTTTATTTTTCTTATAATACTAGGATCAGTTGGTAATATATTTTGTAAAGTTTAAATACATATATCTTTTCATTTATGGTCATTAAACACTTACATAGTATATCTCAATTATTATTTTCAGTTAGTTTTCTAAATGCTTTATGGAATTTTTATTAAAATTGGTACAACAGAATACCTAAAAAAAAACCAAAATCATAAAGTCTCATAAGAATTTAGAATATCCAAATTAATGAATAACTTGGGTATTTACAAGAAACTAACTTATTATTAATATTTAATATTAAAAATTAGTTTATTGATGTATTAATTAATGTTAATATTTAACATTAAAGTAACAAAGAATATTAATAAAATGTTATTGTTAAATATTAGTAATTTAGCATTTACAATAAATTAACTTATTATTAATATTTAATCAACTAAGTAACAAACTTATTATTAATATTAAATATACTAACTAGTTATATTCATTGAAGATGTATATTAATTAAATGTATCTACAAGAAATCAAGAATGAATAATTAAAATTTTAAACTTTATTGATGTATTAATTAAAACTAATTTATTATAATTTATAAATTACAATAATGAAAAGTAAAAATTTATACTTTATTGATGAATAATTATAAATTTAAAGTTTAAAATTTACAAATAATTGGATAAAAAATCATGTAAGGTCTCATGTCATGCCCAGCTAAGCCCAAGGTGAGGCCAAGGCCAAGGCCAAGGCCAGACCTTTTTACAGGCTAGGCAAGACCAAATTTTTGTCTAAAAATAACGGCCTTTTCAAGCCTTCCAGATATGGTCTGAAAGAGTCAGGCCGGGACCAAGCCTTGACCATGTCGGATAAAGGTCAGGCCTCGAGTTTTTTATGCATTCCTACTCCTAGTTCATATTGCCCGGTATGCCAATACTCCGACCGACTATCTGGGTTGTGAAGTCTTTGGTTTATAAAGATCGAACCAACTCATTGAGCGGATAATTACTCAAATTAACCCGACTTAAAAAAACACATAATTTAAGAACCCAGCCCAACTAAGCTAATTATCCAACTTGTAGTATTTTTTCGAGTCCTTTACATTAGTATACAACAAATAAAAAGTAATTACAAGAATAGTGCATCATTCAAATAATTATAATAATAGTGCAATAATGTATAATAAGATCAATATTAGTTCAATACACGTCATACTACCGAATCCAACTAAAATACAAACCCTTAATTCAAGGAAAAAACTACTCCACTTTATACGGCAGTTACCAACCTTCCCAAACATTCAAAAATTGAGACCAAAATATGAAGAATCCATAGAAGAACAGATAGAAAACTCCATAGTTCAGTAAAATCTGTAACAAAGGAGCAATAGAGAAGAAACATAAGCGTTAATACAAGAGAAGCCAAATTCGAAAGCACGAATAAGCCAAAACAGAGCAGCCGAAAATCGACATGCACAAACCGAACAAAGGATTCTGAAACAATAGCAAAAAATTAATCCAGAAACTTCAAACTTGATCTGGAAATTGACCACAAAGGTAGGAAGCAATTAGTCTGTATGCAAAAACAGAGCATCCGAAAACCGACATGCACAAACCGAACAAAAGGATTCCGAAATAGTTGTAAAAAATTGATTCTGGAACCGCATACTGGAACTGGAGAGTGACTACAAAGGTACGAATCAATTAATTTGTATAATGAATTCTATTACTTTAACTTTGTATCCACCTAAGATTGTGAGATTTGTTACGTATTTTTTACAAATTTAAAGTTTGGGTACATTAATAAAAAGGTTTGGTTACCTTAATTTAGGTGTTCATTATTTAACATTTTACATTCACTACATCTCCATTTGTGATTTTTTTATAAACGGAATGAAAACAGTTTATAGCAAAAGCAGTGATACTAATAACTTATAATTTGTTAACTGTATGATGTTGAGTTGGTTACCATTTATATAGAAATATTAACTTCAGTTCTGATACATTATTTATAACACATACATCTTTTGGAATCATTAATATAACAGTTTGGCAACAATCATATAAAGTCTTGGTTACCTTGGTTTAGTGCTCATTATTTAGTATTTCACCTTCATAACACTATTCTTTATGATTTGATCATAAAATAGTTTGGTAACATTAATATAAATGTTTGGTTACCTTGATTTAACTTTAATTATTTAGTATTCCAACTTCAAGACAACATAATAAGTGATTTGTTTATAAATTGGATAAAACAGCATATTACATAAACATGGATACTAGTTTCAAGAATTTTGGCCACTGTATAATGTTGCTTTGGTCACCAATTAAAGAATATTAATTATTTTAATAACCACAGAGTATTTGTTGCACATTCATATTTTGCAAGCATGCATAGAATAGTTTGGTTACCTTCATTTATTTGTGCGTTCTTTAATTTGAAAATGCAAACACTGTTCTGACTATTTATGGTTGTTTGTGATTTGTTTATAAACGGAATGAAAACAGTTTGTAACAAAAGCAGTGATACTAATAACTTATGTTTTGGTTACTGTATGATATTGAGTTGGTTACCATTTATATAGAAATATTAACTTCAGTTCCGATACATTATTTGTAACACATTCATCTTTTGGAATCATTAATATAACAGTTTGACAACAATCATATAAAGTCTTTGTTACCTTGGTTTAGTGCTCATTATTTAGTATTTCACCTTCATAACATCATTATTTATGATTTGATCATAAAATAGTTTGGTAACATTAATATAAATGTTTGGTTACTTTGATTTAACGTTTAATTATTTAGTACTCCAACTTCATGACAACATAATAAGTGATTTGTTTATAAATTGGATAAAACAGCATATTACATAAACATATATACTAGTTTCAAGCATTTTGGCCACTGTATAATGTTGTTTTGGTCACCAATTAAAGAATATTAATTATTTTAATAACCAAAGAGTATTTGTTGCAAATTCATATTTTGGCAGCATGAATAGAATAGTTTGGTTACCTTCATTTATTTGTGCGTTCTTTAATTTGAAAATGCAAACACTGTTCTGACTATTTATGGTTGCTAAATATATGAATTTTGAGTATTGTGTAAATTTGATTTGGTCATTAATTACATTATTGTGTGAATGTTTCTATTTCAGCTTTCGGACAATGGATATGATTCCAATTGTAATTTACTTCAACGGTACGTGGTCTAACAGTAGCCAATATCAAAATTTCGAAGTTACCGGCGTACTAGTCCATTCAAATTGTTCCTTCAAAGAAATGCACAGCTTGATATGCACTCCATTAAGTCTAGACTGCAACACAACGGATTTGTCTATCAAATTTCAGATTAAAAGCAACATTCCTCCGATCAAGGTGACAAATGAAGCAACCTTAAGATTCTATATGGAAGTCAGTAGGAAATCAGATGAACATTACAAGTTTCCACTAATTATAGATTCTAAATACAGCATTGGAGGAACTACAAGCACACACAACGTGATAAAATGAAGAAGAAAATTTAATGGAAAGTGAAACGCCAATGAGATTGACATAATGGAATTCTGAACTTGTATCGTTGGCAACACAAGAAGAACAAATTGGATCACAATATGTTAAGCTGCTAGCCATCGAAGCTATTGATAAAGAACAAGACAGAAGACATGACATAACAAACACTGAAGAACAATTTGATGAGGTCATTTCAGATTCGACTAAGTTTGAAGTCAAAAGACATCAAACTTACAAAGACAAGAAAATTCTTACAAAAGCAATAAGGATACAGCACAAGGTTGAAAACTTTGTTCTCGTATGCATAGACAATGAAAATTACAAATGGAAATTAAGAGCATCAAAGTTTCGGAAAACAACTATGTTCAAGGTAAGAGAATTTAATGATTTACACACTTATTCGTCTGATATACTGATTGGAGATCACAGACAAGTAAATAGTCATATGGTTAGTGAGTGCATAATGCATAGATTAACGAACTTCAAGAAAATTTGCACACCAACCGACATTGTTGAAGACATGATGACGGATTATAATGTTTCAATCTCCTACCAAAAAGCATGGAGATCAAAGGAAAAAGCAATGGAAAAAGTTAGAGGAAATCCACACGACTACACCCTGATCCCTTCATGGTTTCACATGTTGCAAAAAACAAATACAGGTAACAATTTGGAAGTGTTTATTTAAGTTTTCAAATATTTTGGTTACTCAAATTAAATACTTTGGTTACCTACAAATACATGTTTAGCTACTAACTGAACTAATGAAATATAAATAATAATTATTTTTTCAGCAAACCTATATCTACTTGAAATGTAACTATTAAATAGCATTTTAGACACCATCTGAACAATATGGAAAACATTAAATTACAAATTTGGACAATATTTATTACATATATTTACATTAACCTTACTAAAAATTCATTTCAAGATCCATCACATCCTTGGATTTGGAAAAAAAAATGGGAGCTTCAAATATCTCTTCTTTGTAACAGGAGCATCCATTGAAGTATGACACCATTGTTTCTCAATCATTGTAATTGATGGCACATTCATACAATCAACATACGGGGGTACACTGCTCATAGCTAGCACACAAGATGCAAATAGGAACATTATACCCATTGGTTTTTACAGTCGTGGACAGTGAAAATGAATTATCCTGGAGATGGTTTTTCATCGATTTGAGAAAATCTTGTGGTGTTAGACAAGGACAATGCATTATTTTAGATAGACATGAAGCAATTATCAAGGGACTTAACTGCGTGTTCCCTGATGTCATGCACGGTTTATGCACATATCATATTTTGAAAAATATTAAAAACAGATTCAAAAAGAAAGGAGAAGAAGTCAAAAAAGCATACAACGCAGCTTGTAGGGCTTACACTATTGAAGAATTCAACATACACATGGCTGAACTTGATGCAATTGATGCTCGAATAAGGATATATTTGGAGCAAGAAGTTAAGCTAGAAAAATGCACAAGACTACATGGAACTGTAAGCAGATACTCAACAATGACTTCAAACACCGCTGAATCTATTAACAATGCAATCAAGGGAATCAGAGATCTTCCAGTTGCGTCGATGATTGAATGCATGCGTTGTATGGTTCAAAGGTGGTATTTCAAAAATAAACAATCAGCAATAACAACTTTCACAACCCTTTCCACAACAGCTGAGAGAAGATTGTAATCTAATATCATTGAGTCAAAGAAACTTAAGGTCAGTCATACATATTTTTAACTTTTTAACTGCATACCTAGAAACATTTGTATTTTGCTTTTATAGGAAACCACATTATGCATTTTTTGTTACCAGTGTAAACTGTAAATGTTACCAACAGTACATATGACTTTCATTATTCCAAATTACATTAAAAAAATTATTATAAATACTAACTACACCATTAAATTGTGTTGTAGGTTGAGACATCCAACCTAGTGATTTTCACTGTTTACGATGTCACCAAACAATTTATCGTGGACATGGAACAAAAGACATGCACACGCCGAAAATTTCAATACCATGAGATGCCTTGCTCACACGCTGCTACTGTTATTAGCAAAAGGAATTCAAGCTGTTATAATTTTTGCTCAAAATACTATTCAAAAACAACTTTGGTAGACACATTCAAATTCCATCATGCCGTTAGATGACAAAGAGAATTGGAATGTTCCAGACGAGATTAAAATCATATGTGTCAAACCACCAAATACAAGGAGACCAGCTGGAAGGCCAAAGGTAGGAAGGTACAAGCATGTATCTGAAAATACATCGCAGAATAAATGCAGCCGATGCCAAGAAAAGGGACACAACAAGAAAACATGCAGAAATCCTCCAATTTTAAAACCAAGAAAGTTATAATATAATACATCAAAAAAAAACTTTAACAGACTCTTTGATGTTTACTGAGATTGCTCAATAGCCATACATATTGTAATCATTTTATTGATGAAATAAAATAAAAATTATCTTGCACAATATTGAAATATGATTATTTGCATTAATTTCCTTTTTACAACAATTAATTATATCTTCAAATAGCAATATACATAAAATATATGCATGTCATGATTCATTAACTAATTTGGTTTTTTTATTTATGAATATATGGTTACCAACTAAACCTAAAATGGTTACCTATAAATGAAGTTTTGACTACCTACTGATATAAGACCCCGAATTTTATGAAATAAAAGTATTCAATTTTTTTATTTTGGTAAATAGTTAAATTGATAAAAGTTTAAAGTTAAGAGTCATATTTGAAAATTTTTCAAAGTAGACAAGTTGTCATAAAATACCTAGTTACTATTCACTCTAGTATTACTCACTCGGGTATTTGGGACACTTTTCGTGTTGGAGTACTATTCACGAGTTACTATTCACCCAAATTACTATTAACTCTAGTATTGTTCACTCGAGTATTTGGGACACTTTTTTTATCAGAGTTATTATTCATGGGTTACTATTCACCCAAATTACTATTCACTCTAGTATTATTCACTCGAGTATTTGGGACACTTTTTGTGTCAGAGTACTATTCACGAGTTACTATTTATGAGTTACTATTCATGAGTTGATATTCACGAGTTGATATTCACGAGTTACTATTCACGAGTTACTATTCATGAGTTACTATTCACCCGAGAAATATATTTATTTTTGGTCCAAATCATTTTTGGGTACAATATTATTCCATGAGGAGATGTGCTAATTTTTCAGACCGTTGGTTGAAATTATATCAGTAAATCAATAATTCATTTAAATATATTATTATAATATTATATTATAGTAGTATATGTGATTATATGATAGTATGTTTTTTTATAATTTGAATGGTAACATTATTATAGTAAATGCATGGTATAAAAGTAAAATGAGATGAAAAAGAACTATCTGAATTTGAATTCTGATGATGTAAGTGATGATTTCATCGGAACGATGAGGTAATCAATGATGTCATCAGAAGGATGATGTAAGCAATGATGTCATTTGATCGATGATGTAAGCAATGATGTCATATGATCGATGATGTAAGCGATGATGTCATAAATTATGGCGAAAAGACTATTTTACCCTTATTCTACCAAGCTTATAAATAGAAGTTCATTCCTTCATTATTTTCTTACGAATTCATTGAAACTCTAGAGAGAGAAACTATAGAGAGAATTCTTCTTCTATAATCTTGAGAGTATTTCTTTAGAGTTTAAGAAATCTTTGAGCGTAGTATAAGTTTTCTTCGTGTATATCATCGCCCTACTAGTCGGAATACTCTTCTTTGAAAGGTAAAGGGATATTGTTATCCTAAGGGATATTATTTGTTGTACCCGTAAGGGGTGTTATTTCTTCTTATTCATGAAGAGAACTTCTGTTATTCCATTCTTTATTATTCTGTTGGAATAACCTGTATACGCGGATTACCGTATACCTGGTGAAGTCTATTGTTATTCCATTCTTTATTATTCTGTTGGAATAACCTGTATACGCGAATTACCGTATACCTGGTGAAGTCTATTGTTATTCAATTATTTATTATTCTATTGGAATAACCTGTATGCGTGGTTTACCCTATACTTGGTGGAATGACCTGTATATGCGGTTTACCCAATACTTGGTGATCTTTTTTTATTATTCCGCATTTATTATTCTGTCGGAATATCATGTCGGTGTGAATTTCACCTGACCTGGTTCCAATATTTATTATTCCGCATTTATTATTCTGTCGGAATATTCTGTCTGTGCGTTTTACGCCGGACCTGGTTCCATTAATTATTATTCCGCATTTATTATTCTATTGGGAATAACCTGTCTGTACGGTCTCTATCGCATGCATGGTGATGTCTTTTGTTATTTCATTCTTTATTATTCCGCATGGTGAATGATTCCCTAACCAAAGCATGGTGGATTACCTGGGAAAACATCAGTGGCTGCCCACAATCTAAAAATTTACCAAAATAAGACAACTTAAACTTATTCAACTGTACTTTAGATAATTTATTCTTAATAACAGTTGGCACTTCAAGATCACACCAATAAATGATTTTTGTTGTAAAGTTTCGACGGTGCTCTTCATAGAATAAGTCCCAAATATGAAAATACAATAAATTACATTACAAACACATAAACCAAATAAAAAAAACATCAATAAAACTTTAAAACCAGTACTATTAAATCAACATTATCCAAACATACTATCATTATATACCAAACTAATATCTAACAAGTAACCAAAACCCAAACTAATAATACTAACAATACATCAACTCGGAATCAACATAAAAGTTTTACCACATACAGTATAAACATTCATCATTCACCAACTCTAGTGTAATAAAATACTTTTTAATAACTATATAATCATCAGTTTCCAAAAATAACAAACTAAGTAGCCAAAACTCACTCAGTAAGTTACCAACACAACATAATCAACCTCTATACTGTCAAAAATGTAACATATTGAATAAACTGTTATATACTAGTATCTGACACTTCAATCGGAATAAAAATAGTCATTTTACGACTACAATTTGAACAGTAATGACTCGACTCAGAAAACAAAACAAACATCACCATAAACCAAAACATCACCATAAACAAAAACAAAAATAAGTAACCAATAACAACTAAAAATTCCATATTTTAAAAAAAATTAAAATTAAGAAACCTTCAAATATTTTTGAAGGGGAACATACTCCAACTCTAATGTAATAAAATACATTTTAACAACTATATATCGAGTCAGTTTCCAAACATATACATGTTGGTAACCAAAACTCAATCAGAAAGTTACCAATGCAAAAAAATCAACCTGTATAATGACATTAAGAATATACTAGTAACCAAAACAGAATAAACTAGTAACTGAAACTCCAATCGGAATTAAAACAATAATTTTATCAACAACTTGTACATTAACGACACTACTTATAAATAAAATTAAACAACACCATACACCATATCAACATACACAGAAACAAAAACACAAGTAACCAAAACACAACTAAAAAGTCTATATTCTTAAAAAAAATAAAAATAACAAACCTTCAGATTTTTTTGTCGGGGAACTATTTTCTGGTTATGAGCCACAACTTCAACTTCTTTCTCAACTTTATTTAGAGAACCTTCAAAATCAGAATCGATATATACCAATGCTTTAGCCTTCTTATCCATATGTCTCCCCAATTTCTTATCTTGAACATCTGATTTCACCATTAAGTTCTTCCCCTGTTTTGAAGACTTTAACATACTATCCTTCGCCTTTACATATTTCTTCAAATCCTTCACATAATAATCATCTGTAACTCGTTTCCTCTTCATATCACTATTCTTATCCCCCATTCCCTCAATACTCTTCCTCGTAGACACCATCACGAACAAAACAAGAAGAAATCAAAAAATTTAGTACCGATAAATGAGAACAAACCTAACACCTTACGAACAATCACGAACAAATGCCGAATACGAAAACGACGAACTAAAAAGCAAACGCCGACGACAAATATCAACCAGAAAAAACAATCGACTCAACTCAGAGAAGAAAATAGGGTTGCTTAGACAGTTCCCAAAACGAAGAATAAGGGTTTCTAAAAGAAAAGAGATGGCAAAAGTATAAAGAATAAGGGTTTCTAAAAAAAAGAGACGGCAAAAGTATAAAGACCAAATTTAAATTGAAACACGATCCCATAAAATACGCAAAAAAAGCGTGAACAGTTTATTTTTAAAAAAAAACTGATTTGCCATGTCATCATCACATCACAAAATCAACGGAAACATAAATATGTACTAATAATGAAAATAAAATTTTAAAAACATTAATTGTGTAAATAATTTATGAATGCACTTTTGTTGTAATTATTTTCTAGAATGTACTATAAAATGTAATTGTTCCTATTTTTTCCATCTGTCCTAATATTTTTGAAATTAGACTAACATATGTTATCAAGATTCAGATTCGTCCTGAATGAAAAACTTACATTAGTAAATAAATAATGATACTATCACATAAAAAAAGTTCATATAATGCTCATATACATATACATGCATATTTGTGGGCCCCACAGTATGCATGTGTTTGTATCTGAGCATTATGTGAACTTTTTTTATGTGATAGTAGCATTGTTGTTAGTAAATTGCATGCAAAGGCCAATAACGCATTTAAATTAGTATTAAACTTAATTTTGAAAAATATATTTCACTTTCTCTTAAAAATTAACGATTCTTATAAATGATACTTAATTTTTATTTTTCTTGAAGATGGAGGAGTATAGAATAGACTCGTCTAAAATTGTTTCTATATGAAAATTACTTCACTTTTGGAAGTCAGAAAATAAATTATGATAGGTTGAGTTGAAATTTCATACAATATTAAAATGAACTATCATCTTAAATCGATTTTCTAAAAATAACACTTGAACTTTTATTTTAGGAGACAAAAAGAATACACAAGTCAAACTTATATCAAGGAAATTGATATTTTCACATCATTTTTTGATATTTTCACACGTAAAGTCTATATATTAAGTTAATGCGTCGAATTATTAGTAAAAGTGTTATGCAAATATCAGTTTTTTAATATTAAGTACTAGCAACAGTCCCGTGCCTCCGACACTATGGACGTTGGGATTTATTCCAAATTTTAGACGACCCAAATGATTTATTGAGTGAGCGAGAAATTCAAAATCATTTGTATTTTATTAGATAGATGGATGGTGGAATTTATCCCAAACTTTGGACGTCCTAGATGATTTATTGAGTGAGCGGAAAATTCAAAATTATTTGTATTTTATTAGATATAATTAGATATATAGAATATAGATATAGATAGATACAATTAGATAGATTGTATTTTATTAGATAGATGGATGGTGAGATTTATTTCAAATTTTGGACGGCCCAGATAATTTATTGAATGAGAGAGAAATTCAAAATCATTTGTATTTTATTAGATAGATACACGCATGATGGTCTAAGAGTCAAATGAGATGCTTCCTCGCCTCACTCTCAAGTCTCAAACTCAATACAATGCCTTCTTAAAAAAATAGGAGTTTAAGACATGCTAGCAGTTTTTTAATCAGACATAAGTAAGTATATGTCTATAATATTTGGCAAAGTAAATAATCGGATTTTAGTCCAACATGAAAAAGGATTTGGAATTCAAAGTTTGAAAATACTAATATCCATATACGTGGTCTGGTCCGGTCCGGTCCGGTCCGGTGGAAAACATCGAAAAACTGCAATCCAATCCAAATAAAAATAGTACTACTATTATAATAATAATAATAATAATAATAATAATATATTCCCATTTTTATCACATTCTGTATCTTCTGCTACATAAGTCTGATCCATTCCCAGGGCAGAGGGTGTCTGTATCTGATCGTGACGAGATATCGAATCCACCACATCTTTGCTTTGTCTGTCCGTTAGAGATCTCAAGATCTCTCCTTTTTCCATTTTGTACAATGAAAAACATACCTATTATCAATTTAGAGCCATAGAGATATATATATATATATATATATATATGTTTTATAAATTAGGGATTTGGGCAGCTTGGAGTGGACGAATTTTGGGTATGTGTGGAATAAATAATATAATTGGGTTCGGACAGTGGTGACTGAATTCTAATGAAGAATTGCTCGGAATTGGGGAAAAAATTGGGCTTGCTGGTGGGATTTGAGGTTTGTTTACAGTAAAAGCTTATTAGAATTTTCAACGGGAATGTTGGAGAAATTGGTGTAAAGTGAAATTGAAGAGACGCGAGAAAATAGTCTGATCTATCTGTAAGGAGATTCAAGGAAAAGTAAATTGGCAAAGATTTTGGTACGAATGTCACTTTAATTTCTTGATAAAATAGGTTAAATTTTGTGAATATGCTATTCTTGCCTTGTACTCCTATATATCTGTTTATGATTTTGATGTTGTCTATATGTTTGAAGCCTTGATTCAAGTAGCTATGGAAGTAATTATAATGTTTCTTTTTGAATTACGGGGTTTTGTACTGTTGTAATTTGTCTATTTCTTTTTGTACATTTAGTTCAACTTTATATCTAATCTGAGATCTTTATGATATTTATGTTTAATATATGATGTTTCTACCAGCAGTAGAAAAGGAGGACTGATTTTTTGTTTTTATCGTTTGTTAATTCTTTGTTAACTCTGCGGTATGTAGTAATTTTAGTGTTTATGATCTGTTTACAATGATATCCAAGGGAATGGCAACTCCTGTGGAACCTCCAAATGGGATCAGATCCGAAGGGAAGCATTACTATACCATGTGGCAAACCTTGTTTGAAATTGACACCAAATATGTTCCAGTCAAGCCTATTGGTCGAGGGGCGTATGGAATTGTGTGCTCTTCCATTAACAGAGAAACCAATGAGAAGGTTGCAATTAAGAGGATTCATAATGTCTTTGAGAATCGTATTGATGCTTTGAGATCCTTGCGTGAGCTAAAGCTTCTCCGCCATCTTAGACATGAAAATGTGATTGCTTTGAAAGATGTTATGATGCCTATCCATAGGAGAAGTTTTAAGGAGGTCTACTTGGTTTATGAACTTATGGATACAGATTTGCATCAAATTGTCAAGTCGTCTCAGGCACTTACAAATGATCATTGCCAGTATTTTCTCTTTCAGGTATCTTGATCATTTATAGAAAACATTATATACTGATCATTTGTAACTGAATATAAAAATATTATTTTTGCATGTGTCAGTCCCAAAATTTGATATATTGTGAATTAAGTGATACAGAGTTGAAGGGTCAACCTTTTTTTTAGATTAGGCTGTTTTACAATCAAATTTTTTTCATCTGTTCTATAACCCAACCTGTGCTCTGTTGTAATATTTGGTGACCATAATAGTTAATACTGTGTGAAATTGTTACACATGGTAGTGGACACTTATAGTCTCTTATAGATCATTGTAATGCTATTTAATGCTGCAGCAGAAACAAATATCAAAATTCAAGCAGTATAATTATATCTTCAAATCTGATAGTATAGTGGTTGATTGGTAGAGAGTATGTCTTAATTATTCCAGGCCGTAAGGTTATTTTGATTCTGTTATTGTTTGAGTTAATTACAGATGGTTTCTCTATAAACTTTGAATGTTTGTCTTCCTCTTAGGTCTGTAAGCATGAGAGCCTTCACAATTGTTTGTATATATGCTTCGAGGCAAACTAATTTGAATTTTCCAATGCAGTTGCTTCGAGGCCTCAAGTATCTGCACTCAGCAAATATTCTTCACCGTGACCTGAAGCCCGGGAACCTACTTATTAATGCAAACTGTGACCTCAAAATCTGTGACTTTGGTCTTGCCCGTACCAGTAGTGGTAAGGGTCAATTTATGACCGAGTATGTGGTTACTCGCTGGTATCGGGCCCCAGAGTTACTCCTTTGCTGTGATAACTATGGAACATCCATTGACGTGTGGTCTGTTGGCTGCATCTTTGCTGAGCTTCTCGGGCGCAAACCCATCTTCCCTGGTACCGAGTGTCTTAACCAGCTTAAGCTGATAATCAACATTCTTGGCAGCCAGAGAGAAGAGGATATTGAATTTATTGATAACCCAAAGGCGAGAAAGTTCATTAAATCACTTCCATTTTCTCTTGGAACCCCATTTTCCCATCTTTATCCTCATGCCCACCCAATGGCGATCGATCTGCTGCAGAAGATGCTTGTCTTTGATCCTTCAAAGAGAATTAGTGTTACAGAAGCACTCCAGCACCCATACATGTCTCCTCTGTACGATCCTAACTGTGACCCTCCAGCCCAAGTCCCAATTGATCTCGACATAGACGAGGATTTAAGAGAAGAAATGATAAGGGAGATGATGTGGTTTGAAATGCTTCATTACCATCCTGAAGCTGCTGCAGCCAATGTTTCGTAACTCATACCCTTCAAATCGAATTGTCATTTTTGCACAGCTAGCTCTTGTCGAAGGTTTGTGGAAGCTAGTTTTATTTAATATATTATGCTTTTCTAGTTCCTCCTTTTCATTCTAATAATCATGAGGAATAATGCAGTAGCAGTTTGTGCTGTTAATGCATGACATTACAAAATGCTTGTTTATGAGCTTCAGCTCACCATGATTGGTGGTGTTTCAATTTGTATATAGGTGTATTGTTGTATTTCTAAACATCCCCCCCCCCTTGTACATTAACTATGGATATGATAATATATTTGTGATATTTTCCATGAGAAATGGTGTTTTTCATTCTTTTTAGTGTATTAAATGTTTAGGTTATGGAATTTTATGTTTGCATTCATAATTTCTGGAAATTTGTTTCTCTAGATATTAAATTGAAAATTTTAATAAAATTTACTGTTGTACAATATTATTATTATTATTAACATCTAATACCTTCCTTAATTTTAAATTACTTTTTTGACCCTGTTATTTCCAAATAAATGTCAATTTACAGTTGCTTGGCGCATAATTTTCTATACCATATAATTCAGCAGCTTTAAATAGAGATATAGCCTTGTTCCATATGAAAGCATGATCCTGTCTATTTATTAATGTACACCATTTGTATAGATTGCTATTCAAATGGTGTAAAACTATTGTTCTGTGTTTTTCCCTAATAAAAGTTGTATTAGACAATGATTATTAGAGTAGTATTATAAAAATTGTGTACAAGTCATGTAGATGTTTTTTTTGCTTTGCCAAGATCGAGAGGCAACTTAAGGACATACTGCAGTTCTAAACACTTCCATGTGAGACGTACGTGGACTATGCCCAGTAGCAGATCGAGTTTGATCATTTTGCCAACCAATTAAGTTATACCTTTTGATTGATCAAATCAAACCACTTTTATATGAATTACTGAGTTACAATCCTCTAAGCTAAACTTTACTAATTAATAATGTTACCTGAGATTATTTGTTTTTTTAAAAAAAACACGCATCAAACTCTCTCCTCCCAAATAGGCAATAGCAAAGAGTCACAAAATCAGAAATCGCGATTAAGGGTTTTCCTCCTTCCCATCCATGAACTCCAAGCACCACGTTCACCTTTAATTGCAGAATCCGATGCCATCAACGACCTTCAATACGAAACCCCACTCAGCACATCAGTTGTTTTTGAATCCAGATTTTTTTTTGTTGAGTTTTCATCTGGGTATCTCTTCAATTTACAAATTATTCATGATTTTTAGTGGGTATTAGTTGCAATGGTAATCGGGGGGAGTCATCCAGAAAATGGGGAATCGGTGTCAAATAAATGGACCGATAGGTCTCCTTCAAGCCGGAATGAGGTGGCCATGGCAACTCCTAGCGAGAACACTTTTCTTAGCTTAAATCACCTTGATATTCACGACGACGATGCTGGACAGGAGCTGCTAGGTGAGTCTTTTATGTGCTTGAATATGTTGTGGTTAATTAAAGAATGCCCAAATTTAATATTGGGTTTTGGGTTAAAGTTCTTTTGATTATTTCAAGTGAAATTGACAGTTTTATTAACTATTGTGGTTGTTGCATAAACTATTGGAATTGGTTATCACTTTGGCTGTCAAGCATACAATTATACAAACCACAAGTTTATTCTTGTTAATATGATGCTTTTTTAACTTAAATTTGGGCGTTTGCTTAAGCTTAATATTTTGCTAGCAAATTGTTGATGATTTTCACATGGTACTCATTAATTATGTCTCTCATGTGGGTTCAAATTGTGTTATATATGTTCTTGTATTGCTTCTTTTCTCGCTAATAGCTATTGCCTATTGGTTTGTATGTTTACTACGTTATATGACTAAACATATGCTTGATTAAGCTTAAGCAAACGTTTAATACTCGATAAATTAATAATTTCTCTAAAATGATATTTTTTTTAAGTCCCGACTTGGACTAATGTGATAAATTAATAATTTTGATAAAATAATAATTTTTAAAAAGACCCTTAGATAAATATATGGTCCCATCAAAATTATAAATTAATAATTCTTTTAAATTATAAATATATCTAGGGTAATCTTGTAAAATATGATTATATTCTCGTTTGTTTTGTATTGAAATTCAAATCTAATTGAATTTAATCCTTAATTTTTTTCATTGCGTCCAAAAGTTCAGGTGTTGCATTCTCGAATTGTAATAAAAACTTGTGAACTGTTGTTGACGTTATGAGTGCTTCTTTTGGTGTTATTATCTCCAAAAGTATTGTATCATCCTCACAAGTATGATACATTAATTTAATAAGTATGATACATTGCATCAAAAAATATATGATATAAACATAAAAAAATGTAATAATTTTAATGTAATTAAATTTATATTCACCGAATAGAAAAATATTTTTTAAATTAATAAATTATTAATTTATCAATTAAATAATAACTCTCTAAATTAATAAAAAAAATTAATTTCAATAATATTAATTTATAGAGATTATATTCTATATTGTTTGCTGTATGCACTGAATGTGGGTGCATATGTATAAAATATACTACTATATGCCAAAGATTTGATCATAATTATTAAGCAGGACCGATGCATGGCAAGTTGGGCCAGCTTATATATGTTCTTCCTTGCTAGCTAATCAATTAACCATGTGCAGATTTATGAACAAGTGGTGCAAGTGGTTCTAGAAGCCGACAGACAAAAACCAATCAAGCACATAATAATCTTTTACTACTGCTATTATATATATATATATATATATATATATATATATATATATATATATATATATATATATATAGAGTTCGGATCCAGTCCGGACTCCCGGATTTTGTTAAAATCCGGACTTTTTTTTTTTTTTTTTGCTTTTTTTTTTTGAAACAACTAAAAAAAAAAAAAAAAAATTATGGAATTGGAATTTTACATTATACAGTGTTTTAGGTGTGATTTGGATGCCTATAACGAAACATGTCTGTACAGTCTGGGCAGACTGTACATACATTGGTTGGGGTAGGTATTAAAAACACACCCAAAACACTGTATTATTGAAAAATTTCAGTTCCATAATTTTTTTTTTTTTTTTAGTTGTTCTACCAAAAAAAAAAAAAAGAAAAAAAATCAGGTCCGGATTTTCTCCCGTCCGGGAGTCCGGACCTGATCCTCTTTCTATATATATATATATATATATAAATATATATATATATATATATATATATATATATATATATATATATATATATATATATATATACGGGAAGCTTCAAGAGCATAATTTTTAAATAGCATAATGCCTTAAATAGCATAATTTTATCAAAACGACGTAGTTTTGTAAATACGCGGTGGCATTTTTATAAATACAATGCCACCGCGTATTTATAAAAATGTCACCGTGTCCCTCCAAAACTACGTCGTTTTGATAAAATTATGTTATTTAAGGCATTATGCTATTTAAGAATTATGCTCTTGAAGCTTTCCGTATATATATATATCAAGTGCATAATCTTTAAATTACACAACGTCTTAAGTTGCATAATTTTATCAAAACGACGTAATTTTGATAAGACGCGGTGGCATTTTTATAAATACGCGGTGGCATGATATTTATAAAAATGCCACCGCGTTTTATCAAAACTACGTCGTTTTGATAAAATTATGCAATTTAAAGTGTTATGCAACTTAAAGATTATGCACTTGATCCTTTCTATATATATATATATATATATATATATATATATATATATATATATATATATATATATATATATATATCTAATATAATACAAATGATTTTGAATTTCCCGCTCACTCAATAAATTATCTGGGCCGTCCAAAGTTTGAGATAAATCCCACCGTTCATACATCTATCTAATAAAATACATCTATCTATCTAATAATCTAATAATAATTTAATAAAATACAAATCTATCTAATATAATACAAATGATTTTGAATTTCCCGCTCACTCAATAAATCATCTGGGCCGTCCAAAGTTTGAGATAAATTCCACCGTTCATACATCTATCTAATATAATACAAATGATTTTGAATTTCCCGCTCACTCAATAAATCATCTGGGCCGTTCAAAGTTTGAGATAAATCCCACCGTTCATACATCTATCTAATAAAATACATCTATCTATCTAATAATCTAATAATAATTTAATAAAATACAAATCTAATAAAATACAAATGATTTTGAATTTCCCGCTCACTTAATAAATCATCTGGGCCGTCCAAAGTTTGGGATAAATCCCACCGTTCATACATCTATCTAATAAAATACATTTATCTATCTAATAATTCTATCTAATAAAATACAAATGATTTTGAATTTCTCGCTCACTTAATAAATCATCTGGGCCGTCTAAAATTTGGGATAAATCCCACCGTTCATACATCTATCTAATAAAATACATCTATCTATCTAATATTCTAATAATAATTTAATAAAATACAAATGACTTTAAATTTCCCGCTCACTCAATAAATTATTTTGTTCGTTTAAAATTTGAGATAAATCATATTATCCATACAGTGCCGGAGGCACGGGACCCAGCTAGTATATATATATTGGACTTGATGCATATATTTTTTTAATGGATAAAGCTAGCCAGCTATATAATTTACGTTTGGACTATACTAATTTGAAATTTTGAATGTCATATTGACTGTGCAATGGGAGATGAACCGTGTATACTCAGTCGTCAACCCTCAACCCTGCCAACAATCATATGAAAGACTCAACTTTAGACTACGATATATATATATATATATATATATATATATATATATATATATATATATATATAGGGAAGAGATCTGGTCCGGGAGTCCGGATTTTGACAAAATCCGGACTTTTTTTTTTTTGCTTTTTTTTTTTTGAAACAACTAAAAAAAAAAAAAAAAAATTTATGGAACTGAAATTTTTCAATAATACAGTGTTTTGGGTGTGATTTGGATGCCTATAACGAAACATGTCTGTACAGTCTGGGCAGACTGTACATACATTGGTTGGTGTGGGTGTTAAAAACACACCCAAAACACTGTATTATTGAAAAATTTCAGTTCCATAAATTTTTTTTTTTTTTTTTAGTTGTTCTACAAAAAAAAAAAAAAAAAAAAAAAAAAAAATTTTGGGGTCCGGATTTTGGGTCCTGTCCGGGAGTCCGGACAGGATCCATTCTGTATATATATATATATATATATATATATATATATATATATATAGAGTCCGGATTAGGTCCGGACTCCCGGATTTTATAAAATCCGGACCTTTTTTTTTTTTTTTGCTTTTTTTTTTTGAAACAACTAAAAAAAAAAAAAATTATGGAACTGAAATTTTTCCATAATACAGTGTTTTGGGCGTGATTTGGATGCCTATAACGAAATATGTCTGTACAGTCTGGGCAGACTGTACATACATTGGTTGGGGTAGGTGTTAAAAATACGCCCAAAACACTTTATTATGGAAAAATTTCAGTTCCATAAATTTTTTTTTTTTTTTTTTAGTTGTTTCAAAAAAAAAAAAGCAAAAAAAAAAAAAAATTTTGGGGTCCGTATTTTAAGTCCAGTCCGGGAGACCGGACTGGATCCGTGGTGTGTATATATATATATATATATATATATATATATATAGGGTCTCTATCCACAGCAACCGGTTGTTAGGGAACAATCTATTTTGGCCAACCGGTAGAGCTTGTACCGGCTTATAAAAAAATAAAATTCTCTAAGGCCGGTACAAGCTCTACCGGCTGGCCAAAATGGGTTGCTCCCCAACAACCGGTTGCTGTGAATGGAGACATAAATATATATATATATATATATATATATATATATATATATATATATATATATTATCAGGATCAAGAGCATTCTCTTTAAATAGCATTCGGTCTTAAATAGCATTCTTTTATCAAAACGATGTAGTTTTGGAGAGACGCGGGGGTATTTTTATAAATACGCGGTGGTATTTAAGACGTCGTTTTGATAAAAAAAAAATGCTATTTAAGACGGAATGCTCTTGATCCTTATAGTATATATATATATTCTCATAATCTATCGTGCGCAAACCAAGTCCAACTACAAATATTTTCCCTATTATATCTGATCGAATAGAGAGTCAAAGTGTGAAGTGTATGTAGTAGTATTGTTAAATATTTTTAATGTGTTAAAACATTAAACTTAAAATTAATTGCCGTACGGTAAGTGAATAAACCTCTCAAGTGTGTAAAAAAAAGTCGAGTTTAATTTAACTGATGTTGAACTTAAAACACATGGAAGATGCACCGTAAGGGTCAAATTTCGAGTCATCTTAGCACATCACAGGTTCCCAAAAGGTCATGACTTGAAGATACTATTGGTAGTAACTTAATTCTTCATATACCGACAAATTTTTTTCTTATCTTTCGATGTGGGACTGAGGTGTTACAATCATGTTTACACGTCTAATTAACTTACAATCAATATTCAATAGTGAAGTCATTTAAATATATAATTAATAATTTAAGTATAATTTAATCGATATGTCACTTTAACCCAGTGATCGAATCGGATGCCTTTGCAATGAAGCAACTGGGAAATTAAAGGTGGAATCATACTCGTATATATATGGACTGAAAAGAGTAAATATATATATATTATATATATATACTTTGAGTACTGTCCGACTCCGATCCACTGATTTGATTTTCCTTTAGCAATATTTACCCTAATTCGTTACTTTTTGGGGAGTCCTCCATTAATGGAGGCGACATGGACCATGCACAAGATTGATAAAAGGCCAAAATCGACGGAAGCCTTGTTTATTTATTGCAGGCTAAAGCATGCAGGACTGATCATGAGTGGAGCAACATATATATATGTTACCGAAATTTCAATGACCAAAATTATATTATTGATTGCTTTTAGGCCATGCATGCTTGTTGTTGGCTATAAGAGTTTGGTACGTTTCTGTTATATATCCCTTTTCCAAATGAATTAACTTCAAAGTGATAAGCTTTTTAGGTTCCACTCAATTAATTCTTAGTATACTAGTTAATTAATTAGTTATATATGGAGCTAGTACTATATATATATATATATATATGGAACATGCATGATTGAGATTTATTAATTACTAGAAATTAAACAGAAAAAGAACATGAAAAAAAGAAAGAATGATATATATATATATATATATATATATATATATATATATATATATATATATATATATATATATATATATATTGTAATACCCGGAAAAAAAAGATTTAATTTTTTTTAAAAAACATATTAATTGGACTTTATTTTTATTTGGGTCAACTCATATTTAATTTATGTGGGCTAATGAGTATTATTAAATGATACAAATTAAGTTGATAAAATTGGGCCTTAAAACTAATTTGGTTTAATTTATATGTGTGGGTAATTTTAAAATCCTATTAAAATTAGGAGAGTTAGTAAAATATATTAATTAATAAAATTTGTTAATAAATAAACATATAACAAAACCTAATCTTACTTTTGTTATACCGACTTTGAAAAGGAAGGAGAATACAGCCACGCTAAACAAAGGAAAGGGACGACCTCGGATTATACAGGTATTAAAACAAGAATTGATAATAAATTATATATGTATATGCATGTGTCTCTTCTTTGTAGTCTAAAATTTAATCCAATGTGTGGGTATTCGGTGATGTCACCAAGTTACATAACCAATTCTTTTCCACTCACATAATTATTTATATGTGGTCAATCAAGGTGTGCAGCATTTGTTATTGAATCATTTGTATATATGTGCATCTAGCAATCAATTATTAGAAATTGGATAAATAATGGACAAACATTGAAAGTGACCTGCGTAAAATATTATGAAGTAATAAAGTATAATAATTAGACAATTTCATATTAACAGATTTTCAAAAGATAAAGAGTTATTAAGGTTAATAATATAATTATCATTATGTTTATAAATCGATTATTTATTTATTCTTTTGATTAGTTTGGACGGAAGGAGTGTAACGAATTAAATTTTGGAGTATTAGTAATTAATAAAAGGCGATGATTGAAGGCATATTAAATAGATTATGAATTATTTTGGAATTATTAGTTTGGATTGTTTTTAATTTGAGGTGAATATGTTTAGGTTGCGAATAATGTTTCGTATTTGATATCGTTTGTAAGACCCCAAATTATTAATAAATGAAATTTAGTTTCCTTTATTTATTAATTTGAAATAGTAAGGGTTGATTTGATTAATGTGGAAAGTTATGGGTAAAATGCGCAAATATTTCGTATAAGCAGGTGGTTATAAAATATTCATTGTTGTCGGGGAATATTCGTTTGGTCGTGGAATATTCTTGCTGTCGGGGAATATTCGTACGACGGCGCAGTCTTTTATGGGCCCCATAACGGAAAGCGATTGGATGAAGAAAACGACAAGTATAGTTGTTTATAAATAACGGCGTGGTTGTTACCGTTAACACTGTTGGAATACCCGGTGGGTAAAGTAAAGTAATACGCGTTGTTGCACAGTAGCACACGGTATTGCACCAATTATTGATTCTTACGTAAGAAGGCACTACTCAATAATTGTTACAGTAATTACTGTTCAGTATTTTATGTTATTGATTCAATAATTGCTGCATTGATATTTTATATTACTGTTGTTTCAATAATTGTCACTACACAGTATTTTTCATTATCGAAGCAATAATTCATATTATCTGAATAATATTATTAGATAACATTATTGGCAATGTCTAGAAAGTTCTGTCTAAGGAGAGGTTTGGTCACCTAATTGCGCGCCAGTAAGGAGAAATTCTTATTGGAAAGCCCCCTCTTTCCTGGGAACGGCCTGGTTGCTAGTATTGTGATTCTGTAATATTATTTGTGAATAATTAATTATTTATTCATATGATAAGGAAAAATATTGATTTTATGTGGATATAGATGGGGAAAATTTTTATTGTGACAATTATTGAAAATTAATATTTTATCTTTTTCTGATAAAATAATTCATTTAAATATATTATTTTAATAATATATTAACGGTGATATTTTTATAATGAATGTGGGATATATGAGTTTATGAGGAGAAAGAGTATTTTTGTTACCAAAAATATTTAAAGCATATTTTATGTGTCGGTGGACCCTATTTATTGACTGAAATTTGATTATAGCCTGTAAAATCGTCCGTTTGTGGATTTCGGTCAATTTCTGTTTGAAATTTGGAAAAACTTTCTTCTGTAAAGTTGTAGAGAATTGAATTTCCTATTAAAAGTCGCGAGATTCGAATTTTCTGGCAAAAGGGCTATTTATTGTGAATTATTGAAGTTCCGGAGTTCCGAAATAATTGATTTTTGGAAGTTTAAAATATTTTTAATAATAAAAACGTTTTTTGTACTTCTTCTAGAAGGGAGCATGTGATTTGTATTCAAATTTGCAGATTCTAAGAATGCGTAGAAAATTTTTATATATATTATTATTATATAAATTTTCTGCTTTGGTGTTCTAAGCAATTTCCTATAAATAGGTGCTTAGGTTAGAATTGAAAATCACACCAGAAACTGAAGTTTTCTCTCTCTATATTATTGAGCGTATTCTTGTGAGTATTTTGAGTATACTTTGAGTATTGCTATACGGTGAAAGTTCAAGTCATAGCCTATATTCGGTGTTTTAACTAGAAGTGCTGTCTTTCGAGGTAAGGGATGTTATTTTCTTCTCAAATGATATTATTTCTTCAATATCATTATGCTGAAATGTTGGTTGGAACTTTTTATCAAATTTGGAACTTTTTCATGTCGGGGTTACTATTCATGAGTTACTATTCATGAGTTACTATTCACGAGTTACTATTCATGAGTTACTATTCACGAGTTACTATTCACGAGTACTATTCACGAAGCGTGAAGATGTTTTTGTGAAATTTCTATCTTTTGGTGTCGGAGTTACTATTCACGTATACGGCACTATTCACGTATACGGCACTATTCACGTATACGGCACTATTCACCGAAAAATGAAATTTCTTCTTTTTGTCCAAAATATCTATTCTGGATACTAGCTTTGATTGTATCCATGTTTTGATCATTCTTGAATTTTACTTCAGTATGATTATTTATGAAGTATTTTTGAAATCGGATTGTTTAAAGTACGAATTCTTAATACTTGTTATTTTGTTTCACTGGATTCGTTTCCTTTAAAATATTTTTCATCATCCTCAGTCCTAAATGATGTTGATACTGAATATCTTTGGCCTGTAGTGCAAAGATGGTTGATTTTATTATGAATATCTTTGGCCTGTAGTGCAAAGATGTACAGGTGTTGAGATGAACATGACCGACTGATGAATATCTTTGGCCTGTAGTGCAAAGATGAATATTTGATTTGATTTGAGATATATATTGATTGATGTTACAGGGATAAAATATTGATGATGGACTTTTAAATTCATAGATGTTAGTAGATTTTATTCTCTACTTAACTCTTCTAATGAATTGTTGTTTTCGCTGCAGTTGTTGATCTAAAACTTGTTGTCTATTGTATTCTATCAGATTTTTCCCTGTTGAAGACTAAGGATAATTTGTTGTACATTATCTTAGTCATAATATTCTTTACTGGGCTAGTTGAGCTCACCCTTTTCCTTGTTGTTCTATTTTTTTTCTCAGGAGGCGAGAATGTAGCGAGTACTAGTCGGGGTATGGAATGAAGGTTCTAGAGAGAGTTGTTTAGTAGTCCTCACCATTTTTTTTGTAAAATTATGTATCAATAATTATGATGGGGATTTATTTGCATGTGGATATTGTCTAGATGACAATGTTTGTATTCAAACTCACAGCTTATGGGTTGTAAAAGTTGTAGTTGTTTCTGTACCATGTATTTGGCGACTCAGAATGGGTTGGGTGGAATGGACCTATTTTGGGGTTGTCACATCGTTGGCATTTGAGGATAAGATTTTGTAGAGTGTGCTATAAATGGTTTGGAAGTATCAGGTACGGATTCCGTACTCTTTCAGCGATACCTTTGTTAAATTTGATTTGTTCGTTTTGTTCCTCGTTTTGAATTTCTGTTATTATTTCACATAATTATTTCTTGTGAAATTGATATATTTATTTCATTTTGGAGTTGACACATTGGACTCGTACTTGTACTCTTTGAATGAGGTTATCATGTCTAATATTTATTTTGATAATTGTAGAGCGGTACATGTTGCTACTTTCTTTTTGAAACCTTGTGACTATAATTTGATTTGGTTCAACATGTACATATAGAACCCTTTTGTTGGTATTGTCGCATGTGTTGTGACATGATATTTTTGTTAGAATATACCGTAAGGTATACCTGAGCTATAACCACCTGTGGGGTACCACAGGCATGTCGTCTTGGCACGAGAGACATGACACTTTTCGTGGCGGTGTGATTAGTCCACGGCATCTCCGTTTTGGGCTCCGGAGGTAGTGGGCCATTTGGTGTTTTGTTGTGGGACGCGTATGGGTTAACCCTAGATTTCTGTTATGCGGATTGGTGATGTTGTGCCAAACACACCTATCCGATTTGCATACATTTGGATTCGCGGTCCAATGTGTGATTGCCTGTGTGGCATTGTTTCGATGTGCCTGTGTGGCATTATTTTGGTTGTCTGTGTGGCATTATTTGACTTGCCTGTGTGGCAATATTTTGACTTGCCTGTGTGGCATTTTTTGACTTGTCTGTGTGACAAGATATATTTCTGAGCTCATTCGGTATGACATAACTCCAGCCATTTGTTTCAGCCTATTATTTTATTGGATTAGTTTTGTTAGTTTTTATTCAGTTCAAGTCATTGAGTTAGTTACTTCAGTTCGTTATTTCTTTATTCTCTTATTGGTTTCGTCAATTATGTTGATTCATATATATTCCATTCAGATCATTGGATATTACATTTTTGTTCGTACGTATTTGCACTTGAGGCTTGTTCAGTATTTTGTCTCAACTGTTTTCGTATATCAGTTGTATATCTTTTGTATATCTGTATCCGTACTGGGCAATTGGCTCATGCTGTGTTTTTCTTCCGGCAGGTTTACAGGGGTGATTCAGGGCTAGTGTGATGAGAGTTTTGCCTTCGACCAGTTAGGTTGATTCAAATTTTAAGTTTTGATTATTTTGACTCAGTTTAGAGAATTGTACTTATTACTTTATTGATGGATCACCACTATTAATATTTTGAGGTTGTTAGTGCTCTGTTTATTTATTTTGAGGTTTGTTATGCTTTGCACGTGACCTCCTTTTCCTTTTCGGGGAGAGGGTGTTACATATATAGTTGAAATGAGGATGGATCCTTTTAATTTCTTAACTTTTTGAAAGAAAGGGTTCTTGCCGGCAGGATCAAGTTAAGCGTGCATATATATCTCATGCATGTGTGTTTTTAAACATGTAAACACAAAGTAAACAAACTACATCAGCTTAATTCTCTTTTTAAAATTAGAGATATAATTTAATTTTTTAAATTTAATGAATTTTGAATTGATTAGAAACTAGTTTGTTTTAGTACAACAATGATAAATATTGTCATGTATGTATTAATTAAAAACATATAAATTAACCACTTTATTTATCTCTTTCAAATTTTTTTTATACAAATAAATTCATATTAATTTTAACTTTTATAAAAAAATTATAATTTCTTTTTCAAAAATCAAAATATATTATCTGCAACTGTGGGAGTCAGTGGGACCATTCCATTCGGCCAAAAGCTAGGTAGCTAGCTCACCCACGATACAGACCGACCTTCTGCCTGAACGAACGGACACCGACGGCCCGACTTTTTTTCGTTTAACAGTAGCGGTATCGACCCTACAAACCGACCACCGTGTCCTTTTTCTGCTACCCTTAGCCTTCACTATCTCTCCCCACAATTAATTAATGTATTTTAAACCTACTAGTACTACTATTTTATTACTAATGATTAGGACTAACATTAATTAATTAATATTCTAAAAATTAACACACATTAGAGTATAAATAAAGTTTTAAGTGCTTGCATTGGTGTCGGCTTTGTTTTATAGTATATATATATATACTAGCTGGGTCCCGTGCCTCCGGCACTGTATGGACAATATGATTTATCTCAAACTTTGAACGACCAAAATAATTTATTGAGTGAGTGGAAAATTTAAAGTCAGTTGTATTTTATTAAATTATTATTAGATTATTAGATAGATAGATAGATAGATGTATTTTATTAGATAGATGTATGAACGGTGAGATTTATCCCAAACTTTGGACGGCCCAGATGATTTATTAAGTGAGCGGAAAATTCAAAATCATTTGTATTTTATTAGATAGATATGGTCATTACACCACTTATACCGCACAGATCTATATGATAAGCAAATGTGGTTTTACCATAACTAATACTCCCTCCATCCCAAAATAATAGACGTTCTAGAGAATTTCACAAAGATTAAAAATAGTTGTATTTTTACTATTTTACCCTTAATTAATACTTTGATCTCATTCATTTAATTCTTCATTTACACCAGACTTCATTTTACACTTTCTCTCCTAATTAAAGACTTTTCACACTTTATTACTGCTAGTACTCACTAATAGCAGTATCTCTCTCTCTACCTCCGCGACCTCCACCTCTGTATATCACCTCTGCCACCTCTTTCTTTAGCCAATTCTGTTGAGCATGGGGAATGAACTCAAGCACTAACGGGGGCAAATAAACAGAGAGAATATCAATAGGTGAATAACGGAAGAATTTCTTCCAACCATACTCCCAAGGCTGTTATACCAGAAAATAAATGTCCATTAAAATAGGTATTAATAATGGGGGAGAAGGAAGGGTAAAAAGGGAAAACAAATGTCAAAATATTCTTGGGATGGTAAAACGTCAAATATTTTGGGGAAAAAAATAGCCTAAAACGTCTATTATTTTGAGATGGAGGGAGTATTATTCCTTCAATTTAATGTTATCTGTAATATATAGTATTATTTAATATATATAAATATGATAAAACAAATTATGATTTTATATATCTATATATATATATAACACAGAAATTATTAATAATAAATTCGAGTCCTTTGAATTCACAAAGTCTCCTTAAAGTAAATTTATTCCTCCATAGATGCTAAGGTGGTGTTTGATAAAATTGAGTATTAAGACCTGAACAGTTTAGAAGTCTGAATAATATAGAGCATCTGAATATGATTGTATCTGAATGAAAAAATGTTGTTTGATAAAATTTTTTTCAAAATGCCTGAATAACAATATTTTACCATTTTAACCCTCTGAACAAAAGAAAAAATATACAAAAACTACAAAATTGCCAAACATTTCTTTTCGGTATTTGGTCAAAAACTGCCCTAGCCTGATCAATCAACCCATTGTTAGCATAACCCAACACCATCGTAGATCATCAACTCTTCCAATCCCAAAATACCCAGATATCAAACTTGTCCAGGAGAACACATTCTGTCATTTATTTGATCAAACACTGTTTGAGCCTCATCCATTCGTCCTGCCTTGGAATACCCATTGATCATTGCATATTCAACCACCTCTCTCAGGAATTGCATAAAACAGCAATTCCGCTCTGGGGAGGTCATTGTGTTTAAGGTAAACTGTTATCATTGAAGTATAAAGAACACTACTCAAATTCGATCCAGTCGCCGGAAGCTTAGATTGTAAAGTGAAGAGAGAGAGAGAGGGGGTTAAAATGGATACAAAAAGAAATTAATAATATTGAAGAAGATATTTTTGTCCAAAAAAATATAAACTCATTCAGATGTTCCTCTAAATGATTAACCGATTAAGAGGCATTAAGAGGCAATTTTTTTTTTACCAAACATGTTTTGCCTCTGACCGAATCATAGACACTCCAATTAAGAGGTGTTAAGAGCTAATCAAACACACCCTAAGAGTTAATTGAATAATTGCTTTCCAAGATAAAACAGATTTCAATTCTTAATTAGTAGCATTACAAAATTAAGAATTCATCGAACCAAATTCAATGTTTATGTACTGAACTTACATGAATATTAATTATGCATGCATGAAAAAAAAAATTAAAAACACTTACTATTACTACAATATTATTTGACAGAGAACGGAAAATCTGCAGAAACGGGATTGCAGAAGGGAAGGAACGAGATTATCTGCAGAAACAGGATTACAGAAGGTAAGGAACGGGACGAGAATTTCTTACTGCAGAACGGGAATATGGGAAGGGACGGGACGAGAATTTCAGAAACAAATTGGGACGGAAAAAATTGTTGTTTTTTTTTCAAATGCTTTCCCACACCATTTATTTATAGGAAAAATTCGCATGTAACCGTCGTTAAAACGACGTAGTATCAAAAAATATATATCATGAACCCGCCCGTCACGACCACGACCACGACCCGACCCGATCGGACATTGAAGTCAATTTTCTCATTCAATTCAAATCTCATTTCCAACATTTAATATACAACATTATTAATGATTTTTTTATATTAATTTTAAATTCATAAATTAATATAAATTTATCTAACTTTAGTCATTGCGATGGTAAATCTTGTAAATTTCTATAAAGTACTAATAATTATAAAATTTAAATGAATTGTATTAATTTTAAATTCAAAATATCTCAATTTAACTCTCAAAAGTCAATAATTATTTTATATTTTGAAAGGGCAAAAAATATGTTATTCTATAGAAGAAAATATAAATATACAAAACTTAATGAGAACAATATTTAAATTAAAGAAATGAATGAATGTTGCACAATTTCAAGACATTTTGCTTGGATGACTAAATTTATGTTCAAGATTTATAGTCAATAATTAACATGGAACGTGCGTGTCAAAAATGAAGAATAATTAACATATTTTATCCAACTGCTAATATATATTACGTGGGAGGAAATACACTTTTGTACAAAATACATTTTATTACAACACACGACGAATCAACAATTATTCTTAAAATGGAGTAGTACAGTTACAGGAACGTGAAATATATATTGTTATAGTATCTCTTTCAAATACTATTAGTCAAATGACCTAATTTAATTAATCCTCGACCAAAATTAATTAGCTACCATTTTGTTTCCTTTGTCTCACGTTAAAGTCAACTTTTATGAATTAGTAACCTAAACTATAGGTCATATTTTACTTCGGTGATCCACCTTTCAATTTTGTCAATTAGATTATTAGACTATCAATTTTTTCCAATTATAACAAATGGCTAATTGTGTGGGGTCTTAAGAAGCTGATGTGACAAAAAGTACAAATTTTTAATCATAAAATAAACAAATATGATTTAATATGGGGCAAAATGGTCAAAACACAATTTTACATAACAAATTAAAATAAAACAAACATTAACCTAAATATATCAGTACCCTTCCATTACAATCGACCGATCAAGACAAAAACCCCAAATCGATTAATATTCCCTCTTTCTAAAAACTATAATAAGATATGAAATTTGATTTTAAAATTAAATTCACACACGCACACTTATTTGTAGAAATTAACTAGGAACTTGTATATATATGTGTATATATATATATATATATATATATATATATATATATATATATATATATATATATATATATATATATATATATATATATGTTTGCTATCTTTTGATAGTCACATAACATAGAATATGCTTAGGCATATATTGATATTCTCATCGTTTAAGTTGGTCTCAATTTTATATATGGCTAATGACCTACACGAGCACTCGTATTAATGATCCGATTCCGAACGTCCATATGAAACAATATTATATTGTTTCTCCATCACTTTACTGTATATATAAATTAATACAAAAATATTTCATCTATTGACTAATTATCAAAAAAGTAAAAAGAATCTCCCCTTAGTCCACTGATATAACTCACTTATACTGATAGAAAGGTCATAACTACTTATACACATTTCAAAATTGAAATAAAAATTGAGAATTAATTATACATATTTTAGGAGAAATAGAAATAAAAATTGAGAATTAATTAACTAGAATATAAAAATTAATAATGAGGAAGCAATCTAGGTCCGAATCCATTAAATAATAAACATAATATATAATTCAACCTCTTATATTTTTATAACTCAAATATGATTTCGATCTCCCTTCCCTTTAATTTAGTAATTTACAATTAACGTGAACAAGCATAGAATATGAAAAACTTCTTTGAGTAAGCATGCATTATGAAAAACTCGCATATTAATTAACAATAATCTATCAAAACCTCTTAATTAATTTAAAATCATATAAGAACTATAAAACAAAGTATTTCAATAACGAGTCATGAAGGCGAAATCAATTAAACATAAAAGCATAAATAATAGAAGAGATAAAAAATATTATCAAAAATAATTATTTAATATCATCTTCATCCTAGATGAAAGAAATTAGCTAGACATGAAAAATAATTAAACTAACTAAAATAAAGAAAAGAAGAAGTTTAAAAATAAATAAGAAAACTCCATTTAATTAACGATCATCCAACGAACCTACAATAAAAAAATAATTTTATCTACTCCTACTCCTATCCTAAACTAATATAGAAATACCTAATAATTTCTACTCTTTAAAACAAGAGACTTATTTATAGGGAAAATAACTTTGAACCCTAATTTAGATTCATTGAAATTGGACACTTTTGTTCCCTTTTCAAGTAGATTTCAACTTTGTAGTGACAATCAACTGATCTTCCAGATAGAGAGATATTCTAGATAGACTTTCCTTTCTGGATTTGACTTGCACACCAAGATTGTTTCATCTCTTTCTTTCTACTTGCATGATTCTTCTTGAATATTTATTACATAATTAAGAGCATTAAATATCGCTTGATCACCAAGATTTTGACTTTATTACAATAAATATTAAATCCTACAAAATAAAATAAAATATATTAATTTAATAAACTAATATAATTAAAAGAAAAAAAAATTAGGGATAATAAAATGTATGAATCATGCGTCTATCATCTGTTCTTCGCATACAAAGGAAATCCCAAGCAGGTCCCCCTCAATTACGTTCTATTCTAGCCCAACGCATGAATAGAAGATTCGTCGTTATTATTGTTGAGAAAATTTAATTTTTTAAGACCTAGTCTTTTATGGGTAGAAAGAATTGGGGAATTTTTTGCCGATTGATTGAAGAAGATTTATCTAAGATTTGTTTTGTTTTAATGAAGAATAAAAAATGTTTTTCCAAATTTACCTCTGCTTAAACATTTTAATTTAACAAAATGGTGAATAAAATATTATTTTTTAAACACATCAGTTGTAGATGGGCCCACTCAAAAGGTCACGCTAACAATTTCTGACATGACAACCTCAATAGAATAGAATTAAAAAAAATTAATAATTCAATCATTTAATAAAATATGACCTATAGTTTAGGATAATAAATAATATATAAGCCTTATTTTTAATATAAACAATTATTAATAAACAAAGTTACACCGGTTCTAATAGTAGGCAGGCAAAGGTAAAGTGTGAAGGTGGTGAAAACAATGCACGGAAAAGAAAATCTGGGAGAGAATCTTCATTGATTTCGTTTCACATAGAGTAGTGATTGTGTCTTTTGCAAAACAGCTGGAGTTGTTCTGTTTTCGTCTCCACCCAGCCTCACATCACATGCATCCTCATTGCTCAATCACTTTTCTCTCTCCTCCCACACCACATTCCAATCCCCTTCATCCCCCCCCCCCCCCCCCCCCCCCCCTCCAACTTTCATTCTCTCATTATTTTAAATTTTTATTCTTAAAATAAATAACTTCTCGTCATTTTATGGATTGTATATATTTTTTGTGATTAATTATGTCGTAATTATGTGGCAAGGTATTACTATTAAAACATATTTAAAACTCTTAACATTTATTTTATTTATTTATTTACTAAATTATTTTATTTTCTCTCCCGGTTTCCTTTCACTTTCTCGCCCACCTTTTTTTTCTATAAAATCAACCCCTCCCCAATCGTCAAAACCTCTTCCTCTTCCTCCTTCTCCTCCTCCTCTTCTCTAGATTTGAGGTTCAGATTTTAGTGTTACTCTGCCCCTCTTTCTCTAAGATCTGAAGTTCTGTTTCTCTCTTGTTTTGCTCTGCTTGTTTTGCACCCATTTGCTTACTTTGTTCAAAGATCCAATTCTACAACAAAAAAATTAGACTTTTGTTGTTGTGATCTGTTTTGTGGCCGTACGTTTTTCTGCCAAAGAAACCCTCTTTACTTAAATCTTGATGTTGCAGATTATACTTTATGTTTAAGATTCATGTCTCCTGTTCTCAGTGAAATCCTCCGTTCTGGGTTTATGATAAATTCCTCCCTCATACGCAGAACCCATCTTGTTCAGTCTTTTTCTGTTTGCTTCCTATACTGGTTTTATGTTTATCATCTCTGATCCAATATTGATCAATAAATATAGATATAACTATACATATAGATATCTATCTTTCTAGATTTTGAGATTAACAGATCCAGAAATATTAATCTGTTTCTTTAGCTATTTTGGTGTATATACATAGTATATAGTATATGGCTTCCTCTAGTGGGAATTCTTTAGGGTCAACTCAGCTTCAGAACTCTGGTTCTGAAGGGGATTTGCAGGTTGTGATGGATCAAAGGAAGAGAAAGAGAATGCAATCAAATCGCGAATCGGCTAGGCGATCCAGGATGCGCAAACAGAAGCATCTTGATGAACTGATGGCCCAAGCGGCTCACCTCAGGAAAGAAAACAACCAGATCCTCACAAGCACCAACATCACCACACAGCACTACCTAAATCTTGAGGCTGAAAATTCAGTTTTGAGGGCTCAAATGGATGAGCTAAGCCAAAGGCTTCAGTCCCTCAATGATATCCTGAATTACATGAACACCACCACCAATGGTTACGACAACAATGGCATGTTTGAGACTGACAATTTTTATGGGACAGGTCCTGAAAGTCTGATGAACAATCCTTGGAACATGATGTATCTTAATCAACAACCCTTAATGGCTTCTGCTGATATGTTTCAGTACTAATTAATCATCATGATCATCATCAACAACTTGTCCGAACTGGCCAAGATATGATATTTGTGGCCTTGCTCTTTTATTGGCTGTGTTTTTCAATGAGTGGATGGCCTGGGATATTAAAATAGTGGTGGTTGTCTTTTATAATTATTAAGTTGATTGGTTCTCTTTTAAGGTTAAGAAATAAGAGTTTGAGAAGCTCTTTTTAAGGATACTTTAATCAGTCAAAAAGGGTATTGGTGGGGATTGGTTTAGCTAGCTAGGGTCGGGATTATTACCATTAGTATTGGAAGTGATCTCCCTGGTTATATAATATATAATTTTGTATGTTTCATATATAATAATATCTGGTGTAATGGTTACTCTCTCTATCATTCATGAGTTGTTTGATTTGATCCCCACTTGATTGATATTTAAATTGGTATGTGAAAATTAAGAATTACCTGCATTAATTTGTCTTCTTCTTCTTCTTGATCACTACTCCATGTCAATAGGCAAATGATTCTTCTTCATTTTTTTCTTTGGTTGAATTCAATGAATGTTGGTATATATATATATATATATATATATATATATATATATATATATATATATATATATATATAGTCCGGATCAGGTCCGGACTCCCGGATTTTGTTAAAATCCGGACTTTTTTTTTTTTTTGCTTTTTTTTTGAAACAACTAAAAAAAATATGGAATTGGAATTTTTACATTCTACAGTGTTTTGGGCGTGATTTGGATGTCTATAACAAAACATGTCTGTACAGTCTGGGCAGACTGTACATACATTGGTTGGTGTAGGTATTAAAAACACACCCAAAACACTGTATTATGGAAAAATTTCAGTTCCATAAAAAAAAAAAATTTAGTAGTTCTACAAAAAAAAAGCAAAAAAAATAAAAAAAAAGGTCCGGATTTTCTCCCGTCCGGGAGGTCCGGACCTGATCCTGTTTATATATATATATATATATATATATATATATATATATATATATATATATATATATATATATATATATATATACGGAAAACTTTAAGAACATAATTCTTAAATAGCATAATGCCTTAAATAGCATAATTTTATCAAAACGACGTAGTTTTGTAAATACGCGGTGACATTTTTGTAAATACCATGCCACCGCGTATTTACAAAAATATCACCGCGTCCCTCCAAAACTACGTCATTTTGATAAAATTATGTTATTTAAGGCATTATGTTATTTAAGAATTATGCTCTTGAATCTTTCCGTATATATATATATATATATATATATATATATATATAGAATAAAGATCAGGTCCGGACTCCCGGACGGGAGAAAATCCGGACCTGAAAATTTTTTTTTTTTTTTTTTTTTTTTTTGTAGAACAACTAAAAAAAAAAAAAAAAAAATTTATGGAAGTGAAATTTTTCCAAAATAAAGTGTTTTGGGTGTGTTTTTAACACCCACACCAACCAATGTATGTACAGTCTGCCCAGACTGTACAGACATGTTTTGTTATAGGCATCCAAATCACGCCCAAAACACTGTATAATATAAAAATTCCAATTCCATAAATTTTTTTTTTTTTTTTTTAGTTGTTTCAAAAAAAAAAAAAGCAAAAAAAAAAAAAAAAAAAAAAAGGTCCGGATTTTACACCTGTCCGGGAGTCCGGACAGGATCCGGACCCTATATATATATATATATATATATATATATATATATATATATAATAAAATACAAATGATTTTGAATTTCCCGCTCACTCAATAAATCATCATGACCGTCCAAAGTTTGGGATAAATCCCACCGTCCATACATCTATCTAATAAATCTATATAATAAAATACAAATGATTTTGAATTTTCCGCTCACTCAATAAATCATCTTGGTCGTCCAAAGTTTGAGATAAATTCCACCGTCCATACATCTATCTAATAAAATATATCTCTCTATTTATCTAATAAAATATAAATCTATCTAATAAAATACAAATAATTTTGAATTTCCCGCTCACTCAATAAATCATGTTGGCCGTCCAAAGTTTAGAATAAATTCCACCGTCCATACATCTATCTAATAAATCTATCTAATAAAATACAAATAATTTTGAATTTCTCGTTCACTCAATAAATCATCTTGGTCGTCCAAATTTTGGGATAAATCTCACCGTCCATACATCTATCTATCTAATAAAATACAAATAATTTTGAATTTCTCGCTCACTCAATAAATCATTTTTGTCGTCCAAAGTTTGGGATAAATCCCACCGTCCATACATCTATCTAATAAAATACATCTCTCTATTTATCTAATAAAATACAAATGATTTTGAATTTATCGCTCACTCAATAAATCATCTGGACCGTTTAAAATTTAAGATAAATTTCACTGTCTATACAGTGCCAGAAGCAAGGGACCCAACTAGTATATCTATCTAACAAAATACAAATGATTTTGAATTTCCCGCTCACTCAATAATCATCTGGGCCGTCCAAAGTTTGAGATAAATCTCACCGTTCATACATCTATCTAATAAAATACATCTATCTATCTAATAATCTAATAATAATTTAATAAAATACAAATGACTTTAAATTTTTTGCTCACTCAATAAATTATTTTGATCGTTCAAAGTTTGAGATAAATCATATTATCCATACAGTGTCGGAGGCACGGGACTCAGCTAGTATATATATATAGAGAGAGAGAAGAAGAACCCTAGAGTTTGAAATTTGAACCCCCATCTATTCATGATTAAATAATTAATCCTACAAAGGTGTCCAAACTGAATATATAAATAATCAATATGACAAACACGCACGCATGTCCAATTCAATATAATAAACAGTCCATCAATATTGAATTGGAATTGTATATATCTACTTAGAGGGTAAAGATGACGAAATCAAATAGTCATGCTTTTCTTTCTTTCTTTCTTTAAATATTAGTATAAATTGTAATTTTAATAAATAGTAGGTGATGATATAGAGCATCTAATTATGGAAAGGTTCACCAATGATATCCTTTACCTTAGGCCTGTACTGTTTAATGGGAAGTTGTTTTAAAATGTTTACCCGCATAAAGAGATTATTAAAATTAATTTTATGTTAACTATTTTTAAAATTTAAATTATTAGTAGTAGTATTTTAGGAAATAGACTGCAGCACTGAAGTCAACACAGTGAATATGATGTACTACTCCATATTGTAAAATGACATGCCCACCCACCTACTTGCTTAAAATATAAAATAACCCAAAGTAGTGAATGTAAAGGAATCCTATGCTATTTAATTAGTTAATTATAATTAGGTTGTGATTGCATCATCATCATCACTAATAAGTACTCTTTCCGTCCCAGGATAAAAGTCCGGGTGAATTTTTCACACATATTAAGAAAATGAATGAAATGACAAAATTGCCCATAATAATATGTCCTTAATTATTTTCAATGTAGGTGAAATAGTGACTTTCTAGCTATTCAATTGAAAATATTCTCTCTCCATACTTATTAAATATGGAGAGAGAATTAGAATAAGAAAAGTATGAAATATTGAATTTTACGGGTATAATAGAAAAAAATGTGTAAAAGTTTGATTATTAAAGGAAAGTGGACATTTAACATGGGACTACTCAAAATAGTAATAATGACTTTTATCATGGGACGGAGGGAGGGATGAGTACTAATTAATACTAACAAAAAGATTGGTTAGTTTATAGGAATATTATTTGTAAGGCTGTAAGCGAGCCAACACAGTTCGGGCTCGACTCGAAAAAATACGAGTGACACTCGGATTCGTTAATAATATGATCCAAATATGAGCATTAAAAATAGTTCGAATAAAAATATGAGTAGAATCTGAGCAATGTTATACCCAACTCGTTTAAAATTCAAACTACTCGAATTTTTGATTGTGATTCGCTACATACTCGGTTAATACATATTCGATTAGATGTTCGATACATTCTCTTATAATATAAACAAATTTAAATCAAATTAGAATAATTAGTTATTATTTTGTTTTGTTTTTAATTTTAGTTGTGATTTTATATTTGTAAAGTGTAATAATAAATATATTTTCTCATTTTTAAGTAAAATAACAAATTCAATTTATAATTATATTTATTATAAAACTAGTTATTATGTGGATACTCGAATTCGAGCTTGAATTTGAAATTCGCGAGTAGTTTGAATAAATATTCGAGTCGAGTCGGATCGAATTCGAGTAATAAATATTCGAGTCGAGTAGAATTTGAGTATGCTTTTTCAAATATAATTTAAATTTGAGCCAAATTCGAATACGAATTAATCATTTCGAATCGAATTCGAGTAGCTAGCTCTCTGTTCGCTCCGGTTCGACTCGTTTACGATGTTAATTATTTGTAATCTTTTACTTTTGAACACTTTCCAACGGAGGCCACAAGTCAACTGTTTTGCTTTATCTTTTTACGTAGGTAGGTAGGTATGGTATAATATACTTACATTTTCTTTTATTCTCATAGAACGTAAGAGTTTAATTTAATTCTGAATTTTTTTCTTATAAATTTATATTAAGGTTTGGTTTGTATGATATATTTGGATGTAATGTTTAGTTACAAGTTCAAAAGTTATAAACAATCTATTTATATTTAAATAGATATAAAATTACGTACATTTTTTAACGCACACTCATCCGTCATCCCTCCCTATGTGTATTCTAAAAATATTTATGCCAAGTTTGGATCGAAAGAATGGAATGATTCATTCCATTTTTAGTTGGAATGAATTATTCCATATGTTTTTACTTCCCCAAGGAACCAAATATAATTTTTTTTTATTCTAATCGCAACCAAACACAATATTTTTTCATTCTATATGAATAAATCATTACATTCTCACATTCATTACTCCAATCCAAACGTAACATTAATACTCCTTCCGTCCCTATTTAAATGACGTTTTAGAGATGGACACAAGAATTAAGATAATGATCGGAAAACATTAAATATAGTACTCAATTGTCTATAATACCCTTAAATCATTAATTTATCATAGCACAAGAGTTTAAAGTACCAAGAAAATAGGTAGAGTAATGAGGGGTAATTTTAAAAAAATTATCATTAATTCTCCTAGATTGAAATAAACGTCAATTAATTAAGAACAAATAAAAAATTCTAAAATATCATTTAAATAGGGACGGAGGGAGTACTTGAGTAAACATTTCAATAAATTACTAATATGTCAATTCCATCTGATATAATTCTTCCCATCATGAATTTATATGTTGAAGACGGACCCTAAAATACAAAAGAAAACAAATGTTAAAATTAAAACTGGATAATATATTTCTGGACTGAATACTTAGAAAGTTGGGCCAGTTTTTTAGACGGGTCTTAAGTACTCTTATCATTTTCTAACTACTCCCAATTCTTCAACAAAATCATTACTACTACTACTAATTTCTTAGGGCTGTGAGTTTTTTTTTATGATTTGGAAAAATATGGCGCCTGAGCTGAAATTGAGAAAACGGTCGCAGAAATTTGTCGACCAAGCGGAGTGGGTAGAATGAATCGTCGGCCGGCCGATCGACCGAAGGTCTCATCTCATTATTCAAATAGACAACAGTCCGACGTCGTTTCCGTGCCGTGTAGAAACATGTATGCTTTTTTATACAACATACTACCTACCTACCCACCCCCACTACAAATTAAGCAACTCTTTTGCGATTTGTCAATTAAGAGCCTCCGCCCCTTTCATGGCGTTTGTTTGGCCAATCTGGCTTTGACCTTTAAGCTGAAAATCTCATAGCAATTAAGAAATCATGTTGTTTCTCTAAAACTCATCCCTTTAAGTGGCTCTTAAACCAAACCAATTTGGGGCTTAAAGAATACATCATCATCTAGTATAGTTAATAATTAGATGGAAGATTATACAGTAAACTTGGTTGTATTTGGAGTAATTTCATGGACAACAGCATTCTTGTTAACAAGAAGGTTTCTTCCCAACCGCTCTTTAGATTTTTGCAACCGCCTAGTTTCTACAATCCATGCTTCTTTGGCCGTCACATTATCGGCTCTATCTGTTCAAGATTGGAACTGCCCTGTTTGTCCTTTGGCTTCAGATTCTTCTCCCCCTCAGGTACTTGCATTGAGTCCTAGTGCCTCTTGTTGTTTTATTAGAAGAACATTATTTACAAGATGTTCAAATAAAAAATGAATGATTTTAAGAATTTGTTATACTTTGTACTAGATCTCCAAATTTAGGCTTAAAAATTACTATAAATAAACAAACTTAAATGTGAAATGGTTCGTCAAATGATTTCTGTTGGCCACTTTTTCAGTGTCCTACCAAAAATATAAATATATGCCGAGTTTCCTGTAATGGGTATTTTGGAATATAAAACTGCAGATGAAAGCATTGGCAGTGAGCCTAGCATATCTCATCTATGATCTAATTTGTGGCCTATTCGACAACAAGATTAAGATGGATAATTTGATCCATCATTTAGTGAGCATAGTTGGATTCACAGCAGGCCTTGCCTACAAAAAGGTACCAAATGTTGGTCCATTGTTTATAATTTCCAAGGATTTCTAAAATCATTTTCATGGCTTATTATGTAGTGTGGATCAGAAATGGTAGCAGCAATATGTATAACAGAGATCTCTAGTCCATTCCTTCACTTGAGAGAGCTTTTAAAAGAGTTGGGTCACAGAGACACTGACCTTAATTTGGCAGCTGATGTTTGCTCTCAACTTTTCCACTCATAATTCCTCTTAATTTAAATTTTTTGTTTTCATCTTTAGTTCTTTCCAATAATAATTAATGATGTAAAGTATTATATATATATATATATATATATATATATATATTGCACAGATTTCATTTGCAGTGATTTTTACAGTAGCACGGATGATTGGTGGACCGTACCTCACTTATCTGACTCTTTCTGCCGATAATCCCTTCCTTATAAAGGTAATTTTTATTAGAATTAAAGCAATATTATACACATGCACTGATGCACTAGTAATACTTGGAAAATGATTTTGTACTTCAACTCTACCCAAGCTTTATCAAAAATGTATGTTTGTATGTTTGTATGTTTGTTTGTTTGTGCTGTAGGCAATGGCGTTGGGTCTGCAGCTGGTTAGTGCTTTCTGGTTCTACAAGATTGCTAGGATGGTCAATTACAAACTAACTAAGAGGACTACATCTACATAAGTGTCTTAACTTCTAATCACCATAAGCAATTATGTTTTTTATTATGTGTGGTACATTTGCACTTGCTCAAGAGTTCTGAATTGGCCCTGTTTCGAATTTTTTGATTTCCCCCCCCCCCCACCAGATTATTACATTTTTTAGCAAAAGAAATTTAGACTTTTGAGCAAATTCAATTAATTTCAATATTGTTTATTTGAGTTCTTGTATTTTAAACCCTTCTACCCTTTAGAAAAGAAAATAATAGTAAGAATATCATTATTTAACATATACTAGTATTTTAGTAACAGAATTAATAGTAAGAACTGTTTCAATATTATTCAGTAATTATTTTTAGCTAAGCTAATAAAAGATAACATAACCTCTAGAATCTTAGCAAGGGTTCAAATAAGTCGATGATTGATCAGTTCACTCTGTGACAATTCTTTCGGACTTCACCAGTGAGAGAACTAATGTTCCCCATTTTAACCAGACATGGCAAACTGGTTAAAGAAAAGAAACTCATTCCTAGCATAGCTCTTCACCAATTCCGTTGTCTTGCGAATATTTCCAGTCACAAGCACTTCATCTGAACTGAGCAGTCCTTTCCCCACAATATGAGCTTGAAGTACGTGTTATCAAATCTGGAAGGGGAGGCAAAATCCAAGGGAGAAACTGTTTTCAAGCCATTGTAATATGATCTCCAATGTTGCATCTGGTTGGTTATTCCCATTTTGATTGTATTGCCTTTGCTTGAATGTTACACATCGTGCCATGCCATGGTATGTCCTCCCGCATTCGAAAGTGTACAAAATTCTGGCCTACGAGAGAAGAATGTATAAATATTATGAACTAACCGGAAAGTGCAACAAGATCTACTAAATTAAGGCCTTGGTGTTTGAAGAGTGTGATTAGGTTCTGGATGGTGGAGTTTGAGCCACTTAGACTTGCAGTCCTCGAGTCTTTCCTTCCTAATGGCAGTTCCCAACTTGGTCCACCACTCTGTACCATAGGACTCATTAGCATATCCATTAGCAGTAAGGAAAGGACAGGAAAAACTCAAGAGCCAAAGTTAATAGAATAAGGTTAATAGTTTTCTAGTTGTTTTTCTACGAAACTAAAGAATTAACTGTCTAAGTTGGAAATGTTTAGGGTTTTCTCAATTTGCTTACTAGTACAGTCGAACCGGGAGCAGCAAGGGTGCACAAGAGAATGTCTGAGGACGTGCTTGTTCCAGTTTTGCCTTGATTTCATCTATTACTTCAAATCCTCTTGAGGGAATTGTTGCACACTATCATCCAACAATACTGATGCATCACATCCCTATAACTATAAATTAAAACTTAGTAGCAGTAATACTAAGTCACAAAATTCAATATTAGCTTAACAAGAAACACACGTACTAAAGAGGTGGCTGATTTTACTTGAACAAAGCAGTCATGGAGATGAAGCTGAAGCTAAGAGGTATCAATCCGAGGTTCTTTAGCAGTGGCCTTTTCCAAGAGACGTGACTATATCATTAGCTTGAGGGCAAGTGAACTGGTAGTATCCTGGAGAAAGACCAGAATATCCTCCTCCTCCAAAATTGAAACCTGGAAAAGCTAGGCATATAAAGATACAAAGAATTACTTTGAGATGAGCCATTTTGATAACTGATGAGAAGATTCAGAAGGAATGCAAAAGTTGATAAAGTTCTATGATCCTATAGTATTGTGCCAAACTTATATAAAGGCAATGTGATCAAATCAACCACTCTCCTCGCAGAAGATATGTGCTGACAATATCAATCATTTCAGCTTCTCTTGTACATATCCCGTTTTAGGAAAGGAGATGAGGGTGGCACCGACAGTGGTTCTGGTTTCAGTTTCAACTGCTCCAAGAACAATTATGTCAGGCCGCATATTGTGATTTACTGTTTCGTAAACTTAGATTGATGCTCCAACTTTCCTTTAGGCAATGACTCGTTGTCAAACCATGGGTTCTACAATTTGAAAATGTTTTTCTTACAAGATCAGGACTAGGAGAAGCAATTTTTCACATTGTTTTTTTACTTGAGGCAAAAATTCAACCTCTGTCATGCCACTCTTGGTACTTTTAATATCATGTAGTCAGTCACAAGAGGTTAAAATTATAGAGGTAACAGACACCGACTCAATACTTGAATAACCTAATCCATACGCCACGCCGTGCATGTTTTGTTTATTTTAAGGATAGAAGTATACCTAAAATTCTTTGTTTGAAAAAATGACGGAACTCGATTGCTTGCTTTACAAATTATTCATTCATAGTTATATAGCTCATGATCCATTGTAGAAGGAAGATAGATTTGGCTCTCAAGACCACAATCACGGGCTAGAAGTCTTATTTAGCCTTGTACCGCATTTTAAGGGCATTGGAATAAGATAGGGTAAAATGCACTTTAGGTGTTTTTGAATATTGAGCTCTTTTCTTTTGGGCAACTCAAATTGAGTCTCTTTCTATTCGAAAATTTGGATTTTGAACTCCAGACGCCACTTGGACGTTGACATGCTGACGTGTCACACGTGGCAGACGTTGACATTTTACAATTAATTTTTCACGCTGACGTGGTTGTGTTATAATTTTTTTTTGTAAACAATATGTCCAGTTGCAGGATTCGAACTCAAAACCACAAATTTAAAATCTTGGTCACATGACCACCCGAGCATAACAAGTCTAAATATGAAAATTTTGCAAGGATTAAGCTATATAACAAAACAATTCCTTTTCCACAAATAAATTAAAAGACAAAACATAAATTAAACAAAATTCTTTGAAGATTTTCTTGGAGAATGTGATTCGTGATGCTGTGACATACACGAAGCACGCCAGGATATTTATGCTTTGAAGAGGTAGGGCAGGACTTTGTACGACTTTGGTGGTTGATTTCTAGTTTTAGATGTTTAGGTTTTCAAATTTAGTACTTGTGTTTGTTCTGAAATGTAATGTAATTGCACAATTTAGTTAAATGGAAATTGGGAATTATGTGATATTTACTGTTTAGAGATATTAGGAAAATATTAAATATTTAAGAGTATTATTATATATTACGATAAGTTTATGTTTTAATTATAATTTTGAAGTTTATTAATACATGAGATTAGTATGATTTATTTCACTTATTGTGCATTTTTTAAAATATATTATCAATAATATTTATTTATGTAATTGATAACCAAAAAGACAACATAAATATTTGTAATATATATTATTTTCAAAAAATTAATTAGTTTTTCTCTCATTTTATCAAAACTTATAGAAAACTAATATTGAAATTTATATTAATTGTATTTTTTTTAATGTTTATTCATGATTAAGATATTGAATATGTTGTCCAATTCAATTACGTAATTGCCAGCATAATTATAGATGTTCAGAATGAATTTTTGTTTTCTCTTTTAATTTATTTGGGAGAAAGGAATTGTTTTGTTATATACTTAATCCTTGCGAAATATTAATAGTAATGTTTGTTGTGCTTGGGTGGTCATGTAATCAAGATTCCAAATTAATGATTTTGAGTTCGAATTGGAAAATTAATTGAAAAATGTCAACAACGAAAATGTCAACGCCAGAGATCACGTGTGACACGTCAGCAGGTCAAAAAACACCTAAAGTTCAAAGGATCAATTTACATTATACCCGAATAAGATAGGTAGGTGCCGCTCATTAAATACTGCCATTGGAAATTCTGATTGATCAACAAACCCAGCTAACATCTTAGTGATTTTTTCTTAATCAGTAATAGCTCAATTGTTCACGAGTCAATATTTAAATGAAAACTGCAGCTTAATTGTTTCAGACGATACACTACAACCTGAAACGGAAGAGTTCTTCTACGCGGACATAAAAATTTGACATGAATATATTTGAGTTTCACCTATTTGTATTTTTACACCCCATCGAGGATAAAAATACAAATAGATAAAATTTAAATTCACGCATGTCCACATAGAGTTTTTGGAAACGGAACTATGCAGCCAAATGTTTGACATAGGCCCAAAACCATGTAAAAGTGGTTACAGGACCTAACCAGCATACAACAGAAGGAAAATCAAGTAAAACTGTATAGCACCATCATTGATAATTCACACTGAACTGTGTTCAAGAGGGAGAGATCTACTGCCAACTACTCATCAAAAGTTTAAAATATTTGCACGCGAATGAATATGCTCTCTATACACAAGTGTTTACACTACTTATGTATACAATGAATGTGTATCGAATAACAGTTGTGCTCCTTGCTTTCTCTCTCCAAGACGCATCTTTTGAAGCTTTCAAGAAATACAAATAAAGAGGACAAATGGGTTAGCCTAGTGCTATAGCTGTTTCTATTATTTTTAAACCCACTGGTAAATTTGGTTCCTTTGATCCGCCATGAAAGCTTCAAAACAACTTTGGCAATAGTCATGCCAGTATAATGACAGAACTTACAATGTGAACCATCATTTAAAGACACTGTAAACTAGGGTACACACATTTGCCTCATTGGAGTGAGAAGCCTTGCAAACCGCAGGGGAACATGTGCTCTGACCAGTGTCCCATTCTCTGTATATTCCTACAATCAAAAATATACATATTTAAAAAAGACAAGCTCAATGCGGTGACATTTATGGTATAGAAGGATTGCAAAACATAAGCTAATCAAGCCTTGATAAGTAAAATCAATGCTTCAAGATTGATCAACATTCTCTGTTCATTAGTCTTTATGCCTGCCAACAGTTTTATAGGTTGCAGTGCAAATAACACTAATTTCCAAACATTTATATTTCTGGGGAAACTGTTGCTTGAAATAAAGGCATGAAAATACACTCTTCAACAGTCCAGCCAGGTCCTATTAGGCAGCCTCCTGCTTTCCAAAGAGCTTAGTTAAAAATAAATTTATGTAGAACACGTGATAACGGGGTGTTCTGTATAATCCAAATCTAAACGGAGTCTGAGTTGGGTAAGAGTAGTTTAAGTTGGAAATAAATAGTTAACAGGATTCAACAGGCTGAAGCTAAATTATACTGGATGGAGAAAAGTAAGAATGGCTAGTGTTAAGTGAATGGTGTTAACTAGACTGATACAGAACTAATGTGGCAGAATTAAGTGCTTAGAGGCACTTCGAAATATATTCTCCCCATCCAAAAACTACAAACAATCTTAATTTATAGTTTGAATACTGTTTTTCCTTGGTTCACAAACCTTGAATATGGCTTTTCATTGTTCTTGTAGCTATGCAAGTCCTAAAGCAGGATTCTAAAATTTGATTAGTTATTCATTCTACTCCACTCAGAGCCGACGCAACAAATAATCTGACTCTTAGAAAAAACCATTTTCAAATGTTCTCACTAACATATATAAAAATAAATATTGCATCATGTCAATGCCTTAAACTATTGCTTATTAACATTCTGCCTTCTCATATCCTCTTTCTTCTTGGTAGTCTCAATTGCCTCTTTGCCTCTCTCTCAGTGATTGACTTCTATTTAATTAGACAATTCTTGTATGAACTTACACCACTACATGCTTGTGAACAGGGGTGTAACTACTTAGAGGGCAGCATAGGCAGCTGCCTATGTATGCTGAACCTTTTTTGTTTAAATAATTTTTATTTTTATTTTTTAGTATAGAGGTGAAAATATAATTTAGTAAATTTAAAAGGGCAGACTTAGAGAAAGATTAAACTTAAAAAAGGCAACAAAAAAATTACAACTTCCATGTATATGGCATATCTCAATCCAAATAAATCTTTCTCCGAAATGGTTGATTCAATTTGCAAAGTTTTAACTCTTAAAATTTTAAGATGGGGGTTTATGGGACTTGGTGATGAACTTTGAAAATTAAATTGTAGATACGAAGAAAGATCCTAAATTTTGTAACATGAAAGGAATTGGTGGATTTTCTCAAAATTGGTTAGCAAGAATAAGTATGATTTTTATTCTCTTGTTTATTTGTCGGTTGCAATAATTACCGTGGAAAGAATTTTTTTCAACAATAAATATTGTTATGTACCAAATGAGAGATGAATAATTGATTGATTCTTTAGTTACTTGCATCCAAAATAAAGTATATGAAACCATTGATAGTGACATTATCATGGAACATTTCCAAGCTATGGGTTTAACTAAAAAGGTGGCATTATAATTTGTAGACAATATTATATTAATTATATTTACACACTTAGTAATTTGAGAGTTTAATGTATTTAAGTTTTATTTAATTTCCAAATTCTTTTACTAAAATCCGCCACTGCTGTTTATAAATCCCCTGGTTCCGACCCTGCTTGTGAATTGGGATCTCACAGATTGGCCGGTATAAGTTCTAAAAAAAAGGCAAGAAGGAAAAAAAGTGACTGCTTTTCTTAGTGACATAAACATCTTCACATGAGCAACGATGATTCACGCGCATCACACAACCATCTAAACCTAACTTACAGTTTTCAAATACGTTTGAGTCTTAAGATGCATCCTTCAGGTTTCTGGCATTTTCTAAAGAACTCTCTCTCCCTCCCTCTCTGTTCCAAAGGAAAGCATAACATCTAATGTGGCATTTAAAGGGAAAAGAAGATGCTCCATCAACAACATAAATGAATGTTAAATATCTTTTCCCCCACCCTTACAAAAAGAAATGGTTGCATCTCGTCTCGTCTAAAGTTCCCGCTCCTTGAAGTAAAATATAATTAACAACATATATTACGCAAAAAAGACCATCTTGCACACAAAGATGCTTCACAATCAACATGTATGGATGTCTGAATAATCATTCATTTGGAGGATGGAGGGAGGAAGAGAGAAAGGGCACCTAACTGTGAACAAAAATGACTACAAAAAATAATAAAGTTAAATGAGTTCAGCATCCAGGAGAAAGAATACTTACAGCTCTCTCAACCATTCCAACCTGATGTATGGTATTGAGGAGTTCCCCTTTGTCAAATGGAATCAAAGCTTCAACCCACACCATTGTATCCTGTTAAAAACATCATTTCGATATTTCAGATCATAAAAGAAGGAAATTTGTAACATCCTGGAAGCCAGTCTTTTGCAACAATATTCAACAGAACAGGACATAAAAGTACTGATCATACTGAGAACCTTCAATTTATTCTGCACTGCATTGCAGAATTCTTCCAATCCTTCACCAGTTAAAGCAGATATGCAGATTGTATCTTCATTATTTTTGGCTTCCAATTTGATTCTTTGTGGATCACTAGCTTTATCAACCTATCAAACACCAGCTATAGAAGTCATGCTATGATCAACCTAGGATTTATAATGCAATGCAGAGTGAAACCACATGACTATTTAAAACCATATGATAAATCATCAGTATCAACAACAAGGTAGAGAGTTGTGAAACAAAAAAGTTGAAGTACAACGCTAAAATGAGTTCATAACTGGATTAAAAACCCATACACCCTTCTGGCTCATATCATACTGCTCATATACTTTACCAAAGACAACATCAAATACCAAAAGACAAACCCAAATCTTTAATGATCAGTGCAAGTATTCTAGTCGCAAGAAAACAGAAGAGAAAGGAAAGACTGAAGGGCATCCATAATTTGTTCATTCAGAAATTTATAAATATATTAAATATTTTATATATAGAGTAGAAATATATTCATTCCAATCCAAAAATAGGTAAAGTGGAACTATTTATCACAACAAATTTTACAAATATTGATCCCCTAGTAGTTTGATTACATCCCATCAGAAAAACTAGAATTCCCACCAACTGTCCAAGTTATTTTTTTTTAACCAAGGAAAACGATATAAGAAACTAGAAATAATGTTTCGGAGAAGTTTCCCTAAAGTTTCCTAGAGCTTCAGTTTCCGAACGGATATATGACTTGGTGAGATTTTTCTTGCTTCAAAATATTAACACAAATGGTTGCTGTCTACACCATGGGAAAAAAACAAGCATGAACATTCAAATGTAAAAATGAAAAGGTTGATTGTTATTGAAGTATGTAAACTCGTAACTCTATGATCACCATTTCCAAGTACCTTGTTCCACACCATCAACTTTGGAATCGATGTTGCATGTAGTTCTGAAAGAACTTTATGCACAGCATCTATCTGTTGCTCTGCTAGAGGATGGCTGAACTTGATAACAGGACGTATAAGAAGATATAGGGGATCAGAACAGAGTCTCATTTATGATTTACCAAAAATACCTAATATCCACAACATGCACCATAAGTGATGACTCCGATATTTCCTCCAATGTTGCCCGGAAGGCAGCAACCTACAGAAAGATGTTTGTCTTCAATAATTAAGTACAAAGAATGTTTAAAAAAAGGATGAAATATATAAATTTAAGCTGTAACGATGCTCACAAGTGTAGTTGGTAATTTCTGAATGAATCCAACTGTATCTGTAAGAAGAAATTCCTTCCCATTCTTCATCTGGACAGTTAGGTAACAAGACAAGTATCTGAGTCGCCAACCCAGAAAATGAAAGTAAGATTGCTCAATTAAGATGCCAAACGTAGTTAAAAAAAATCTCTCATCTCTATCTCATATCACTTGTTGCACTTTAGACACTATGAATTCATCTCAATGCAGCTATAGCTCATACATGTACCCACATACATATAACTAGATCTGGCAATATAGTTAGTTAACTGTTGGGTCAAACCATATTAACTGGAACCAAATGGGTTGGTTAACCATTTTTATTTATTCAGGTTGGTTAAAGTTTGGACCTATATTTTTTAAAACAAATATAGTTCTGAACTGGTTAACCATTTTTCAACCCGTATTCCATTCCGATCCGAATCGAAAAGTTCTTTCAATGTGCGTGTGCTTTTAAGATTAAGTCAATGTGAATGTATCCATATACTATTACTATATATAGTATATCTAGCTATTGAATTATTTTGTTCAATCTTTTTTTATGTCATATATATATATATATATATATATATATATATTAACATAATATATGGACACCTTGGAAACATAAAAAATCCTCAAAAATTGATTCTAATTATATATTACATAATACATTGTATATATTACATAACCTCTGTAATATATTACATAATAATATATTAATATACTACATAATAATATATTAATATACTACTATATTACATAATATATTACTTGAGCATAAAAATCAAGGTATATATATATATACTCAATATGTAATTTATGTAGTAAGGGCGTGTATTGTGTTGTAGTAATGGCATTACATTGATAGTATTAGTAAGGGCGTGTCTTGGGGTGGGGTGGGGTGGGGTGGGGTGGGGTGGGGTGGGGTGTACTATGGTGATACTATGGTAATAGTATACTATGGTAATAGTATATGAATGTATTACCATATACTATGGTAATAGTATAGTATATGGTATTCTAGTATTCTAGTTACAAAAAAATTATATTATGGTGTATTTTGAATGTGATTCAACCTTTCTATTAGCAGGTTAATAATAATTTTGAAAAATTAATTAAATATGGAAGGGTATTAATAATTTCAATTTAAAATTTTATTAGTATAGTTTTTTAACATTTTATTATTTATATTAATAATTTTTATATCATATTATTACTTAATTAATTTAAATTTGACGGTCTCAATTTCACTTTTCAAAAGTTCTGTTCAAAAGTCAAAACATCTTAAAATGGTTAATATGGTTTTGAACCATAACCATATAGTTCCAACCCACACAACCCATATTAAAAATGGTTAATATGGTTTTAGTTCTTAAATGGAACCATAACCATATTTTAAAAACCAAAACCAACATATAACCATATTTTGTCAGGCCTACATATAACTAACTCGGCTTAAATATAGTTTACTACCTTAAACTATAGGTCATATTCCACTTCAGTGATCTATCTTTTAATTTTGTCAATTAGATGATTGAACTATTAATTTTTTTCAATTGCAATAAATTGAGTCGCCACGTCAGAAATTGCTGACGTGGCTATCTGGATAGGCTATTAATCAGATGAGTTGTAATAAAAAAATAATTTTTTATTTATTGATTAAATAATTTTGATATAATAGAGGGTAAAATGTTCACAACCCATAAAAATTAAAGCATTTTAGGGTTTTATTTCATCTGAATGGATTATGCTTAAAATTAATTGTTTACTTTTTAGATTTGTATGGATCTGAACTTTGCCCTAATTTGATCTCTCTGCAAACTCCCATTGGTGAAATCGCACTTCTTCAGTCACAAGATCTCCTCAAAAATAGATATCCTCGTCAAAATTTTAATGATTTTGTCATGAAATCCCGTCAAAAATGGAGCTCTGATTGGTCAACACTTACTTCCAATCGGAGAAGAAAAAGCCCCACGGTCATCAGTCCATCGTCGAAACCCAACCTCTGATGGATCAAGTGAAATTGAAATCAACAATAACAAAGAGCAAATTATCAAACACCTCCAGATGGGCAGAAATTTAAGGTTGAAGAATTGGATGATTTTTTGTTTTTTTTGTGAGTAATACTTTCAATGGAAAAACCCACCTCAATGGGAGGGAAGTGTGAACAAGATTTCGTGTTACCTATTTCCAGAAGCAGAATATTTTATCTCATTTTGGGCACACATAAAAAAGTTTTTGATTACACCATACTTTTAACCGGATTCTGTGTTACCTATTTCCAGAATATTCATCATCTTAATATCCAGCTATTTGATAGGAGCTTTCTTGTAGTAATTGTTGATTTTCATCTCCAATGGAAAAAAAAGACAAAAAAGAAAAAGAAAAGAAGATCATGAAGATGTAGATTTCATCTTCAATTTGTTTTGTTTGATTTTTTTTAGAAGATCTATGTTAATTTATGGGTTGATTTTGAGAAAGGAGGAGCTTCAATATTCTTTGTGATCGGAGGCTTTTGACGATAAACAGGAACAAAGTTGAGCTGGAGGAGTTTGACGAATTTGCCCTTTATTATATAATAAATGTGTAATTAAAAATTAAAATATTCTTTTTTAGTTACAACTCAACTGACTAATGTCTCACCCAGATAGTCACGTCAGCAATTTCTGACGTGGCAGACTCAATTTGTTGCAATTGAAAAAAATTAATAGTTCAATTATCTAATTGACAAAATTAAAAGGTGGATCACCGAAATGGAATATGACTTATAGTTTAAGATAGTAAATTATATTTAAACCTAACTAACTCTAGGATAAGGTCTATATTATACCTCTGCATTATGTGGTTTTAGTGCAAAAATAGTAAAACTAATTATATATCATGGGAGACACCATAATCTTGAGAGACTTTCTCTGGACAAGTAAAATAAACAAAGAGACATAAAAAGAAAAGCAGAGAAAAAAAAACAAGCATGTTGTAACATCGTGTTGCTTTGAGTTACTGACTTGTACTCTTCTTGTAGTTGGATCAAGCGTTGCAAATAGTCGATCCTCAGCAAGAACATTAGCCCCTGTTAGTTGATTTAAAAGTGTACTCTTTCCAGCATTTGTGTATCCGACCTTGGAGTAAAAAGCATAATAATACCGATAAAAATTCCAGCATTTTTTCAGTAGTAATGAAACCTTTTAAAATTGAAGTCACCACATATTTCCCCTACCAAAGATACAACTGGTACAGGTACAGAAAAGCGTCTATTCCTGTACTGCTTCCGATGTTTCCGAACAGATTCTAGCTCTTTCTTAAGGGCACCAATCTATTAACAAAATATTCCACATGTTAAGTCAAATTCATCTGTTAAACTTTAAAATTCAGAAATAAATGCACATTGAGTACCAAGCATAATTGTCACGACGCCACGACGAGTCATGGCAGTAGCCGACTGCCTCGACGCCAAGGCGACCGCCATGACGTTGTATAGCGACAAGTCGTTTACAATGTGCAATTTATATATTATTTATTTTACATAACTATATTAGCAATAAAATTTCATATACATTAAAATTCAAAACATAACACTATGAAATAACATTAACTATATTTTTAAATCCCATTGATACTGTTATATAATATATATATATAGTGTATTATTAAATTAATAATTAAGTGTATATACTATATAGTATTTATTTTCAAATTATTTCATGCAACTATCCTACATATTAAATATATTTATTTTTTAAAATTAAAATATACATAGTTAATTAAATATTATATTTTATTTAAAATATTATATATAGTTAATAGTTAAGTGTATATAGTATTTATTTTTAGTTAATATCATAGTTATTTTTTATGTAATTATTTCATTATCATTAAAATTATTTTTTAGTATTTATTTTATGGTAAAAATGGAGGTACACAGTCGTGTAATTTTTAAAGTTACACAGTCTACGATCGTAGAGTGATTTCACTCTACGATTTGTGAATTCACTCTACGATTTGTCAATTCACTCTACGATCGTGGACTACTCTACGTTCGTAGAGTGAAATCACTCTACGATCGTAGACCATGTAACTTTAAATTTACACGGCTGTGTACCTCCATATTCCCATTATTTTATTTTTATTATTCTTGTTTATTTAAATACATGTATATAATATTATTTTATTTTATCTTATCTTAATTTTTTATGGTATCATAATTATTTAATTAATAACTATAAAAATTTAATTATTTTTAACATATTATTTGTTGTTTATTTAAATATATATTAATTTCTTTTTAAATATATGATATATATTAAATATAATATTTTTTGTTTATTTTATTATATATATATAATATATAAATAAATTTATACGTATATAAATTTATATTATATATAGAGACCCAGCAGTATACAGACCCAGCAGCAAAGCAAAAAAAATACATCAGAGACATTATATACATTAGTTATCTCCTAATATTGCATACAGCCACACATAAGCCAAGTGTAAAAAAAATAATATACGCTATACATATGAGTTATGACAACCATACATAGAAAAACTAGGGAAAAAAAGAAATAGAGGAGAAGAGAATAGAATTAGTCGATAAAAAAGGAGAAGTCCAGAAACAGAGGAGAAGAGAAGAGAAGAAGAACTCGGAGAGTCGTCGCCGAACTTGGAGCTGGTCGCCGTCGTCTCTCGCTGCGATGGGCTGCGAAGTCGAAGGCGATAACTGGTCGGAGGTTCGCGATGGGTGTGGGTCTGCAAAGGATGGAGTTGGTCAGAGCTGGTTCGCGATGGGTCTTCTTCAATCTTCTTTGCAATCGATTTCAACATATAAGGGTTTTGTCTTATTTTTTATTTGATGGGTCATGGGTTAGCCCATGGGTAAAAATTAGTTGGGTCAGCCGCCTAGGCGACGCCGTGAGACGTCGAGCTGCCTAGCCGGCCGCCTTGGAAGCACCGATTTAAGTCGCCGTACGTCTTGGACACTTCTTTATCGCCGCAACGCCATAACTATGGTACCAAGAGCTCAAAATCAAAGGTCAATGCATATAATTGTGAGTGTAAACATTGGAATTAGAGTATATTTGAGATCGCTTAAAAATGTGATTAGTGATTCTTCTACTTATAATTAGTTTTAAGAAAGTAGTTTGTGTTTGGTAAATAAAACACTTAAACTAGTAAAAAGTAGAAAGAGTTTTGTTAAAAAAATAATAATTTATTATCACTTATTTCAAGTGCAAATTACTAAAAAAGAAGGTTTGGAGAAGTAAAGATAGGTAATTGGTCAAATTTCTAAAATAAATAGGGATATATTAGTAATATACTTGAACAAACTTGACTATTAGATTTGGCAAATAATAAGAAGTTCCAAATTGGAGCTCCCGATTATTTTCATAAAAAGTGATTATAAAAAGTTTTAAATCAAGTTACCAAACATTTTCTGTTTCTTAAAACTGATTATAAACAGTTTAGACTGATTATAAATGATCCCAAACACCCTCTTAGTATAGAACATGGAGTAGACATCAGCTTGGCAGGCTAAGAGGGCAATTCCAAAAGTACCAATATAGACACTGGAAGGACATCGCGAAGGACATTAGTGTTCTTTACTTATAAAATTATAATCTGTGTGACAAAAATTACTTGATGATACAAGAAGATGTAATTATTTTTCTTGGATAATGCCATGTAAATTCATTCATCTATACTTGTGACATGTTGCAAGTCACACTTTGTATTATAGTTGTATCAATTAGATTTCCAAATCAGTTGTACACAATAATGGAAAAGAACTTTACCTTTAAGAAATAAATATACATACTATGGTGTAGCTAAACACTTTATGTATGTTGTTTCCTAGCAAGTGTTTCTTCTTCGTATTCATTCAATACAAAATTCTTAAATGTTTTTCCAAGATAAGTCGAACACTGATGATTTAATCCATAAAACCAATTCTCATTGGGATTATGGCTTTACAATACACTACACATTCCCATTATTGTTGTGCATGCACACACACAAACACATATGTACTAGTTAACCCAACAAAGCAGTTGGGTGTAGAGTTTTGCAAATCAATCATTGCTCTTACCATTCAAAAAATAAAAATAAAATTATAATAACGAACAGAGTTTTGAACCCAATGAGATGGACCTATTAGAGGCATTTATCAAGAATTCACTGCCACTTGAGCCAATTCCTTGGGGCCCCCTAATTCAATTAAATATATTTTAGGTAAACAGAACAAGATATTAATAACAATGACTATAGATCTTATAGGGTGTCACATTGTACCTCAAAAAGAACATAAACAAAGAGTATTTGAAGGATATCTTAGAAAGAACTAAGAAGTGATGTAAACAACAGCTTATACGCCCAAATCCTTGTGGATCTCACGACTATAAATCAAACTCTTTTAACTGCCAAAAAAAATTGAAAAACTTGGACAAGCAGATGGGCCCGTATTATTATAAACTGAACAAAGAAGTTTTGATACATATTTAGACACATAGACTGTAGACATATTTCGAGATTCATATGCATATGCATGCACACACATACATATATTGCAAGGATGACTGCTTACTTGAGTACGTAAAATACGCTTGTCCACTTCAATCTGTTTCTCACCCATTCCTTTCACTTGTCCTCCAGCTTGGCGCTCAAGATGTGTCCACATTTTTGTTAGCCGTGGTAACTGGTATTCCATTTGCGCCAATGAAACCTACGAGATGATAGTATTGTCAGAAGCAAGCAAAGAATTGCAGAATATTTTTTCAGAAAATAATATCATATTGCCTGTAAAGCTGCTTCACGTGTTGCTGCTCTCTGGTCAAAGATATCTAGGATGAGAGCAGTGCGATCACATACTCTAACATCTCCACCGAAGGCCTTTTCCAAATTACGCAATTGTCTGCAAATGAGCATCGCAATCAGAATATATAGTTCCTCCAAATAACAACAGCATTTCCCCAAACCAAAATCAGACTCAAGGCCTTGAGCTTGATGAAATTTATAAGCAAAAACAAAAATCACGCAGCTACCCAATATAATGGTCTAAATAATAATACATAACCTACCAATTGGGAAAGATCCAAATACAACATACATAAGGAAAAGGTATAGCAGGTCTATAAAATCCAAATAAATATATTTGGCTTAAATTCAATGTCCTTTATGATGTAGTGTTGACGCCAAAATGTTGCAAAATACCCTTGTGGAAGAAATAGGAAATTTACAAAACTAACATAAGAAACATGCAAGACATAGTACCATTTGAATGCCCCTGTAAGAAGCAAAAGGCAGTAACAACTACAAGCAAGATAAGGAAAGTTATCTTGTGGTGGGGTTCAGACAAAATCAAGGAATTTAAATGACTAAGGGGCTGTTTGTTTAGAACTTAATGGGTCTGAATGGCTGAATCGGTAAGTGGCTGAATCATTAAGTGCGTTTGTTTTGAAAAAAATCGTCTGAATGGCTGAATCGGTCAGATGCGTTGGCTGAATGGTTAAGGCTGAATTTTTGGTCTGAATGGCTGAATGGTTGGCTGAATGAAGTAAAAAAGATTAAAAATAATAATAAAAATAATAAAAAAATATTAACTATTATATTATGTAATATTAAATAAATTTACAACAACTTTGAATTTTTTTCAGAGGGGTAAAATATTAAAAATATGTCATTCAGATCTTTAAGATATGTCAGTTATCAAACAGTTTTTTTCATTCAGATTCAGATTCAGATTTATTCAATTTTTATCAAACACCCCCTAAGTTGTAGAAACTGGAGTTAATTCAGACTAAAGAAGTCATAAAGAAACGAGGATGGCTAAAATAACACAGGTCAACAAAATGTTGGACACAAAAATTGCTTTAAGGTTTACTAGAGGCTATTACCCCATTGCACTATGGAGGTAAAAGAATGAAGTTTGCATATTGCTCGTGAGGGTGGTGGTATATTGTTTTAGTTTCCACCAAAAGAATTTGAACATCGTGAAACCTTCACTAGTGACAATCTAGTGGTAAAAAATCATAAAACAATTTCTTTCAGAAAACACAGCAAAGCACTACTACCTCCGGTCCGCAAAAAGAGTATTTTTGTTCCATGTTTATTCCTAATTTGTTGAGTGTTTAGTTTAATAGTGATCACATGATAATGAAATTTAAACCAACCCTGGTGAGAGCTCATCATCAAATATCACAGTCTCAACATCTAGTGCACGAATTGCACTCTTGATTTCTGCAACCTTGCCAGATCCAATATATGTCCTCGGGTTTGGAGTAGCAAGTCTGGATAATATGAGAACAAGCAAACAATATGAGAATTGGAAATGAGATGTTTCCCACACAGAATTGCACCAGGTTGAACTATTAGGAAAATAGAAACATATGAAAGAAAGCACGTTACCAAAGCGATAAAATTAGCAGCAACAATGCCCTTGCAAACTAGTATGCAGTAAAGATAGCTTAGGGCCTTTATATCACTTAAAAGCTACAAATTTACTAAAATTTAACAACTTAACAAGACACATTCCTTGTAGGTGATGTCACTACAAGGAACATGTTCTACTTAACCAGATCCTGTCCACTTTGCATTAAGCATAAGACACAGCAACAGTATAAGCCAAGGTAAAAGCCGCAAATGCACTAGATTCTGTTATCTATCTCAAAGGAAACTATATATATATATAATAACTTATTTTGTAGAAAAAGATTTGTCAAGGATAGTATTTGGTACTATATCCTTAAGACAATTATGCCCTTCGTATGGTGCTCAGAGTTTATAACACTTGTTTCCCATGATATAATGACACCGTATACTTTAGTAGCACTACAAAAAGTTTACTCTACGAACCAAAAATAAATGTTCTAACTCTCTCTTTTTATAACTATGAAACAGATGGAATAACTATGAAATTGCTTGTGAATGAGTGAATTAAAAGGCTGCCCCCTCATATCTATTTATAGGAGGGGTTGGTGACCCTTTAGATGGGCACTTAACCCTTGAAAAGGCATGGGATACTACTGAAAAGACATGGCCTGGCATCCTTTGGTCAAAACGACGTAGTTTTGATCATTTGCAGAATGGGCGCGTCTATTCGGACCTATAAAACGACGTAATTTTAGCATTAGCAGAACAAAAACTACGTAGTTTTGCGCCACAAAACGACGTAGTTTTGGGCCGTCCGTTTAGACCGATACCCTTTCAACAGATACCGCTTCTCAAAATGACACAGTTTTGATAATATAATAAATACCGTTTATCAAAACGACATAGTTTTAATAATAGAATTAAATAAATAAATTTTGTCTAAAAAATTATATACAAGGACCCAAACCCACGTGCCCGAGCCGGCCAGCGGCACGCGTATGGGTTCGGACCAAGCCTTGGCTAGGTCCTCTCCCTTCCACAAAAGTGAGGTGCCTCTTGGGGCCCAAACCCAAGAGCAATTTTCTTGTTTATAAACATATTAAAAGTTTAATTCTTAACCTATGTGGGACTTGATTTTTTCCCACATGTATTTATTATCATTTATCATTTTCAAGTGTGATATTTGGGAGTTAATATCTCATTCATTACTCTATGAATTTGAACTTCCAAATACTTAATATAATCTACTCATGGAGTAGAACACATTAATATATGAAATCATTAAAATTAATTAATGACACCCACATTAATTTAGACTCAAATTCTAACAATCCCCCACATGAATGATATTGACTGTCAGCCTTATGCAAATGTTATGCAGACTCTGTGAGAGAGAGAGAGAGACAAAATTAGAAATCATTTGTATCGAGAGAGGTAGCTTTTAGCTTTGAACCTTCCCTTGTGAAAGACTATCGGGTTTACTGATTGTCCAGTGAACGTGATGTCTTGAACTGTCCAATCGTTTGTGTAAATCGAGACAATAGTAATTCACATAGAATCTTTCCGGACATTATTTGGTTCTCGTGCTTTTGTTCATTTTGGCCTCGAACAATCCCGAATTTATGAGTGTTTTAGAGAAGCATAGCCTTCTCCCTCTCATAGAATTGGCCCAGTTCACACTCACATAGGTGATTCTTAATAAGAGTATCATGCCATACTCCACGTGTTTATCAATATTTAAGAATCATTAAAAGCATAGCTTATCTTGTAACCGCTGCATGTATCACTATCTCATATCATAGGAATGAGCAGAAAAATTAATTTCTTCATAGTGATTTGGTTGAATCGTTCACAATTTAGTTGTCCCTTTGAATCTAGATCTTGGGATCTCCAGTCAACTAGGTTGAATTTCCATCATGACAATCCTTGTTTATAAGCTTTAAACTCATTCCACTCGAAGTTATTTTTACTTGTTCTCTAGTCAAACATTTAGTCAACGGATCCGCTATATTTTCTTTTGACTTTATGTACTCAATAGACATAATGCCGTTAGAGAGCAATTGTTTTATGGTATTGTGTCTACGACGAATATGTCTAAACTTACCATTATACATGTGACTATGTGTCATTCCAATTGCTGATTGATATCACAATGGATACAAATAGGCGGCACAGGTTTAGGCCACATAGGAATATCTTTTAAAAAATTACGAAGCCATTTAGCTTCTTCTCCAGCCTTATCAAATGCAATAAACTCAATTTCATCGTTGATCGAGCAATGCATGTTTGTTTAGAAGATTTACATGATACTGCTCCTCCACTTAACACTTAGTGTAAACACAAAACTACTTGTGGATTTAGAGTCTTTTGTATCCAATATCTAATTCGCATCACAATATCCTTCAAGTACTGCTGGATATCTTGAGTAGTGCAATCCAAAATTTTGAGTGTATTTTAAATACCTTAAAACTCTTATAATCGCTTTCCAGTGATCTTGTCCTGAATTGCTTGTAAATCTACTCAATTTATTGACAGCTTGTGCTATGTCAGGACGTATACAATTCATTAAGTACATAACGCTTCTAATTATTTGTGCATACTCAGGTTGTGATATGTTTTTTTCTTTATTTTTAGACAATTGTAGATTTATATCTACCGGTGTTCCCACATGATTGCAATCATATTGATTGAATTTCCCGAGTATTTTCTCAATATAGTGTGATTGTGATAACACTAACTCATCCGATGTTTTAGAAATTTTAATTCCTAATATTACATCGACAACACCCATGTCTTTCATGTCAAACATATTATTTAACATTCTTTTAGTAGTTTTAATGATTTCATTATTACTACCCATAATAAGCATATCACCTACATAAAGACAAATAATGACATACCCATTCTTAGTGTCCTTGACATACATACATTTGTCACACTCATTTATTTTGAAACCATTTGATAACATTGCATTGTCAAATTTTTCATGCCATTGTTTAGGTGCTTGTTTTAATCCATAAAGGGATTTTACAAGCCGACTTTCTTTTCTTATCCTGGAACAATAAATCCTTCTGGTTGTTCCATGTAGATTTCTTCTTCTAAATCTCCATTCAAGAAAGCTATTTTTACATCCATTTGATGTATTTCTAAATTATATATAGCTGAAATGACTATTAACATCCTAATTGAGGATATTCTTGTCACAGGAGAATAAGTATCAAAATAATCTAAACCCTCCTTTTGCCTGTATCCTTTGATTACAAGGCTTGCATTATATTTGTCTATAGATCCATCTGCTTTCATTTTCTTCTTGAATATCCACTTATATCCAAGAGGTTTATAGCCTGGTGGGTGATTTACTAATTCTCACGTATGATTGTGCAAAATAGATTCTACTTCACTATTTATAGCCTCTTTCAAATATGGAGCCTCGGGACTTAATATTGCTACTTTATAGGTTTGAGGCTCATTTTCTAACAAATAAGTTAAAAAATCTGGAGTATAAGATTTTGATGTTCTAGCACGTTTACTACATTTAGGTTCATTAATATCTTCTAAACCATAATCACTGTCATTCACAGCATCATAAGTTCTTTTATTTGAACTTGTTTTTTGTTCGTTAGAACTTGGCTCTTGTTCCTTTTTATTAGGAAATATTGTTTCAAAGAATTCAACATCTTTTGCCTCAATAATACTATTTTCATGTATTTACTCTATTTTTGATTTATTAACAAAAAATCTATATGCACTGCTATTATTAGCATAACCAATGAATATACAATCTATTGTTTTCGATCCTATTTTCACCTTTTTGGGTGGAGGAACCATTACTTTTGCTAAACACCCCACCTATCTTAATTTTTTTATCAAGTTGGTTCTCAACCTCATTTTTGTAATGTATAAACATTTTCAAAGTCTCAACTTTACTTCTCAATAAGTAAACATAACAATATCTTGTACAATCATCTATAAAAATGATAAAGTATTTCTTACCTGCTCTTGTCTGTATATACTTTAAATCACAAATATCAGTGTGTATTAATTCAAGAGGCTCTGTACTTCTTTCAATTGATTTAAAAGAAGATTTCCGAAGGTTTGCCTCAACGCAAATTTCACATTTATGATTAGAGTTTATCTCACATTTTGGCAAACATTCCATATTAATTAATCTACATATAATATTCTAATTAACATGTCTAATCTACCATGCCATAAATTAGATGACTCAATAGTCATCTAATTTAAGCAGAAGATGTGATTTTATTAATTTTGGAAGGTATAATAGTCATTACATTCATTTTGAAGAGTCCATTGCTCATATAACTTTACCCCACATACATTCCATTTTTAGTTGGGACAAATTTGTCTGATACAAAGACTAATTTAAATCCCTTTTAACTAAGAAGGGATCCTGACACTAAATTTTTCCTAATATCAAGCACATGGAGCACATTGATGAGGGTGAGTTCCTTGACAGATGTCATCTTCAGAATCACCTTTCCTTGTCCAGCAATCTTAGATGAAGAAGAATTTCCCATGATATATTAACTTATCTTGTAGAAAAAGATTTGTCAAGGCTAGTACTTGGTACTATGTCCTTAAGACAATTATACTCTCCGTATGATGCTTAGAGTTGATAGCACTTGTCTCCCAGGATACAATGGCATTGTATACTTTAGCAGCACTACAAAAAGTATACTCAACGAACCAAAAATAAATACTCTAACTCTCTCTTTTTATAACTATGAAACTAATGGAATAACTATGAAATTGCTTGTGAATGAGTGGATTAAAAGGCTGCCCCCTCCTATCTATTTATAGGAGGGGTTGGTGACCCTTCGGATGGGCACTTAACCCTTAAAAAGGCATGAGATGCTACTGAAAAAACATGGCATGGCATCCACGTAGTTTTGATCATTTACGGACTGGGCGCGTCTATTCAGACATATAAAACGACGTAGTTTTAGCATTAACAGAACCAAAACTACGTAGTTTTAGACTGATACCCTTTCAGCAGATACCGTTTCTCAAAACGACACAGTTTTGAGAATATAATAAATATCGTTTATCAAAACGACACAGTTTTGATAATAGAATTAAATAAATAAAATTTAAATAAATTTTGTCTAAAAAATTATATACAAGGACCCAGACCCACGTGCCCCGAGCCAGGTCGGTCAGCGGCGGCGGCGCGCGTGGGTTCGAACCAAGTCTTGGGCAGGTCATCTCCCTTCCACAAAAGTGGGGTGCCCCTTGGGGCCCAAACCCAAGAGCAATTTCCTTGTATATAAACATATTAAAAGTTTAACCTATGTGGGACTTGGTTTTTTTCCACATGTATTTATTATCATTTATCATTTCTAAGTGTGATCTTTGGGAGTTAATATCTCATTCATTACTCCATGAATTTGAGCTTCCAAATACTTAATTTAATTTACTCATGGAGTAGAACACATTAATATATGGAATCATTAAAATTAATTAATGACACCCACATTAATTTAGGCTCAAATTCTAACAGATTCTACAATCTAATATATCATTGTAGCTAATCTTACATAAGAACCAGCAAGTGCGAAGCAAGAGACATGCAAGCCAGATCCAACTAGAATGCTTAAGGATTGAAGAAACTAATTTGCCAAACTATTCATTCAGAGGTTATCAGCACACATCAATTGCTTTGCTACTTTAGAGTCCTTCCAACAGCTATTGATGATTCGCTATTTATTTCCCAATGACCACATTTTATGTTTTAAACTTCTAAAGAGGACTCTTGGAATGTCCTGAAAAAGAAAGGACTCTCAACTTGAGATAGAGGAAGCACAAACTTTTGATATGTAGAATCAACAACCATTAGTCCAGCAGTGTCAGCTAGCTGGGTCAGTTCCTTGAGTGATTCCTCTATACCAAATGAATCATCCTTGTCACCTTTGCGAGCAACACCGACAAGGTAGGCCTTCTCTTCAAAAACCTGAAATTTTCAAAAGTAATAGACACAGTTTCTAGCTAGCAAAATAAATGAATCAGGACCCATGCCAGAAGACAGTATCAGGCTCATTTTTTCCTTGAAACTGTAGGACGGTCTCAGTAATATTAGATAATTACGTATAGTTTTCAATCTCTATAGGCATCCAGACTCACTATTAATGGATTGAAAAAAGTATGGCATGGTCTATCACACTCTTGAGCATCTGAATTTTGAAAATTAAGATTAGTAACTGCTCTACTCAGTAGTGGACGTGACACTAAACAATTACAATTTTCTTGTTAAAATTTAGAATAGAAATCCAGAAACAACTTCAGTTATTAAAAAAAATATCAATAGGATTCAAACAGTGGTCGCAAGATATAATATTCCTTATCTCAACCATAATTATCCTCAACGCAGAAGTCTTACTAAGAAATTGAAGAACCTTTTTCTCTCTAAATGCATAGGACGATTGGAGAGAGGGAGAGAGAGAACTAACCTCCCTTCCGTTTCGCAGCTTGAATCTGGTATCCGAACTGTCGGTATCATCTTCCTTCTTCGAATTTTTTTTCGTCGGGGGACGACTTTGAATAATTTTCTCTTCTACTACTTGTGTCTCTGAAACAGCTCCATTATCAATCACTGCAGGGGTGTCGAACGAAACGGTGTCGTCAGGTAATAAAACTCCAACTCCGTCTTGTATAACTCTTCTGATGTGTCGGAAAGAAGTGTAATTTGTGGGTCTTCGAAGGGTGAAACGAACTGGGGGAGGAGGGTTAGGGTTTGACAGCCATCGATAATCAGAAACAAGTGATGGCCGTAGTATTGAATTGAAGCATGAGGACATGATAGTATTATAATTTTGATTAATACAACGTTGGTTATTAGACCTCCCAACAGCTTTAATTTATGGTCGATTCCTTACATTCTGAGTATTACTTTACTGTCATGTTTGATTACAGGTTGCCCCCATACATACATACTTACATACATACATACATACATACATACATACAAGAAAGCGCGTAATTGTGTTATCCACTCCTTGTTTTTCATTATGACAAGATACTACACAATACGGTATAAAAAAATACAGGTAATTGATATTTTCATAATTTTATATAATTTTTTCTCACATAAAAGTGGATTATTTATGTGAGACGTACCTAATGCAATTAATATTTTTATATGTGAAAATATTAATGAGCTTTGGATATGGTGTTTTGTGGGTGACCCACACTTTTTAATAACAAAAAACATATTTGTCACAACCGACTGCATAATTAATATCTTCACGTCTAACAAAATAAATATTACACAAAACAGATATGGAATTATAGACGCTATAATATCATAATATATCACAAAGAAAAACAGAACGGACGACAAAAGTAAAGTTTGAAGTTTGTTACACTTGACCACAGTAGTAACATAAATCTCTAAAGAAGGGCACCACTGATTTACAAGTACACCCAGCGTTGCCTAACAAGCAGCTTTTAAATTCCTCTTCTTTTTTTTCGCACCCAAAGTAGATAGGGAGTCTGAAGAATAAACTCCTCGCTTTTACCTATTCCTTTTGAAAGGAAGGAAAGACATCTGGTTTTATAATTAATAGAAAAATGAGGTGAGCCTTAATGGCAACCGCTCATTTCTGCAATTACACTTTGTCATCATGGAACCACCACCTCGTCTCCTTTGGAGATCTACCATTCCTACAGTTCTTCACGTAACGATCATTGTCTGCTGGACGTTGCTGCAAAAGAATGAAGAATTTTACATCATGTTACACTCAAAACAACATATAGTGCAGAGCATGGGGTGGGGAGAGAGGTATTCTAAATCTCAACAATTTTTACTCAAACCTTCACCGTGGAGCTTGACAACATGGAGAGAATGCTGATGCAGATAGAACTTACAGTCATGGCTGGGGACCACGAATCATACAAGATATCTGTGTATTGTAGATAAGCCATTACACAAAATGCCAGCCACTCAAATAGTTGGTTAGAGAAAGAAAAAGATTACAAATAGTCACGAGCACTTCTTCCTTCTCACCCACCACATAAAAAACAACAGAAGGGAAACAACAATCTGTAAGCTCAAGTTGCTCAAGGAATAAAAGGGTAAACACTGTAGCACTCAACTTAGCCCCATAGCATTCATCTGGATGTTTCTTACTTGATAGCGTAACTGCAAATCTGAAATAGTAAATGTGCAAAATGGTTTTTTGGTGCCCATTGCAGTCTTCCTAAACTCATATGCTATATCATGTTAATATCCAAATACAGGAGTTCATCTGCAAGTAATACTCTGGTTTTGGTATTTGATACTCGTACACTCTGCATGTTTAGCTAACGGCCTCTGGCGCTTCTAGAGAATCTTGTTCGTATACACGCAGGCCACAGCTTATTCCAAACAAAACTTATTTACTCACAGATGTGACTTATTTGGTCAAATGCACCCGCACTAAGAAGATAAAGTGCAGTAAAACCCCATACGCACCCAAGCACAGGTTGTTTTAAACACCAATGCAGTTAACCAAACAAGTACAATATGGTGTTGTTACAGTGAGTAGCTATGATTTCTAGCGGCAGTCAAATCAAGATAAAATTTAACAAATAAAACTGATCTCCTAGTCCTATCAAACAAGCTCAATTCGTGAAGGTCTTCCACCTGAAGACGACACTAATTACAATTTATTCACCCCCAATAAATTATGGAGCTAAATGGAACCTCATGAGATATTGAGATCAGAACTCTAGTTTGGGCAGCCGTTAAATTACAAGATAATTTAATTTATCTGTATTAACAAATATTTGCATCACAGAACCAACTTTGATGAATGTTCCAATTTACTGTCATGCTTCAAAAATATATAGCAAGTTACTTTTGTCTTCTAGATTTTGAGGCCCGAACATCTACAGAAGTTTGCCATAAATTGTCAATAGAACATAGTTACCATAATAGCACTTCATCACATTTACTATTTAATAAAGGCAGCATCTCTTCACCTAATTTAGATCATATATGAGAGGGGAAAAAATTAAATTAAACTACTCTTCAATGAAATTATAGTAGGGATTGATATCAGACCTCATCCCATGGTTCCCCGCCTCGCCCTGAACAAAACGTGGCACGACCACAAGGTTTTTTACTTCAAGTGGGGATTGGGGCAGGGAATCATCGACTAGTTTCACACGGAGATTGGGACCCCGCCTCGTCCTGAACAAAACGGGGTGCGCCCACAAGGTTTCTTACTTCAAGTGGGGATGGAGGCAGGGAATCACCGACTAGTTTCAGACGGGGATTGGGAATGATTAGTTTTACACGGGGATGGAGAGGGTTTGGTAATAATTTACCCACCCCGAACCCGCCTTGAATGCTTATATACTACTATCATTAATATTTATTCCCTTATATATATGTATACTACAATATCTGGACCCCCAAAAATATATTATGTATAAGAATTAAGAACAAAATCCTTTAGCTATTCTATTTAAGCCTTAACAGAGTAGCCGTGAGCACAATAGCGGGGATCTAGTTCAATTGATTAATTTGAGTATCGGAGTCGATGTTCTAAAAAGCGTAAGGCATACCTAGGAAGTAGAGGGAACTTCGAGCGCCTATACCTTGTAGGCGGCACCTATGCAGTTTCCTATATGGGTCATAGGCGGGCGCTCTAGGCGGTATAATTTTTATTTTATTTACTTTTTATTAATGGAAGTGTTGAGATGGAATTTAAAACATACCAAACTTTAGCATTATGAGCATTATTATGAAAAAACTTTGACTAGGTTACTTTAGTATATTTTTTCTGAGGAGACTATGGGTCACCTATGGACTTTTATGGTAGTGGATCTTGCATAGTTTTGAGAAGGCGGCTATAGAAGTATCCCGATAATGTATTCTTCTTTTTCAATTCTTTTTGTTCTTTTCTTTCTGAAAGTGTTGATGCTAAGGCAGAGAGGGAGTTCTTGCGACTCAGACAATTCATGAATTAATTTGATTACTAGGCACGGCAGTGAAGAGGCCTTCAACTCCTAGGCGGACGCCTAGACCTTTATTTAAAACACATTTGGAGGAAACACATGACTTCCATCCTGCGGAATAATGCTCACATACTTGCATGTTATTGACTGTGAGGCATACTGATAAAGGCATCCTCAACTATTGATGGCTTAAATAGGTCGCTGTGGGTATGCTACCTTGAACTTTGCACCAAGGTTTCATAACAATTAATAGGCTCAAGGAGACTATGGCCCAAAGCTGTGGGTTGAACAATCTTCTTAGATTGAGTTGCCTGCGTGATGGCAACCTTCCTCAGGGTAAGGCTGCAATCCAAGCCAAGGAGATAAAATCACAAGGACTGCCCAGAATACTTGGGAAGTAGATTGAAAATGGGTACAAGTAAAATAAGCAAGAAGTGCATAGCATTTGAATTACTCAAAGGGACTCAAAACTTTCCATACAATCCACTGTTTCGGAAAACACAGAAACAATGAGCTAACCAGGTAAACATTATAAGAAAACAGAGAAAGATGCATGAAACTAGATATTTCCGTGACACAGGGTAGCGAGACAAACCTAAACAGATGTGGCCATTACTATATATGTGAGGATGAAGTGGAGCCGGAGGAATAAAAACAACCTGCAAAACCAAAACAGTTGTAAACAAGGTTTACAAACCAATTAATTATCTCAAGAAAAAGGCATTGATTGGCAAGTGAAATTTGAATGGAAATCTAGTTCAACGAAATTCAAACCAAGTTAAAATTTTAATTTTATTATTTATACACGATTTGTCCTCCTTTCCTTTTTGGTTGTCGCAAAATCATGGACATTATCAACTTACCATTGTTTGAACATTATTAATTGGGATGGGGTCCATAGCAATAAAGAAGGTAAATTTAGAACTCAACAAAACTTTAATACCATTTTTCACATTATCTTAGATTCGGTGGAATGTCAAAAGAGAACAACTAAATTGGGATAGAGGCAATAAAACTTATGTGTTATTCTTATATGGAATTGCAATTCCGTACCTTGAACCTGAAAGTTATTTACGTACTCAAAACATTACGACTGAATATGAATTCTAAAATTAAGACCCACCAAATCAGTGGAAGAATTTAAAATCTTCTTTAAGAAAAAAATCTTATTAACATAAAAACAGAAACATCAAATGAGGACAATATGCAAGTCAAAACAAACACGTACAAATCCTTAATGAAGAACAATCTCCAGCCCTAATGAATATCCTTAATAGAAGTACAATTACAATTCTAATACTCATAATGCACCCAAATACAAATTTGGAATCATATGATCAGCACAAGTGCTCAATTATAATCCTCAGAAGCAATTTTTTTGGGGTCCATAAACCATTACAATTGCCAATCAGGGTCTAAAAGGGATTATATGTCCTCTAGTATTTTGAACACTGATATAACAAACTCAACTCAAAGCAATCAACTAATACAAGATGAACTCATTTCTATGAAATATACTCGTAAAAGATATCTGTTTTTTCCAATCTCTACTCTTTTCTTGAACTTTTTGTAATCACCCAAACAAAGGGCAAAAAGTTACCAAAATGAGATCAACTAGTTATAAAAGAAGCCTCACCTGTGGAGCTTCCATAGGGTAATGTTCAGGAAAATCAACTTGAAGCTGGTAGGTTTCGTTGGTATACAAAGTGCCGGGTGCACCGTTGACTTCAATTACCCATCTTTATCGAGAAAACATTGATAGATTAAATTATTACAAAAAAATACGATTAATTCACCCCAAAAGTAATCAATTAAAAGGAGAAAGACTTGAAGAAGGGGAAAAAAACCTTTGGAGATTATCAGTGACTTTGTGTTTGAATCCTACGGGTGGATTAACCTGCCATTCCAGTAGCTCTTTCTGCAGTCGATTGCAGGCGATCTTGCTCAAAGCCTACTTATCAATTAAATACAATTGAAATTAGGGTTAGAACTAGGGTTACATAAAAGTTATAGATGTAAATAAATTTACCAAAAGAAAGAACCTTGCGAGAAGAAGCGGAGGGGCTAGTCATGGCTGCTTGCGATTGAGAGAGAGAGAGGTCTGGTTTTTTATTATTTTAGCCAGGCCCTGGTTTGTGTTTTGTAGTCTTCTCTAATTGGAATTTGGGCCAAATCTCTCTTGTACAACCATAATTCACAACTTTGTTTACTCAAAAAGTTAGAATATATTCGACTCTACTTGCTTTAATATAGATATCTCTGTATATAAATAAAGCGGCTCTTGGAGAACCAATGACGTGGTTGATATTTTGTGTCATACTTATTTTTTTTTGTATCTTTATAATTTTAATTATATTATTATTATTTTAATTTATATTTTTTTAAAAATTTATAACTTAATAATTTAACTCAAATAATTTGTACACGCAACACTGAATGCTAGTAGATACAAAGAGAGGGAAAAAATATTGTAAATTTCAGTACGGGCACATAAATAAATTATTTATATATTTATATTTACATATAAATAATTATTTATATATTTATTGTGTATCATTGTATGTACAGAATAATACACAATTTAATACTTGAAATGGCTTTGTGCCTTTCACATTTTTCTGTCATGCAGTGGAATGAAGAAAATGTATCTATATATAAATATTTTAGTATTCTAAAATATTAAATCTTTAAATACGTTACAACTATATTTTGAAAAAATAGTACTTTTATTTCAAATACTTTATGAGCAATATTCTCATAATCGGATCGTTCATCATATTGAAAAAGGTATCAGGTGGGTGGGTCACTAGTCCAACCAATGATCGAACCGTTATTGACTCAGTGTCGTCATTAATATATAAAAAATATATATTATTAGTAATTAATAAAAAAAATTAAAATCTCCATTTTTATGAGTTAAAACATAATAAAGATGAGTTACAATATTAATAAAAATAGTTAATTTTAATATTGATTTTTTTTTGTTACAAGAAAAAAAATTTAAAATCGAGTTAATTGGGTCAATTAACTGAGTTTACCGGTTCGACCGGTGGTCAACCTGAGGTTTGACCAAAATCGGGTCATTGGTCCAAATCGGACCGAAAGACGGACCGATTTCAATTTTTATCGGTCCGATTTGAATTTTAAAAAGTTCCGTTTTTTGAAAAAATTCTGTTTTTTTTAAAAAAATATGATTTTTAAAAAAAAATCTGTTTTTAAAAAAATTTGTATTTTTTTTATTTTATTATGTTTTTGTTATTTTTAAAACATTAAAATGTTTCTTTTTTTATTTTTAAAATCTGTTTTTTGATTTTTTTGCCACATAAGCAATAAAATCTATTTTTTTGCCACGTCAGCCATATTTTAACATCTGTCAACTTTTTTTAATGGAATGACCCAATTTTACTATTTTAATTAGTTTAATGGGGTAATCCAAAAAATTAAAAGTTCAATGGTGTATTAAGTAAAACTTGTCAAGTATAGTGGTGAAAAACATAGTTTTGCCGAACAAAAAGGAAAGGGTGAGCTTAAATAGTCCAATAAAGAATATCATGACTAAAATAATAAATAATAAATTATCTTTAATCTTCAATAGTGATCAATCTGAAAAAATTTAATAGACAACAAGTTTTAGACATAGGACTTTTGGGCTTTAATCCAATCATCGAAATAACAGCACCAAGTGCGGAGCTCCATTTCGAGTTCAAGAGTGGCCCTCAACCTTGAATCTTTTCGAAATCCAGTGTTTGCTCTCAAAGTTCGAGTTTTACTTTCCATGATAGATTGAAACTGCTTTTGGTGACACTTGAGCATGAGTTTCCACATTCTTATTAAGCTGCAAGTTTACCAAATAATTTATCAAATAACAGAGAGAACTCATATAGTATGACAAAATAATTTTGATGCAAGAAGAAATTCAATTGTTTACCCTCCTTTTTTCGATAAATAAGAGATTTAAGTTACTTATCATAACACAGAATGACATATCACAAACATTTCTAATCTACAGGAAATATAGTATGTCATCTAAATAGTAGAGTGACTCTTCTCTTTAAAAATATTGATAGATACTATCGAGGAACATGTGAATCAATCAATGTTCATTTTTAAAAAACATAATCAGAAAAACGGAATGGAGTTTTTTGAAACTGCGGAAAGAAGAAATTCATTTTACTATTTAGGAAAAAAGATTCTAATCCTGTTGAGTTCTTACGTTTTCACGGATACAACTTACAACTCGATTCATCTGATTACTACATGGATGAACCCAATTCAGAATCTGAAGATATGAAACAACATTATGACACAAAGTTGCTTGAGTGAAATAAAATCATTCACCCCTTAATTCAACCATTTAAAGCAATTGCAGTTATCTAGGAAGCACGGACACGCCCCTGGAAGCCCACGAAGCATGAATTTGCTTCGACACACACCCATCACATGTCTGTGAGCTTCCCTTTTTTTCTTTTTTAAACTCGAAATATATCATAAAGTCCACAATTTAAAATGCAAATGTTACCACTCAATTTTAGAGGTTTTTGGGTATTGAGCCCTTTTCTTTTAGTCAAGAAGCTAACGTGAGTTTTTTTATTTTTATTTTACATGTGGCATATATGATTTGTTGTTGCTAAGATTGGATCTCCAGACCTCCCGCTCAAATTTCAATCCAATTGACCACCCAAGCTACATAAGTTAGCAGTTATATTTTCGCAAGGATTATACTTTATAACCGAACAGAGAATTTCCCCCAAATTAAATAATAATAATTATACTAATAATAATAATAATAATAAGAATAATAATAACTAATAATAATAATCACAATAATAATAAAATAATAATAATAATAATCACAATAATAATAAAAAAAAAACAGTTTTTTTTAAAAAAACAAATTTTTTTTAAAAAAACAGATGTTAAAAAAATAGTTTTTTTTAAAAAGCAGTTTTTTTTTTTAAAAAGTTATTTTTTAAAAAATAACTTTTTTTAAAAAACAGTTTTTTTATAAAAAATTTTTTTTTACAAAATAGGTTATTTTTTAAAAACCCGTATTTAAAAAAAAACATATTAGTTTTTTTTAAAAAAATAGGTTTTTAAAAAAACAGATGTTTAAAAAAACAGAATTTTTTTTATAAAAAACTATTTTTTAAAAAATAAACTGATTTTATAAAAGTATAGTTTTTTTAAAAAAGCGGTTTTTTTTAAAAACACAGATTTTTAACATAATAAAATAATAAAAATAGATTTCAAAAAATAAAAAAAATTAATATTTTAAACTTTTAAAAATAACAAAAACATAATAAAATAAAACAAAAAAACAGATTTTTAAAAAAATAGATCTTTTTAAAAAATAGATTTTTTTAAAAAAGACTATTTTTTTTTTGAAAAATCTGTGTTTTAGAAGAAAAAATCGTTTTTTAAAAAAAACTATTTTTTTTTGAAAATCTGTTTTTTTTTAAAACCTTTTTTAAAAAAAAATATGTGTTTTAAAAAAAACAGTCTTTTTTAAAAAACCTGCTTTTTTTAAAAATATGTTTTTTAAAAATAAATCTATTTTTTTAAAAAAATATATGTTTATTTTAAAAATAACCTGTTTTTTTAAAAAAACTGCTTTTAAAAAAAATAGTTTTTTTTTTAAAAAAACCTGTTTTTTTATAAAATCTTTTTGTTTTTTTAAAAAAAACTGTTTTTGTTTTATTATTATTGTGATTATTTTTATTTTATTATTAGTGTGATTATTATTATTATTATAATTATTATTATTATTATTAGTATAATTATTATTATTATTATTATTATTAGTATAATTATTATTATTTAATTTGGGGGAAATTCTTTGTTCGGTTATAAAGTATAATCCTTGTGAAAATATAACAGCTAACTTATAAGACCCCAAATTATTAATAAATAAAATTTAATTTCTTCTATTTTATATTTTTGAATAGTAAGGGTTGATTTGATTGATGTGGTTAGTTATGGGTAAAATGCGCAAATATTTTAAATAAGCAGGTGGTTATAAAATATTCATTGTTGTCGGGGAATATTCGTTTGGTCGTAGAATATTCTTGCTGTCGGAAAATATTCGTACGACGACACAGTCTTTTGTGGGCCCCATAACGAAAAGCGATTGGAGGAAGAAAACGACAAGTATAAGTTGTTTATAAATAACGGCGTAGTTGTTACCGTTAACACTGTTGGAATACCCAGTGGTTAAAACACAGTAATACGCGTTGTTGCACAGTAGCACATGGTATTGCACCAATTATTGATTCTTACGTAAGAAGGCACTACTCAATAATTGTTACAGTAATTACTGTTCAGTATTTTATTTTATTGATTCAATAATTGTTGCGTTGATATTCTATATTACTGTTGTTTCAATAATTGTCACTACACAGTATTTTCTATTATCGAAGCAATAATTCATATTATCTGAATAATATTATTAGAAAATATTATTGGCAATGTCTAAAAAGTTCTGTCTAAGGAGAGGTTTGGTCACCTAATTGCGCGCCAGTAAGTAGAAATTCTTATTGGAATGCCCCCTCTTTCCTGGAAACGGCCTGGTTGTCAGTACTGTGATTCTGTAATATTATTTGTGAATAATTAATTATTGATTTATATGATAAGAAAAATATTGATTTTATGTGGATATAGATGGAGAAATTTTTTAATGTGACAATTGTTAAAAATTAATATTTTATCTTTTTTTGATAAAATAATTCATTTAAATATATTATTTTAATAATATATTAATGATAATATTTTTACAATGAATGTGGGATATATGAGTATATGAGGAGGAAGAATATTTTTGTTGCATTAAATGATTAACACATATTTTGTGTGTCGGTGGACTCCATTTCTTGACTGAAATTTGATTATAGCCTGTAAAATCGTCCGTTTATGAATTTCGGTCAATTTCTGTTTGAAATTTGGAAAACATTTCTTCTGCAAAGTTGTAGAGAATTGAATTTCCTATAAAAAGTCGCAAGATTCGAATTTTATGAAAAAAGGCTATTTATTATGAATTATTGAAGTTTCGAAGTTCCGAAATAATTGATTTTTGGAAGTTTTAATTATTTTTATTTAGAAAAATGTTTTTATTGTTTATGGAGATGTGTTAGGTGTTTGAGATCAGCTGGTAGGATGGCGTAGAAGATTTATTATATATATTAATATTATATTAAATTTTTTTATTTTAGTGTTCTAAGCATTTTCCTATAAATAGGGTGCTTAGGTTATAATTAAAAATCACACCAGAAACTGAAGTTTTCTCTCTATTTCTCTATCTATAATATCGAGCGTATTTGTGAGTATTTTAGTACTTTGAGTATTGTTATACGGTGCAAGTTCTTTCAGGACTATATCCAGTATTCCAGTTAGAAGTACTATTCTTTATGAGGTAAGGGATGTTATTTTCTTCGTAAGTGATATTATTTCTTCAATATCATTATGCCGAAATATTGTTTGGAATTTTTTTTTATCAAATTTAGAACTTTTTTATGTCGGGATTACTATTCATGAGTTACTATTCACGAGTTACTATTTACGAAGCATGATGATGTTTTTTGTGAAATTTCTATCTTTTGGTGTCGGAGTTTTTATTCATGTATACGACACTATTCACATATACGACACTATTTACGAATACGACATTATTCACAGAAAAATTAAATTTTCTTTTCTATGTCCAAGATCGTCTGTTATGATTCCTATCTTTGATTAGATCTATGTTTTGATCATTCTTGAATTTTACTCCACTCTGATTATTTATGAAGTATTTTCGAACTTGGGTTATTTAAAGTATGATTCCTTAATACTTGTTCTTTTGTTTCACTGGATTCGTTTTCTTTAAAATATTTTTCATTATCCTCAGTCCTAAATGATGATATAACTGAATATCTTTGGCCCGTAGTGCAAAGATGAATGATTTTATGCTGAATATCTTTGGCCCATAGTGCAAAGATGAATGATTTTATGATGAATATCTTTGGCCCGTAGTGCAAAGATGAACAGCTGTTTAGATGAACATAACCAATTGATAAATATCTTTGGCCTGTAGTGCAAAGATGAATATTTGATTCCAGATATATATTGATTGTTGTTACAGGGATAAAATATCGACGATGAACTTTTAAATTCATATATAGAAGATAGTAGTTTGCATTCTCTACTTAACTCTTCTAATGAATTATTATTTTCGCTGCGAAGATTGATTTAAAACTGGTTGTCTATTGTATTCTATTAGATTTTTCCCTATCGAGGACTAACGATAATTTGTTCTATATTATCTTAGTCATAATGTTCTTTACTGAGCTAGTTGAGCTCATCATTTTTCTTGTTGTTCCATTTTTCTTCTCAGGAGGCGAGAATGTAGCGAGTACTAGCCAGAGTGTGGAATGATGGTTCTAGAAGTTGTTCTAGTAGTCCTCACTATTCTGTAAAATAATGTATTAATAATTATAATGAGGACTTATTTGAGTGTGGATATTGTCTAGATGACAATATTTGTATTTAAACTCACAGTTTTTATGTTGTATTAATAAAGTTGTAGTTGTTTCTGTACCATATATTTGGCGACTCAAAATGGGTGTTGTGTACCTATTTTGGGGGCGTCACATAACTTGTGTAGCTTGGGTGGTCAATTGGATTGAAATTTGAGCGGGAGGTTTGGAGATCCAATCTTAGCAACAACAAATTTTTGGGTAAAAAATTCAATATGCGCCACGTCATATATGCCACATGTAAAATAAAAAAAAATCACATCAGATATGCCACATGTGCCACGTAGGCGCCACGTGAGCAAGTCAACGCATATCTGGCAACAGGGGCTCGAAGTCCAAATTTTTTAATAGAAAAGAGCTCAAAATGCGTTGACCAAAAGAAAAGGGCTCAATACCCAAAAATCTCTAAAGTTCAGTGGTCACATTTGCATTTTACCCTTTATCTATATAACATTAATTAACAGTTTATATTCATAATCATACAAATTAACAACTCATCTTTGTACTACTGACCAAAGATATTTGTTTGCAACGCTAATGATCATAATCATGACATTCAACGTACAGTTCATCTTTGCACTACAGACCAAATATAATTTTCATCACTTGTCTTTACCATACAGACCAAAGACACTCAACAATCATATAGTTTTTGCACCCAGACCAAAGACATTCACCGTAACTTGATTATTTGATGATATATTAGTACAAATAACAGTGATATAAAAAATAAACGGAAGTTGTCAGAATAATAAGATAAAAGAATAAATATTTGAGATTCGGCATTTAATTTATATATAGTCCAATAATGTTCAAATTGTCAACATGATGTCCATAAAATCAATTATAGTTCAAGATTAAAATAAATAAGGTTCCCAATTCAACTATCATGTGTAAAACGAAATAAGAAAATTTAGTTGAAAAGATATTAGATGAATCACAAACTATTAAAGAAATTATAAACAGTTTAGGAATTTTCTTCGTTTAATGAAAAAGTTGTAAAAATGAATAACAACTTTTGACCATAATATAAAGTATAAGAGAAAAATAATACTTTTTACCTCAATTAGCAAGTGATTGAATACTGCTTTCTATGAAGTTTATCAACCTAAATATATTTATAATTTAATTAGTAACTATCACATATAGTGAATACACTAACTCGTATATTATAAAATTATCAAAAGTGACTATATAGTATATTTTGTGTAGTGTACAGAATAAGCTTAAAAATAATATTTTAAAATAAAACCTTTCAATATAAGTTTTTCAAAATAACTTTTTCAAAGAAAGAATTATAAACATCGTGTGATATGTGTGGATGCTTGACTAATTTTTATATAAATATTTACTTGAACAATACTAATACTCTTACTGATCTTCGCAAATACTCAAGAAAGTCTAGCACACTTAGAGAGAACTTACACTAAGAAATTTTAGAGAGTTGAAAGAAGTATAAACAAGGAAGTTATGAATTTTTCTTATGTTAACCTTCCTATTTATAACCAAAAACCAACCACACTTTATAAATATAATATTCATCCATTATTAAAAAGATAAATCCATTATTAAAAAATATAACTCCATTATCAAAAAGATAACTCCATTATAAAAAAAGATAATTCCATTATAAAAAAGATAAATCAATTATCAAAAAGATAACTCCATTATTAAAAAGATATATCAATTATCAAAAAGATAACTCCATTATTAAAAAGATAAATCAATTATCAATTTTTATTATTATTATTAATATATCCATTTTATGTATTATTGTATTAATGTATTAATATCACATATATTATAGACTATCAATTTTAGCTACCAGTTGTTCCCAGAAAAGAAGGAGTATTTCGTATAAACGACGCACAATTAAATAACTCATTTTCTTGACAGAACTTCTAGACATTGTCAATAATACTAACTAATCATATCATTTTAAATAATATGAGTTACTGTGTCGTGACAATTATTGGTTTAACAATGTGAAATATTGTGCAGTTATTACCGTGACAATTATTGAGTCAATAATATAAAATAATAAGCAATTGTCACTGTAGCAATTATTGAATCAATAATATAAAATATTGTGTCATGACAATTATTGATTTAATGATACGAAATACTGTGTAACTATTACTGTAACAATTATTGAATCAATAATGTATCATAAATACTGTGCAATAGTGACGATTATACTGCGAGATAGGGTAACAAGAAATTCACAGGCAAAAGAAGCAAGAAAATTATCCCAAAACGCAGATACATATCTCAATGTGTAAATTATATTAATAAAAAAACAAGAATAAATAAAACTTAACCTACAAGTTGGGTTTTATAGCTAAAGGTTTCCTTGTCAATTCGTAACAGGATTCCTATAATTATGGTAACAAACTTCTACTGAAACAATAACTAAGGTAATAAAGTCCTAATAAGTAACAACTTAATTACACAACAATATAAAAGATTTACTACCTAATAAATTAGTATTACTATAAAAAGAATATCAATCAAAACCATCCATCAATCTTCCGAAGAGTCATAACGCCATTTCTAAATAAAGTCCAAACCCCGAAGACATTTGCCATCCAACCCCGAAACCAGTAAGAATCGAGGAGATTTCACGAAGCCGAACCATTCATTATTGTCGACGACAATGATCTTCTTTCTTACGTCGATCCTCTAATTCATAATTAATACTTAAATGCCACTAACGTGTTGTCCGATAGCTCCGCATCATCGGGTTCAGATTCTCCTGCATCAAATATCGTATATGCTACTGTTAAATACCGTGTATTACTGTGCAGTAATACGTGTTACTGTTCTATTATTATTAGCTATTTCAATAGTTAATGGTAAAAATTATGCGTCCAATTTTTAAAAAAGTTATTTATGTCGCTTTCTATTTCCAACAGTTATTCCGTTGTGGGTCCGACCAATAATTATATTTGTTATTTCGGAGCCGTCGTACGAATACTACTCGACAAAACGAATAATCCCTGATAGAATGTTTACTTCGTATAATTTACAAATATCATTATTTTATCAATTTAACACCTAACCGTTTAGAATTATAATAATAAGAAAATTAAATTTTATTCAATAGAAGTTGGGATCGTACATTAGTTTAACATTTTTGGGTTGTTATGAATAAATTTATTATATAATTATAAATAAACAACATTATTTAAGAAAAATTAAATATAAACTTTTGAACAATCTTTGATAAAGTATGCTATTAAAAATATAATTTTATAAATAAAACACTAAAAAATATTAATAACATTCTATAGTACATAAAATCAAAACAAAAAATTACAACAACATTCATTAAATTGGTTATCCAATTTTTTGTTAAATAAAAATCAAAAACAATTTGTACATAACAAGATTTGTTTACAACAATAAACAAGTTGGATATTGAATGCAAATTTTAATTGTTTATGAGAGATTGTAAGTAAAAATATTATTCAGCACTACTTCTTACTCATTTAGTCACAAAATTTTGGATGAATCGTTCTGTGCATTTATAATTTAAAAATTGTTAAACAAATTGTTTGAATAATTTATTCGTTCAAATTTAGATTGATGCGAGGAGCAACTTATAAAATTAATATTTTTACTTGTAAAAATATTAGTCGAATAACATTATCTTCTCATTCATTCGTCATTTTGTTTCTTGTCCTTTTTAACTCCTTATAATTCTCGTACAGAATAGAATCCAACATTGGCTCAACATTGTATATCCACCTAAACTACATAAGAAGCGCAACAAAGTGAATTAGCCCGATTCGGATGAACACCAGGTTGGGCTGGAATAGATGTCAATCTGGGCCCAGGCCGGAATACACTTTTAAACCTGTATGATGATTGGGTGGATGCGTAGGCTGTTTATCTCTCTATTAATGTCTTCGACTCTTGAAGACATACATAACTTGGTAAGGGCCTAATCTAAAAGTTTCACAAAATTAAAAACTTAATTAAAAGATGTTCCCCAAAGTCTCGAAATGCGGGATCAAGCCTAAATTTTTTAAAAAAACTTAATGTATTAGTGGTAATAGTAAAACTCTATCATTGGGTCATAATACAAATAAATAAAATTATAAAATATTTATGTCTAATTTTCATGTTTAATTTATTATTGACATATTTCACATGAATCTTACATTAGATAAATTCAAAAGTATAGATAGATTAATAAGTAAGGTTAAGGCTGTGTAAACGAACCAAACAGTTCGGGCTCGATTCGGGTTTGACTCGAAAAAATACGAGCGAGGCTAAAATTCGTTAATAATATGATCCAAATCTGAGTATTAAAAATAGTTCGACTAAAAATATGAGTAAAATTTGAGCAATGTTATACTCGACTCATTTAAAATTCAAACTACTCGAATTCTTGATTGTGATTCGATACATACTCGATTGATACATATTCGATTAGATGCTCGATACATTCTCTTATAATATATACAAATTTAAATCAAATTAGGATAATTAATTACTATTATTTGTTTTTTTAAATTTTAATTATGATTTTTTATTTGTAAAGTGTAATAGTAAATATATTTTCTCATTTTTAAGTAAAATAACAAATTCAATTTATAATTATATTTATTATAAAAGTAGTTATTATGTGGAGACTCGAATTCGAGATTGAATTTGAAGCTCGCGAGTAGTTTGAATATAATTTGATCCGAGTCGGATCGAATTCGAGTACGAATTTATTATTTCAAGTCTAATTTGAGCAGCTCTCTGTTTGCTTCGGTTCGATTCGTTTACCGCCCTTAAGTAAGGTGAAGTATCAACCTAATAGGCTAAACTTTTAGGTAAGAAGGTGGTCCAACATACTTATTGGGCCAATTAACATATGTCTACGCTACATCCACGACATTTTTATGTTCACATAGAATAACTTGTGGTAATAATGTTATTATTTACTCGTGGATTTAATTTTTGTTTTCCAAAGTACAATAATTATATGACTGGGCCAACAAAAAACAAAAGGAAATAGATTGAACCAAAAAGACGAATTCTAGTGCAAAATTGGGGTATACTATAATAGTATAAATACGAATGACTCTATATATAACGGGTGGAACTGAAAAATGTGAGACAAAGACACGACCAGAAGGCTAAAAGGTTGGGTGGTCGGAATCACGTACGTACGGGCGTCGTAAACTAAAATACTCCAAATTAATCCTCCGGTCCTACACCCGCGAAGTGACTACCGTTAGATCCATGTCTTACTAGTTCTCAACCAAAAACTCCTCAATCTTATTTACTACTACCATGCATTAAAGGAAATAACAAAAAATGCACTCTGCTATACAATGTTGGTGTAGAACTCTAGGCTACTATGACGGCACACTCGGGTGTGAGCCCATCTGGTGCAACCCTAAACAAATAAGTCGAGCACATGCAGATAGCTCGATCGTCAAGTCTGAGGGCCTATTCGGACTATATATGCAACCCTAAGTCATGCATCTACTATATATATATTTAGGTTAAAATTCATCTCCACACTACTCTCTTGCATTGACTTTTCCTTAATTCCTTCCTTTAGGGACGACTGTTTTCAGGACAAAAGGCCAAGATTTAGTTGTAACATTAATGTTCTTTATGGGACAAGAGATAAACAAGTGACAACGTTTAGCAATAAATATTGAGAGAAATATGTAAAGTAAAATAAAATAAAAGCCAATAATGCTGATATATCTATTTATTAATATTCATGCATGTTGCTAATTTGGTTAATATGTACAAAACTATATATTCTGAGGCTGGTGGTTAGTATATATGTGTTACATACGTTGTTATAGATGATCGAATTATATAGGTTTGAAAGTTTGAACTTTGAAGTGAAGCAGAGGGGCCAATTGACCCCACTGAAATTCAAGGGACAATTTTTCCTCCTTTCCTCACCCCTTTATATAAAGTGTTTACTTAAAAAATTAATGAAAGTATTAAATTTATAACCACTTTACTCGTTTTTTTTTCCAGTCATCTAACCACAACGTTAACCCATCAAAGAAAAAGTCTTAGAGCATATTATAATTTATATATATATATATATATATAATTTCACAAATTTAGTAATTGTTTGTAAATTTTAATTTGCAATTGTTTAATTATATATGTGTCAACGTTAACGTTGACACATAAAAAAAAATTAAAAACATAACATTTTTGTAATTACTGAAAATGAGATTATCATGCAACAATTTCAAATTATATAGTCTCAAAAAATGTTATTGTAAATAGCTAGCTAGTATATGAGCATTATTTAATTTTGTGATTTATTACACTAAATTTTTATTTATTATTGAGAATATTTTTTTAAATTTAACCCTAAATTTAACCCTACTAAACTAAGGGCCCGGATCCGCCCTGAGTGAAGGTCATCATTGTGAACCCGTAATATTAGTATTGAAATTAGGTTTAAACATGCGCTGTCCCGTAGCCAAAATATGCTTGGGATCAAACTCAATTTTCCAGTGATAAATCTTGGACCACTTGTCTCCAAAATGATCCATCCATTCTTGTTGTGTTGTGTAGAAAGGTAAGTATTGTTTGATTTTGATCCCCGCATTATCACAAAATCTCAAGATTTGACGGTTCTGATTGTTTAGATACTCCAATGTTTGCGTCTCGTCCGCATTATCTACTGCAGATCTAAGCAAGGACACATGGTAAAATACCTCCTCATCTGGTGTCACCACCGAAGTCCTTTCGTCCCACCTATACGCACATACAAACAAGACACACACGTCAATCCTCAATGGAAAACTACTTCATAAAAATAGGAGTTCAAAACAATAATCACTAAAATCAATATATTATCTGGACGTTTAATCTGATATATACTAATTGGTATATTATTTAGACAAGAACTAGAGGAAATTAAAGTCCTTTTATTAATTAATTACTTGGATTACAACTAGCTCGGCTGGCCTGGCGTTATTATAATCTCACCAATCTTGTCACCATAATTTTTTAATTAATATATTTGTCTGGAGATTGATGTTAAATAGTAATGGGCCGGGGAATATATAGAGATATTATAGATTGTTGGAAGTATGCGATATGTATGTAAGGTGCATGTAAAGTGATACGTCGTTATCAACTGATCTCGATAACTCAGGCTTCTTGTAAAGGAAGATCGAGGTTCTGAGTTCAACCTCCACTCCCGAATTAGCAAAAAAGAAAAAGAAGAAGAAGAAGAAGGTGATAGGTCGTTGGGATTTGATGATTTTGAAGAGGATCCATGGAGAGGATCTAAGTCCCAGTGAGAGAAGGGTGATACTACATATTGGTTGTTGTTACCTTTCTTGACATAACTGAAATGTTTTTTAATTGGAACTACTCTCCTGCAGTCTCTTTAATTAATTAGGAACAGACAGGGGGAAATGGTATATGTATATAGGTTTTATACTAAATATTCATATATTCAAAGGTCCCATTTTAATTGGTACCATCTATAGCTACTGGCTACGTACTCTGCTTTCATTCAAATTTAATTATTGGAACCATGCATAGACTACTTATTTATTTATTTCATGAAAAATCTCTTAGTGTCATCTTAGTTGGACCAATTCACGCAGTCAAGACTCTATGTATAAACTTCATACTAACCGGATCCCTATCTTATATTTGAGCATGTGCATGTTAACCATGTGTCAACCACATCACCAAGACACGTACGTATGTACCGCACTTTGCAGGTGGTGGTACAAATTAATTAGTAATAATTTGGAAAACACTTATTTGCTACTTTCATTTAAATTTAATTATCGGAACCATGCATAGACTACTTATTTATTTATTTCACGAAAAATCTCTTAGTGTCATCCTAGCTGGACCAATCCACTTGATACCTCTATTATGGAAGTGGTTATTATGAAGTTTATTTTTGGATAAGTTGGTCAATTGATCAATAGAGTGTTGACACACATGCGACATTCTATGTGTGTCAACACTCTATTCGTCAATTAACCAACCTATCCAACAACAAAAAAAATTCATGTTAACCGAATCTCTCTGAAGTTTGAGCATGTGCATATTAACCATGTGTCAACCATGCACATCACCAAGACACGTACGTACGTACCGCACTTTGCAGGTGGTGGTACAAATTAATTAGTCATAATTTGGAAAATACTTTTATAATATTAATATATTTCACTTGATTGGCAAAACGGTTTTAACTCGATCCTATTTAATTAAAGTTATATAATTATCAGTTATTTTGCATTGAAGGAAGTAGTACAAATTTCCCAAGCTCGTGTCAAGAAAAGGGCTTCTCAACAATTTAATTAGCTCAGTTCCTAAAACAACTAACTAATTCATTATATATATACGGTTCGGATCAAGTGCATACCCCTTATCTTACTCATTCGTGCTCACTCCCTTTTAAGCGACGGTTTCGGTCATACAAACGTCGCCTATACTTTTAGCGACGCTATATGTTGTCCGTCGCTAAAAGTATATGCGACGTTTGTATGACCGAAATCATCGCTTAAAGGGGGTGAACACGGGTGAGTAAGATAAGAGGTATGCACTTGATCCTTGCTCTCTCTCTCTATATATATGTCATTTTAGGTACTATATATATCGCCTAGCCCCCTTTAATTTCCCAATATAGAATATCAAATCCGTATTTACTTCTACAAAGGTTTTTGAGACGTAAGATTCTATATTTACTTAATTTTGATTAATTCAAAATTAAAGAGTATGTATTATAGCCTATGTTAACTAGTGTACATTAATTCACTATTCATGTGTTTATATAATCAAAGTACAAGTGACATGATAGCTCGGATTCGGTTAACATGAAGTAAACTTTATATGGTAAGTTCACTTCATGATCAATACAGCGCTGACACGTAGGCGGAGAGATCATTCTCCCGTCTGTGTGTCAGCACTACATTGGACATGAAGTTCACTTTCATGCTAACTACTCCCTGATAGCTCAGCCATAGCTCCTGCTTGAGTTTTGACAAGGTGACAGGCCATGTTACTATGTTAGTTTAGTATACCAAACTAGCTATATGATACGTACTGCATGGATAATGGATTATTGCTAGCTAAAAACAAAATATGCATGCAAAAAAGGTTAGTAGAAGAATTAAGACAAGAGTGCAGCAGTGTCCAGTGTCCAGTGATGATATGAACGTCAACTAATAATAATTAAGGACTTACTTGTTTTTGTTCACAGGGTAGATGAGGATGGGCCCATTAGTATTGTTTACTAAAATGCCTTTGAACACTCCTTTATCGAAGTCAACAATCCTTGATTTGGGCACGAAGAGGTTCAGCCATGAATGTGGCACCTCCCACAAACCCTTGGACCGGAGTTCTAACTCGTCTTTGTGAACCCGGTCTAAGAAGTCCACATATGGAAGGTCAGTTGTGAAGACTTTTGCTGGTATATAATTCAGTACCTTTAACAATGCCTCCACTTCCTGCACAACTCCCATCTAATGATATTAAAAAAAACACCCCCCAGGCCCCCAATTAAATATATTATATATGGCAATTAAAAAAAACACTCGAAGTACACAAATAAAATAAAGGCTATTAATATGTATATTACAAAGTACAAAAAAAAAGCTGCTACCAAACAGGTGCTTTTGTCAGGATAGCTTTAATTTGACTAAACTAATTTTTTTTATTTAAAAGATTAACTAACTCGAACAAAACTGAATTATTAGCTAGGAATAACTTGGGTGGAGGAAGGATTAGATTTAGTAATATTATAATTAAACTAATAAAGTATGTATTGAGTTGGATTGATTACATGTATGTTTTCTTGTTTATGTTTTAGAGAATCTTTTACTCCATCTCGTTTTAGAAGAAAAAAATTATTCTAAAATGTTTGTCGTTTATAACTTTCGAGAATAATAAATTATTTATTTTTTATATTATCCCTATCTTCTCTCATTGTCCCAAAAAATTCTGTCTTGTATTAATAGTTTTTAATTTCTCATAAAAAGGTACTGATAGAATTTCAAACAAATTTTACTCGGTAAATAACACTTTCTTAATCTATGTGCAAAAATCTTAAACGACAATCTTTTAAGTACGGAGGGAGTATGAATTAATCAATATATATATATATATATATATATATGTATGTGTGTATGTATGTATCTGTACCTGACCGATGGTGTCGGCATTTGATTGGTTGTAATTCTTGGCAATTTCCAGGCAATACAATGAACCGCCATTAACACCAACAACAGAAGAGATCTTAACAGGGTTAGTACGTGAAAAAAATGAAGATCTCCATTTATTAACTAGACCTTCATCCACTACAACAAAACCCTCCACATAGTCGAATTTTTGGGCAGCTGGTAGTCCATGCAGCGAAATCAGATACTCTTGGTCACGGGTAAAAGCCGAGAAATTGGAATACAGAACTCGGATCCACCTCACCTATATAAATATAATAGGAAAAAAAACAAAAACAAGAAAAACCATTAAGAGATAGAGAACTAAAGGGACCTTATTCTATATATATTAGTCACTGCATGCGTGTAAATTAGGTGGTATAAAATAAGAATTTTATAAAATTTAAAAGAGTAATAGAAAGATATAAGAAAATTAACATTAAAAAGGACGAAATGATAATATATCTAAAGTTGTAAGGACGAAAGAGTAGAAATAAAAAAAAATGTGTGACCAAATTTTATAATATGTATGTGTATATATACACACACAACAAAGTCAAGTAGTTACCCTTTGTGGGGCAGGTTCAAGTGCAATTCTAGCTCTAGAGATAATCCCAAATTGGCCTAGCCCACCAAGAACAGCATGGAACAATTCTGAGTTTTGTTCCTCTGAACAAGTCCTCAGCTCTCCCGTCCCTGTTGTTAGGTCATATATATTTACCATCTCATATCAGATCGATCGAGCCCATAGGAGATAAGTCATGAAATTGAACCTAGCTAGCTAGCCAGAATTAAGTACTAAATAAAGCTTAAAATTCATTCAAGCTTTAGAAAATTAAAGTAAATAAGAAAAAAAATGGTGGGGGAAACTGAATTTCCATCACCTTACTATTTTTAGCAATAACAAAGAAAAAAGAAAAGAATTATGATAACCTGTGACAACATCAAGCTCGTAAACATTGCTGATCTGAAGGCCATAGTTGAAAGCTTGCCCACTAATCCCCGCATTGGATAAGGTACCACCCACAGAAAGGTACAAGTAATCGGTCCACGATTTGGGTGCGAGTCCATACTTTAGCGTGGACTTGAGCACTTGTATCCATAACTCTCCACCCCACACATCCACGTACCTCAAGCTCTCATATACCCTTGGTCCAGCCCGCTTTCCCGGGCCGCTCATTAGAATGACTACTCCGTTGTCGGTCTCAGCCTGGCCGTTTATGGAATGCCCTCGACCTCTAGCCGAGACAGTGAATCCATCAGCCGAGTCGTAAGCGGCTCTAACCAGGCGGCTAATGTTCTCAGCTGAATCCGGGTGGAAAACTGCCAGCGGCTCAGCTTGGACTTGGCCACCGAAATCGTGGGAAGCTGAGTCCAACTCTTTCGGGTCGACGCTGACGTGGATACCGATCCGAAGGAGGTCTGTCGGGTCCAATTTTGTTAATCCGACGGTCATATTTAAACAACATATAGCAAACATCAGCAGAAGCTTAGTAGCCATAATTAATTGATGTTATGTTATTCTTTATGCTATGTGGTCGTAAAATTGTTGGGTTTATGTGTACGTAGCATGGATATAAGATACAGCTGGTTCTCCATTTATAGGACAAGGAGTTGAAGTTTGAGGAGGGTGATCAGTAAGTGTGATCAGTTAAGTAAAAATAAGTAAATATTATTTAACGCGATCAGTAAGTTAAGTAAGTAAATATTATTATTTAATGCAATCAGTAATTTAAGGCGTTACAATAGGTAAGTAAATATTAATATTTAATACGATCAGTAAGTGTGATCAATTTTGAATTGAAATTTGAGAGTATAATGCATGCATGCATCAAGTATATGCCATCCATACCGTCCGTTTAACAAAGTAAATTAAATAAATATTATTTAATGCGATCAGTAATTTAAGGCGTTACAATAGTTAAGTAAATATTAATATTTAATGCGATCAGTAAGTGTGATCAGTTTTGAATTGAAATTTGAGAGTTTAATGCATGCATTAAGTATATGCCATCCATACCGTCCGTTTACCAAATCAGATCAGTAAATCAAGGCGTTATAGTAGATAAGTAAATATTAATATTTAATGCGATCAGTAAGTGTGATCAGTTTTGAATTGAAATTTGAGAGTTTAATGCAGTGCATCAAGTATATGCCATCCATACCGTCCGTTTACCAAATCAGATCAGTAAATTAAGGCGTTATAGTAGATAAGTAAATATTAATATTTAATGCGATCGGTAAGTGTGATCAGTTTTGAATTGAAATTTGAGAGTTTAATGCATGCATCAAGTATATGCCATCCATACCGTCCGTTTACCAAATCAGATCAGTAAATTAAGTAAATAGTATTATTTAATGTGGAGATTCAGTCTGATAGCCGTACGCTAGTAAGTCTAGCGGATGGATATAATACAAGCAGTACAATATGTTACCTAATACACACGATTTCCTTCCTGCACCCAATACAAAAGATCTCAGCACCATAAATTCAAATAAATTCCTTCAATACAAAAGATTTCCTTAATCTCAGTAACATAAATTCAAATAAATTCACAGCTTGTAATAAGTCTTCAATTAAATTACTTCAATAGTTGCTCAATTCAGTTACAACACAAAAAACGTGGTACAACCCAATTGCTGTAAAATACAATACCTAGTACATACATACATACATCAATTCAATTACAACACTGCTATACCCATCTTTCAGCAACATAAATTCCTGCAATACCCAGTACATCAACAGTTAGTAGGGTTATCACATCCTCAATACATCACAATTTACAAATCATATTTGAAATCCAAATCAAATCATTTACTGTCAAATTCCAAAGTTTAGCAAATCAAATATATCAACTTCCAAATTCTAGCAAATCAAATATATAAAATTCCAAATTCTAGGAAATCAAGTACTTTTAAAAGAGATCAAATCAAATACATCAAATCTCAAATCCAATTCCAAATCAAATCAACAACAAAATCTACACATAATTCCATATCAAATACATCTTAATACCAAATCTAAAATTTCAAATCAAATTCACTCCTCTAATAACAAAATATGAGATTAAACCCTAGACAAACATTGCCTCTTAAAAGTCCTAGACAACTTGTTGCAAATTTATGAAAACCAACAGCAAAATGTAGAGCAAATATCAAATACTAAACCCTGAAAGATAACAGTTCATCGTACAAGCAGAAATCTCCGAAATTATCTGAAACTATATATAATCGATATGAAAATTCATGCCTGTTCTGGTTGATACTTGAAACGACCCTGGTAATAATAAAATGCCAAAATAAGAACATATTTCAAGGCATTGAACAACAATGATGCCTTGCAGCCAAAAGAATGCAGTTTGCACAGGAAAGAATTGACACATTTTACCCATAATTACTATGTACGCCTAGATTTTAACCCTTATATGATTTTGTAGTCCAATAAAATTGCTAGGTTATAGGTAACAATGATATTTCCACGGAAGCTTTAACAATTAGAACAAAAAGAAACAAGATAGGAGCAAAAAGTCATGTAGTCATATACAACATGCATCAGATTAGCTAAAATAATTACCACTATGAACAATCAGGAGATAACTGCTTTACCTTCACTTGAAGTCTCAAGAACATCACATAATCCAGAATTTCATCAAGCATAACAGCCTTATCTGACTAAGAAAATATTTAATACGTCAGCACCGGGAAGGTGGGAACAATACAGAGTATGCAAACAAGTACAATTTAATTATAGTTTCCTCGATCTCTCATCAGTATCAACATAACTGAACATCATAAATTTGAATGAAACTTCCAACATAAAAATATCTCAAGAATCCTATAGGTCCAAAATGTGGATATGGATTCCAGAAAAATATGATCAGTGTTAAAAGAGTATTCGTGCAAATGGAGGATATTATAAGCATGTATCAGATTGTCAACGACAATATGAAAATATACGAGCTCTTACCAAAATCAATTAAAATATATAGACATCATCTTCAATTCAAGAAACCATAGTCAATGTATGTCACATGATTGATACTTGCTTAATGTTGTTCCATTTATCATAACAAACATCATCCTTAATCCAATTAATAAAGATAGCAGCAAGAAGGCTGACAGCCATATCACACGATGTTGTCTAATAAATATTGATTTTGGTGATAATGATATATCGGTTTGAAGTAGCCTATATCGAAAGTTGAAACCAAGCCCAACAACAAGTGCAAGAAGTAACGACTTAAAATACTATTATACTCCTCCTTCTATGTTCTGCAAAAAATGAATCCCATTTGTAATATTTTCAAATTTTTTGAATAAATTTTTGCTCCATGTTTACTTTATTGAGTGTTTAGTTTAGTAGTAATCTAGTGAAGACATGATAATGCAATTGTGATAATAACCTTACAGATTTTATGCCATTTTATACTATCATCAATAGAATTAGAACTCTCTTTTTTTGGAACCAAAAAATGTGGCAAATAGGACTTTTTCGGAACAGGTGGAGTAGTAAAAAGGAAAAACTGTTGCATAAAAGCTGCAACAATAATGTAATGACAACAATGAAATAACAGAGACCTTGTTGCAGCTGGGAACAAGTTATTGCAATTAAAGGCCTCATTCGTTCAACAATTCTTTCCCTACGCAACTGTAAATATATATATTTACTCGTAGTAAATTGAATAGGGCTGTTGTATGCTACACAAACCCAACATATACTCCCTAAAAGTACCATTCAGAATTGCCTGCTTATATATACTCAGATTACCCTTGGACGCATGTTAGGGGGTGTGGCACAGTCAAATGTTAATGCAAACTTAATGTACCATTAAACAGAAGAAAAAATCATTTCTACAAATAAACGAATTGGATTCTTCATTATATATTAAGTCCAGAGCTTCAAAGCTCTTTATTCAATCCCCAATTACTAGTACTCCCTCCGTTACTAAAAGATTGTCGGCAAAGGTGTCCATCACAACATCTCGAGGTCATACATCAATATATAAACCTTAATCTGTTGTGATGACACTTCCAAGGTTCACATCAAAAACTTAAACAATTGACCCATCTTGGCAGTCGTGGTTGACATACCGTCCGTAGGTTAATACTGCAGATGCTAATTCCCCTATATAAACTACAAAACATTTCCTCTTGACACAATGGACATGACACCTTCCGTAGCGGTGTGATCAGTCCACGGGTATCCTTTTATTTTGTGTATTGCTCTGGTGTGAGCTTTGGCCATTTGATTTGTTTGCTTAGGATACGTATGGGTCGACCCAATATTTGATTTGATTTGTTTGGTGGAGTAGTAACGTATGTGTCGTGCGTAATATCCGTTTTGATTTGTATACATCATGGTATCGATGTATTTTGTTAGCCTTTGGTTATTTGTATTTGAACTCAATATGAAATTGTTACCTTAATTATCACCATTTGATTCAGCCTTATTTTGTTTGGAATTTGTTTGAATATACTTTTCAGTTTGACAGTGTTGATCATTTGTACCTTGGCACCAATTTTGATATATTCATATTTGGTTCGTAGGCTGTATTGTTCGTAGTTTGTATTTGTTCGTTCATTCAGTTATTTTGGTACATATATAAATTATTTTATATTTGTGCATCTTTATATCCGTACTGGGGCAATTGACTAATGCTGTATTTTTATTTCGGCAAGTTTGCAGGGGTGATTCATGATTGTTGGAAGAGATAGCTACCTTTGACCATCTAGGTTGATTCAATTTTAGGTTTTGATTATTTTAACTCTGCTGGAAAATTGTATTTAGTGCTTTATCAATGTATATTATTATTAATATTTTGAAGTTATTAGTGCACTGTTTACTTATTTTAAAATTTGTTGTGTGCTTTGTACCCTTTCTTATTCGGGAAGGGGGTGTTACAACTAAGATGGCACACTCGGGTGTGAGCCCATCTAGCGCAACCCTAAACAAATAAGTCGATCACAGATGGTCTCATCAAATGGCCTATTCGGGCTAAATATGCAACCCTAAGTCATGCATCTACTATATATATTTAGGTTAAAATTCATCTCCACAGTACTCTCTTGCATTGACTTTTCCTTCCTTCCTTTAGGAAAATTATTAGGAACGACTGTTTTCAGGACAAAAGGCCAAGATTTAGTTGTAACATTAATGTTCTTTATGGGACAAGAGATTAACAAGTGATAACGTTTAGCAATAAATATTGAGAGAAATAAGTTAAGTAAAATAAAATAAAAGCCATTAATGCTGATATATCTATTTATTAATATTCATGCATGTTGCTAATTTGGTTAATATGTACAAAGCTATATATTCTGAGGCTGGTAGTTAGAATGCGTTACGTACGTTGGTTGTTATATATAGATTTATATAGGTTTGAATTTTGAAGTGAAGGTCATCATAGTGAACCCGTATTAGTATTGAAATTAGGTTTAAATATGCGCTGTCCCGTAGCCAAAATATGCTTGGGATCAAACTCAATTTTCCGATGATAAATCTTGGACCACTTGTCTCCAAAATGGTCCATCCATTCTTGTTGTGTTGTGTAGTGAGGTAAGTATTGTTTGATTTTGATCCCCGAATCATCGCAAAATCTCAAGATTTGACGGTTCTGATTGCTTAGATACTCCAATGTTTGTGTCTCCTCCGCGTTATCTAGTGCAGACCTAAGCAATGCCACTAGATAAAACACCTCCTCATCTGGTGTCATCACTGAACTCCTTTCGTCCCACCTATACGCACATACAAACAAGCACATTTATATATACACACAAACATCAATCCCCAATGGAAAAATACTTCATAAAAATAGGAATTCAAAACAATATATAATCGCTAAATCAACTTGGAGAGGCAAATCAATATATTATCTCTAGGTTTAATCTTAGGAAACTAATATTAATTTATGTATAATATTTCTATATGATTCTTCTCATATGAATAATGAACGGTCTCATTTTCATGTGAGAGAAGTTTGTATAAAATTATTATTTTAACATGTAAAAATTTGAATTTTCTTAATCTTATATATAGACAACGATCGGAGGAAATTAAAGTCCTTTTATTAATTAATTAGTTGGATTACAACTAGCTCGGCTCGGCCAGGCGTTATTATAATATATCTCACAAATCTTGTTGCACCATATTTTTTTTAATTAATTAATATATCTGTTTGGTGGTTGATGTTTCGTATTATACTATAGAGATAAAATAGTAATGGGCCGGAGAATATATAGAGATACTCCTATTATAGATTGTTGGAGCATGCAAGATGATACGTCGTTGGGATTTGATGGTTTTGAAGTGAATCAAATTAAAGGGTGACCCACAGTGAGAGAAGGTGGTTGTTGTTACCTCATAACTGAAATGTTTCTTAATTGGAACTACTCTGCTGCAGTCTCTTGAATTATTTAGGAACAGACAGGAGGAAATGGTATATGTATATAATAGGTTTTATACTAAATATTCATCAATATATTCAAAGGTCCCATCTTCAAGATCTCCTGACACGAGAATCTTCCCATTTTGTACCATCTACTGCTACGTACTCCTTATTTGCTGCTTTCACTCTTATTTACTCCCTCCGTCCCAAATTAACTGCTCAATTTTGACCTTTTTAAGTCAAATTGACTATTTTTAGAATTAATAATTAAGCATATATAAATATATTTCTAAAATTATAAAAATTAGGATTAGTAATAAATTGTATATACTTTCTTTTGGTTATAATCTCTTCACCTATATTTTAGCAAAAATAGTAAAAAGATTAGTTTTAAAAATGGTCAATTTGACTTTAAAAAGTCAAAACTGAGCAGTTAATTTGGGACAGAGGGAGTATTTATTTTATTTCACGGAAAATCTCTTAGTGTCATCCTAGGCTCCTAGCTGGACCAATCCTCTTGATGTCTCTGTTATGTTTGAGCATGTGCATGTCAGCCATGTGTCAACCACATCACCCAGACACGTACGTAATATACTTTGCAAGTGGTGGTACAAATTAATTAGTCATAATTTGGAAAATACTTGTATAGTAGTATATTTCACTTGATTGACAAATACTTATATCGTTTTGAATTTTTTTTAAAATAGTGGTCTCACTTTTTTTTTATTTATAAAAATACAACTCGTGATTCTATTTATTTTTTTTAAAATTCAAAATAACGTAGTTTTAATAAAATAATGCTATTTTAATCTTTCTTTTATATATATATATATATATATATATATATATATATATATATATATATATATATATATATATATATATATATATCGCCTAGCTCCCTTTAATTTCCCAATATAGAATATCAAATCGGCATTTACTTCTACAAAGGTTTTTGAGACATAAAATTCTATATTTAATTACTTAATTCAAAATTAAAGAGTATGTATTATAGCCTAAAAGTTAACTAGTGTACATTAACTCACTATATATATATATATATATATATATATATATAATCAAAGTACAAGTGACATGAGCTCAGCCATAGCTCCTTCTTGAGTTTTGACAAGGTGACAGGTCATGTTAGTTAGTATACCAAACTATATGATACATTGATACGTACTGCATGGATTAATGCTTGCTAAAAACAAAGCATGCAAAAAAGGTTGGTAGAAGAAGACAGAGTGCAGCAGTACTGATGATATGAACGTCAACTAATAATTAAGGACTTACTTGTTTTTGTTCATAGGGTAGATAAGGATGGGCCCACTAGTTTTGTTTCCTAAAATGCCCTTGAACACCCCTTCATCGAAGTCATCAATCCTTGATTTGGGCACGAACAGGTTCAGCCATGGATGTGGCACCTCCCACAAACCCTTGGACCGGAGTTTTAACTCGGCTTTGTGAACCCGGTCTAAGAAGTCCACATATGGAAGGTCAGTTGTGAAGATTGTTGCTGGTATATAATTCAGTACCTTCAGCAATGCCGCCACTTCCTGCACAACTCCCATCTAATGATATTTAAAAAAAATCACCCCTACTTTAAATATATTATGCATGGCAATTAAAAAAACACTCTAAGAACACAAATAAGATAAAGGCTATTAATATGTATACTACTCAAAGTACAAAAGAAAAGCTGCAACCAAACAGGTGCTTTTGTTAGGATAGCTTTAATTTGGCTAAGCTAATTTTTTATTTATTTAAAAGATTAACTAACTAGAACAAAACTGAATTATTAGCTAGGAATAACTTGGGTGGAGGAAGGATTAGATTTCTAGTAATATTATAATTAAAGAGTATGATAAAGTAAGTATGTATCGAGTTGGATAGATTACAGAAGATCTTGTATGATTTCTTGTTCATGTCTCCGAGAATCTTTTATTATCTAATACAGCAACAAAATATATGCTAGTATTTTAAGTGCTTGTTTTGGAGCATTTAGATCGAGGTTTCAAACGCAGTCGAGACTTTTATTTGCTTATAAAAAATTTATTTTAAATACATTTTATTTTAACGTTGAGTTTAATATCTGAAACAACGCTCTAAAAATAGTGCGATGCGTTTGAACTTTCAAATATATCAAACGCTGCCGTTGCAATTAAACGTTTTAAACATCGGTAAGCGAAAATAACCTAACACATGATAAACATATAATCTTAACAATTTTTTTATTAGATATATATTTATTAATGCATGATATACAAACGAATATGGACAGTGATGCAAGAGAATGTTCTAATTCACTTCTTGGAAGATTATGCTAATTAGATTAATATATTAAGTAGGGTGATGCAAACTTAATTGATTAATAGAAGAGAAGAATCACTTCTAATTAAAAGACATTAATTAATGGTGATTTGTAATCCCTTACATAGATAGGATATGATGACATGACGTGATACAACTTTAATTAATAAAAAAATTATGCTGAATGTTACATATACTTGTGATGACATTGTGTGTATGTATGTATGTGTGTATGTGTCTGTACCTGATCGATGGTGTCGGCATTTGATTGGTGGTAATTCTTGGTGATTTCCAGGCAGTACAACACACCGCCATTGGCACCAACAACAGAAGAGATCTTAACAGGGTTAGTAGGTGAAAAAAATGAAGATCTCCAGTTATTAACGAGACCTTCATCCACTATAACAAAACCCTCCACATAGTCGAATTTTTGGGCAGCTGGTAGTTCATGCAGCGAAATCAGGTACTCTTGGTCACGGGTAAAAGCCGAGAAATTGGAATACAGAACTCGGATCCACCTCACCTATATAAATATAATAGGGAAAAAAACAAAAACAAGAAAAACCATTAAGAGAGAGAGAGAACTAAAGGGACCTTATTCTATATATATTAGTCACTGCATGCGTGTAAATTAGGTGGCATAAAATAAGAATTTTATAAAATTTAAAAGAGTAATAGAAAGATATAAAAAAATTAACATTAAAAAGGACGAAATGATAATATATCTAAAGTTGTAAGATGAAAGAGTAGAAATAAAAAAAATGAGTGACCAAATTTTATAATATGTATGTGTATATACACACACACCAAAGTCAAGTAGTTACCCTTTGTGGGGCTGGTTCAAGTGCAATTCTAGCTCTAGATATAATCCCAAATTGGCCTAGCCCACCAAGAACAGCATGGAACAATTCTGAGTTTTGTTCCTCTGAACAAGTCATCAGCTCTCCCGTTCCTGTTGTTAGGTCATATATATTTACCACCTCATATCAGATCGATCGAGCCCATAGGAGATAAGTCATGAAATTGAACCTAGCTAGCTAGCCAGAATTAATTAAGTACTAAAACCAACTTTTGTTTGAGAACCATAAAATCTAAGATTATCTTTAATTTCTACTAAGAAGAAAAGACTTGAGGCAAAAGTGCAGAGTGACGTGTCTATACCAAAAACAGCAAATTCATTCAAGCTTTAGAAAATTAAAGTAAATAAGAAAAAAAATGGTGGGGTAAACTGAATTTTCATTAGCTTGCTATTTTTAGCAATAACAAAGAAAAAAGAAAAGAATTATGAACATCAAGCTCGTAAACATTGCTGATCTGAGGGCCATAGTTGAAAGCTTGCCCACTAATCCCCGCATTGGATAAGGTACCACCCACAGAAAGGTACAAGTAATCGGTCCACGATTTGGGTGCGAGTCCATACTCTAGCGTGGACTTGAGCACTTGTATCCATAACTCTCCACCCCACACATCCACGTACCTCAAGCTCTCATATACCCTTGGTCCAGCCCACTTTCCCGGGCCGCTCATTAGAATGACTACTCCGTTGTCGGTTTGAGCCTGGCCGTTTATGGAATGCCCTTGACCTCTAGCCGAGACAGTGAATCCATGAGCCGAGTCGTAAGCGGCTCTAACCAGGCGGCGAACGTGCTCAGCTGAATCCGGGTGGAAAACTGCCAACGGCTCAGCTCGGTGTTGGCCACCGAAATCGTGGGAAGCTGAGTCCACCTCATAAGGGTCGACGCTGAGGTGAGCGTGGATACCAACCCGAAGGATGTTCGTCGGATCCAATATTGTTAATCCGACGGTCATAATTAAACGACATAGAGCAAACATCAGCAGAAGCTTAGTAGCCATATATGATTAATTGATGATATGTATTGATATATGATTGAGTTAGTTTTATATATATATATATATATATATATATATATATATATATATATATATATTTATATCCTTGGTAGGATGTATAATGAATATATATAGAAGAGGAAGAGGAATAATAAAAGTAGGCAGTAGGCACAACTACAAGGGGCCGGGCTGGGGAAGCGAAATGAAATGGAACAAAATCTTGTGGTGGCGGCGGCGGTAGCAGCTAGATATGTAGTGCTAGCTAGCTGCTTTTCCTAAATTTGGTTTCCTTTTCTTTGTTTATGTTGTGTGTGTGGGCGTAAAATTGTTGGGTTTATTATGTGTAGCATGCATATAAGATACAGCATTTATAGTACAAGGAGAGTTGAAGTTTGAGGGAGGGTGATATATAAAAAGAGACGTAACAGTAGTTCACGTGCGATGGATGACGAGACACGTGACAGACAGGCGTTCAACGCCTGGGCCCACGACAGGGAAATTCTACTACCCAGTCTACACCTCCCGTCTCATGAATCAATTGTACCTGTAAAATAAAATTTTGGAATATTTATGATATCTTCGGGTAGGGTAGGGATTTATTATTTAAATGTTAGTAGTAGTAGATTATTTACGATTAATATTGTAAAAATAGATAAGAATTAAGTTAAACTTAAGAATTGATATCACAGGGCCTTTATAACACACACACACGTATAAAATTAAAAACTAAAAGTACATACGTACGTAAACACTGCTAATCTGGAGTAATATTTAAAAAGTGTTACTTAATTAGTACCAGTAATTAATTGTTGAGAGTTAATGCATGCATGCATGCATCATGTACTATAATTTTGAGGAAAGATGATGGAAGTAGGGGATATGGAGGATCTGTGTGGGGATCGGACACGATCAAGGAGAACGTTCACGTGGGTGCACAAGGGAATTTAATTAGACACTACGTACTACTGGACGGATTGTTCTATGTTAAACCTACTATACTTTGCTATTGCTATGCAGCCAAAAAGGATTCTCCCTCTCTCCCCCCCCCCCCCCCTCCCCCTCCCCCTCCCCCTCCCCCTCCCCCTCCCTCTCCCTCTCTCTCTATATATATATATATATATATATATATAAACGGAATTGTTATCGTTATATCAAATTTATTTCCACCATATAATTCCACAACTTTTTTTCTCTTTCTAATTGAGGATAATTAAACTAATTTTCACATTTAAATAAGATTACAAATATAACTCCAAACTAATATGGGTAATTAAACAAATATAACTCCAAACAAATATGGGATGACTATATATAATTCTACCAATAATTAAAGTGGGTAGGATAAGAGTTTCTTATAGTATATATCCAGTACTATATATATTGGTATAAAATAACAATCTGCTCAAATTTATTTGGACTACCATTTAACATTTTTAATTGAGGACAAATTAAGTAATTTTCTTACATTTAAATAAAAGAGATTAAGATCCACTACTAACAATACCATTTAATACGACAACCATTTCATAGCATGCATAAACATATATGCATGATAATCTATGCGTTAATGATCCAAATTATTTAACTAGTTATGTCGTTAAAGATATAGGGAAGATGAATTAGGAGTTTAAATTAATCATAACTACATTCGTGATAAATGGTTTTAAAAACTGTTTGGTTAAAAATCCTAGAAAGTTGAACTCCTTATGAGGCGTTGTATATAATTCATAATCCCCATATATATATATATGAGCTTCTTATGCCGGTGATCTGCATGCGGACTAATTTTAGTGGCAGACAAAATCGTCACTAAATTCGTTGTTGAACCGTTACGATAGTCTAGAACCATCGTTATATCCCGGTTCAGAAATCGTCGCTAAAGGTGGTCCGCATCGGACCACCCGCATAGAAATCGGACTATATATATATATATATATATATATATATATATATATATATATATATATATATAGTCCGGATCTTAAGTTCACCTCTTATCCAACTCACCTGAGCTCATCACCCTTTAGCGACGGACTCAGCGACGGTTCGATCATACAACCGTCGTCTATACTTTTAGCGACGCTATATATTGTCAGTCGCTAAAAATATAGACGACGGTTGTATGACCGAACCGTCGCCGGATCCGTCGCTAAAAGAGGTGAGCTCGGGTGAATTAGATAAGGGTGAGTTTAAGATCCGAAATATATATATATATATATATATATATATATATATATATATATATATATATATATAAAAGGACTAATTAATAGTCCCACCAAACAAACAAGCTGATAAGGGACTATATATCATCTTACGCACCCTCTTTTTTGGTAGAATAACAACAATCTACCGAAATTAATTTGTTTGTACTCTCTGAATAGTTAAAGTACCTAAAACTTTTTATAAGTGAGGACTAATTAATTTAGTGTTCGGTCATGGCTAACAATAACTTCATTTCTCTCTCGTCATCTTAAAAACGTACTTCTCCTACTCCCACTCCCCCTATAAAAGAAATAAATAGTCGACAACTATTTTTCGTAGATAAGTAGGATATATCAACCATGTCATAGCATAATATAGATAGTACGTAAAATAACTTTAAATGGTAACAGAAACATGAATAGCTTGATAAACTACATGTTTAAGTTGTTAATTTTTGTTTAAAATATATAGGGAAGATGAATTAGTAGATTAAATTAGTCTAATCAATCCATACAAATTAATGATAATAAATGGTTTGAGGATCATTCTAGAATATGCCAATATATATTATCATCAATGATAAAGTAATTATTTGATTGTTAGGAGTAAAAGAAAATATATGTAGTCGTACACAACACATTAGGTACAAACAATGTGGAGCTAGCAATTGGTCTGACCGGATTAATTAAGATGAATGAAGGAATCCATAATACATTAATTTGCACATTTTGCATCTTTTTTTTCATACTCCCGTGTAGATTACAATTATTCAGTAGACTTGTGCATGCTTCATGCATGTCGTCATTTTCTTAATTAATACTCCCTCCCTTTCTTAATAAAAGTTATTTTAGAGAAGTGTTTTTGTCTCTAATATATGTCGTTTGAGAATTTTAAGTAAGCATTAATTGCTTAATTTTCAATATTACCCAAAGTATTAAATATAATTTTAGTTCTGTCACTATTTTTTGTTCAATAAATAACACTCTTTTTTTAATACAAGAACAATATAAATAATCGATATTATATTTAATATTATACAATCATTTTCTAAATAATTGTGCACAACTCTAAAATTAAACGCTTGTATTAAGCGACAGAAAGAGTAGTATATATATGCTCACATACAATTCAATGTTCTTAATGCGAAACATGCCATTCTTACTGTTTGTTGCCAGCTATATATATATAATATAGGGATAAATACATTTTTAGTATCTGTACTGAGACCCGACTTATAATTTGGTACTCAAAGTGAAAAAACTTACAAATTGGTTATTGTACTCGAAAATTGTTGAGATCTGGTGTTTGTACTTTCTAATTTTGAAATAATCGTTAAAATTGACTAACGGAGTCAATGAAAAATTTTGAAGTGGCTTCCTCATCTGACGTGGATAATGATATGTATATGGGATTATCCTCATAAAATAAAATCATTGATTATCCTCATTTTTTTCTTAATTAATTCAAAATCAAACCCTACTGTTCATCTTCTTCCTCACCAAAATTGAAACAATTTTCTTCACCGGCATTGATAAATTCGACTTCGTGGCCCAAAAAATCTCCCAAACGCTCGTTTCGGTCGGAATCCGATCCGAGTTCTTTCCTTAATCCAATCCGTACATAAATAGATACATACCTTGAGAGAGAAATTCAGAGCAACTGATGGGTAATACCGAAGAACACTGCTACCATTGCCTCTCCAAAGAGAGAAAATGCCTTCTTCTCTAACTGTACGGACAATACAATCAAACATTCCCTTGAATTTCTTATGTGGGCCAGAAAGAATGGCAACATTACTCTCTTGGGTCTGTAAAAGAAGCTTAGCCCTCTCGATTGGAGCAACAATGGTGTGAACCACACCACCCATCACCGCCCCAGCCATTAAATCTCTGTGGAAATTTGTCAACCAGTTGGCCTGCACTGTTTATCTTGAAAACCCATTCCCCAATTTAGAGTCACTGTTACTCTCCCCACCCTCTTCCTCTGCAGCCATCGTATTTTAAAACATAAAATGATTTTTATTTTTATTTTTAAAATAAAGCATACATATTATAAATATTATAATATTAATTTTTATTTAATAATATACATATTATAAATATTTAGGTAAAGAAAAAGAAAGAAAATAAAACATAAAAATATTTTTATTTTAAAATTTTTTATAAGTATTTTAAAACATAAAAGTATTTTTATTTTTATTTTTAAAATAAAACATACATATTATAAATATTATAATATTAATTTTTATTAATATTATACATATTATAAATATTTAGGTAAAGAAAAAGAAAGAAAATAAAACATAAAAATATTTTTAAAACCACAGTGGGCCAATTGCATTTTTTTAAAGTGCAGTGGCTCAATAGTATTTAGAATTAGGCTGACTGGCTTGCCACATCAGAAAATGAGAAATACACATCAATTAAATTTTGTTGTCCAGTCATCGCCATGTCATTCTTTGCATCTGACCTGTCAAATTTTCAAACGGAACATGGATGAAACCCTATTGTTTAACGAAATGCAACAATTTTCGAGTACAATAACCAGTTTGTAAGTTTATTCACTGGGTACCAAATTGTAAGTCGGGTCCTAGTACAGGTACCAAAAATGTATTTATCCCATATATATATATATATATATATATATATATTACTTTTCTTCTCTAACTCTACATGCGGGAGTTAAATTTTAATATATATATATATATAGAGAGTCCAGTTCCAGTCCGGACTTTTTTTTTATTTTTTTTACTTTTTTTTAAAATAACTAAAAAAATATTTAATATTTTATGGAATTAAATTTTTTTCATAATACAGTGTTTTGGGCGTGATTTGGGTACGTATAATAAAACATGTATGTACAGTCTGTGCAGACTGTACCACCATTTTTTAGTATAAGTATCCAAATCACCCCCAAAACATTGTATTATGAAAAAAATTCAGTTCCATAAAATATTAATTATTTTTTTAGTTGTTTTAAAAAAAAGCAAAAAAAAAAATTGGTCCTTCTTTTACTCCAGTCCGGACGTCTGGACTGGATCCGCTGCGTGTATGTATATATATATATATATATATATATATATATATATATATATATATATATATATATATATATATATATATATATATATATATATATATATATATGGTCTCCATCCACAGCAACCGGTTGTTGGGGATCAACCCCTTTTTGGCCAGCCGGTACAGCTTGTTACGGCTTATAAAAAAAAATTCTAAGGCCGGTACAAGCTGTTACGGCTGGCCAAAAATGGGTTGCTCCCAACAACCGATTGCTGTGGATGGAACCCCATATATATATATATATATATATATATATATATATATATATATATATATACAGAATGGATCCTGTCCGGACTCCCGGACAGGACCCAAAATCCGGACCCAAATTTTTTTTTTTTTTTTTTTTTTTGTAGAACAACTAAAAAAAAAAAAAAAAATTATGGAACTGAAATTTTTCAATAATACAGTGTTTTGGGTGTGTTTTAACACCCACACCAACCAATGTATGTACAGTCTGTCCAGACTGTACAGACATGGTTCGTTATAGGCATCCAAATCAAACCCAAAACACTGTATTATTGAAAAATTTCAGTTCCATAATTTTTTTTTTTTTTTTTAGTTGTTTCAAAAAAAAAAAAGCAAAAAAAAAAAAAAAAAAGGTCCGGATTTTTTTAAAATCCGGACTCCCGACCAGATCCGGTCCCTATATATATATATATATATATATATATATATATATATATATATATATACACACGTACTAGGCTTGGGTTAAGATGAAGGGGGACCATATATTTGTCAAGAAATGGAGTCACTATATTGGACTAGTCGGCAAAACTGGTTAGTTTCTATGCAATGGGGACATGGTGGTTTAAATTTTAGTTAGGGAAAACCCCCACCGCTGTTTTATTCGATGTTTGATTGTTTAGTAGGGTAAGTTCCTCTTTTATTTTATTTTTATTTTGTTAAGGTCACACGACGGTAAGAAGTTACATATACATAAAAAATTTATAATCAATATTAACTATCTCATATCAAGATTCTCATTTACAACTATAACAATCACTAGCTAGCTAGCCTCGCATTAGAGAAATATATATATAAACGGTCCAGATCAAGTGCATATCTCTTATCTTATTTATCCGTGTTTATCCCCCTTTAGGCGACGGTTTCGGTCATACAACCGTCGTCTATACTTTTAGCGACGGACAACATATAGCGTCGCTAAAAATATAAACGACGGTTGTATGATCGAAACTGTCGCCTAAAGGAGGGTAAGCACGGGTGAGTAAGATAAGGGTATGCACTTGATCCTTGCTATATATATATATATATATATATATATATATATATATATATATATGGGGAGTGATCCATAGCATCTATATGCTATGGGATAAAAAGTGACATATAGGCTCTAAATCCGTCTGTTACATTGATGAAAGGCTGAGATTTATTATTGTAACGCCCCGTCCGCTAGTATTACTAGCGGACGTTTAAAACATAAATTCTGGACAGTTATGCCCCCTTATACACGGCACTTGGCCAAGAGAAATTACAGAAATTCTGGACGGTTATGCCCCCTTCCCCTTTATTATTACTAGGTTCTTGTGCCGAGGCTTGCCTATGGATCTTGACTATCTCTGAGTTTTTATTAACCAGTTGAAACTTAGATTGAGAATCAGAAAAATCCGTATTGGGGTGAACAACGGCCAAATGGCAGCCAACAGAAACGCCATCACATGGCCGACGACATAGATTAAGCTCACCCAAAATCAAAATGCTTTTCTGAACCCAAATTCTGATCATTTACTTCTTCGCCCGTGTGTTCCTCCTCCTGCACTGCCTTTAGAGTGCTCAAGTCAGTCTCAGGACTTTCAGATCTCTCTTTTTCAAAAGTACCCTTCTTGAACTTGAGCTGAACTGGAGGAACAGAATTTCTCCTTGAAATGCTTTGAGCACTAGTCTCCCCAATTAAAGTTTCATTTTTTTGCAACAGATTCTCAGGAAATTTTATCTCACTAACTCCTGGATCATTATAACCAAGACTTTGTAGTTTATACTTATAAGACTGCACTTGGTAATCTAAAGTAGCAACTTCCATTTCTTTCTGATATACAAGATTTTCAAAAATTTCCATAGATTCCTCCGCATAGCATATCTTTTCCTCTACCAATCTTTTATACTGCTTTGCCTCCAGTTTCATTGCAGCCTTTTCGCCTTGGAGACGCAATATCATAGATAGTGCTTCTCTTGCCGCCGTAGAAGAAGCTTCTCTTTCCACATCCAACTCATTGTAAAGTTTTTGCAGAAGCTTTTGTTGAGTAGAAAGTGCCTCTTTCAGCGCAGCCGTATTTTTTTCTGACATCCTCACAGCTATGATACTTTCTGTTATCACACATTTAATTGGAAGAGGTTAGCCAAGGAAAAATATTTTTGAAGGAAACCTTGGGATAAATATTATTCTCTACTTTAAAACTTGTAATTTAGAATCATTTTTACCTACTAAAGCTCAGCAAATTCAAAGCTGTCATGCTGCTACAAGCCAAATTCTATAACTTTACCATCCGCTAGTATGACTAGCGTTTACACAGTTTACAGAGTTTTATTTCTCTTGCACAGTTTACAGAGTTTTACTGCTCTTGCATCAGTTTACACAATTTACAGAGTTCTTGTTAACTTTACCATCCGCTAGTATAACTAGCGGACGCTGACCATTTTGGTTTGGTTTATTGTCTCTGAATTGGCCATTTGGGAGGCATAACCGTCCAGAATTTATGTTTTAAACGTCCGCTAGTAATACTAGCGGACGGGGAGTTACAATAATAAATCTCAGCCTTTCATCAATGTAACGGACGGTTTAGAGCCTATATGCCACTTTTTTCCCCATAGCATATAGATGCTATGGATCACTCCCCTATATATATATATATATATATATATATATATATATATATATATATATATATATATATATATATATATATTGTTGATCCCTCCGATCGCTTTCTTTCTAAAAGGGAAGGCTGTTATTAAATCAAAATCATCTGATCAGTGTTTGAAAATTTTATACTGTCTGATCGGAGTTTTACACTTGCATGTAATCTTGAAGATTATGTCTTATAATTTATTCATATTCGCGGATATATAATATATAAGATTTAGTTGCCTGAGAAAAGTAATTTTCAATATATATTTAGGTCTTTACATGATCAAGAATATTGTAATGCATGAATGAGTTATGAATTATGATTTTTCTGGGATTGAGTTGATAAGATATTTTGGATCTTTCTTTAAGAGGTATATATATTAATATATTAACCAAACGTTGAGGATAAAATCCAAGCAAAGGCGGTCATCAAATCTAATAATTTTAACCACTCTGATTCCTGAACTCAACTTGATGATTCTGACGTACACCTTCAAAATTCTTTATATATATATATATATATATATATATATATATATATATGGGCTATATGTATATACACAGCTGTGTATTACACAGTAGGCCTAAGACGACAGATTTTTTGGGCTATAGCGACGGTAAACTGTCGTCATAGCCCAGAATAGCTATGACGACGGGTGAAACCGTCGCTATAGCCAAAAAAATCGTCGACATAGCCTACTGTGTAATACACAGCTGTGTACACACATTTTTCTTTATATATATATATATCACCTCTTTTATTTTTTGGTTTAAAATAATAACAAAATAAAATTTGTTAATATAGCCTTTGAGAGTTGGTAGAATATATTTAAATAATTTAATATTACTACTTATGATTGAATTGCTTGAAGGTAACTAATAATTGCATCAGCTATATATATATATACGATATTATGTATGCATATATATTATTAATTAGTGCACTGCATTAAGAAACTTTGGTTCTTTACTCGCGAAATCATATATCCAAGTGAATCATTTTAATTTTTAAACACAAAAACTACAGATAGATTAGAAGGACCAAGATCGATCCACATGGATTAATAATGACAACTTATTCATTAAACAACAAATAAGATTCTCACAATGTACATGGCCCCTCACATCAAATTAAGAAAAACCAGAGATAAGAAGGACCAACATCATGCAATCTACATGGATTAATTAATAATGACAACTTATTCATTAAGCAACAGCCAAGATTCTCAAATGTACATGGCCTTTCTCATCAAATTAAGAAAACAAACCCACGACCTAATCTACTTAATTATTCGATAATAATGAAACTTATACGAGTTTTATGTTTATGGAATTAATGAGGAAAAATTAAAGGATTAACTTCTATTAATCATGTTAATCATTTATTTTTTAGAAGACGCCACAAACTTCTCTTTGGTCGCTCTTCTCTTTATATCGACAAGGGGCTAATGATAAAATTGTCCCTCAAATTTAAACGAAAAATTATTTTGTACCTCAATATTTGCAAATTGTCAATCAATATCTCAAAATTTATTTAAAAGACAATTGTGTTCTCTTTTGATTGATCCGATCAATTGCAAATTAGAATGCATTGCGTGTCAGCTATATATGCCTTGAATACAATTTAACTGCAAATTGACCTTTTTAATATACAAAACAACATGTATACAACATTTTTATACAATATAAATATGTATTTCTTCTTGTAAAATACTTTTAATTTAATTAACTAAATTAAGCTACTATTATCATTAATAGAATTAGTATTACCACAATTAAAAGGTGCAATAAATTAATATTGACAGTAAGAATTTAATTAAGTACAATTTACATTAACTTTAACAATGAAATAAAGTTATAGTAGTATTAAAATTAAATTATGTACTAAAACTAAATAACATCCACTCATCATCATTAATCTAGAATTCACCTAAACCTAGATCTAATTATTAAATTCAGATGCATTTCACTCCAAACAGATTCAATAGCAACCAATCATTTATCTTTAATATGTACTCTCGTTGTCACCAAAAATAAAAATTAAAGCATCCATGTATGTATCTCCGTAATCAAAACTGTTAACGCCTGATCGCCTGACGAAATCACCAAAAAGGACATGCCAAAATAGCACCAACGGTTGATGGTATTGTTAAATACACTCACATAAACATAAATAAAAGTATGAACACAAGAATTTACGTGGAAACCAATTGGAAAAAAATCACGGGGAGAGAGAGTAATCCACTATAACAATATTGGGAGTACAAATTGTGTATTTGTGTTGTATCTCTTGTGCCCCTCCTCCTTCAATCCATTGCTTATTGCTGTATTTATAGATAGGAGTAAGAGTCCTTTTCAGAATCACCTTATAACTGCAATTAATAGCTAATAGATTCCTTCCCAAATTAAACCTCATTATCCCACTAAATAAGGAAATATAATCTTACTTTAATATGGACTCTCTCACTACCCAAATAATCACACTCCAACATTGTCCACCAGTCTCTTATTTACAAAGAATTGTAAATAACTTAAAATAAGAGAGTATACAAAAAGTCTCCTCGGGATTTTTATCATCGGGATTTTTATCCGCTGGATTTATATCCTCTGAATTTATATTCTCTGGATTTATATCCTCCGAATTTATATCATCCAAATTTATATCCTCCGAATTTTCTTCAGTCTGTGGTTGATGATGAAATCGAAGCCGCCTTTAAAGCACTTCAATGATATAAAATTAAATTTTTATCTCTGCGCTGGCTGAATTCGTTACTAGTGCGGTGACTCAGCACCAATTTATCATCACCTGAACCAAAGTGTTAATAGTTAGATTTTACACATGCATCATGTGAATACCACCACTACATGCATAATATAAAAGAGAGAATATGTAAAGTTATATCAATAATCAATTACGATCATGTTTCAATTGTTATTGACATAATACATATATACACACGTACAAGTATATATTTAATTTAATAAAAAAGAATCAATTATCTCCTTCGGTGATTTTAAATCAACACTAGAACAAGTGTCTTGATTCCCACATATGGCGTCAATGTTAACGCCTGATTTTGTATGCCTGACAAAATCACCAAAAGGGACGAGCCAAAATAGCGCCAACGGTTGATGGTATTGTTAATTAATACACTCACATAAATACTCCCTCCGTCCCATAGTTATAGGCTGATTTTCTATTTTGAGATGTCCCAATATATAGGTTATTTACTATTTATAAAATTTAGTTGGTTCATTATTTTACTTTTATGCCCTTATAATAAATATTCAACCATTACTCTTTTTTTTTTGAAAAAATAACATTCAATGTCATTATTTTTATCACCGCATTTAATGTTGTTGTATTCTCTTTGGCTAAAGTTCTATAGTTATGGATTTTAATGGTCAGTACACGTTAATCAATGAAGTTGAGAGTTCTAGTGTGATAAGTAAGGAGTAATTAACATATTTATTAATTCCATATTAAGGGGTATATGTGGAAAATTTAGGTTAAAAATTGCCACTTAACTACTTTTCTTAAACTATGTGCCAAAAAAAATCAGCCTATAACTATGGAACGGAGGGAGTATAAAGTATGAACACAAGAATTTATGTGGAAATCCAATTGGGAAAAAACCACGGGGAGGGAGTAATCTATTATAACAATATTGGGATAACAAGTTGTGTATTTGTATTGTATCTCTTGTGCCCTTCCTCCTTCAATTCCTTGTTTATTGCTGTATTTATAGATATGAGTAGGAGTCCTTTTCAGAATCACCTTATAACTGCAATTAATGGCTAATAGATTCCTTCCCAAATTAAACCTCCTTATTCCACCAAATAAAGAAATACTACAATCTTACTTTAATAAGGACTCTCTCACTACCCAAATAATCACACTCCAACAAAAACCATGAAAGTAATACGTGTTCAAACCAATTACATTTGATGTAATAAGCATTTATTTTGTAATTTTATTCAATAATTAATAAGAGAATTTATTTATAAAAGACTTCTTTATCAATGTTAATTAGTTGAATTAATAAATGAGATAAACTCATAGTTATTGAGCAATACTTTTATAATCATCATGATTATGAGATCTAAATTCTTGATAGCTCAAAAACTAGAATGTTCCTAGCTAATCGATGGATCACTAATGTAGGATTACTAATTCCGAATAGATTAACAAATATTATGTTTGCTCTGTTGAAAAGGATGATTGATCTCATGATTACTTGTGTGAAAACACTAATGCTATTGGAGAATAAGTTAACGTGACGTATAAAGGAACCCTGATGGAGTTTTACTTGACTGTCAATAGGAGTTCCTAATCATGTGATAGTAGTATAAATTAATAATTTTTAAATTTGAGATCATCATAGTATTTTGTACATACTGAATTATGTTTTGACATATTCCTTAATACTCTTGAGTGGTATGTTGGAATATAATAAAGCAAATTGAGTGTTGAACTGATGGGTAGTGATGATCGAACTTGTAGAGCGAGAGAAATTGGGAATGTTAATTATTTTGGATGGCAATTGGGAATTATTGTTATTATTTTTGCTTAATTAGTTTTGATTGTTGAGTTAGATTGTAATTAAAGTAAATTGTAGTATTTTAATGTGTGCTTGCCCTCATATATACTAATAGTATTTGGAAGAAAAATAAAGTATTTAATTTTTAGAATTTTATACAATTAAAATAAGGTTAATATACATTAATTATCTGAAGTATTAATTGACGATTGGTAAACATTGAGGTGCAAATTGATTTTAAGGGAAAAGTTCGCCATTAACCCTATCGACAAAGTAGTGCACTTTTAAGATTTCATTATGTCTCTCTGTTGTTTTTTTTCATTGATTCGATCAGTTTGAGTTCCATCTTTTCACCCCGGGGAAAAAAGAAGAAAGATATATATATATATATATATATATATATATATATATATATATATATATATATATTACAAATTTAGAAGAAATTAATCAAATTAATGCATGGACCTACAAAACTGGCCGGCACGTTATAGACAAAGCTGCTAAGAAAGTAAAGAGGTCCACTTTTTTGTTTGTGCAGGAGGGAGATTCACTTCTTGTTTCCCACCGACACCTCTTATTCCTTCCTTGGATTTGATTCTACTCTCCTCCGGTTGATATTATATATAGAATATGAATACTATATATACATGCATGAATGCATAATAAGGAGACAAGATATATTCTACTACATTATATGGGTCCCACATTATTCTAATTGACTCTGGAAATTACAAAATTAAGATGGTGTCATTTGTGGAATATCAAAATGATGAAAAGTCCCTTCCATCACAATATCGCACCTACTTAACTGGCAATTATATATATATATATATATATAGTCGTGTGTAATATACAATCGTGCTATGACGATAATTTTTTTAGACTACAGTGACCGTCGTCATCGTCCAAAAAAATTATCGTCATAAGCGACTGTGTACTACACAGCTGTATGTGTATATATATATTCTTTGATTTAACATCTTAAATAATATTTTTAATAATAACTTTATATTTACAATATAATAAATATCACATATTTTGATGTGAAACTGAAATATGGCTCAAGTACATAAATCATCTCTTAAACAGAATAAACAAGTCAATCAACTTGGCACGTCATACTTTATAGGATCACATCGATGTTGTGAATGTAGTACGTACTTGCTATTGTGAGTGATATTGTGAAGAAATTTTCTGTGTTTTGGGTTGAATGGTTTCAAACGGATTCGTTTAGTATGAAAGTTATTTTTTGAAAAGTTGGTTAATTGGTCAATAAAATACTGTCACACATACAATCTCGTTTGCGTGTCAGTATTCTATTGGTCAATTGACCAACTTACCCCAAAATAAATTCCATACTATCCACCTTCGTTTCGGACTATACTATTATACTAATTAAGCAATTAATTAAATTGATTTCAAACTCCAATTTAAATTCTCTGCATAAAATTAAAATGACAAAGCTAGCTTGTGTGATATAAACATTTCGAAAACTCCCTTTAAGAGTCGTTCTTCAGATTTTGGTGGCCCATGACCAGAAATAAAAACGAGATTCTTTTTGAAACATTGTATTCATCAAAATAAAAATAAAAAGTACAAGTTGTATCCAAAAAAATGTTTTTCCGAAGTTTAAAAAATAATAGTTCGACTATAGCAAAATATATGAGAACTTCGACTACAACAAATATATATTAATACCTTCATTGAAAGATACTTTTTCTAGCATTCCTAGAGCAAAAATATTCAATCAAATGTTCAAAATCCTTTATATACTATATATATAAAATTTGGGGTCCTTCTAATCGGAAGCAGGACGGTCGACCCTCCTACCCGTGCTCAGGAATGATCATATGCTCTCTTTAATGAAAAAACAATACGGATATTATTATATTTTAAATTTCTTTTTGATCATATATATTATTATGTTATAATTTTTTAATATAAACTTACAGGTAGCTAGGTTAATTAACGTTGCCACCAAATCTGATAAGGTGATCTTAATATTCCAACCTTGTGTTTGTTCGACTTTCTTTTTTGGTTTAATGTGTTTTAGTCGATTTAATTAAAAAGGTATCACCAACTAATTGTGGGTGCAGTGTAACTGCAAGAGGCAGGATATATATATGAGGCTATGAGCTGACCCGGCAACTAGCTAGGTCAAGTGTTCAGTTTGCAAATGGGAATTCAAATTATAAGATTAATATTAATTTTTTAAAAGTTAATTTTTAATATTTTTAAGTTAAAAATTAACATGATTTATTTAAATTTTAAAAATAATAAATCTTATAACTAATAGAATTTTTAAGTAGTTTATGATATTTATAATTATATTGACATAAATTAAACAAATTTATGACAATTTTAAATTTAAAAAATTTTGAAATTAATTTTTAAATAAAAAATTAATATTGATTTTATAATTTAAAACAAAGTTAGTACAAATTATGTATGTATGCGTAAATATATATTTATATATATATATATATATATATATATATATATATATATATACATATAAATAGTATGTCCATCCAAAAAAATTTGAGAAGTAGTAATGAATTGAATTGAATTGAAGCATGCAGAAGAATTAAAATAAAACAATAATTATAGGGGGGACATTGTTAATTGACATTTCTAGTGATTTTTTATTATTTTTTTGGTTTTTTTTTGTAAGACCTCCTAAAAAATATATGATATTTATTTCAACTGAAATTTTTATAAAAAATAATATGTTAGGTGTAATTTGGATACATATAAGAAACACTATTTTTTATAAAAATTCTAGTTAGAATAAATACTATACATTTTTTGAGAGGTACTACAAAAAAAATATCACTAGAAATATCGCTGAAAAATGTCCCCCTAAAAGGACTCTAATTAAAAATGTGAAAGTTAGGTAGGTAGGTCATGAGAATGTGGTATGTTCCTTCGATGGCTGCATGCAAATTAAATGCTAGGCCATGCAGCAGAATAAAATCTAGCTCAAAATCTCTTACTTAACAGCTAGCCAGCTAGCTAGCTTGCTAGGATGTCCATTATTTAAGGTATTATTATTAGCACCAGATCGACCACAATTATCAATAGGGCCCCCCTTTTTATCATCATCTCCCTCCTTGTCTCTCAACTAGGGCCGTAAACAAACAAGGTTGCCGGCGAGCCTGACCCGGCTCAGCTCGTCTTGATTTGACTAAATTTGATTCAACTCATTAATGAATTGAGCTTGAACAACACTTTTAACTTGTTTAGTTAAACGAATTGAGATCAATAGTGTGATGTTTAATCTGAGTTCAGCTCCTTTAAGCCTTATTCAAGTTCATCTCTAACTCGACTCGTTTAAGTTTAATAATTATTTAATTAAAATTTTATTTTATTTATATAAAATATATAATACAAAATATTTATTTTATTTATATATTTATTTTTTCCAAAAAACATGAAAAATTAAAATTAAAAATTAAAAAAATAAATGGGTCGGACTTAAGCTTGAGTTCAACTCGACTAATTTAAGCCCTACTCAAACTCGAGCCCGACTCATCTATAAACGATTTAAATTCGTACACAAAATTTCAAGTTCGTTTAAAATCTGATCCGGCTCAGCTCGTTTAATTTTTAAACGAATTCAAGTAAAACACGCCAAAATCAGTTCGACCCAGCTTGTTTAGATCTAGCCTTACTCAAGGGGCTCTCTCTCTCTATATATATTTGTGTGTGCGTGTGTTATAGATTCTTACAGCTTATTAGTGTGTAATCAGTCGAACTTAATTCATCTTCTAAAAAAAATTAAATTTTTTTTAATGTATATTTATAGTTGTTCTACTTGTTGGCTTTCTCTGATCCGCTATTTTATCAGTTTTTTTTATGGTACGTTCTTTGTTCTCTTCTTTGGCTTTATAAACACTGGTTAGGGAAATTGAAATTATTAATTTTTTAAAATATACTTAAATATTTTATAAAAAATATTTGTATATATTTTATTGAAAAATCATGCACAAAAATAAGTCACGTCATAGTCAAAAGTCTTTTTGAAGAACTCAGAGACCAAATTTTAGTGTGCATAAGTCTCATTTCTAAATTTCGAGCAGCAGCGAACTAAAAAAACGAACATGTTATAGCGACGTTTTTTTGAAATATAAAGACGGTTTGAACTGTCGTCATAGCTATGTCATCGACTTTGTATGTTATAGCGACGGTTTGGTTCGCTGGAGAAGGAACCGTTGAAAGTAATATATAAGTACGCTAATGAATAATATTGTGTCTATATTTATTTTAAAACTCACATTTTTACAACTCCTGAAAGCAAGAAGTGCTTAAATATAATTTAAAGAGATGTATTTAGTAGAATTATTATTTCTTAATCTGCTACCAAGTCAACAGCCAACTTGGCCCGGAGAACTTCATTTTTTATTTTATTTTTCATAATGTGGGGTTTCTCAATTGCAGTCAAACTAATACCGACAAGTTTTTTCTTGAAATCAGCTTGCGCTGGCGATGCGTGGCCTCATTTTAACAGTTTTATTTGCCCCCAATTAAATCGTGAGTTTGTGCCTGCCTGCCTGTGCGGGCATCTCCACAGACGCATAACATATGTATGCATGTTTTGTGTTCTAGTATAATCTATTGTCGCAAGCACATGAACACGCAATACTCACGTAATTAATTATATATATGTGTACTTTTGGTGTAGCCATTAGAAATTAAGACTAAAGCTATTTTCTGATTGCCTGCATCATCATTCATCTAACACAAACAAAAACTTCAACCAAGTTAATTGAATGCAATCATTTCATTGAGTTACCTTGAAACATTAAAAAGCTCTGAAACACTTTGCATAAATTATCTAACTTCCATTGAAATTGGAAACCTCAACCGATACAGTTTAGACAACCAAGCCTTCTCTAAACTATTTAACATCTTTACAAAACCCGAGATGAAGCATTCCAGGAAATTTCGGTTATGTAAAATGTTGGCATCATAAACTCGAAGGTGTCATACATATTACAGTGATTGAGGGCCTAACGGCAATGAACGTGTATACTTTGATGTACATAGCTGATAATGGCGGTAGTTTTGATTAGGAAGACAGATAAACACCAACCTTGTTGTCTCGTACATGTTCAGAGAAAATTTTGTCCGACTAACGTTTTACAGAGGAGAGGTAGAATATGGCATGGAGTTAGAAGCTCCCTGATTTTTCACAAAAAACGTCAAGGTGGGCAACTACCCGCAGTATTTTAACAGCGACTCCACCCCTATTGTGAACAAGCGTTTACCAACATTCCTCTGTTTAACACCAACATTATCACTGAATCCTTTGATTTATGTTTTTGTCTACCAATAGTCACCACAGGAACAATGGCCATCGTTAAAATGATGCAAGTACTTAGAGTCACTCACATATATCTCCCGCCCATATGCCTTTGAAATATATTTGATTGTTCTGTGGCAATCTTCACACATTCTCAGGCTCTTCAAAACCCGTATTGTTTGAGAAGTTTGAGCAGAACCAACGAGCGCAAAAGCCAGCGCAAGTTTTTCACTATGAACCCCACCAACTTTGTCCTCCTCTTCTTCCTCAAAATAAAGCCCGTCATGACTATCAGGTCTCTTAACTTTTCCTGCTATGTTATTTATCCAAGAAAGCAGAACTGCAGCATTGGGTTGATGCTGATCACCTACGAAAAAGGTGTGCACTGTATTCCTAACTTCAACCCAGCTCTGGCCAAGAGATTCCTTAGTCTCATTCCTAATTCCAGGCTTTTTCATTTTCAAAGATTTATCAAAATTCCCACATAATGAATGCAGCTGTACAACTAATCGTTGTATAAAGGCATTCTCAGGTTCCAGTTCAACCAATCGTTCCCCTGCATGGAGTGCTAGTCTGACATTCCTATGATTCCTACATGCAGTTAGGAAAGTATTCCAGATGGAAAAATCAGGTTGTATGGCCATATCCTCAATGAACTCAATAGCTTCTTCAAGCATGCCTGAGCGACCATATAAATCTATCATAGCTGTACAATGGTCTAAACATGGTAAAATGTCAAAATCTTGAGTCATGCTAGAGAAAACTCGCTCCCCCTCATCAACCTTTTTGGCAAGACTGTAAGCAGAAATAATACTCACAAATGTACCTCTGTTTGGTTTCATTCCCTCTTCTCTCATCTGACCAAAGAGATCAAGGGCAGCACCAGGATAACCATATAAAACAGAACCAGATATCAGCGTGTTCCAGCTAATAATATCTTTGGTTGGCATCCCATCAAATATAGCTTTTGCATACAATAAATTTCCAGACTTGACATAAGTGTCTATAAACGAGTTTGCAACAGCAAGCTCAAACTCTAAGTTTCTGCGCAACACACAACCATGAATCTCTTTCACTTTTTTAGCTGAAACTACATTTACAAAAGCAGGTAAAATGCTCAAAACGGTAACTGAGTTTGGTCTAACACAAAAAGATTGCATCTGGCGAAATATACCTAGTGCCTTGTTCTTGTGCCCATTTTGCAGGTAGCCAGCAATAAGAGCATTCCATGTTGCAGTATCCCGCTTAATGTTCCCATCATTCTCCATCCTATGAAAAAGGTCCATAGCTTGATCCTCATCTTCATTTTTAATATATCCATTGATCATCACATTCCACGTGATAACATTTGGTTGTACATCTGATTCATGCATTCTCATGAAGAGATCATGGGCTTTGCCACAGTAGCCAGCTTGGCAATACCCTCCGATCATTGAGTTGAAAGAGTAGGCATCTTTCTCTGTTATAGTATCAAAGACCTCCTGAGCAGCCACAAGTTCTGCACACTTGGAATACAGGTCAATAAGAGAATTTCCAACTAATACCGAATCAGAATATCCTATCTTCACTGCAATACAATGGAGTTCCTTCCCCTTCCTTGCAGCTTTAAGAGATGCACATGCAGAGATAGCACTTGCAAGTGTAATCCCATTTGGTTCAACACCTTCCAAAAGCATCTCCGTAAACAGTTCCAACGCCTCAGTTTTCCTATTATTTTGAGCAAACCCTGAGACCATAGAAGTCCAAGTGAAAACATCAGGAATTACACCAAAACTCTCCATCTCCTTCATCATCCCCATTGCAACATCACAATCCCCCAACTGGTTATAACTCGAAATTAATATATTCCAAGTAACCAATCCCGGCTCAACGCCTTCATTTTGCATCAATTCAAACAACCTACGCGCCTCTCCAATCTCTCCCTTCAAACAACACCCCGTTATAATTGAATTCCAAGAGACACTATCCTTCCCTTCCATATTCTCAAAATACCTTCTTACAGAACCCAACTCCCCACATTTTGCATACAGAGCCAAAAGTGAATTATGGACACGGGTTTCAAAATTCGTTCCAGACTTAACCACCATTGAATGAATTAACCTCCCAGTCTTAATATCCCCGGAATTCCCACAAGCCTGTAAAATCTTTGGAAACAAAAATCCATCGGGACAATACCATCCTCCATCATCAAAATTGAAAGTTCCAACACTTCCCTCCACCTTCTCTCTCTTGAACACGCGCAAATCATTGCCGACCAAGTAAACAGATCTCTCTCGCGCATTTCATTAAACACCTTCCGTGCATCTTCCAGATACCCACATTTAGCATACATACAAACTAATTTAGTTTCAATAAACCGGTCAACAGCAGTTAACAAATGAATATTCTTATGAAGCTTACGACCTAAGTGAATCGAATTGGAATCAATACAAGACTGAATCAAGCAAGTGAGGGTGTTGGGTCTTACCTTGGACCCGGATTGTGAAATTGAGTCAAGAGCAGCAATGGCTTCACTGAGGCGTCCATTTTTGCAAAGATTGTGCAAATGGGTGTCCGTTATTACCGAGTGGGATGCATTGTTGAATGAAACTGCTGCATGTTTGTTTGGTTTTGATAGAAATTCAGAAAGTTTATCGTGCTTTAAGGGAATTGGTACTGGGCTAGCTATGGATTTGTTGGGCAAAATTACATTCTTCATTTTCCCCTGCTCTTTGAATTGAAAATGGAGCGACGGGTGCTACACTGCCACAGAACTGGTGGCAATCCTACTTGGTTGTTCTGTTTAACGGTCAATAAGTAATACCTGGTCATAAATGGGCACGTCACCTTATCCAGTTAAGCCCCTGGGTTTTTCTTTAAAAAACGATAATCTTCTCGATAACCACTTTTTAAATAATTTATTATTCATAGTTGTTGTATGGATTTTTTGTTTGAGAACTAGTTGATGTATGGATTAAAAGATGAATGTCTGTTCTATTTGATTTTGAAATTATAGCTACGGAAACTTTGTTAGAGAAAAAATAAAGGGGCTAAATTTGATGAGAGAGAAAAGAATAAACTTGAATTTATAATTATGCACGATTAAAAAAAAACCTTAAACTTTGTCCACTCTCCTTTATTTCTGAATGTCCTTAAACTTTGTTACTACTCCCTCCGTTCCTTAATGTAGGTCGTTTTAGACATATGCACAAGAATTAAGAAAGTAATTGAAAAACATTAACTATATTATCAATTGTCTATAATACCCTTCATCTCACATTATCTCATAAATATGAATCAAAAAATTAGGCGGAGTAATAAGGGGTAATTTGGGAAAAATAATAATTAACCACAAACGACAAATAATTAAGAATAACAAAAAATGTCTAAAACGACTTACATATAAGAATGGAGGGAGTATTAAGTGTTAATTTTTCAACATATACCAACATTATTTTGGAGCTGACAAAATTATTCTTATCTTTGCAAAGAAAAGGAAAAATAGTAATGTTAGACTAAGATTGAAAACAGAGTTGCAGTGTTTCGAGACAACCAACAGAGGAAATACTAAGTAATAAGAAATTACACCAAAAGAATAAGAAATTGCAAATAAGACCATAACTTTACTACAATTTTCTTTTCTCCCAAATCACCAGTGTAATGTTAGCAAGAATAATGAATTATTTCCTCAACATAGAAAATCCAAAACTAGAAATGGAACGAATCTAAGTATAGCAAGCAGAGCAGGCAAGACTCGAGAGGCCATGCGTCAAAAATCAATTATACATAAATGATCTGCGCCATCAGTTTTTTTTTTTTAGATGCATAAAAAGGCAGAATAAGCAACTTCAACCCCCCTCTTTGCTTGTTTGATTCACTACTACATTGAAAGAAACGCATGCAATATTCTAACCACGACCAAATTGAAAGAAATGCGCATGCTATTTATCACTCAACAACAAGAAAACAGTCACTGAGCATGCGCAAAGTAACACGCAAATGAACAATGAGCAAGTTCAAATGAATTTGCAGCTCTACAATTGCTAAACAGGAAATGGTATTTTTGTTTGTTAGGCTAAGGGACATATCAAACAAAGAGATTGACAATCATTGGACAAAGTATGTGATACATCAGGCATTTTAGCTAAAACAGTAGATGAGGTATGACTTAATCTTTGGTGCCAAACAGAACTGGATGCAGCAGCAGCAGTACAAACAGACTGGGCTTTATTAGAATCTGTATCTAGGTAATACAAACCATTCATGCAGTCACCAGTTGCCAGTATGCTCATCTGGTACTGGTCCTGAAACTCACAGAGAATTTAACACAACAATTAGTATCTTGTGTGAGTTTACTAATGGACAAACGATTATAGTGGAAAGTTGGAATGTACAAAGCATTTTGTAAGATCAGCTTTGGAGTAAGCATGGCAGAACCAGATTGTGTAACTGAAATGCAAGATCCAGTAGGAAGTACAACTTGAATAGGAGGGGCAATAAGCAGGATAGAAGTGAAAATATAATATGTGGCTCCACTATCAATAATCCACTGGACATGATTTTTAACATCATTTTTACCAGAATAAGTGTGCAATGAGAAAGGAATATCTGCTAGATGTTCATCAGGAATAGAAAACTCTTTGTGTTTTCCTTTGTCAATGAGATTAACTAGATGATCAAATTTTGCCTCTAATTGCTCAAGCCTGCCATGATCTTCAATAGAAACTTCTTCAGAACAAACTTGCATTGCTTTGGATCCATTAGAAGAATTTCCTTGGGGAAGAATACTAGTATAACTATGAGAGAAATTGGTTTTCTTAGATACCCCAAGTGTGTTACCAGGTCCATTAAATTGATTCTTAGGTTTATTGTACAATGGATGTCCTTTAGGATAACCATTAAGTTTGAAACAAGTTTCCTTAACATGATTCTTGCCATGGCAATAACTGGGCTCCATGCCTTCCTTAGAAGCATATGACTTAAACTGAGTATTAGGAAATTTATTCCTATTTTGAAAACCAGAACTAGAAGCAAAGGCCATAACATTAGTGTTCACATGTCTTTTTCATCTTGTTTGATCAATGAATATGCATGAGTCATTGTGGGTAAGGGACTCGTCATAAGAAATTGACCCCTTGCAGTTGCAAAACTATCATATAGTCCCATTAAAAATTGCATTAACTTTCTCTTTTGTTCTTGTTCATCTTGTGCCTTAGATGCAACACGTGCATTTAGGTATGACTTCAAGTGCAGCATGTTCATCCCATAGTCCTTTTAGCTTATGATTATACATATCAACTGACAAATTCTCTTGTCCCAAAACATTAATATCCTTTTGAAGTTCATAAATTCTATGTCCATCGATGCTTGAGAAACGTTCAGTTAATTCAGTCCATACACAAAATGCAGTTTCAACAAATTTCATATTGTCACTAATTTCATCATTAACTGTATTCATTATCCAACTTATTATCATATCATTCACACGCATCCATTGATTGTATAAATTTGAATCCTCAACATGAATAGGATAAGAACCATCAGTAATTGTCATCTTGTTTTTAGCAGACAATGCAATCTTAAGTGATCTTTTTCATGTAGCAAAATTCTCAGCACCAATGAGTTTCTTTGAGATTAGAATCATACCTGGATGATCATTATTGTGTAAGAATAACGGATGTGAATTAGATTCATAAATTCGAGTATCTCCAATGTTCTGCGTTGATCCCTCATGTGTACTTGATGTGGAAGCCATGATAAAAAAAAACTTCGATCAGATGAAGTAACAAAAGAAAATGATTGAATCAATTGATTGACACTGAATTAAATGATTTGATAAGCAGAGAAAATTAAAACGAAATAGTGCTTCTATATGAGCGCATGCTCTGATACCATGAAAACTTTGAATATCATGATAACAGTTTGAGAGAATTGAAATAAAACATAAAGTACAAAGTAAAGTAAAACAAGTATGAGTACTTTATATTTATACTATCTTATTTGCTTAGAAAACAAGCTAACATCACCACTAACTCTAGTTTATTATAATTAACTATAGTTAACAAGTTAGCTAACTGTCACTGTCATGTGATCAGCTTTGTTCCTATGTTTCTCAACTCCATCATAAGGACTAGTAGTATCAACCACTGCATGATCGCTCCTTTCATTCCTTGTTGCTTTATTGATCATACTTAAGCATCTATTCATAGATAAACAACACATGTGTTGGTACTAGTATGTGCTACAGCTGTTGCTTGTGGTGTTACTGCTGATGTTGGTACCTCTGTTGTTGCTTGTGCTGCTACTGCTGTCGTTGGAGCATTGAGTATACTATCCTTAATAACTTCTAAAGTATACAGTAATCTGTATCAACTTATGTCGAGATCAGATCGGTGGTTAAAAGCTCACATACAATACATATATGATTCTGAAACTGGTAATGAACTGTATCCCATGTCACCATTTTCCAACAAGAGCATGACCCCCGACCTCATCCCTCATCTCTCACTGCTCTGGTCAGGTCAGGTCAGGACACCCACCAGTACTGTGCTGCCCGGCTAGCTAGCTTCCTGAACACCAGTAACTCTTATATATCACTCTCTCTCACACACATCACAATAAGTTAAAAAATCTCTACAAGCTTTTCTCTAAATTGGATGCTCTGTGCAATCTACATTAGCCCGCCCTTACACGAACTGTTGAATTTCTTAATCAAAATAAATGTATCCCTATAACGTTAAAGTTACTCGAGGGCAAGTTTCTGTTTATTTGATCACATGCCTGCTAATGTTATGACTGCAGAATGCTGACTCATCCGGCCAATCCCATATTATGTTATGGTTGCTTCCAGCAAAATGTACACACCCTTCCCAATAATATGAGTGGAGTAGTCTCTTATTGAAGCAGATTTCGAACCTCTCTCGTCCTCTCTCCAATATATACTCTAGTTCTCTTAGGCTGAGTCTAGCTGTGGCTTATTTGGCTTGACTGGACATGTACGTAGTTAATGTTCAAATTTCAAAAGAGAAACAGCAATATAATAGTTAAAATTCAATCATAGCCAAATGGACCAAGTTTGAGTCTTTAAAAATCATTCAATTGATCACAGCCAAATAAAAGAAATCATAAATTCATATATTATTATTGTACGTACAAAGTACAAACATAAGTGTAATTAACAATGATACATCTTTCACAGCAGATGCAGCAGTCAAGTAATTAAGCGTATTCCTCAAAGTCTCTTTCTCTCTCTTCAACCTCATTGCCGTATCCTCCAACTCCAGCAGCGCCTGCTGCTCCATTGGCGCCCCCCTCAAATGTACTCCCAACAAAAAATGAAAACGGGGTCGGAAACAAATTCTTCCTCAAACCCTCCACCTCCATCTTCGGCTTCCCATCCAATCGATTTGACAACTGAATTACATCCTTCATATACTTCTCCGCCTCATTCGCCAATTCCTCCAAATCGTCCTCCCCTGTTCTCGGCCGGTCCTCTAACGAATTCACTTCCGCAATTAAATTCGGTTTCGTTCGAACCAATTTCTTCACCCGGAATCGCTCTTGCCATTTGCAAATCAAGAAAAAACGATCGTCGACGAGTTTTTCGTGCTTTACAACCTCGCCAACGCAACCGACGCGGCGGTGCCGGTAGTGGCATCGGCGTAAATAACGCCGAATCGGAGGACGGTTTGTAAGAGAGTGTGCATCATCATTCTGTAGCGGAATTCATAGATTTGGAGGGGGATACTTGCACCGGGGAAGAGAACGAGTGGAAGAGGAAAGAGAGGTAGCTCAACGATGTCGTTAGCGGGACAGCCGGTGCGGTGTTTTTGGGGGAATGAAGAAGCCGACCACCGTAGGGAATTGGGTTTCCACCGCCGGTTAAGTGTGGATGGAAGGGGAGGGAGAAGTTTCTGGGTGGGGTTTAAGGAGAAATAATGGTTGAATAAGAAGGGTTTGGGACTGGGACTGGGACTGGGACTGAGACTGAGACTGGATGAAGAAGAGTTGGAGGGTAGAAGTTGGGGAAGAGCCATTGATAGTATTTTGGGAAGTGGGGGAGCGATGAAGTGTTTTGTTATGTTTTCCTCTAGCCTGTTCGGGAGTATAAAATGACTCATAAGTCATTCCTATAATATAAATTGACTTATAAATAAAATTCTTCCGCATAAATTTGACTTATAAAATATAAATTAAGTTAGAACAAGTTAGGAGATATTCGGCTTATAATGTTTATAAGTTAAAATAATTATAAATTTTTTAAAAAAGAATGATAATAAAAAGAGATAAAATAGAATAGTGACAAAATAAATATTATATTTGGTCAAATTAATTTATTTTAAAATAACTTATAAGTCCTTTAAATAAGGCACAAATATTTATTTATGTTTTTTTGACTTATAAATTAAAAAATAAATGATTGTCAAACACTCTAATAATAAAAAATAATTTATAAATTAATTTAACAACTTATAAATGGTTTGCAAGGGCCTAAATCTGGTACTAGTACTAGTACTAGTAGTTATCTACAAATTTTGTTATCAATATCTGGAATTTAGATGAGATGTGGGGTGGGGTGGGGTGGGGTGGGGTGGGGTGGGACGGGAATAAAACACAAAAGTAATCCGTGTATTATAGAGGTATTTGGATATTACGTCCCTATTTTTTAGTCAATGTAAAATAAACCTTTTGTTATTTAAAAATTTGGATTGTTAGCATGTCAATTTAACACATTTGAGATTAAAAAAAATATTATTTTGAGCCTAAAACCTCATACTCCCAAAATTAACAAAACATTTGATTATTAAGAATATTAATGTTATTTCATAGAAAATTATTATTAACAGTAATAATATTAATACAACTTATTAGTTATTAGTAATATTATTAATAAGCTGTTAGTAATTACTTTTTAGTAATTCTCTTTAACATGATTTTGCTTCTTAACTAAATATAAAATATATTATCTTAATAATATTACTAATTAGATATTAGGATATATTAATGTTATTAATAGTATCAATATACTTACAATACTATTGTTATTAATATACATTAATGCTAATGAAAAAATAAGATAATTTTGACAAAAGGAAGAGATAAATTCAAATGTTCTCTTTTTGTCTAATTTCTCTTTTAGGAACGACTGAGAAGAGTCAAGGCTGTGAGTAAGAGTCATCTTAGGATTTTTATTATTTGTTATTCTATTAATTCTACCTCTCAAACTTAATTGTTTATTGTAAAAGATGAAATCTAAAAACTTATTTAAATATATTGAATAAATAAAGTACTTATTATTTTTACAAATTATGCGGTCGCAAGATTACATTATTTATTTATTATAACTATTGTATTATTGTTATTATCATAAATTATTCTTATTAGCATACATTACTTCAATTATTATTTTTTGTTAAAAAAAATACGATTCATTTTTTTAACAGTAATGTAGACTATAACAGTAATGCTATTAGAGTATTAATGTTACTAATACCATTAATATATACTAATATCTAATAAGTAATGTTATTAAGATAATATATTATAAATATTTATGCAAGTAAGCAACATCATGTTAAAGAAAACATTTATTACTAATAACTAATAACTAATTACCAACAATTTATTAATAATATTACTAATAACTAATAAGTAATTACTAACAACTTATTAATAATATTACTAATAACTAATAAAGTTGTACTAATACTATTAGTGTTGGTAATAATTTTTTAAAAAATAATATTAATTCTTAACTTATTTGGTAATTAATGTTTTGTTAGTGTTGGAAGTACGAGTTGTTAAGTTCAAATTTTGGGAGAATAAATATTTTTCAAAAACTCTATGTGGACATGAAAATTGGACCTGAGTGTATTTGAATTTCACTTATTTATATTTTGACCACCCCAATGGTAGGTAAAAATATAAATAGGTGAAATTTAAATACACTCATTTCTAATTTTTATATCCACGTAGAAGAGCTCTATATTTTTAGCTCAAATGTGTTAAATTGACATGCCAACGCCAAATGACACAATAGGGTTTACAATCCAAATTTTTAAATAATAAAGGGTTTGTTTTATATTGACTAAAAAAAGGGCGAAGGGTCACTTTTACATTTTACGTGGAAAATCTGGTGTAGTTATTATCAAGATTTGCTCTTTAATGTTTATTTTCTTTTTTTGGATGATGAATTATTATTTAACACCTTACAAATAAAAGTTTTCACACAATACATCTTTTAGCATCGAGTAAATTGAATTTAGTTGATGCTCTTTTATAGCTTAGCCCCAAATTCAATTTTCGGTCCAGTCTTTAATCTTAATTAGAATTATCATAAACTTTAAATGCCTAAACAATTTATACATTCCGCACCCTCTTCTTCATCATCAAAACAATTTGCACATTAAACTATAGCTTACAGAGTGCAAATTATTTTGACACTCAAAAAAAATTAAGAATACATTTTAACAGAAAATTAAAGTTTGGCATAAAAATCGATTTGAACAAATATATTCTAGTATAATATTAACATCAAAGCACCAATATATTTCAGTGTTTTAAAGTTCAATCTTCAACGCCCATGGATAAGTAGAGTTCTTGCACTAATTATCAACTTTTCACTATGGTAAATCATACAACTAGTACAGTAATTGCTTATCATCATCACGTAAATGGAAGCAGCTCTAGAAATTCCAGTCTCCAACTAGAAGGAGCGTTTCTTCCCGAGCACTTTCACTAGAGTGTAATTGCCTGTTTGCTGCAACCACATTGTAATAAGCGTAAGGAAATCAAGAAACATTAAGAGTTCCAAGGATGAAATGTAACCGCAAATATGAAATATTGCAGATTAAGAAAAATAACGAGCATTGTCATGATTATCATATCGAGGCTTAATATAGGACCAAAGATATCTTGAATGTTGTTTTGAAGTACAAGCATTAAAATAGTAGATCAACTGATAACACCAAAACGAAAAACTAGATCATGCACTAAAAACCTTGAAGGAGCAACTGTAAATAGTTGGCTGTGACAACAAACTTCATTCAAAAGCTTCAACTAACCCAAACTTTTTCCAAATGATGTCTCATACGCAATCAACCTGTTGAACTTTTGAGTATATGTCGAACCCTTACTAAGCAAAATTTTTAGCTACTGGGACAGCTATGCATGGCTATAACGTGATAAAAGTTTATTAAGAAAGTAAGTCTTAACAATGAAACTAAACACAAACCTTGAGGCACATGTTTCTTTCGGTATCACAGACTGGATAATCATGAGGGCAGCAGTGCCGATGGTCCTTACAACACACTGCAGAATTTAACTCGCAACATTTCCATGAAAAGCATACACCAAGAAGGCTCCAGGAACAGCAGCAGGTTTCACCTTCTGAGCAGGAGGTTAGAAGGCTACATTTTGTAGGACCTGGGGAAGGAGAGGGTGGTGGATTTGGGCTAGTCTTAGTTGGATATGAAGCCATCATGTTTATCCCACAAATCCCTTCCGGAATTCCACTGTTACGTTGCATGTACATATATCCGTCCATTCCCCACTGCTTTCCCCATGAATTCTTCACAATCCAATAATCAACTCCATTCTCTGAGCCATACCCCACAATTAATACAGCATGATCCAAATAAGTTGAGCATGGTCCAGTGAATATCCCCTGCTCCAAGAATCACGAATAAAATAAGAACCCCTTTCGTTTTCATTTACTTATTGTTTTTTTCTGTTCTATAAGCTTATTGAAAAATTGTAATGACATTGAAACCGAATAAGACGAACCTTTGAGTAGAACTGAAATCCTCTCTCACTACCACATATACCTACACTTACAGGTTGAACTGCCACAGCTTGTAGTAGCTGTTTCTCATCTTTCTCCGGCACATCAATGTAGCCATCAATAGTTACAATGTGTCTTTTCAACTGCAGGATCAATAGATCATGGACTTAATATACAAGAACTAAACATGATTGCAGATCACCATCACAAGAATGAGATTAACCTTTAGAATATTGGTGAATAGGAAGAGCGCTGTCAACAAATAAGATAATAGAAAATAATATATACAAACAGGAGGAGGTATGTTGGAATAGATGAAAGCTAAATATGGGGGTAAAAAAAATGCAGAAATTAATTACTTTGTTTTTGTTGCACGATCTTTCTGCAGTTTGATAGGGGTAATCCTCCTCGGTATCAATCCCTTCATTCTTCACAACAAATTGATATACATAGTCCATGAGTCCACCACCACACCCGCTATTGTAAGATCTGTCACAATCAACCAACTCCTGCTCAGAGAGGCTGATAAGAGATCCAGTGACAATTTGATTAATACCTTCCATTGCTCCTGTTGCCGAGAAAGACCAACATGCACCTGGACAATACATCAACAACACTTTACTTTTAGATCCCACCAAAACAATAGGACTACTATATAAGGCATTGCAATACAAGGACAAGGACATTTGGTGATAAACTGATAAATGTAAATCACATTATACTCGTAGACCGACCATAAACAACCAAACTGATAATATAAATCAACTGCTACAGCATACACTAAATGAGAGAATGTAATTCAAAGCATTTGAGTTGCATCCTATGGCTCTAAAGTTGCTTCTGCACCTCAATATGTCCAGCAGATACTTTTTCTAATGTCCACAGTTCAGGAAGTGCTACTACAAGGATCAAGTAGCAAATTACACACAAAAAATGTCCAATAGGCTGCTCAGCCTGAGAACAGGATCTCAATTATACTATTATAGCCGTAGTTATCAAGGCGACAAGTTGAGGCGAGGCGAGGCAACAGACGGGAGCTTAAGCGCTTAGGCTCCCGAGTCCTGACTAGTCGCCACAAGTCGTTAACAATGTAAATTTTATACGTACAAAATTATATATATTTAACATTTATATGAATATTTATATATTTATATTTCTAATGATTTACCATATTCATGATGTAGGTTGTAGCATATTAAATCATAATAAGAAGTGAACAAGATCAAGTCAAAACGATAATTTTATTATAGTTATAATTTTTTGAACTTGTACCAACTTCAAATTATATAAATGGTGATACATTTGTAATATTTAGTTTAATTCAATATAATTTAAGTTTCTTAAGTTTTAACATTGTATATATAGAATACCATAAATTTCTAATATTAGTTATTACGTATTACATTAAGGCTTAAGCACATTAGGCATGCTATTTACAATTGTACAGTAAGCACTAGGCAAGCATCATGCTATTACATTAACCAGTAAACAATAGTTGGTTGTCAAGTAGCACTGTAGTACATTAAGTATACAACTACACAGTATACATTAATCTCAATTCTCAAAAACATAGCAAACGAATTTATACATTATACTATGTGTAATTTACTAATTTATACACTTATACAATAATGAACATATATATATATATATATAAAGCATTTATACGCTACTAAAATTTATACACTAAGTAAGCTATCAAATATACACTATTATAATTTATACATATATACTATATATATAATATAGCGCACACAAGCAAATAAACATATAGTGAACAGCAGAGCGCAGAGTAAAGCCAATAGAAGAAGAAGATTAGAAGAAGAAAAGAACTAAAAAAGGGAAGGGGAAAAAAGAACCTAAACTAAAAAAAGAGAATGTTGGGATACTCCTCGAATTCTATTCAAAAAATAATCGCTATTATGAAAAATAAGATGTCTTATTTTTAATAGGAGTATTATTTTGGAGAGCAATTTATTTGTAGTAAGAGTTTTATTTTAGAAGTGTCCTATTTTGAATAGGAAGATGAGAATTATGAGTACTCTAATAGAGTCTTATGTTTAGTTGTTAAAGCGTAGCACAACCAAAAGTCATGCAGTATCCTAAGACGTTGAGAGAGGGTGTGAGTGAGTTTTGTGTTTGTGTGAGTGAGAGGGTTTTTGCAGCTTTTATATTCCCTGCAAAAAAAAGGTGTATTGTGGGTGGAAGAGTTTTGCAGTTTTTAGTCAGTGCAAAAAGTTATGTCATGGTATTAGACCTCGCAAACGGGCGGGGCCAAAACGGCCCGGGTTTTGGCGGGCCAAAAAATGTAAGCCCAAAGCTCGGGTTTTGGCGGCCGGGCCGGGCCGAAGTCGTTTTATGCCTGTTTTTTGGGCTTAGCCCAAATGGGCCGGGCCAAAAAGGCCCGGGTTTTTATGGGCTGAAAAAATGAGGCCCAAAGCCCGGGTTTTGACGAGCGGGCGAGAGGGCCGGGCTAGCCCGCGGGCTTTGGGCCCGTTTGCCAGGTCTACATGGTATTGTGGAATCTCAAGTTTTAGGGCGTAAAACTTTGAAGGATTATTGTAAGCTCATTATTTTGATATAGTGGAGATTCGGAGTTTGGCTTCTGGTTTTTTCCCTTAAGGGTTTTCCACATTAAAACTTGTGTTGTTTTTCTTTTTTAAGTGTTATTGTTTATTTTGTGATTTAATTCCCAACAAGTGATATCAAAAGCTAGGTTGATTAGATCTAAGGTAGAGGGAAATTAGTCACACTTGTGTGACAAATAAAGAGAGTGAAGAATGAATGACTTGAATTTGAGTTTTCATCATGATGAGGATGAATAAGAGATTTTGCAGTTATGGAGGATCACCACTGCAATCGCTAGATGATGGAGATGTTGATGAAGATGAAAAAAACGATGTTGATGATGATGCGGATAACGCGAATGATATGGAAGATGTGAATGATGCAGATGATGCGGATATTGCGGATAATGAAGATAATGCAGACAATGCAAATGATGGTGACAACTACAACAACAGTGACAAATATGAAGTTGAAGTATTTTGGGATTCGAGTTGAGATTCTAGTAGAGGGAGTAATTGTTGAGATACTCCTCGAATCCTATTATGAAAAGATTGTTATTATGGGAAATAAGATGTCCTATTTTTAATATGAGTATTATTTTGGAGAACAGTCTATTTGTAGTAGGAGTTTTATTTTAGAAGTGGTCTATTTTGAATAGGAAGAGGAGAATTGTGGGTACTCTATAAATAGAGTCTTATGTTTAGTTGTTGAAGTGTAACACAACCAAAAGTCATGTAGTATCCTAAAAGTTAAGAGTAGGTGTGAGTGAGTTTTGTGTTTATGTGAAGGAGAGGATTTTCACAGCTTTTATATTCCATGCAAAAAAGTTGTATTGTGGGTGGGAGAGTTTTACAACTTTTAATTCGTGCAAAAAGTTGTGTCGCAGTATTGTGGAACCTCAAGTTTTAAGGCGTAAAACTTGGAAGGATTATCGTAAACCCATTATTTTGATATAGTGGAGATTCGAAGTTTGGCCTCTGGTTTTCCCTTTAAGGGTTTTTCACATTAAATTTTGTGTTGTTTTTCTTTCTAGAGTGTTATTGTTTATTTTGTGCGACTAAATTCCCAAGAGAAGAAGAAGACAAGAAGACAAGAAGAATATCTTTAAACTGTAAAGTAGCCGTCACCAGAGTCTGTAGAAGTCGTCGGAGTTGTCGGAGTGAGTCGCCGAAGTCAGTACTTCTCTCACTCACCCTCTCTCTGTCTTAATCGCGAATGTTTAGTAAAGCGTTGAAGTTTAAAAAAAAACCTAATTGGACTTTAGGTTGAACCATACCCGACATCACCAAGTCGCTCGCTTAGAGTCCAAGTCGGTCCAAGGCGTCTCCGAGTTGTCCAAGGCGACAACATATCCATCTGAGTGCTCGACTTGACTTTCTATCCTCGAGCAAGTCGACCAGATGGCTTGGCCTTAACCAGCAAGTGGACGTCTAAGCGTCGCCTAGGCAACGACTTAACAACTACGATTATAGCACCTAATGCTGAACGGTACACACATAGACCTCAAATAAGGCTCCTTACACAGGACATCCTATTTCCTTTCTCATTTCTTTTGATAACTTGAGTTACACTTAAATTTCCAAATCATGATATTTATACAAACTTCTCCGCTACTGATGGAGGAGGAAAACAAGACCCGATATTGAATAAAGTAAATAGGAAAAAGAAAAGTCTTAGTCAAGATTTCTTAGCATTGATGGGTAAAAATCCATTATAATTGAAACTATAAATTGTATATTTTTAGATAAAATATTCATAGTACTTTTGTAACTTAATAAAATTATACTTCCTCCGTTCCAAAATATAAGATCATTATTGACTTTTTAAGTCAACTTAAGACATTTTTAAATTTAAAATTATATGAATTCTTTTAATTTTTATCAATACAATGATGAATACTGTAAACTATCTATTGTAAGATTTATTGTTTCATAATTTTCAATGAATCATCTCAAATTTGAGTTTGGAAATGTCTTCAATTGACTTTCAAAAGTCAATAATGATCTTATAATTTGAAACGGAGGGAGTACTATATTAATATAACTCATAGCATATTACATGATACTTAAGACTACCATATTAGTGTATGATGTCAAACTATTCAAATGATAGATTCTCCTAGTAGTAGAAAACAAGAAAAACTTTATTACATAGTAAATAATGTATTCAACCAACCATTTGTAGGCACCTGATACATTAAGCATCAAGCATTATATTTTACATGCATGTTACTTGCTTAAGGGATGCTTAACAAATGCGAACATACTGACGCAAATCCCATTCAACATAAATGTTTCATTCAGAACCCAGGAAGTAAATATACTTAGAGTTGCATACAAACTCAAGTTGTCATTAAGCAGAGCTGGATGCTGATATTATTATTATTATTATGAACAGGGGAAAGAGCGATACCAGAAACCAAGAAAAGCCTTCTCGCCCATTTATTCTATTATACTATTAAATAAGGTCATTCTATGCCCAGACCATAAATTTGAGTTTATTAACTTTTTTTTGTCAAATTTAAGTTTTCAGATATATATTGAGCAGTGTTACAGTTTAGTATACATTTCAAAATCGAGAAGTAATTCCTTCCCTTCACTGTAAAACATCCTATATACCCTTTTGATCCAATTATTAGGATGATGCATAATATGAAGCTAAAATTTCTTCATTCATTTTCCTTTTGGGTAATTTGATTGGACAAGCCAAAAGCATAAAGAACTCACATTCAAGCACATGTCTCATCCATATTCAAATGGGCTGAAAATGCCAGAGAAAGTAAAAAATTAGAGTTTCACCAAAAATAACACATCATATTCTAAAAATAAGCTTCAAAGGTTCAATCTTTATTTTGCAGGAAATCGTCAACATACAAGATATGTATGCAAATTATTAATGACAGCAATTCATCAGAAATAACACAAAATTCTCTTAAAATACACTCATACCACAGCTGCCCTGATCTTTGACATTGGTAACTGCTCCTTTCTTCCTCCAATCAAGTGAAGAAGGAATGTTCCTTAAACCACTAGACCCTTGAACTGATGACCCACGATTCATTCTAATCAACCCATTCGCAGCAGCTGAGAGACCCAACCTAGAAGCTTTAAACTCGTGGGGTTTAAGATCAGCAAAAGCATTAAGGGAGAGAATATATGATGAATTAGCCATATTGTTGTGATGGGAAATATAGGCGTAGTTTTCTTCAAAGACTTTGAGCCTAAATAGCTTTTCTTGCTCCGAAGAGTATATTTTTCCATGGTGTAGACACCAACTGTCAAAGAGATCAGAAGTGAAGGAAGATGAACATAAAAGGGGTATGGAAAGTAACAGGGTAAGAAACAAAAACGGACATAACCAACTCATTTTAGAGAGAGACAGATTTGGGTGTTTCCAAGGAATGTGGTGATGAGAAACTTGGGTTTCCCTGATTGGAGCTTTGTACGAACTCCTCGAAACTTCCTAGTTCCTTGTGAGGAACCAGTGGTTAAATCGTAAACCGACGATGTGTGTACAGTGTATACAAAGAGGCCACGGCCCACGGCACTTTAAGTTTGACAAAATTTTTTTGGTTGCAAATTTAAGTTTGACATACTATGTTTATAAAAATTAACAATACTTTTTTTTGAAACATTAATGAATCAATCGTATCAAATCTCTGGTCAAATTTTAAATTCGAATCGAATTAAATCTATTCAAATAAAATACTAAACTATTGATTTATTGTGAGAAAATATTAACCGACTTCGTTTCCCCACCCCCTCTCTATTGTGGGATAATATCCCTAGTCTTCGTGTTCCTACCTCTGTCAACTAGAACAGATGACCTGAGTCAAGCTTTCGAGAGTCGACTTTGATACCATATGAAATAATCCGGGTCAAATCTCGAGTTCGGAATAAATTTCTAATTAAATCTCAAGTATGAATCAAATTAAATTCATCAAAATAAAACTTTAAACCACTTACTCAATAGTATCTTCTCGAGTTATCTTAGTCCAGCACAAACTCACCCAAAAAATCATACCTTAAAAATATTATTGATAGTAGCTTAATTTCTTATACATAAACAAACTTTTCCCATAAATAATCAAACTTTTGTTAAGCTATCAAAAAAATATATAAACTATTTTTTAAAAATAAAAATAGCCTTATACTTTGAAACAAGAATAATGTGACATCAGATGTGGAATCGAATTTGTAATCTAGTAATAACATGCCATCCAATGATCCAATGCATAAAAAAATTAAATTAAATTAAAAAAATATTATAATAATTTATTTTAAAAAAGACATTTAAATAAATATAAAATTTTAAATAAATTATTACATGTTAAATTAAAAATTATATTATTTTGGTCAAAAATAACAAAATTAAGATAATAAAAAAAAGAAAAAAAGAAAAAGAAAAACTCAGCAACACAAACGCCACTCTTATCACCATCGCCGTCACGCCACAATCACATTGCCACCGTCGCACCACCAACGTTGCATCACCAACACCAACTCCCACATCACCATAATCAAACAACCCTTTCTTCCTTAAACTCCAAACTTATCTCAAATTTCACAATCACAACATAAAATCTTCAAAATTTTCCTTTTAAATAGATAGATCTGAGAACAAAATTAATAATTTAATTCTAAAAATGTAAACCCCACTCTCCAACTGAATACATTATGGACTACTAAGTAGAGAAATTGAATATATTATGGACTACTAAGTAGAGAAAGAGGAGAGAGGAGTGGGGGACAAGGGCGCGGGGGACTGAGCCAAGGAAAAAGGGGCGGGGGGACAAAACGGTGAAATAAAGGGTCAAATCTGTCTTGAAATTTAAATCTATCTTAATTTTATTCTTATTTTTTTTGAAATTTAAATCTAATTAAATTTTATTTTAATATATGGTCCCATTAAAATAATGTTTTGTCTTAAAATTCAAATGTAATTGAATATAATTTTTTTTTAAATAAAATATGAATGTAATTTGAAAAGTGGATACAATGAATATTATTTAATTATTACAAATAATTAATATCACTTATAATGAATTCTATTATTAATTTAATAAGTATGATACATTGCATCAAAAAAAATACAATATAAACTGTAAACATCAATAAAATGTAATAATTTTAATGTAATTAAATTTATGTTCAATGAATAGAAAAACACTCTTTAAACTAATAAATTATTAATTTATCGATTAAATAATAACTCTCTAAATTAATTTTAAAAAAATCAATTCCAATAGTATTAATTTATAGAGGTTTTAGTGTAACTCAAATAAATTGCACTTTAATTTTATGTTCAATTAAATACAAAATAAATACTCTTATCCTCCTTTATTCAATCCTGGGCATCGGAATGCAAATAGTAGTATATTGGCCATGTTAAATCATTTTTTAATTTATAAAATACATATATTAGTTCAAACATATTCCATATTATCTAATGATAAATATTAAAATATACACATACTTATTAAAACAAACATACACATACTGCATAAAACAAATATAAATTACAAAATATTGTTTCTTACATGTATTTCATACAATTCTTCCATGAAGATGGACAAACTTTCAATACGATCTTTACTTAAATATTGCTTATACGGCTCTATTATATATATACTTCATTATTTTTAGAGTAAAATATAGTGACACCCCTTTAGATAATCATAATAACACTCACCTCCTCTCTAGTTTCTTAAATAATAGTTAGTACCCTTGCAAGTTTTTAGGGTTGACTAAATAGATAAAGTTATATTTTTACCCTTGTATTTAATCAAATTTTAATTACCAAATAATATATGTGTGTGTGTTTAATTATCCTTTTTTTAATACAATACATTTTAATTATAGTTTTATTTGTAATTAAAACTATCTCATTTAAATTGTTGGTAACTTATAAAAAACTAATTTAGTTTAATTAACATATTTTTGGATAAGTGATACAAATATTAAAAAAAATTAAATTAAATTATTAATGAAGCTATTCTAATTAGAGTGATTGAGTATATTGATAGTTTAGTTTTTGGTGCTTAACAACAAAAAATATTATTTGAATTTTTAGTTTCATATTATAATTTTTATATGTTAAATTTTATTGAGTATATATAAAAAATTGGGATGTTTATGATTTTGATTATATTTTTTTAGTATATTGTTGACGTTGTTTTTATGCAATATTAAATAAAAAAATATAATTATATTTATTACTACCTCTATCTTGGTAAAAAAAATTCTTTTAATATATATATATATTTTTTGAGTAACAACATTTGTCATTTTTACTGTAAATAATTATGTTTAAGTGTGACTTATGTTTAGTTTAATATATGAGAAACATAATTAATATAATTTTTAATAATTTTTTATATGAGTAATAAGATTCGTTTAAATTGTAATATTAAGTTTGTTTTACATAAATTTTAATATTTGGAAAAAAATTATTATTTTATTGCGTTAATTTGTAATTTTTATGGGTATTAACATTATACTTTTTAATTACAAAAAATATATTTGAATATATATCACGTAAATTTTAATATTTGAAAATTTTAATTAGTAAAAATTGTATGACTTTATTTTCCTCATAAAATGAATATTTATTATTTTTTGACTTTTATGTTATTTATTGCACAATTTCATAATTTAATTAATTAGATCAAGTAAAGTAAAAATTATGATATACAGATTTATATTTAGTGAAAAAATTAAACATTATAACTTGAAGGGTGTATTAGACATTATATTAAAAATATTTTTAAATATTAGTTTGTCAATTACACTAGGAGTTGTGAATGTTACATATTGTAGACTAGAGGGGTACTGATTGTTACTTGAAAAACTAAAAGGGTGGTGAGTGTTATTATGATTATCTACAGGGGGGTCGGTGTATTTTACTCTTATTTTTAAAACAAAAAATTAAGTTTGACTTTTAAAAATATTTTTAATTTAAAATTAGTAATACTCTTTCAAAATATACAAGCTTATTTGACTTTTCAAAGTTATTTCAAAATTTAAATTGATGTGATTCATACAGATTTTGGAAATAATAAATTTTAGGACGTGCAAAATTGAATTCATTAATTTTTAAAATATCTCAAATTTATTTTAGAAGTAAAGATTGATTATATATTTTAGAAAATATTATTTTTGGACTATAGTGGAGAATATAGCTATTTATTTATAGCTGTTAAGCTGAAAATTAAATAAGTAATTAGGGGACTTGGTCGGGCTCAAACCAGGATTGGCCGGTTCGGAACTCCGCTATAAAAGCACTGAAAAGACGTGCACAAGGAGTATTCCACTATACCCGGTAGCATCTACTAGTACTCCATTTCTCAACAGCGAACCCGATATTCCGTAAACAGTAAACAATAGGAGTGAGATTATTGAACAGCCCACCAGATACATATATACAACTATATATATAAATCTATAATCATTGTTATATACTACTACTCATATATGCAATAATTGAAGGAGCAGTTTTCTTTAATTCTATTTGCAGATAAGTTTAAAGGGGTTGTCGAATAATGGACGTAGATCAGCCACAGTACGAAAACACTGTTAAGTCTATCATTCGCTACTTCTGTTTCTTTCGATTCGTAGTTTTGATGTGCAGATGTTTACAATCTCAATCTCCTAATTTAAACGTTTCTTTTTTTCTGACCCATTTTTCTCGTCTTTCTATTTTCACGTTTTCAAGTCTGATTGATTGCAATTTAATCAGACTGAAGGTTTAAGGTTCAGTTTTTATTAGTTTAGATGATCGTTAACTTCTTTTCTTAATTTCTGTTTACTAGTAAATTTGCACTCTCTGGTTGATTGATATGATTCTTATCCTGTGTCAACTAATTTAGTATATTTGTGTTTATGGAGTTAGTGTTCTTGACTTATTTAGTTATTTTAATTTAAAAATAAAATCTAGAATCAAATTGGGCAAAGGAAATAAACTATTCAATTTTCTTATTGAAAAATATAAATTTATATATATTATGAATAATAATTGTAAAGTAAGATATAAGATAAATAAGAACACCCGCATTGCATGCATCTATCCTCTAGTAAAGTATTCTTTCCTGTTCTAGTAATTGTTTTTTTATAGTGAGTTAGTTGGAATAGAATCTTTGTTGGTCTTTAGTATATATCGTACATAGAAACTGCTGTTTGTAGTGCTTCTGCAGGGTTAATTTATATTTCTAAACTAGACACAGTCAACACGTATCTGTGATGCAATTTTGAGAAGAAATCCAGAGCATGAAATACATCTTATTTTAATCTGTTTTGTTATAAGTTCTGTGTTGATAAAATTCACATATTGACGGGCTTGCTCCTTAACTGCTTCCAAGTGTAAGGTGCTGTTTGTTTACATCTGATTGCCTCTTAATGGATTGGCTCTTATTCGCTAAGAGGCATGATGCTGTTTGTTTGTTTTTCTGTTACCTCTGAATGCCTCTTAATCGGTAAGACAGAAAATGAGATCTTAATAATTAAGAGGTACCTCTTAATAAAAAAATTTTGATAATTTTTTTTATATAAATATATTCAACAATATTATGCACTCATTTTTATTAAATTGAATATTTAAAATTATTAAATAAAATTGTACCCTTTAAAATGGTAAAATAGTATCATTAAAAGACGACTTATTTTTAAGTTATCAATTGTTTAGATTCAGACCTCATAACCTTTCAGATGATCTAATTTATTAAGACATCATAATCATCAGATCTTAATTCTCAGGTTTATCAAACACAACCAGTCTTTGTCTTTTAAACTGTTATTGGTTCTTGTGATATTACCTCTACCATCTTGCCTACTCAAGAGGCACGGTATTTGTAAGAATAAGAACTATTATGGGATGATGATTTTCGCCCCATACAAAATGGTTGGAGCCATCTAGTGGTTTGGACCAAAAGATTAAAGTTTTAACAAATTTTATATGTCCATTTGCTAGTTTTTTGTCTTTTTTGGGTTTAGTAGTCAACAGAATTGACACTTTGCTGCACTTATGTACTGACCACTTTCTAAATTGTGAACGCGCATCATATATGCACTGATGTGGAACTTCCATTAATAGGATAAGATTAGATTGGCTCAATTTTTTAATTCTGGATGAGTTTGACCCTTTTGGTTTGCTGGTCAATTTAATTTCTTTTCATTATCTACTTATGCTCAAGATATATTATTCAAGGTACCGAAGATGGTGATCTTTAGTTTATTTCCTTTACTATGATGATGAAACCAGCAACCACTAGGGAAACCATTGGGTGCACGCAATACCCCCAACCATGCAGTACCAATAATCCCATAGTAAACTACTTGTGGGTTAAGAAGATCATTGCCTTTGTGGAAGATTGAATCCATATCTATGCGGCTATGCCATTAGGCTCAGTATTGCCACTTGAGTTGGGTTTGGTGACCTACAGTTATTTGTTTGTTTCTATGTCCAGCTAAATGCAAGGGTTCTTGGTCACACGACTATTATTCTGTGAACGTATGAGCCCATCGTGTCTGAAATAGGGAGAACTGAAAAAGAACAAGGGAATATATGAAAATTGATAGACAAATTTGGGCATATCTTAGATATACACCTAACCTGGTCAGCTAATCTCGAACATAGTCTCTCTCTAACGCACACAGACTGACAGAGCTAGAACACTAGGGAGAACTTCTAAAACTTTTATTCCTCTGTCCAAGTTCGTGTGGCGACCTTGCCATTTTTTCTCATTGCAATCTATATTTCTAAACCATTCTAGACCTGTCCTACATTCCTTAAGATGCATCCAACCTAATGAAGGACTAACCCATGAACTGCATAAAATACAACCCTCATTAAATAAAAATTCAGACAGGTACTTCTACTTTGTTTTATAGTTTATTGAAAGAAAGAGTAAAAATGGTGGATTTAAATAAGTGCCCTTGTTCTTTATCGACTTTTTGCTAGGATTCTGAATCTATTATTTCATATTATTTGTGTAATAAATGTTACAGAGATTTTTGAATCATGTTTCAAATCTTTCTCCAGTTTTCTTAAAATTGATTTCTTTTAACTTTTGTTTTCATGCGTCTTTTACAGATTATCAATAACGACGACACTCACAACATTGTTCTTTCATACCTTGTGCATAACTGCTTCACAGACACTGTGGAGTCGTTTATTAATTGTACTGGGATGAAGCAGCCTGCTGATAATCTGGAGGAAATGGAGAAAAGAAAAAGTAGGTGATCCAATTATCGTTTCCCATATATCTGATATGATTGTACGGCAACTACTTAATGTTTGCTCTTAATTCGTCACCACAAGTTTGAGTGAGTTCATCTAATTTCTGATTGATGAAATAAAATGAATATACCTGCATAACATAAGAGACTTGCCAAGAGTTTATAGTGTCAACTAGTTATTTATCAGTAACTCTATTCATGTGTACTAGTTTGAGCAATCTGATCTAATTTCCTAGTGAAGAAATCGAATGAATATAGCTTCATACCAGAAGAGCATGCTTAGAGTTTATTGTGACCCACATAATGACAACTGGATCTATTCCATGAACTTATGTATGTTGTGGAGAGTGCCTTGTGACAGTTTTAACTAACAACTATGCATTGAAATCTTAATAATTAACAAGGGGAGTATTTGGAATTATTCATGTTGCTCTACAACTGGTCAAGTGGGATACGTGTATATGAATATTGAAATTGCAAGTACTGAAAGGAAGAATATTGAAATCATGTTTATAACATTCTACCTTCCTAAGTTGCTGAAAGTTCTGACTCTTCTGGTTGGTATCTACTGCTGCCTATTATGACCATTTAAGCACATTGAGGTGTGCATGTACATCCTTATATGTACCCAATGTTGTGACATAGAGTTTACCTTTGTTTTTAGTTTATGTTCTTCTCTATAGTTTGAGGTGCTTGAATAAATGTGTATACAAAATATTTTCAGGAATTTTTCATTTGGCATTGAAGGGGAATGCACTGAAAGCTATTGGACTGACAGAACAGTTTGCCCCCGCTTTGCTGGATAAAAATAATGATTTGCATTTTGATCTTTTGAGCCTTCACTTTGTTGAGTTAGTCTGCTCCAAAAAATGGTGAGTACAGTAAGTGCGATTTTTTGTAGAAAGTATTGAGTTTCATCTCTCCAATTAAATTTTTATTTTATGTGGCACAGCACAGAAGCTCTTGAATTTGCTCAGACCAAGTTGACTCCTTTTGGGAAGGTGCCGAAATATGTAGAGAAGCTTGAGGTACGCTTCTTCCCGAAGACAATTATCTTAGGAGTTAAGCCAATGTAGGTATCTAGATCTCCACTTAAATGAGAAACAAGCTCATTGTTGATACAGGACTTCATGGCTCTGCTAGCTTATGAAGAACCAGAAAAATCACCTATGTTTCATCTACTCAGCTTGGAGTACCGGCACCATGTTGCGGACTGTTTGAATAGAGCAATCCTGGGTGTGTTTCCTTTTTTTTTATTATATAAATAACTTCTAAGTTAAATTTAGCTAAACAATACATGTTTCCTGTTTTCTTCCTGTCAAGATTATTTGTTTAAATTTTTCATCCTTTTAATTGGCTGTTCTCTTGCCCTCATGGTATTATCAGCACATGCCAACCTACCCAGGTATACAGCAGTGGAACGGCTAATACAACAGACTACAATTGTTAGACAATGCTTAAGTCAAGAGCATGGCAAGGTAACTCTAAGTTAGTCATTTCATCTTGCCAATGATTTGTAGTACATGATTTTTAAAAAGTGAAATGTTGTTATATTTGGTCTGTCTTGGCATTTGGAGACCCTTAATTACTTTTCTTTGTTATATTCTATGATGACTTATATTGCTTTGATATATTGAAGAAACCACCATTAGGAGGACTAATGATAACTAGCGTTTTGTTGTGTTGTTGTTTTTTATTTGTTATATATATATACTAGTAATTACCCGTGCCTGAAGACACGGCGTAACAAAAAATTAGATTAAAATTCGAAAAATATTTTATTACCTAAAGACTCTTTACAACTTAAAATAACTTACAATCAGACATAATAATTATCATAATTTACCAGACTACCACAATAATTTATTTTCCTTTAAAAATAGATATCCAGAAAAATTTAATCTTGTCTACAAAACTTACAATTATCAATAATAATTATCATAATTCACCATATCACCACAATAATTATTATTATTGTTATTATTATTGTTATTGTTGTTGTTGTTGTTATTATTATTATTGTTGTTATTATTATTATTATTACTATTATAATAATAATTATAATTATTATTAATATTAATATTAATATTATTATAATTATTATTACTTTATTACTATTATTACATTTTTTTTTATTATTATAATAATTATTATATTATAATTATTATTATTTTGAATTAAAATTAGAATGAATCTGAACCGTACTTGTGCTTTCCCGCTCAAATCAATTAGAATGAATCTGAATCTTTATCATATAGATTAGTATTACTATTACTATTACTATTACTATTACTATTACTATTATTATTACTATTACTATTACTACTATTATTATTATTATTATTACTATTACTACTGCTATTACTATTACTATTACTATGACTATTATAATAATAATAATAATAATAATAATTATTATTATTATTATTAGTACTATTATTATTATTATATTTATTTTTAGTACTGTTATTATTTGTTTTTGTGTGTGTGTATGAAGAAGAGAGGAGAGAGAAAGATTTTGTGTGTGAACATGAGAGATTGTAGGGTGTATGAGTGAATTTGATTTGGGCGGGAAGAAATATGAACCTTTAGATTAAGTTAGAAAAATTAAGTTATAATGAATCTGAACTGTCCTTGCGCTTTGTCAAATGAAAGATTCAAAATATGTTCTGTTTTATTATATATATATATATATATTTGGGTAATCTTTTTCTGGTCATCCTCATATTATAAATGAGAAAAGGACATGTAAAGTTATATCAACCAAACATCAAAGTGATATACACTACTCCTCCATCCCATACTGGGAGTGTTCACTCTCAGAAGTCACAGATTCTAAGAAAAAATTGACCCCTTAACATAAGCAATGTTGAGATTAACACATACTTACATATGGTGAGATTTTGTACATTGTTTTTTAAAGTGGATTCTCATTTTGGGATGTCTCAATAAGAAAAGGTAGCCTCTCAATTTGGGACAGAGGGAGTCTGTTAGGAGAGTAACCCTTGTATACTTCTATGATCTAGTTGTAGTGACATTTTTGTTTTTTCATTATGTTTTGTTAGCTACTACCTCCGTCCCATAATAAGTGCTTTTTTAGCTTAAATCACAAGCTAAAATGACAAAAATACCCTTAATATATTTTCTTTGAAGTTGAAGAGTTAATGAGTGTCATTTAATTGTAGTGATGGTAAGATGCAATAAATACCATTGAATGCATAAGGGCATATATGAGAAAATATTGCAAAAATTGTATTGGAGTTCTAACACATCACTTATTTTGGGAAAAAATATCAAGCCTAAAAAAACACTTATTGTGTTACGGAAGTAGTATTAGATAGTGTGAAATCACATGACACGTGTGTGGTTGTTAGGATAAGAACGAGGTAGGTGAATGTTGCAGCTTCCGGAAGGTTCTAGCTTGTAATATAAGTATGAGTTGTGGTTGTAATATCATTTTATGCTTGATTTGAATGAATATTGAATATTGAGGGTTTTTTCCCTTTGTGCCTTTTCTCAGCCTCTAGTTCTTCCTTTTTCTGCCCATTCTTTCTTCGTCCAACTCTGTTTCTGAAATTTATTTATTTTATCAGTTTGAATCAATGTTAGGATCTAGCTTGATCCTAACACAGTGTATGACATCTAATGGGTCGACCTTTATTTGTAAACTAGTTGTTATCAATTTGGTGCTTTCTATAGGAATTGCCCCTACAAGCTTACCTGTTTCTTATGTTCTACTTTTGTTATTCTGTAGGAAGGCATTCCACAGTTTTCTTTGAAGGATTTTCTCAAGAGCTAGACCATGGAAGTATTGGACGCTTTGCTGCCTTGTGGGCCTGTTGCGATCGGATATTGTGGCATAGTTGGCTTTACTCAAGATCGCTAGTGGATATTGTTTAGGGTTGTGGCTGATTCTTGGTTTGGCTTATGGGTAGAGAGTAGTTGCCCATGCTTGCAATATATTTGTAGCGGTTATTCTGTTGCAAGTGCTACTCGGTTTGACACCTATGTTGCGTTCAAAGTCCTATTCTCCTCTCCTCTCTGGGTTTTAGAGAAATTTTCATGGGTGATGCTGTTTTGGGAACTAGTAGACGATAGATTTACCGAAATCTAGTACCAAGACACCCAACTTGGGGGTTTTAAGGACAAAGTGTTTTAATTTATACCTCTTCAGAACCCTTTTTGGCTTGTAACCTATTTAGTTTTGGCCTCTTGTGTGTTTTTCTTTATTTGGCTTCACAGCTTTTATCAGTTGTGTGCTTCAAACTGGGAATGTAACAGTTTCACTATTTTAGCTTGGATTGGTTGTCGGATCTGTTTGAGAAATAAAGCTTGTTTGAAATAGCACCTTAACTATAAAATTACAAATTTGTTTCAATTAATTATTGAATTAGGATCACGCATGCATATACACGGTGGCCAAGCCAAGTTAGAACTTGTGTGGTCAATTGATTCTATTGAAAAATATATATTTTATTTTAAGATATACGATAAATTTTAAAAAAAAATTAAGTGTAATAGACAAATTGATCCCATTGAAGAAGCTTTATAAATTTTTTAATATAGAGGGTCAAATTGAGATTTTTACAATTTTCTCAATTTCATATTACTTCTACTCTTTTATGTATGTATTTTCCTCTAATATTTTTTAAAATAAATAATAATCTAAATATTTATTAACAAATTTGAGATTAGAAAGGAATATTAATGTATATACACAGTCGCCTATGGAAAAGAAAACTTGGTCACTTTTGTACTCAAATTTTTCTTTCAAAATTGGTCTGATTTAAACAAAAACAAATTAAAATAAATAATATTTTTATAATGTTCATATTATCATAAACTTTCAATATAATAAATTTTAAATTTCAATCCATGTCTCCGATCTGGAGCTATACCATCATATCTTCTAAACAAGAATGTGGCTTTAAAGTGGGTACTGGGTGGAGTTGTTTTGCTAATAATATGAGAATGAATTAGTCGGCATCTTTAACTTTGTAGAAATAAATTTTGTTTAACATTTACTTTGAATATTTGTATTTGATTATGAAATTTTTTATTTGATTAAATTTATTTTTGCATATTTTTATTCATGGTTCAATGGTTATAATTAATAGAATGGTAAATTTGTAAAAATGATAATTTCTTTTCTCTTTATTGGAACTAAAAAAACAAAAGAAAATAAAATTTTAATTTTTTTATTTTCTATTAAAAACTCAGAAATAAAGTAAAGAAAAATTTCAAAATTTTTATTATTTTATTTTATTTTTTCTAATTTAAATTTTTTATTTTTTTTTTCGTTCAAAACTCAAAAAAAAGTCAAATATTTCGTATCATAATTTTTTTCACGGAACATGGAGCCTTTTCCTTTCAATAATTCAAAATGTTGATACTCAGATCGCTTCAAACACGCAATGCAACAGTTGATCAACTTATAAGTTATTTTTTACTGTTCAAGTATTTGGAGTGACTTATTTTTGGATTTTTAAGTTCTTTTTGATAAGTAAACAATTTTGACTTATTAAAAAATAACTGTTAAGTCATTTTAAAAAAAGTAATTTTGATAAAATAAAAAAAAAATGTTTTGCCCTAATTTTAATAATTTTTATATCTTATTTTAACTTATAAATTATTTTAGTCAAACACCTTTATATTATATTTAATTTAATTTCTAATTTATAAGTCAAAAGAGTATCAAAAACTTTTGTTTATAAGTCCCTGTTTAAAATATAATTTATAAATTAATCTAAACTTTAAGTTATAAGTCAATTTAAAATAAGTCAGCACGAACCGTAAGCCCTGAAAACTGAACCCAACTTCTTAAATTTGAACCCGACTCCCTAATTTAAAGACCGCCTTCCGTCCTCCACCCTCGTCCGTCTCCTCACCGTCATCTTTGGGCTTCGAGCAATTTGGAGCAGCAGGGGTTAAAGTTTCGAACGTTGTTTCCAAGCTTCGACAATCACCGTTTTCAACGAGTTAAACTATAAGTTAAAACCGGGCGGATACTAGACTATGTGTTGGGCATAAGATTTCATCGGAAAACAGACTCCTCGCCCAAATTAATAAAAATTAAACTATTCTACGGCCACTCTCGGGATGTCGTCTCTGCTCTCTTTACAACCATCGTCCTCTTATTGTATCAGTCGTAGAAGTTCGTTGGTTTCACTCTTATCCTTCTTTCCCGAAACAATGCTCCTTAAAAGGTATGGATAATATGGATATGGGTATGGTATGGAGTTAGCTTCTTCACATTTTCCTATCTCCCCATCTTCAATGCTATGACTTTTTCCTCACAATTTAGCAAAAAAAAAAAAGTTTACTTGCCAAACTCTAATAAACAGAGACTCAAAAGTAGCATTGTGATTCCTGATTTTTTTCTTCTTGTTCTTTTTGCTATTGAAAGTGCCAAATTGTGTCAATTAATTGGGGATATTATGTTTTCTTGGACCTAAATAACGAGATTAAAGTGATTTTTTTTGGGTTAAAATTTATTTAGTCTGAAAATGGTTAATTTTAGTTAGTACTCCCTCATTACCTTAATATAACACGATTTAGAAAAATGTTTTTGTCCTTTAATATAAGTTGTTAGAGAATTTCAAGTAAGAATTAATTAAAAAATATAATATTGATTCTCTCTTTATTTTTTGTCTTATAAAAAATCCTCTTTTTCCAATACATGAGCAATATAGATAATTGATATTATATTTAATGCTATATAATTATTTTATGCACAATTCTAAAACGACTTATATTAAGGGAGATAAGGATTATTATATAAAAACAAATTCAGGCTGTCCTGCATCAAAAGTTCAATTAGCAATTTCTTGTTTGAAATTAGCAATTTGATTTTTTTGAATTTGAACTTCTTGGTTGCATGGCAATTGGACAGTTTCATCCTGTTTCAAAATTTTGTTTTCTTGCTAAACTTAGCCACTGCTATTATGTTCGTGTCCGAAATTGATTATTAAGCTGATTGTATTCATGGTATCTTTGTTATTATAGTAACTTCTTCTTGGACGATGAAGTAATAATTCTTTTTTTTTATGAAATATTCAGTTGCGCACTTTGATTTCAATTATAGCTTTGGAGCTAATAGATATATCAACTATGTACTGTGCTTGTAATATATTTTTGCCAATATGTGGAGTAGCTATGCAAATTTGATTCATTTAGTACTGATTTTCATATCTTTTGATGACTTCTGAATTTATTAACGTTTAAATCTCCATCCTGTATTTAAGTTGATGATCAGTGTTGTTACATTTTACTTAGGTGCAGTTACATTTTAATAAGTTCTTCATTTCTTTATGTTGCACGGAGTTATGCCAATTCATAATTTATTGCAAGTTCGCAACCCTTTTCTTGATTAATATCCTCTAATCTGCAACTGATTTGAATTTATTTATCAACACTGATGATATGCCATGTTCGTATTTGTTTTGCCCGTATACCAAAATAACAGTTGCATTATTCTCTACAGAAATAATGGGCAAATAAGCTGCTCTGAGAAATTTCGATATAATACATTGAAGAGCAAACTTGCTAGGGTGAAAGAGCCTCCTTCCCCAAGCCCTGATACGTTGATAAGAGAACCTCACAAGTACTTTGATCAGGTCATCATCACGGTTCGTGCTGGTGATGGAGGCCATGGTGCAGTTCTTAGTATGCCTAACCAGAAAGCTCCTTCTAAGTCGCAAGGAAAATTTGACACGGAGAAGACAAGGAAGAGAAGTTCATATAAACGGGATTTTGATGGGTCACTTATCCTTCCAATGGGTGGTCATGGTGGGGATGTTGTAATATATGTAGATGAGGGCAGAGATACATTACTGGAGTTTCATAGAAAAAGTCGATACAGTGCGAAACGTGGGGGAAATGTTGATGCAATGGGTGTTTTGACATCTCTGTTGAGTGATGGATTTGCTGCCCCAGTATTACGTATTCCAGTACCTCTAGGTTTGTGCTTTACATTTATTTAAGTCGTCTAGCAGAATCTTTCATTTTCTTCAGGTTAACTGGATCAGAAAATGAAATGAATATGACGAGATGATCAATATTCCTATACATATTGTGAAAGCTACTCCAGTTATAATGTCTTCTCCAATTGTCTATTATAATTGACAGGTACAGTTGTAAAACATAAACGAGGGAAGTTTTTGGCTGATCTGGCACGTCCAGGTGATGAAGTTCTTGTTGCAAGGGGTGGACAAGGAGGGGTGAGAAATCTTTGTTCTCAACTAATATGTTTGATATCCATCACCTAAAGAATATTGAGTAATATAGAGTATAAGCATTTTCTTGTTTTCGGATAGGTCATAGGTGGTATGTTTGCAAAGATGACGAGAGGTTTAGTTTAATGAGAATTCTAGATATATTAATGAGTAATTTTGTTCTTGTACAATTAGTACTATTAGTATTTAAATATGGTTTACCTGATACTTGGTTCTTTTTGCTCATGACAGATTAGCTTGTTAGAAATGCCAGAGCATAGAAGGAAGAAAATGATGACTTTAACTTCAAATGTGATGAGTGACGATAGTGATAAGGTAAGGATTTGACCCAATATGACATGCACCCCTCAATTTAATTTTCTCGAACTAATGAAAGAAAGTTTCTCCTGTGGACCACAAATCACTTGCTGAGATCCTCTCTGTACTTTTAATATATTTTTTAATCAACATCTGTGACATACTACCACTGTAATCACATGTTGCTTCTTGAATGTTACTTCAAAATATATATTGGTTTATATCTAAATTTGTTTCCCTTCTGATGCATTGCAAGCAACTCAGTTTGTCTTAGATGTTGGCTCTTAACTCAGGGTTGGTTTTGACATGTTTTGAAATGCTATGAATTGGCTCTGCCAAAGTGAGGTGTGGTGCCAACTTATATAAATGATGAAGGTAATGTGGTGCCAACTAGGGGTAGGTGTGGTGCCAAACCGATTATCAATTTTACTCAAAAATGCATACTGATACTTCTACCGGATAGGACCGGTTCGGTACTGATATGGTACGGGAAATAACTGTTATATACTGTGTTCTCTGCAGTAGCTTTCACAATCCTCAATTTTACACCAACAAATTCAATGTGAGAATTAAATAACCCAAATCTCAAATTACAAACTACGTTGTAAAAATTATGAAGCAAATACCAAAGAAACCAGATTTAAAATATGATAAAAAAAATATCATCTTCTAGCCCAGTTCACTATTTCTCAACAAGTTCTGAACCTCACCAAAGCCTTAAAACCCATAACTTCTACCATCTCTGATCTACTTCAAAATCATCAGATTGAGATGAGTTGACGACTCCATCATATTTCCCCAAATCATCTATAACATCGTCGACGCCAAAAGAAGGAAAAAAGTAGAAGATGAAGGCCCTGAGTTGCAAGCATTACATAAATAATTCTTCTCTTCTTTTTTTCTTCCCCACTGCTACTCTGTTGTTGAAGAGAGATGAGAAGGTGAGATATAGCAAACAACAAAGCAAATTGGATATGGACAAGGAATTAATGATGATAGCTGCCACCCACCAAGCTCTTATCCCAATAGTAGTATAATATTAGTATATATTATTATTATTATCTAATAAAACAATGGTAAATTCGGTACGGTACGGTTTACCGAACATAATAAACCCAATACTGTTTCCGTTCCATTTACCGAAATAATTTACGGTTACCGAACCGGTTTCGGCAAAAAACTGAATTACCGAATTATTTGAACAACCCTATTGCTAGCAAGAGTAAAGCAGTATGTATACTGAATCAAATTAGAAAAGATTTATAATTTTAGAGTTCAAATGAGTTGAAAATATTTATGCAGCAGTGCTAGGTATAAAGCATAATATCTTTCACAGCTTGCATAAAACAACATTAACTTGTTCAATCTCCAGGTAAACATATCTATCCGTATGAAGGATTTATAATTATAAGTCAAGTCTATCTTGCATATTAGTGCTTAATTAAATCATTGCAAGCTGAAATTTTACTGCTAACGATGGCTGGACAGTGCTTCTTATTCTTGTTATAGTCTTAATATGTATCAATTATTATAGTAGAATTAAACTTCTTACTATGAAGCTTAAATAAGATTGTGGGCTTCATTAAATTTTTCCAAAACTATTTATCTTTTGCAAAGACAGTCGCTGTTCATGGCTCGAAACAATTGCCATGATTGTTGATTTTTTTGCAGGTTCTAGTTCTTGGTCAGCCTGGGGAGGAGGTTAGTTTGCAGTTGATACTAAGAGTAGTAGCTGATGTTGGCCTTGTTGTAAGTCCTTTTATCTTCTGTGTTCCCCAACTTTTATTTTATGCATGAATATATGTACATATGTAATATGAATTCCTTCATACAAGGTTATGCACATACCTAGGTGACGGAGGGGGTGCCTAGCATTGCCTAGGAAGTGAAAATGCGTTTCCCTAGGCGGACTAGACATTTTCTTAGGTAGTCTTGTATATTTATTTTTCTACTGTACACACTAATTATACTATATGAAGCATATAATAGTTGTAATTTTTTTTAAAATTTTACATGAAAAATTACAAAAAAAAATATAATCTTTTAATGCTTAACAAATTCATTTTAAGTATTGTAGAGTTTCAAAATAGAGGTCTGATTCTGCTAGGCTGGGGCTTGGGCAAATCAAGGCAGTAGAGGATTGCCTAGCGCCTAGGCGGGGATTAATCGAACCTAATTGAGAATTTTAGAACACTGCACTGCACATACGTGTGCACTCATTCATATATACGGAGAGATATACTTTCTCACTGTCATTCATGCACTCATACATAACTGCTATTTATATAGTTTGTAATCAAGTGGCCATCTAATAATATTTTTTGTTTTCATTTTATTTGCATTTCACTTTCTTTTATGATCTTAAGTGAGTTTATTTGGAACTTTACATTTCAAGCTTGACTTGTAGTGGGACACCAGTTTGCATACTTCCATCGGTTTAGTTTATGAATCCCGTCTGGTTCTATTCCTACAGACAAGTAAGCTGCAGGCCTACAGGTCAATATTTTCAATTGTATTACCTCACTCATTCTGCTTTGGGAGACGAATGGGGTCGGAAAATCAAAAGTCGTGCTCCTATATGAATCTAAAACATATGAAATTTAGACTGAATTTGATAACCTCAGTAAATCTGCTTGATGATTGACGAGTTTACTTCTTAAATATATTAGTGAAGTGTAACCTGTTTATTATAGTACATACGAGTTATCTATGATTCATAATCTTCTATTGTGCATGAAAGATTTCAGCTTAGATTGATCGATCCAAATCTAGTTGTCAAAAGTTCGTACTGTCCAAGGGTTAGTCAATTGTACGCAAAGAAGTAATATATTTGAGGGACAAACTTAAATTACATAAGAAAATAGGGTTTAGGGACGTAATTGGAAAACTATTAGTGTAGGGACAAATTTTGAAAAATAGGTAAGAGTTCAAGGACCATTTGTATAATTAACCCTATATTTATCCACCTGAGGCTCATTGATTGAATTGGGGATCCTTATTTCACTGAAAAATATAATTGGGGTGAACTATCCTAGTAGGCATGAGAATTCATTTTTGGTGAAATAATCATATGGTACTATAGTATTTCAGATTCCGTTGTTGCTTCTCATGTACTTGGGTCGTCAGTGTATATAGTGGACTCGATTAATAATAACTGAGAAGTTAAATGAAATTAAAATGATGCCATAGGGTGATGTTGTCATTGTACTTCTTCTGCTACATATTTTATTTTCGATATAAATTGCTACTTTCTACTTTTTAGGATTTATATTTACAAAAAAAAAGGAAAAGAAAAATATACTTTAACTGTGATACTGCAATATTAATGAGCAAGAGTGCTTGATTATTGATGTGATATACCCAAAAATTCGATTTGTTCTGCAAATTTTCGGCTTTGTATAGTTGAGAAATTTTGATACGAACTTCATATATTGAGTTATTGATTATCTTGGTCTTCGGAATAGTGATAGTTTAAATGTGTTTTTTGCCAGGGACTTCCAAATGCTGGAAAATCTACCTTACTGGCAGCCACTACACTTGCCAAACCTGATATTGCTGATTATCCATTCACAACTTTAATGCCCAACCTTGGACGCCTTGATGGTGACCCTAGTTTAGGTGCAGGTAAATATTCATCTGAAGCAACATTAGCAGATTTACCCGGTCTTATTGAAGGTGCACATCTAGGAAAGGTAAATCATATTTTGTGTTTTCATTTTACTAATAACCCCTTAGTTGCTAATACTTAACCTTGTCATCCTGCAGGGTCTTGGTCGCAATTTCTTGAGGCACCTGAGGAGGACTCGATTATTAGTCCATGTAGTTGATGCAGCTGCAGAGGACCCTGTCAATGACTACAGAACTGTTAAAGAAGTATGTCTAGCCCTTGTCATAGAACTTTTTGTTACTTCTTTCCTTTGTTCTCTTTGTTGGTTGCCTTTGATTGTGCATATGTGGTGGGTTTGATATTGTTCATGCTAAATAAGTAGAAAATTAGGGCTTTAAGTAACGCAGTCCTGAAAGCAGTCTTGATGCATATAGTTATACTCTGTCGTGCATTAATTGAATACATTTGTGATGGAGGTACCGCCGATGCATATGATAATGCTTACTATGAGAGTGGGGAAACTTCTTCAAATTTTAGTTTATATGTCAGGTGACCAACTTAAAGCATTGAGCATCCTAAATTTCCTCCAGCATTAGTTCCCTTGGTTGATTTGGTGACTGTTGACTCTATCATGTTTGGTATTTTGCCCAAAATATCCTAATGATATCAATGCTGGCCACAAGACTATTTTGTGTAATTGACAGTTTGGTCAGTTTAAGATCCGAGCATTCACAGGATTTTTTTTTGTGATTATGAATATAATTGAGTTAAAACAAGAAAATTAAAACTGTTCCCCTCTGATTTTGACATAACAATATCTCCTTCACCATTGTCTCTTCTGTTTTTGTCATCTGAAACATGGGAATGCGTATATATAATTATATTTCAAATTTAAGAGCATTATTTTTTGGTATCGACACAGTTAATTGATCTGAACTACTGCAACAATTTTTTTGTCTTCACATGCATGTATGTATCATGCCCTTTTATTCTGACATGAAAAATAATGAAGTATCTAGTGGACATACTTGCCTTAGTGCAGGCTAAGTTTGCCAATTTAAAATATACACTATCATTTTTCTGTTAAGACTTTCCACTTTAAAATCTGCTGAGGTAATGAAATTTGATTTTGCAGGAATTGCGCATGTATAATCCTGATTACCTTGAAAGGCCCTCTATTGTGGTGCTTAATAAGATTGATATTCCTGAGGTATGTATTACAACTCTTTCTTTGCATGCTTGTGACCTACTAGGTTGGAAAATTTTGTTTGGTGAGTGATGCTATTCTTATGCTATAAGTTTCATAATGGATCTTAGCATAGACTTGATAAATATCTATGTTGACTGCAGGCATTTAACAGACTTGCTTCTTTGACTCAAGAAATACAGAGAATGGGAAGCGATAAGATAACTTCTCAGGCTGAGATAAACTCTGAAGACTCGCATCAATCAGTCTCAGCTGACAGGGATCGCACGGGTGATCTTTCTTCAGAAATCCCTGATGGTGATAGAAGAGTTAAAGAAATTGAGGAATATCCCTTTCCTCTTGCTGTTGTGGGAGTTAGTGTTCTGTAAGTTCTTTCTGAATTCAGTTTTTCATTACAATGTTAGAACAGTTGTATTTATTTATGTACAGTTTTCAGATGATGCAAGTTTTTCTAGTTTCAGCTCGATTGAAGTTGTCATTTAATTCGAGAGGCCTACCAAGGTTAACCTCTAATAAATTATTTTTGTAGAAATTAGTGTCTAAGAAATGTACAGTCGCTTTCTTTTCGTAATGGGGAGATATTTAGCATGATTTTAGGGTGAGAGGATGTCTTCTTGTGCTTGCAACATTTTCCTAACATAATATTTTACTGTTTCTTTGACATATATGAAACCTTAGATTTGCAGTTGTGATAAATGAAATCTGGGAAATGAGTTCATAATGAAATTGTTGTTTTTCATACTATTTCTCGGATTTGTTTGTGTATCAAAATGGGTAAAATGAAAGTTTATTATGGCGTTATTTGCAGAAAAGGAACCAATATCAACGAAATGTTGAAGGAAATAAGGGCAGCTTTACGCAAGTGTCGAGATCCCAATGAAGTTCTGTTTAGAGCAGGAGGGATAGACGGGTTGTAAAGGAGATCACTACATTATTGTGCATCATTTGTTATGTAAAGCAATAATATGATTGTATGGCTATATATATATATATATATATATATGTATGACGTATGATATATGATTATTCATCTGGCCTGATAGTTCATTTGGCTTGATCCGACTTGTGACGTGATCTATTTAGGATCTGTTTATTTAAGGTAATAAGTTGTATAACTTCATATTGCACGAGTTATAAAGATATTGTATTGGTAAAGCTTTTTATTGCATTAGTTAATGTAACATTTTTATAACACATGCAATTGTAAAGCTCGTTGGTGTCAATTTTACATTGACCAGATCCATTTAATTTATTTTGGGCTCTCATAGGGTCTTCATGATATTTTTTATATTGATGTAAGATATGTTACACAATTCCATATTTATATAAACTTTTTTCTCGCTCATAATTTTCAAGTTACAGTGTCAAAGTCAAGAATGTGAGTGAATGTGCATTACTTTTGTAATAATATTTTTTTATGTTGATACATATATATTATCACAAACGTGATTGCAAGCTAGAATCTAGACTTGTGATTGTTTGAAAATTCTTAAACATACATTAGGTGATTCTTAAAATTATGCCTTTTCAAAATTACTTCCACACACTAAATTGAATTATTTCAAGGATAATAATACACATAAGAATGAAATCTATGACAACGGTCACTTTCACCCTGATCCGCCCAAGATCATATTGAATGAACATGTTATAAATATTAGGAAACTGATATTTTCACATACATGGAGGTGTGTTCTACTCATTATTTATGTGAGAAAGATTATATGAAAATATCAATTTTTAATGTGAAAATGTCAGTTCATAAATTGTATATTTTTCTTAATTTTGTTTTGTTAAACAAAAATAAAAGTCAAGTAAGGTGCTTTCTATTGAAGAACTCTTACTTTAACTATACCTAGTTATTAGTTATGTTGTGGCCTGCTCAGGGATCCTATATACAGAGTTATAAACAACCATCAACTATAGAACAACATATGGTTGGTCAAGTCCTTTCGATCGTGCAACTTTACTCCTCTTTACTCAAAATTACTTCCCACTTTTTTTCCCTAGAAATATTGTAGCATGTACAATATTCAATATCAAGTGTTGGGCCTCAATATTGAGATCACACAATACTCATATATATATATATATACACACATATATATATATATATATATATATATATATACATATAATTTTATTCACAGTAACAGAGTGTTATGTAACAAATCAAAAAAAAATTATTCCATAACAACCGATTACTGTACATAAAACTATATATATATATATATTCACGCACGTCTCTGAACTAAAAAGTAGCTAGAACTGTTACTGCTCTATATTGTCGTCGAGTAGTAAGTTCTGATATTGTCCCCGCTGTTTGAGCTTATCTGCATGGTAGCCGCCAAACGGTGACATCACAGTCCACGTCATCATCGATCCTACCTGCACGTGACCCACAATTCTTTCTCTAAAGCATTCATCAGAGGTAAAATAGTCTATTTATTTTATGAGAGCAGACCGTCTCTATTTTCAGTATCCTCTTGTCCCTCTATTTAAATATTAACATTCGATTTCTTTTTTAATTTTAGAATTAATTGGTGTTAAGTTAGGGATTAGATATCAAAATTTAAGTAGAGGACACAAAAGGGACAAAAAAAAAATAGGGACAAATGATTTGTTCTCCTATTTTATGGCCAGCTAAGCGTTTGCATGGTAAAAAAAAAGAAGAGAAGAAAAAGTTTAGCATGAGGAGAAATAGAAAGAAACTCCAGTACTGTGCCACGATCACAGAACTGGCATTGCCAAGTATCAGTCTCTACAGACACGTATACTCATTCCAACCCGCTATAAATACCGGCCATTCTGAATTAAATTCTTCAGTACTCAACTACTTTAATTCCCAATTATGTAACTATTTATCTAGTAGTAAAAATTAGTCTATATATGACCCAATTTTACACACAAAGTGATGTTGAATTCATGTGATCAGCCGGCGCCGAGACGGCTTGCTCAGGCGAGCTCGAGAAAGGGGTGCATGAGAGGCAAAGGCGGCCCCGAGAACGCTTCCTGCAAGTTCAAAGGAGTCCGGCAGCGCACTTGGGGCAAATGGGTCGCCGAAATCCGTGAGCCCAACCGTGGTGCCCGCCTCTGGCTGGGCACGTTCGACAACTCTGAATCGGCCGCCCTAGCCTATGATAAGGCTGCGCGTAGACTCTACGGCCCTGATGCTAAGGTCAACTTCCCTGACAGATTACCACCCATAAACAGGCCTGCTGCTGTTGCTGATCATCAAGTATCAAACTGTACCACATTAGTGCCCCGTAAGGAGATCCAAATACCCGATAGTAGTGGGGAAATCCAAATGCCTGAAACCGGGTTGATCCAAATGCCAGATATTGGAATAGAAATGCAGCTTCAGCTCATCACTGATCCTCCAGGTGAAGAATATTTCTATCTATCATATGATTATTCATATGCATGCCCATTCTGTAAGGTGACTGATCAATTTATCTTACATGACAAGAATCAACACTATGACGACCCACTTGCCAATGTTGATGATGAATTATTCCTAGGCAACGATATTGAGAAAGTTGGCGAGATTAATATTGATGACTATAATTTGTCAAAGGATCCAATATTTAAGCAGAACCTCAAAGTGAACAGCTCGCCGGAATTCGGCGGCTCTTCTTTGTGCAACAACATTGACAAAGTTGAGGAGAATAATATTAATGATCGGCTGTATTTGTCAACAACAGATGGAATAATTAATTATAAGGAAAACCTGAAACTGGACTTGCCGGAATTTGACGACTCTTCTTTGTGGGCTGAAGCTATAGCCACCACCGATTTCCAGAAGATGATGGATTTGGGGTTTTTAGCTGCCGACTTTGAGGATGGAAAAGACCGGGGGTTACCAAATCAAGCCATCAACGATTTTTGGTTCTTCTAAACAAAGGACGCTAGGTAATTAAACAAACAAAAAAAAACATGTTCAGTTTATCTAAACAAAAATTGTACAGTATAACTCATTTATGCTTTGTTTAAATAATTTTTTATCTAATTATCTAGCATTACTCTCCTAGAAAATAATAACTAATGTCACATGCACAATTGCTTATATATACATATAAATAAATTAGGTATATGCATAAAGAATAAAGAATATACACATGTATGTAGATACCTATATATATATATGGTATCCATCCACAACAACCGGTTGTTGGGGAGCAACCCATTTTGGTCCAGCCGCTACAACCTGTAGCGGCTTATAAAAAAAATAAAAAATTTGTAACAAACCGCTACAGGTTGTAGCGGCTGGGCCAAAATGGGTTGCTCCTCAATAATCGATTGCTGTGGATGGAATCCCTATATATATATATATATATAAGATATGGTCACATATTGAAACCATTGTGACGTACTCTGATTTTAAGATGGGGTGTTTATGTTTGACTATGTAGGTGGTACTACGTGTTTAATCCCTGGTGTTGTGATTCTTAAATTTTTTTCATTTATTCTTTGGTTTTGGGTGATGCTTTTTCTATTTGTTACTTAAAAACTCATGGGATATATATAGATGAAGTTAATCTGAACCATTTCGTGGTACTGCTTCACTACCATATTTGGAAAACTTAGGCACTTAGTAAAAATAAATGACAACACAAATTTTATAAAAATAGACTCGAGGGTTTTTCGGTATTTTGGGTCAATAACTAAATTAATCTTTTGTCATTTCTTATGCTACATTTGAATGGTAAGAATGAAGGTGGGAATAAACTTTAAAAAATAAAATAAAATTTGTGTTTGATTGTTCTGTTGAAATGGAATGAATGATTTTTATTTCGGCCAAATTTTTAAATTTTATTCTTTGAGAGAAGACATAGAATAACTTATTCTAGTTAAAATAAAATGAATTATTCTACTCTTCATTTCATTCTTTTCTTTATTGGATTCCTTCACCAATTCCATTTATTCGATCCAAACTTAAGATAGCGGCTACCAACTTTGAAAACCTGACCGAAAACAAAGAATAGCAAAACTAAATACAGATGATTGCATTTATGTACATTTAGATAGTTTTTTATCATTTATATATATAAAAACTTTTCTTTTCTTTTCTTTTCCTCCCCCATTTTCCGAGTTCATTTCCAAATGTACCCTTAAAATTAAAGATTTTCCAGATCGATCCACCATCGTGATTTGACTTCTTGTCAGCAGCATAGTCGAAGCTTCATTGAAGATGCTTAAAGCGCCGTAATCATGAACTCCAAGTTGATATTCATTATTTCAATAATTTACGGGAACGAGCAAACAAATGATGTAATTATATGCGGCCAACGTTTACACACAACAGTAAAAAAAGAAAGAATTAAGTACCCCCTAGCGAAATGAACCAACAACTGATTCTGCAGATGATTTCCAGTATCTGTTGTGAAACCATAAAGAGTCTGCTTCAACAGCATATTTATCTTGATTACGATGCCAACTGAAATATGCATGCGTTCTGTTCTTAATTTCAAAAGTTCCATGACCAAAACTCGCTTCACGGTAAGCTGAATAGCTTGGCTGTGGCTCCATCATTCTGCATGTAAATGCAGAATAAATTAAAGGGTGATTGTAAAAAATACTACTACAGTGTGTTTTTATCTTTTAAACAGAAATATATCCTATAAGAGAAACTTACTCGGTTACCAATCCCTCTTGATTTCCTCCATCTCCAATGGTTATGTAAACAGGAGCAGAGTGGTCACTGATGGGAGTGCACAACCCATTGACCACATTGTAGCCAATATTTGATATTCTTTCCTGTAATGCAAATGTAACATGGCATTATTAGTGAATTAGTCGTAGCTTATTTTATATTACACTGCTCTCTTTGTCCTGCAAAATTGTCGCTTCTGAGTTTTCTGTTGTCTTAACATGACTAATATATCTTCTCCCTCTTGGGGGAGGGGGAGGGGGAGGGGGAGGGGGGCAGGGGAGAAAAATACAGTCATTTTAAGTTACTTTGGCAATTATTTGAAGGACAAACCAAGACTCAAAAGTCAGAATATTTCCTAGACAGAGGGAATATAATTTAGAGTGATGTAGCTCATATTTTGAGGTAAATATTACTCACTTTTAAGTCTTTTTTCATATATATTAAAAAAAGAAAAATGTATGGGATACTAGAAAGTGAAACAACTAGTACATTTATGAAAGATACGTTCAATAGGTGATAATGTGTACTTACAGATCGTTCATACGCGTGAACATGACCAGAAAAGACAACGTCAACTTTGTACTCCACAAACCACGATTCATATATCACTCTCATAGTTTCTCCTTCCATATAGTGATGCAAATAACTATTATACATTGGAGAATGCACAAGTACAATGAGCCATGGTGTCTTGCTCCTGTTTACTTTTGGTAGCTCATTTGTTAACCATTTGTATTGAGGAGTATATTTTCCTACAAGTAATTAAGAACATTATCTCATGTTAAATGTTTTGATTTTCTCAAACAGAATCGGCGGCTAGCTCTACTGTGTTACTGCATGCAGCATTTTGCGAATTTAAGTGGGGCAACCGGCAAAGGGAAGCCTATAGCTCATTTTTTTAGCAAATCAGAACTGTTGTCCTTTAATTTGCTGAATATGCTTAATAAAGAACATGGTCATGTTACTGAATCACATTAAACTATATAGATTTACCAAAAGCCGAGTAAGAAGACATGACGATGATGTGCGCCGAAGCTCTCTTGATCGAGTACCAAAGAGGAGATGTACTTTTTGATGCTTTGTATGGCACAAAATATCGATGTTTATAAGGCTTGAACGGTTCAGATTCTCCCTGAAACAGAAGATTGCCATTTTCACCATCAGCTATTCTTTAGGATGTTTTATCAGAAAAATAATCTTAATTGAAATGCACAAGAAGCAAGCTCATATGCCTTAAATAGTGTAAGCTTTCCATTAGACAATTCTAATAAGAGAGGTTATAGACAAGTACAACAATAAAAAAATGTTCACATTATGCAATGGATGAATCTGACAAAGTGTAAACAAATCAATTTTCCAAGAATTTTAATGGGAGATGAAACGCGTACAATTTCAGGAACAAAATCAAGTTCATGATTCCCAGCTGTCCAAACCCAAGGCTGATAAGCAGCATTTCTCTCTATAAACCTACCCCATGTATCCCACCTGGTGTTGTCATGAAACGGATAACAATCAGCATAAGAGAGGTCTCCGACAAACAATAATGTCTGTCCTTTGGCTGGGTTCAACTCATAGTGAGTAAGCGTCTTATTAGAGTCAAAAGTTTGACCAAGATCCCCTGTTCAAAAATGCTTAGTAGAGTTAGTTCACCAACAAAAATATGCATTTATGTGATAGAACTAGATTATGAGCCCTCAATATGTAAATAAGTTATGCAAAGGATATTAAGCTTTATGACTTGCCTTTAATTGAAAACAGATAACATAACAGTAAATTGAATCTAAGGTTAATTATAAAAATATTCTGAAACAAATCAATGCCCAAGACTTACCTATGAGACCAAAAGTGTAAGGAACATCAGGGCCATCTTCGGGAGGGGTTGTAAACCAAAACCGCCGCGTGTTATTTCCAATCCCAATCTCATAGTAATATTTGGTGTCATACTGCACAGATAAGGAAATGCTTCAAAATTTGGAAAAAAGTAATTTACCAATCAATTGATTTTATGAAAGAAGCAAGAAAATAAGCCATACACTGATACACACCTCTAAATTGTAGATGGTGCAGTGATGAATATAACCAGAAGTATAATTGTAGTACTTGTAGGTAACAACAATGGCATTTGCACTATTCTTCAGCTTGCTACTCTCGGCCCAATAGAAAACTGTATTTGAACCGGGTTCATCAGGAGTGATCCAGGAGATAATCACACCCTTCCCCTCATAGTCCCCTTGGGTTATATGAACCTTTTTAAACACAATAAATACTACCTCATATCAGAAATCAAGCAAAAATCCAACCCATTCGGTTCAACAAGAAGCAAAAAAATGAGGAGGCCAAACTCTATGAAAATATATAACTAGTCCATCCATTCCATAATTAAACTACGAGTTTATGTTACAAAATGTACCTATTAGCTAAGAATTTAGTAATGGTTGGTTGTGTGATGCTAGCTAGAATCATGTTATTATTAGTTCTTTAATGTTTGATTTATTCCAACGGACTAAAAAGAAAATAAACTTCTAATTTTTTTTTGGAATTTGAGGACTAACAAATTAGAATTATTTGTCATTGTATGTGTTTATACCAGTTCTAATTTATCTTCCTTGTAAACAAAACAGGGGATCACAAATTTTTTGCTTATAGAAATAATAATTCAAAGATTGAAAGAACAAACCTGTTGGGGAGAATTATAACCGGGAGGAACTCTAAATACATCACTGTATAATGGCATATCAAGGGTCAAGTCTTTATCTCTCACAAAACTACTGGTTATTCCGCCATTACAGAAATCAACAGCATTCATCAAGATCAAACATACAAGAAGATATCCAGATAACCCTGCACAAACCCACTTCAACCCCATCTTTTTCAGTCAACCACAAAGTTTCATTAATTACTTGAACCTTACTATTAGTTCAGAACAGAACAGTTTTGAGAAACCCGGTTCTTTTTGAAATTATTTGTCGACTTATTTTTCAAGGAGAGAGAGGAATATTCAGTTTTTGATACGAATATTATTTTTGGTGAAATGACACGCCGCAATACAACACTCCAGTCACCAAGTTGAGTGTAGCACTGAAATTCTGACATTTATTAAAGTAAAATTTAAAAAGTTTAAAGATAAATATTTTTGTTCACTGCTGATTCCTTCATCACGAACCTTTTAAATGCAAATCTTGACCGGACCAATACTGTTTCTCCTGCTCAATCTAGCCAGCAAATGAATCCTGTAGAAAATGAGGAAATCCTGAGCACTCTCAAAGTAATGAAGCAAAATAAGAGCCCAGGGCTGGACAGGTTTAATGTCAAATTTTTCGTTGCTTGGGACATTATTGGGATGACTTCATTAAAGCTGTCAAATTCTTTTTTGCTTCAGGAAACATGCCGAGGGAAACTTATGCTACTGCTATTGCCCTTGTTCCCAAAGGCCCAAATCCAGAAACCATGAATGATTTCAGGTATATCTCATGTTGCAATACCATTTACAAATGTATCACCAAGATTATTGTTGCTTGGCTCAAACTTATTCTTCCTTCCTTGATTTCTAGTGCTCACTCTGCTTTTGTTCCTGGTAGGAAAATTGGGGACTGTTGAGTCGTGATATTTCTCCTATTGGGCCGAATGGATTGGGCCTACTGATTCAGTTAGTCCATTGGGTCTTCACTATTGAGTGTTGACATTATTGGGTCTAGTCACTTTATTATCTTTGTTAAGTCCTTCTAATATCAGACCAAATCAGTGGGTCGACCCATCAGATATTTAAATATCTACATCTTTGACCAGTGATGATGACAAAGATATGACTGACTGGTATCTTACATGACATTAATGAGGATTGGACAGTTGGTCAGCAGGGAACAGAGGGTGTGAGATTAACAGGAAAGCTACCTGTAGTGGGTAGGGTCAGGAGGGTCAGTGGCACAAGGAACCGAGTCTTGTATTATAGCAAGGAAGTCTTCGTAAAACAGGTACGTTTTACATTCATATACACACACACAACTGAGAATATCGCTCTCTCTCTCAATACACTAGACATTACATTCCTCCATTGTTAATCTTGTGAACACGTATACTGACTTTCACGCCTGAGCTATCCCCCGACGGAACAGCCGTCAAGCTTGTGGTGTTTATCGTGTTTACTGTGCAGGATCAGGACGTTTTACGTGATTGGGACGTGGCAGAAGATCCTGGCGTTAATATTGGCGCTAGAAGGAGGGCTTTTTCTAGTGTTCTTGAGTTATCAATCATAATATTTTCAGTTGTTTTACATCGGAAGTTATGACACAAATCAGGGGGTTCTCGTTCGAGATCCCCCGGCGAAGCCCGAAGATAGTTGGTCTTTGCTGCTGACAAAGAACATGATCATAGCTGAAGGCAAGTAAAAGGCATCCCGCCTAGAACTCGGCACCGAAGAGGTCAGGCTGATGAAGATGGTGGACGAAGCAGATAGAGCTTTGGAGGTTCTCTTGGAGCGGATCAAGGATGTAGCTGAGCAGAGCAAGGATATAGTTGTTCAGATTCTTAGGATTGCCAAGCTGAGGGACAAAACATTCAATTATGTCCAGTCTGAAAGATGTGGTACGCCTAAAGATGGACAACCGTGAGTTGAAAAGCAGTCTATACACTTTGAGGACATGTCTCAAGGTGATCCTCATGACCAAAGAAGACCAAACATCCATTTTCCTGATTGACCGAAGAGGGTACTCCGCCCTATTGGTCTTCGGGATTATGGTCGAAGCAGAGTAGATTAAGACCCAACAACCATTTTCCTGATTGACCGAAGAGGGTACTCCGCCCTATTGGTCTTCGGGATTATGGTCGAAGCAGAGTAGATGAAGACCCAACAACCATTTTCCTGATTGACCGAAGAGGGTACTCCGCCCTATTGGTCTTCGGGATTATGGTCGAAGCAGAGTAGATGAAGACTCAACAACCATTTTCCTGATTGACCGAATGGGGTACTCCGCCTTATTGATCTTCGGGATTATGGTCGCAGCAGACGAAGAAACTGATCCAGGGAGTATGCACCTCAGAATACAAATAAGGCATTCTGCCTCGAGTATCCTCACCACAGTGACAGAAAGTTTCACCAAAGTAGATCCAGAAATCACACTCCGGAGAGTCCATTAAGGGCACACCGCCCTGTGGGCACTTGTCTTCGGGGAAATCCATCTAAAGTTGCACCTCCAGATGGAAAGCAGCTGAGGAGTCCGACAAAGCCGTTGCAGTACTTCAGCAGAAGCAGAACTCATGGACATTGCATGCAGATGGATATTCTGTTTCGGACATCAGTACAGCAGACTATCAAGGGGTCGATCACAATAACAATTCCATTGCTGATGCATTATCGAAGTTGACCACTACAGATGCTTATAACTTTGATGGCAGACGACGTCTTTCCCTCGGATCAGATGCTGGCAATGTAGTCCAAATACAAGAGTGTCAATTTTGCTCTCATTGATGAGAATCTTTATCGAAAGACCTTTTTTGTCAACATTGCTCAGACATTTGGCTCCATCCGAAGCAGAGTATGTTCTTCGGAAAGTTCACAAAGACATTTGTGCCGATTATTTGGCTTGAAGTTGTTGACCTCTAAAGCACTTCGGCAGCGATATTCTTGAAAGAACTGGGGATTCAACACAGAAAGGCTTCGGTGGCTCATCCACATTCACTTTTTTACAATTGATCCTGGTCCTATTTGTCCTATGGTCACTATGGTGTAAGGAGGTATGGTAGGACTCGCTGGCCATTCGATGGCAGCCCATTTGTTGTTCTACCCTGAGTGGTAGACAAAGGATCCTATATTGATTCTACCAGGGTGGTAAATCAATGGTCACTATTAATCCTGGTCCTATTTGTCCTATGGTCACTATGGTGTAAGGAGGTATGGTAGGACTCGCTGGCCACCCATTTGTTGTTCTACCCCGAGTGGTAGACAAATGATCCTATATTGATTCTACCAGGGTGGTAAATCAATGGTCACTATTAATCCCGGTCCTATTTGTCCTATGGTCACTATGGTGTAAGGAGGTATGGTAGGACTCGCTGGCCATTCGATGGCAACCCATTTGTTGTTCTACCCCGAGTGGTAGACAAAGGATCCTATATTGATTCTACCAGGGTGGTAAATCAATGGTCACAATTGGTCCTTATATCTTGATCCTTATATCTTGGCCCTTATATAATTGTTTCACCCCGAGTGGTAAACAAATGTCCTTATATACTTGTTCTACCCCGAGTGGTAAGCAAGATTTTGATGGTGCAAGGAGGATCAGCCGAATTCACTTCACACATGACCGATCTCACACTTCAGAAACGATAAGTATACATTACTTTATTTTGTTCAAGTGTTGAGTTCAGCTCATTCAATACTGTTTATTAAATTCTATCCATTAAATTCAGTTCACTTTATTTCATAAATTAACTGGTATACGCCTTATCTAGTTCATGTCTTAAGTTAGGTTCATACAGATTAATTGATACTGAATTATTGACAAGAAATGTTCACACAGAAGTAATAAGGCATGAAGTTGATATTTCATTAAATAGTAACTGTTCACATAGAGTTAGAATTTTCATAGAAAGTTCTACAGCTAAAGATAAAGAGAGGTCATCTTCAGGTTTCTTCCTTGTCATCGTCACCATCTGAAGAGTCTAGAAGAGATGGATCTATCTTGGCCCGAGCTTTTTCTTGCCTTTACTTCGGCAGATTTCATATCCTTTCGCATACATATGGACGATCTTATTGTTCAGCTCGGCGGATTTTCTGTATTCTGCCTGGATATCCTTACGAAAGTCTTCGGTCAGTGGCAGACTCAAATTCTTAAGGGCCCGAAGCTCTTTGAGCTCTTCTTCGAGCTTTTGACGATGTACCAGATGCTTTGATCCTTTAGTTTGACAGATTGATATTTATATCAGCGATGACTTGATGAGTGGCCCGGGATATTTTCAAATCTTCTCTGGTTTGGGCAAGGTCTTTCTGAAGGCACTCATTGTCGTGAAGAGTAACTTTGAGACTACTTCTATCTTTCATCAAAGCATATTTAAGCAGGGTATTCTCTCTTCGAGTAGCCTTCTCTTTAGCTTCGGTGTAAGACCCCGAATTTTATGAAATAAAAGTATTTAATTTTTCTTATAATTATAATTCAGTAAATGGTTAAATTGATAAAAGGTTAAAGTTAAGGGTGACATATGATTTTTTTTCAAAATACGCAAGTGGTTATAAAATACTCATTGTTGTCGGGGAATATTCGTTTGGTCGTGGAATATTCTTTCTGTCGGGGAATATTCGTACGACGGCGCAGTCTTTTGTGGGCCCATAACGGAAAGCGATTGAATGAAGAAAACGACAAAAATAAGTTGTTTATAAATAACGGCGTAGTTGTTACCGTTTATACTGTTGGAATACCCGGTGGATAAAGTAAAGTAATACGCGTTGTTGCACAGTAGCACACGGTATTGCACAGTATTTTTGAATTATTGATTCTTACGTAAGAAGGCACTACTCAATAATGGTTACAGTAATTATTGTTCAGTATTTTATTATATTGATTCAATAACTGTTGCGTTGATATTTTTATATTGCTGTTGTTTCAATAATTGTCATTACACAATATTTTTCATTATCGAAGCAATAATTCATATTATCTGAATAATATTATTAGATAACATTATTGGCAATGTCTAGAAAGTTCTGTCTAAGGAGAGGTTTGGTCACCTAATTGCGCGCCAGTAAGAAGAAATTCTTATTGGAAAGCCCCCTCTTTCCTAGGAACGGCCTGGTTGTCAGTATTGTGATTCTGTAATATTATTTGTGAATAATTAATTATTGATTTATATGATGAGGAAAATATTGATTTTATGTGGATATAGATGGAGAAAATTTTTAATGTGACAATTGTTGAAAATTAATATTTTATCTTTTTCTGATAAAATAATTCATTTAAATATATTATTTTAATAATATATTAACGGTGATATTTTTACGATGAATGTGGGATATATGAGTATATGTGGATGATGAGTATTTTTGTTACCAAAAATATTTAAAACATGTTAAATATGTCGGTGGACCCCATTTCTTGACTGAAATTTGATTATAGCCTGTAAAATCGCTCGTTTGTGAATTTCGGTCAATTTCTGTTTGGAATTTGGAAAAACTTCCTTCTGCAAAGTTGTAGAGAATTAAATTTCCTATAAAAACTCGCGAGATTCGAATTTTCTGACAAAAGGGCTATTTATTATGAATTATTGAAGTTTCGAAGCTCCGAAATAATTAATTTTTGGAAGTTTAAAATACTTTTAATTACAAAAACGTTTTTGTCATTTTTGTGGGTTTTGAATATGTTGGAATTTGCTGAATTCAGATTCTAGAGTGTGTGCGTAGGAATATTTATATAATATATATTATTATATTAAATTTTCTGCTTTGGTGTTCTAAGCAATTTCCTATAAATAGGTGCTTAGGTTAGAATTGAAAATCACACTAGAAACTGAAGTTTTCTCTCTCTATATTATCGAGCGTATTCTTGTGAGTATTTTGAGTATACTTTGAGTATTGCTATACGGTGCAAGTTCGTTCAGCGTTATTCCAGTCAGAAGTACTGCTCTTTTGAGGTAAGGGATAATAAGGGATTTTAAGGGTTATTATTTTGAAATTCTTCTGAACCTTCAAAAACTCTGGGAAAATTTGAAATGATATTTTGATGAGTTTTGTAGATTGTGTCCAAAAATGGCGATTTTTGGATGTATAGATTAAGAGTTATGAATTTTATGAGGAAAGACTATTTTAAAAGTAAACGCTTATAACTCCTTGTGGTTAACTCCAAAATTGATGAAATTTTTATTGGGAGTACATCTATATGATATCAGTATACCCTGTGAATTTCGGAATTTTTGGATAAAAGTACAATTTATGATAAATGTTTAAATATTCGGTGGTTTTGGCCATGTGAAAAATAGTAAATGACTTTTAAAAATTCTGAGAAAAATATATGTTCAATATAGGACTATATTCTACTAAATCCCAGAAAAGAAATATTTTTGGATCTGATTTAGTATTTTTCATGAAAATATTCTAGTTATGAGTAAATGAATTAAATATGTTATGTGAAGTAAGAAAATTGGAAAATATAATTTTATGGCTTGAGAATCATATATGAGGTATATGCAGATTTTTGATGAGGTTTTGGTTATTGGTGATGAAATCTTATGAGTTTGGCATTTTAGAATGATTAAATGCATTATTTAGTAAAGTGTAAACAATTAAAATAAATTGTTTATAAGCTTAAAAAAATAATATTATTTAAATTTCATTATACCGAAATATTGATATGAATTTTATTGTGGGATTTCTACCTTTTTGAGTCGGGTTTACTATTATAGTTGATTTATGAATATTAATATTATTTAAATTGTTTATTATAGTTGATTTATGAATATTACTCTGGAGATTAAAACTATATATTGATTTTATTGATTTTATTATCATATATAACATTTTTTTATAACCCTGATGTTGAAATTCTCTTTCACTGGAGTGTAAAGATGGGTAGATTATTGGTATGATCATGACTAGGGTTCTCTTTGGCCAGTAGTGAAAAGTTGAATTGTGACTGGTATGATCATGACCATTGAATTTATAATTGAATATCTTTAGCTTAAGTGCAAAGGTGAATTGATCAACATATATGGTTATAATTATGGTTTATATAAATTCTGAAACGATTATGTATTTCTTTGAGATATGAATATCTTTGGCCTGTAGTGCAAAGATGACTTGTTGATGAATATCTTTGGCCTGTAGTGCAAAGATGACTTATTGATGTATATCTTTGGCCGTAGTGCAAAGATGAATTTATTAGTATGATTATGAACATGAACTGTGATTTGGTATAACCATGATCTTTGATATTTCAGGTGATAAAAATTATCTTTGTCCTGGATGAGAAAAGGAATTTAGAACAACAATTACGATTATGAGTTATACATGTGATTGTGGACAGGAATTGTTGATTGATGTTACAGGGATAAAACATTGTTGATGGACTTTTAACATGGGGAAGATAATAGACTTTATAGTCTATTTGACTCTTCTAATGGATTGCTCGTTCCGCTGCAACTATGGTTGAAATTTTTATCATTTACCATATGTTCTAAATCTCTGATTTATTATTGATGAAGGTTATTGATAATTTAATTATCTTTAGTTATGACATTCTTTACTGAGCTAGTTGTGCTCACCCTTTTGCTTCACAATTCCTTTCAGGTAATACGAGTGTAGCTGGGTCGAGCGGGGGATAACAGGGGAATAGAACGGTGGTCATCATTTAGTAGTTATATTTGGCGAATCAACTAGGGTGAAGCGAACCCAACGTTGGAAGGGTGTTTTGCCACTGTCATACAAGATGTCTAATGACATACTACCTCGTGTCATCATAAGACATGGATGTGCTCATCCACTTGCTGAGTATATCTACCAGCACTATCTATATGATCTTGGAGTCTATTTGAAATATAACTCTCAATTAGAGACAGTGGAGATAATGATATGTCAGGAGAAGACGTGCCATTGGGAAGAATATGATAGTAATCTTCTTGTTTTTCTTTGGGGTCTATTGGGTCAACAAAGGATAATTCTGTGGCCATATGATATCTATAATAACCTAGTCGCATGGCCTCCTATGTACGAAGGTTTCCTTGAGCACTTCCCAAAGATTCTAATTTCTAAAACAGTTTTCGACTATACCTTTATGTAAGGTGTCAGTATGAGGTGCTGTCCACGGTTGGTACATGAGTCACAGTTGATATATATTTGTATACAAACTCACAGCATATGTGTTGTTGTATTTTGCACGACAATTGTTGTAATAAAGTTGTAGTTGTTTTCTGTACCATGTATTTGGCGACTCAGAATGGGTTGGATGGAATGGACCTATTTTGGGGTTGTCACATTCGGTCTCTTGGTATTTGGCACGGAGGCGTCCAAAGACAGTGTTTGCCTCAGGATGATCAGTATCCATGATAGAGCTGTTGCCGAACCAGTGGTTGTCGATATTACGGACGAAGGAGTTGTAGAGCTCAAGTGAGAAATTCTCTTCTGATTCTGGCTGGTGAGTGGGGGATTCCAGGTTTTCAGACCTGAAGTCCGAGGAGGTTGGTTATCTTTTTCGAGCAATTTTGGATGATCACTCACTTGTTCTTCGGGTTCCTCGTCAGAATCAACTGTTTCAACCAGGGTGGTTGGCAGAGGATCGGTTTCTGTTAGAAGTACTTGTGGTTCTTCGGAAGTCGGGGAATTTGCTTGGGTTTTCCTCTTTTTGGCGCGAAGGATTCGGGTCCGTTCGTCAGAGGGCGTATCGAGGAGGCACTCGGTGTGATTTTGCGTCGGGATGTGTTTGGGATTTCGGCCAGCTTGCTTTCTTCGGCGAGGTTGGCTTCTCCCTTTGGTAGGAATTAATTCGGTGGCTTGAAGCTCTTCAGTTGGTTCATCGGCAGAGGTTGGCGAAGATAAGGAACAATTGTTCACGATAACTACTGATAGAAAATGGGAGTTAAACAATAAAGTGGGTTCGAGACTTACAGTTATGGTCTTACAACCATGCTTGTTTACTCGGAAGTTCGAAGCTCCATTCCTTAATGTGAATCTTCTCTAGAAGGCTCGTCATTTTTCTCACTCGTTCTGTTGAAATATTTCCGAAGTTTGTAGAGATTCGATGGGAAGTGGTCCAGTTAGGTATGGAGGAGACTTCGGGTCCTTTGACAAAAAACTACTCCTTATGCCATCTTTGGTTGCTCGAAAAGAGTGTCCATTAGTGGTCGCCTCTCGATTTGGGATTTGAACTCGGAGCCTCTTTTTTGCTAAAGCTCGGATTGAGAAAAACAATGTCAAGGTTGCTTCTTTCTTTTGCCAACACGGACTTCCGGATGGCGTTATCCCTTTGGTATTCTCTTCGGCATTCTCTTCGGTATTCTCTTTGGCATTCTCTTCGGTATCCTTTTCGGTTTCTTTGTATTTGAGACGGAGGTACCCGAAGATAGTGTTTACTTGCAGATGACCAATATTAATTGATTAGTTCAGATTGATGGTCAAATCTCAAGTTCCTTTAGTCTGGTATTTCACTCCTTCACCCATCGGTTCCATGATGGAATTATTGCCGAACCGATGATCATCGGTGTCGCCACAGCTTCGGGCCTAGATTCATAAGAAAATGGTTTTTGTGGCAAAGGTCTGAATTGATCGGGAGGCGGTGAAATATTTGTTGTTATATGTTCGGCTGGAGCGGACTCTTTATATGGACTTCTAATCTTAATTTATGTTGCTATTTGATGTTCATCAGATGGGCCTATGTATGCTATATTTTAGGCCTTTATTGATCTTATTATAAATCCTTTTGTCCTGAACCGATGCCATTTATAGTTTCCTATTAAACCTCCTGTTTAATAAAAAACTAGGGGGCAATGTTGGGTCGTGATATTTCTCCTATTGGGCCGAATGGATTGGGCCTACTGATTCAGTTAGTCCATTGGGTCTTCACTATTGGGTGTTGACATTATTGGGTCTAGTCACTTTATTATCTTTGTTAAGTCCTTCTAATATCACACCAAATCAGTGGGTCGACCCATCAGATATTTAAATATCTACATCTTTGACCAGTGATGATGACAAAGATATGACTGACTGGTATCTTACATGGCATTAAGGAGGATTGGACAGTTGGTCAGCGGGGAACAGAGGGGGTGAGATTAACAGGAAAGCTACCTGCAGTGGGTAGGGTCAGGAGGGTCAGTGGCACAAGGAACCGAGTCTTGTATTATAGCAAGGAAGTCTTCGTAAAACAGGTACGTTTTACATTCATATACACACACACAACTGAGAATATCGCTCTCTCTCTCAATACACTAAACATTACATTCTTCTATTGTTAATCTTGTGAACACGTATACTGACTCTCACGCCTGAGCTATCCCCCGACGGAACAGCCGTCAAGCTTGTGGTGTTTATCGTGTTTACTGTGCAGGATCAGGACGTTTTACGTGATTGGGACGTGGCAGAAGATCCTGGCGTTAACAGGGACAATATCCTACTTGCCCAGGAGCTCTTCCGTGGTTACAATAGAAAAAATGGTCCTGCAAGATGTGCCTTCAAAATCGACCTACGTAAGGCTTTTGATACCATTTCCTGTTATTTTCTTTTCCTATCCCTTTCCCTTTTCAAATTTCCCCTACCTTTATCAAATGGATCAAAGCCTGCATAACTACAACAATGTTCTCGGTTAAAATCAACGGAAGCCTGTGTGGATATTTTAAGAGTGGCAGAGGCCTACGACAAGGTGACCCCCTCTCACTATACCTTTTTGTTTTGGCCATGGAAGTTGTCTCTAACCCTGAGAAAAGGCACTACTCTCCCTAGCTTCAAACATCATTGGCTAATAACATCACCCATCTTTGTTTTGCCGATGACTTGTTGGTGATGTGCAATGGGGACCTGGAATCTGTCAAAATTATTCATGCATGCAGCTGCGAGTTCTCTTTATACTCTGGTCTGCAGCCTAATTCTTCTAAAAGCCATTGTTTCATTTCAACTGTCCCGAATGTGGAAAAAGAAGCCATCTTGTTACATGTGGGATACCCTCTGGGCTATATTCTTGTTAAAATTTTGGGGGTCCCCCTTATCTCTCCAAAGTTGACATTCCATGACTGCATTCCCCTTCTTAATAGAATCACTACTCGTGTTGCCTCTTGGACTAATTGTTCTTTTTCTTATTCTGGGCGGCTGCAACTTATAAAAGTTGTTTTCTTTTCTATGAAATCCTACTGGGTAGCCCATTTCTTTTTCACAAAGGGTGTTATTAACACAATTCAGCAGGTTTTGAGTAGGTTCTTATGGAAAGGACATACTCTTGCGAAGCATGAATCAAAAGTGACATGGGATAGCCTTTCGTTGCCTACTAAAGAAGGGGAACTTGGAATTAAAAACCTTGTGGATTGGAATCACTCCCAAATCTTTCTCCATCTCTGGCAGTTGATCCAGCCTAGGCCCACAGAATTTTTGGTGTGTTAAAATTCCAATAATTGTTCCTGGATTTGGCTTAAAGTATTGAAGAAGCGTTCTCTTGCTAAACATTACATTAGATATCGGATTGGAAATGGGGAGAATACAAGCTTGTGGTTTGACCCTTGCATAATGGTGCAACTGTAGCTAGCTACTTCCCTTAACGCCCTTGTTATGATGCTCTCTCGTCTTGGACCCAAGGCTAAAGTTAGTGACATTCTATTCTCTCTACAAATGACTGGAATCTCCCACAGAGCAATCGCGCTGTCAAAATACAATTCTGGGCTGCTTTTAACCTCAACACCACTTTTAATCTTAATTTCGAAGACTCCATCCACTAGTTTGGAACTCTATCCGATCAAAAAAAGTTCATGTCAGGTGGCATTCTGATCTGCTATAGCATAAATTGCATGTTCCCAGATACTCTTTAGCCATTCATAGGCTGCAAACCCTAGATCGCATAACACATTACAACCATTCTGTTGATCCTAGGTGTTGCCTATGCTCTAACCAAACTGAAAGTCATGAACACTTATTTTTTTACTGTGAGTTATCTAGTACTGTTCTCCGTACTTCTCTCGCCTATGGGGTTTGGACCCATGTGCCTACAAATTGGGTTGCCGTGATGAATTGGACCCTCCTCAATCCTGCGAAAGGCATCCGTAAGCAAATTCTTAAACTAATCATTGCAACTACTCTTTACTCGATTTAGGTCGAGCGCAACTCCCGTTTGCATGATATTCCTGCCATCCTAAGTCCCAACCCAGCAGCTGGTTACTACTATCCTCAATAGAGTAAAATGTAGACTAATTTCAAGTGTTAAATTCCACAAAGCTAAACTTGTTGATAACTCTCTACTAATTTGGGATGTCTAGTATTGTTTTGTTAAGTAGTTGACACCTCATATGGTCTGCATATGAGATTCCCATTATTTGATCTGGGCTATGCCCCTTCTCTCTTGTAAAGTTTTCTCAATCTTATATTCAATTTAAATTTAGCAAAAAAAATAATTATTTTAACTTAATTTTAAACTTATAAGTCAAATTGACGATGAACGTTTTTACTTATAAATCACAATTTAAAACAACTTATAAGTCAATTTATATTTTAATTATAAGTCATTTAAAATAAGTCATTCCCGAACTGGCCCTAAATAGTGCTTCGGGTGGCCTTAAAATTTGGTAGTAATGATTGGGCTTAATGCTTGACAAAATGGGCAAGGGGCCCAACCACCGGCCCTTAAGATTTTTTTTGGAAAAATTTGACAAATTATTTTGGATCAAGCAAAAAACAAAAAGAAGATAACTTTTGTGTAAGGGACAAAGTTTGTATATTTAAGTAAATACTCCTAATTTAAATCATTATTATTATTATTATTATTATTATAAACTAGGAAAACTTCTTAATAATATTCCAAATTTACAAAAGAACAGGACAAGATTCACTTATTGTTGCACTAACGACTCTTGCTTCCAAACATGCATAAAAATTAAAACTCGATCGAGACAAATTATAATACAACAAAACCATTAGTAAATTAAAGAGTATGATCATGTGTATGTATGGAGAATAGACTTGGGTACGATTATGGTCGAGTAATGTTATGTTACGATAACAAAAGAAAGTCATAAAAATTAGATACAATATAATTAATTGATGTTTCATTGTAGATGAATGAGTTCAATGATTACAATCAATCATTTCCATACATATCATTTTAAAAACAATCTTTTGTCAATAAAACATTATTACTTAAGTAGTATTGTAGTCCAATATACGTATGAATATTTGATGATTGAAATAATTATCAATACTCTTTAGTCTTTATTAAATTATATTCTTCTATTCTTAAATATTTAAAAAAGACATGACATTTTTAAATTTAAAATTGATACATATGTTTTTTTTTTAAATTTACTCAATACTGAATATAGTAAACCATCTAAATAGTACTAGTCTTAATTAAAACATTGTGCAAGATTATAAATTCAAGTGTATCTCTCAATAAAAGTCAATATTATAATCATGTGCTACAAATAGCAGATATATAAGTTTTTTCCAGATTACCTCTCGTTTCTCCCCTAGCCACTTTCCCCGGTAATCCAGTAGACCGGAAAAATATTTGATCTAGAGAGAGAACATATACTTCATAAAATTTTGACCTAATGAATCGTTAGGCGGCACTTTGAACACTTCTTATGTCTCGTAATTCGCTAACTAGTCCCTGGCTTGCTAACATATCACAGCTTTGTTTGTAACTATATATATATATATATTCCCCATCATTTTCCTTAGCTCAACTTTAGGATAATACAAACGTTCTCATGGCCGCCAGCAATAGAACGAATCCAACTATATTCCACCCGGCCAGATACTTTATAAAACACCTTCAAAAGCATTATTAATATTCCAACATCGATCATTTAAATCTCAAAGCTTCTATATATATAAATATATATATGAAAGAGTGTAATAATGAGTTGGGCGCGCGTGTTTGAATTGGACTTGAAGATAATTTAGTAGGGGAGAAGAAACTAACAAATTAAGAGCTCCAGTTAGAAAGAATAATATATATCATCACAAAGCATACTGAAAAGTTACACACACAATCATATATATAAATCTTACTTACGTGTATTAGAGTTTGAGGATCTCAAGCAGGAAAGCATGAAGGTAGTAAAAGTAGTACTAGCTAGTTGAATTAAATTAGATCATGCATGTCGCACGTGAATTAATTAAATATCATTTGTTTACTAAGTATCATGCATGAATTGGTTGGTTTTACAGGAAGGAAGCGCATTAGCTTCATCAAATTTGGTATCCAATGGTTGTGTTAGTTATAGAGGAAGTATTGCCGATAAACAAACAACCGGCGGATGGAAGGCCTCACCATTTATCATAGGTTTTTAATCGTATATCACTAATTAATTCACCTTTTTATACTCCCTTCTTAATTACTTTTAGTCCTTTTATTTCACTTGTATAAACAAAAAAGCAGTTATATATATTGGGATTGGAAATATATATATATATATATATATATATATATATATATATATATATATATATATGATTGATTAAATTAATTGATGTTGTAGTGAATGAGACAGCTGAGAGATTAGCATTTTTTGCGATTGGGGTAAACATGGTGGCTTATCTAGTAAGGGAGATGAATGAATCGCTACCTAATGCTGCCACTCATGTTACTGATTGGATAGGAGCCGCCTACGTTCTAACCATCCTCGGAGCATTTCTTGCCGACGCTTATTTGGGACGATTCTTGACCATCATCATCTTCTCTTGCGTCTATGCTGTGGTAATTATAAGCACCAAATTTAATCTTCATGACATCATATATAGGGATTTGTATTTAGTGAAGTTTAAAAATGTCAAGCAGTAATTGTTCGTCTAAGCTATTTGAAAATATCTCATCTTTATAACATTGATTTTTGTGTTAAATAACAAAGATCATCTTATACAATTTATTCTGTGTTATACGAATGCAACAAATTTCTATTAACAGTCGGTCTCTCATATTGTTTTCATTGCTATTAATTAGGGAATGGTGGTGTTGACAATCTCAGCCTCCGTAGACAGCTTACGTCCACCTCTATGCACCACAAGGCCATGCATTCCGGCAACAGGTGGCCAATCTACGTTCCTGTACGGCGCACTGGCCCTTATCGCACTCGGAACCGGAGGCATCAAGCCATGCGTCTCTTCGTTCGGGGCCGACCAATTCGACGAGGCCGACGAGAGGGAAGTTCCAAACAAGTACGCATTCTTCAACTGGTTCTTCTTCGCCATCAACATGGGCGCGCTCTTGGGCATCACCGTAGTGGTGTATATTCAGCAGGAGAAAGGTTTCGGCTGGGGATTTGGTGTTCCGACCGTGGTGATGTTTTGCTCCATAATAATATTGGGTGCTGGACTTTCAAAGTATCGTTACAAGAAGCCGATGGGGAGTCCGTTTACTAGGTTTATGCAGGTGATTGTGGCGTCCCTGAGCAACCATATGAAAGGAATTAGTGTGGGACGTGAAGCTGATCTTTATGAAGTTAGGACACAAGAGTCTGCCATAGTTGGGGCTCAAAAGCTTCCTCACACTTCACAATATAGGTCGGTGCATGTTCTATAACTACCATAGTTTATCGGTAAATAATCTGTCACGCATCTTGACTTATCCATGACTTATTTTGACCAAAATTAGTAGGGTGCATTTTTATAAAATAAAAATAAAAATTTGAATTAAAGGTTAGCTATGATACCATAAAAATTGAAACTATAGATGATAATTTTACAATTTGTCATAATTTTAATATATTCATAAAAATATTTATAAATATACTTTCAATACGCCTTTCTCCCAAATTTATTGTTTTTATTTTGAGGTATGGACTTTCTTTTTGTAAATATTAAAGTAATTTAATTATTTTAAAACATTAACTTTTTAACAATAAATTCTAAGATTAAAATTTGTTATTAGAAAATGATTGATAATTGTATAACAATTTTACTCAAAATACTTTATAATTGTTAATTGTTTTTAAAAGAAATGCAATTAATCTACATTAATTTTAAAATATGGAACCAAGTACATAAAAACTTAATTTCTACATTAATTTATATTACAGATTCTTGGACAAAGCAGCTGTTATATCAGACCCTGAAGCCTTGAACACAACAAACCGTTGGAGGCTATGTACAATCACACAAGTAGAGGAGTTGAAATCCTTCATTAGGGTTCTCCCGGTATGGGCATCCACCATAGCTCTCTCCATTTCCTTCGCTCAACTCTCCACCTTCTTCATTAGCCAAGCCCGCCTTATGGACCGAAATCTGGGCTCCAACTTTGTCATCCCCGCCGGTTCCATTCCCGTCTTCACGGCCATCAACGCCCTTATCCTCGTTCCCATATACGAAAAAATAATCGTTCCTGTCCTCCGTAAAAGGACCGGCCACCCCCGTGGCATTACTTCATTACAACGAATGGGCGTCGGCCTATTCATTTCCATATTTGCCCTTGTATCCGCTGCATTGGTCGAACATACGCGGCGTGAAAATCCCGAATCCTCAAACATGAGTGTGTTTTGGTTGTTTCCTCAGTTTTTCCTCATAGGTACCGCCGAGATGTTCACGTACGTGGGACAGCTGGAGTTTTTCTACGACGAGGCGACGGAAGGAACAAAAAGCATTAGCAGTGCTATGTTTCTTAGTGAGATTGGGATTGGAAATTGGTTAAGTACGGCGCTTGTTAAGATCATTGAAGGGGTTACCGGAGGCGAAGAGAATGGGTGGCTGAGGAATAATATTAATAATAGCAAGCTTGATTATTTCTACTGGATTTTGGGTGGGATCAATGGACTAAATTTCTTGGTTTATGTTTGGGTAGCATGGCGATATAAGGGAAGGGACGGTGCCGGCGGGAGTGGGTCAGTGAGAGGTCATAAGGTCGTGACTCAGGTAGGTACACCAGTAACTCAGGTAGCTCCGGCAAAGAACAAGGGGTGATGAAGTGTCGTTTAGTAGTATGGAATGTAGTTAGTAATTTTGTCACTCTTTGAATAATCATATCTAAGTTTATAACTTCTTTTTTTATATATTTATTATAATATTTGTGCTTGCGTACAAAAAAACACTAGATGAAAAATACATTTCATTTACGCGATCATAAGTTTTTGCCTTTGTGTGTGTATGTGTGTGTGTGGATGTATTTTTATTAATTTGTTTATCTATATTTATTCTCCTATCTTTTGTATCTACAATACATTTGTGCTTTACCCTTTTCTTTTCTACTTTTACCCATATAAACATGACAATTTACCGGACCTCAATGAAACACCGACTCTAATTGCCCCTTGTAGTGAAAAATCTTATTAATTCTATTATTCTTCATTGAATATATATCCACATTCCAAAGAGATAATTAAGTTTATATTTTTTCCGCTTTTTTTATTTGTCTTTTTAAAAAATAAACATTATTTTCGTTTATAAATTTAAAAAAAAATATTAATGACTTAATTTACTGTATTATCCATATATTAAATATTAATTTATTTATCTTTTATATTTTTTATTAAAATTTAAAAAATAATATTGAAATTATAAACTTATTTTAATCAATCAAATTAAATATTAATTATTATATTCATAATATTTATTTGTGTTGTCATCTAAAACGTTAATTAAAAAGGATGGAGAGAGTACGTACCTAACTAATTTGCACCCAAAAAAGAAGATGAAGAAATTAGTATATACCTCCAGTTCTCATTAGGATTCGTTTAGTAAGACGAATGGATTGGTGAAAAATACATTTAAGTTTTGAATATTTTTTATTGCTTCGTTTATTTATGTTTTGGATTTCGACAACAATATTTAAAATTTTAAAGAGAAGCAGTTGCATGTGATCATGTGAGGAAACACAGTCAACAGGTCAACTTTTCTAGGTCTCCATCAACTCCTCTGCTTCTCTTGCAAGTACTATAAATGCATATTTAAGAAAATACTATATATATGTAGTAGAACAACATCATGACATGTCATGATCAGTTTCTAGCTTGTTTGAATGTTTTGATTATATATGAAAGAAATAGATTAAGATCAAGAAAAGGAGGGAGAGATCGATAGGATCATCTCTTCAATAATTCTTATCTGATTGTTTCTTAATTTGTAAATTGGAAGAAATTAAGGTTGAAACTTTATATAATTTATTTCAATCAACATATACATATATTGAGAGGATATGAGTCATATGTGGTTAAAATTTGATTAACAATTTCAGTGTAAAAAGAGTGGGTGCAAATTTCTGTGGGTGCAAATTGCTTTGGAACGGGAAAGTGTAATACCTAATTTCAGTAAAGTGTAATACCCAATTTCAATGGGTGCAAATTGACTCTTTTGACCCTAAAAAAAATTTATTTATCATATATTAAAAAAATAAAAAAAAATCCAGTGGGTGCAATTGACCCCACTGACTAACAAGTGGCTTTGCCCCTATATATATATACCCTACCTACGTACCTACATTTTATTAATTATCTTTAATTAATTTGTTTCTATATACTTTAATTTTAAAATTGCTACATTCACTTAATATCTTTGAAGTTTGAATAAAAAATTCTCAGGTGAGAACAACTTTTCAATGCAACTCTCTAAATTACACAAAGTGATTTGTAATTATAAAAGTAGCTTTTATCTTCTCTTCTCGTCTTTTAAAAACACAAAAGCAAAAGAAAAATATTCCTAGACATTGTATCCCAATAATATATATATATATATATATATATATATATATATATAGGGAATCCATCCATGGCAACCGGTTGCCATGGACACTGTTATAGCAACCCACTTTTGGACCGTTGGTCAACTTATTGGAAGGCTTAGATTGAATGCCATAATTGCTCAGCCGGCACAAGCTTTACCGGCTTTTATTTTAATATATTGCATTGCATGGTCAACTGTTGTCATTTTAATAATTTTAAAATAATTTTTTAATATTAAAATACTCCAGCCGGCACAGCTTGTACCGGTCGGGTATGTTTTTTTTTACGCATTTCTCCATTTTATGGGATGACTCAACATATTAAAATCACATTAAAAAAAATAAAAAATAGTCCAGCCGGCACAATTTGTACCGGCCGGATAATTCTTTTGAAAACAAGTATGTACTACTGCATGCATGCAACATTGGTAATAATATTAATATCAATACAATATTATAATATATATTGTAATAGTCAAGACATTATAATATTATTATAAAATATTGTATTACTAATATTAATATTACAAAATATTGTATTAATATTAATATTTTAAAATATTGTATTAATATTAATATTATAAAATATTTACAAAATATTAATACTTATAATATTAAGTATTAATAATATTACAAAATATTATAACATTATTATAAAATATTAATACTTGTTATATTTTGTATTTATATTTTTTAATAATATTATTACAAAATATAGTAATATTATTACAAAATATTATTACTAATATTGCATGCATGCTGTAGTACAAGTATTATTAAGAAATATTATTAATAAAATATAATAAGTATTATTATATTTTGTAATAATATTATTATATTTTGTAATAATATTATTAATAAATATTAATAAGTATTAATATTTTGTAATAATATTATAATATTTTGTAATATTATTAATACTTAATATTATAAGTATTAATATTTTGTAATAATGTTGTAATATTAGTAATACAATATTTTATAATATTAATATTAATACAATATTTTATAATATTAATATTAATACAATATTTTATAATATTAATATTAGTAATACAATATTTTATAATAATATTATAATGTCTTGACTATTACAATATATATTATAATATTGTATTGATATTAATATTATTACCAATGTTGCATGCATGCAGTAGTACATACTTGTTTTCAAAAGAATTATCCGGCCGGTACAAATTGTGCCGGCTGGACTATTTTTTATTTTTTTTAATGTGATTTTAATATGCTGAGTATCCCATAAAATGGAGAAATGCGTAAAAAAAACATACCCGACCGGTACAAGCTGTGCCGGCTGGAGTATTTTAATATTAAAAAATTATTTTAAAACTATTAAAATGACAACAGTTGACCATGCAATGCAATATATTAAAATAAAAGCCGATAAAGCTTGTGCCGGCTGAGCAATTATGACATTCAATCTAAGCCTTCCAATAAGTTGATCAACGGTCCAAAAGTGGGTTGTTATAACAGTGTCCATGGCAACCGGTTGCCATGGATGGATTCCCATATATATATATATATATATTTGTGGTTTAATTTTTGTTATGTATAAAACATGTTATTATTCAGCAAAATGATTAAGCTAATGAATTAGAATAAATGATTAATTCTAGCCATGCTCTCAAACTTGAAAACGTTCATGCATGCCAGAATTACCAAATTAAAACAGTAGCTTGATAATTAATTAATTATATATCTGCATGATTTTTTTCCTCATAAATTGAACCATAAATTAACATATAAAAACCATATGGGATTTTCATCCCCAAGCCCAACATCAAGAGATGATAATCATCACATTACTCTCCCCTTAAACTCTCTTTTTCTTTTTTCTGTTTCTTTTTTAATTAACCTTCTCCTACTGAGAGAAAGTAGATTAAAAAAAACTAAAAAAAAAAAAGAAATGAAAAGGGCCATTTTCATAACACACCAAGCCTTTTAAATAGCATAGTAGGAGTACGTACTATATAGATCATTGCTTCCGGAAAATAGTACTGTAGTTAAAAGTTAGGGCTTTGGACGGTCAAACGCTTTCTGTTGACTGGGAGAGTAGTGGCTGAGCAAGGGAAGATTTTGTGTGGCTGCTTGTTCTGTTGTTCCCATGGTCCGCGGGGGACTGAATCACGGCCTTTTGCATTGCGAATTTTCTTTCTTCATTCTTGCCCCAAAGCACAAGGTACAACCCTGTTATGATCAACACTGCTCCTATAATCCTGCACATATGAATTCTTCCGTTAGTATCCAATAAACGGCCGCACTTTTTTCCAAATTGTATGGAGAGAATATATATATATATATATATATATATATATATATGTATATATATATATAGACACACACACATATGACAGATCAGTCTTATGCACAAAATTATATCTTGCATGCATACATAAATTTATATAAACAAATTTTGTCCAGTCCAGTCGATCAGGTTGTGTTTTTATTGCTCTTGAATTGACTCGCGAGTTACACGGTCAAGTTTTTTATATTTTAAAAATGAAAACCACAAGTCCTAAATATTTTTATTCCGACCTAAATATATATATATATATATATATATATATATATATATATATATATATATATATATATAATAACATATACAACAGGCCAAAGTGTGCTTGGCACGAGCTCATGAATTATTCTTTTCAAATTATTCAAAATAACAAATTAATTTTCGATCTTAGTTTTGGGAGATGTAGATATATAATAGACAATTCAACATCGGCCAATAATCGATCGACCGATCAAGGGCTGGGGATGGATATATGTACATGTGGGCTTGTCTTCAAATGCATGCATTATTAATAAATAAATTAGCTTAGAAGATGAAATTAAATAGAAATAATGATTGGATATATATATATATATATATATATATATATATATATATATATATATATATATATATATCAAGATTGTATGGATCGTGTGAACATAGAGAGTATGTATGTATGTATTTATGTATGTACGAACCCTCCCAAGTAGAACTCCTCGCCTAAAGCGACGGAAGCCATAATAGCGACAACAAGGGTCTGAACAGGTTGATACACCGCCACGAACACCGGGCCACCCCTGTCGATACACCATATCTGTACAGCGAATGCAATCCCTGATGCTACCACTCCCTGCATCCATTCAATTCCATTTCCTCCGCATTAATTCATTCATTAATCACCTACTGACTCCAATAATTTATAATTAATCATACGTACTCTTAATTGAAGGAGACCATTAATATGAAATGTAACGTGAATCATCAGACTTTACCATTAAAGAATATATAAAGATCTACAGGCAAAAAAAATAAAATAAGCAACAACACTGACCTATCTAGCTATTTTTATTATTTTGTACCATCATATGAACTTTGTGAGTTTTAGCCCCCCACTGGACCCTTGCATGATATGCCTTGTGGATTTTGGACAAGGTGATAATGAACATGTAAGAAGTAGCCCTTCAACTGTCTCCTATATTACAATAATTTATACATTCTCCTTGCAAGTCAAGTTCATTCCATAAATGCAATTTTTTAATCAAATAAAATGGTTTCAAGGTACATTTGAGAACAATTTAAAAAGGAAGAAAATTTATATTTTCACATGAGTCTCCTTCACATAGATGTAGAATCCACTCACTTTTCATGCAGAAATAATAATTTCCTTTAAAAACTGTTATTTATAAATATATTTTTTAATTTTGGAACAAGATATTGCCATATAAATTAAGAGAGTCAAAGTTTGAATTGTTTATTTTTAATATTGTTATTTTGATTATATGAGTGAGTAGTTACCGCGTAGAAGACACTGAAGAGCTCCCCGCCAGAGTGAATGAGCCAAGCCTGTGGGTCTCTCTCCATAAAGCCAGCTATGACAAGAAACTGTAAAATACCAAAGAAACACTGGTAAGATGTTACAGATAGCCGGGCCGGGTACTTCTTCAGTACTGGAGCCTGCAACACCAGCCAGCCCGACCATGAGAGGCAATGGCCTATCAAAAAGATGCAGCCCAGAGTCCAATTTTTGCCCTTGGCATCCCCCAGAGAAACCAACATTGGTGAAATATTAGCCCTTTGTAGTGGTGGAGTTGGGCTGTAAATTGTAGGACCCTTGTACAGTGTGATCACCATCGCTCCGGCGACGCAAAAGAGTGTTCCGGCTACCTTCCCTATGCCGTCTTTCCGGTTCAGTCTTACTTGTTCTATCCTGTACATTAAATTGATCATTAGAATTTTTATTTATTAAGAATATTATTATTATTTTTCTTTCCGATAATGAATAATCTACTCAAAAAGTATCACATTTGATTTTATTTTTTTCTATAGTCAATTTTGAAATCGATGTAAATTTATTTGATGTTGAGTAATGTAATAGTTAATATTGTAAACCGTAATACAAAATACAATTTTTTAATTTTAAAATTAAATAAATTCACATCACAATTTAATTAAATTTTATGATTTCAAAAATTAATTAAGATTAAAGAAAAATAAATAAAAAAATTGTGGGAGGAAGATCGAGTAATTAATTAGTATGGGGTATTAATTAAGTATATGGTGGCTTGCCGGAGAAGTGCTGCCATGAGGAAAGTGATGGCTGGGACGGAGTTTTGAATTGCGGATGCAAAAGTGGGTGACGTGTTGTCTAATCCCAACAAGTAGAATCCTTGATTCGCAGTTATTCTGTCATGTAAACGACAACCAAGAAAAAAAAATTATATTAAAAACTAAAAAGAATAAAAAATTTAATCAAATCTTGCACGAGAGACATAGAAAAAGGGAAATGATATTTGTGTTCCACTATAAACAATATTTTTAATTACATCATTTTAAATTTGGAACGCAAATATCATTCTAATAAAAAAGCATTCATGTTATAATAACTAACGAGTGAATATATTAACATGTATGTTTTTTATTTTTTCCGAGAATCAAACTTTTGCTACTGAGTATTTATTACCCAACAACTGCTAGGAGGAAGAACTGGGTGAGAAAAGAGAGACTAAGTGGTGGCCGTTCTTTCCTGTTCAAACAATATTAATTGAGAAGTGTATCAGAATTAATGTTATTATTTGAATATCATAAATATGTTGTTAAATAATAAATTAATACCATATATATAAAAGAAATTAAAATTAATTAAGAAGAGAAGAGAAGAGATCACATCACAGTGAGTAATATATATATATAGGAGTATTAATTTAATTACTACTATATATATAAATAAATAAAGAAAGAAAGAAAAAAAAGAAAAGAAAAAAAAACATACTTTTCAAGGAAATAAGCGAAGGGGAAGAGGAGAAGGAAAGCAAGAATGTTGCGATAAACAGGGAAGACAATCTTGCTGATGCCCATATTAAGGGCTGCTCTGGAAACAACATGGAAACCGGCATACCCAAACTGCAAGGCCAACATGGCCAAATGCAGCTGTACCTTCTCCGGTACTGAACACCCCATTATTCTCCTAGTATTAACAGATGACCCACTACTATCTGCCATTGAAACTATATTTATTTATATTATAATTTCAACAAATTAAGAGGTAATATATAACACTGATTCAAGATATAATATATATATATATATATAAATATATCGATGGATCACAAGTAGCAGTGTGAGGAGGTAACAAGTAGCAGTGTGAGGAGGTAAGGGAAGAACTAGCGAGATATAAATATACTACTAGCTAGCTAGCTAGCTATAGGAGTTGGGGAGTGGGGGTGGATGGGTGGAGTGGGGGAAGGGGTGGGGGTGGGGGTGGGGGAGGGTTGATTTGAAAGGAGTGGCCCACATAAAACAAAGAGGTTATGATGCGGATGGTACGAGAGCGAAGATAACGAACTATCGGATAATATGTTGATGGTCTTGCAATATCATGAATTGGATTATCGTCATAAACGAAGAGGTCATTAAACATCTTCGACTTCGAGAGATGGAATGATGTCCTGATCACTTCGAGTTCGACAGATTAATAGTTTATTTTTTTTCTATTCTTATTTAGTTCTTAAATTAATAATATTAATTTTATTATTAGCAAATTTGTTATTTTGTTAGGAGTTATTTCCGTAAATGTAGGAAGTTTGTTAGAATCTTTTTTACATTCCTAGGAGAATTTTATTTTCACATCTCTATGAAAATTTTAGAGTGACTTGGAGATAAAATTTTGTTAAACTATATGAACCCGGCTTGTGGGTTAAAATATAAGACTTGATTTTGATAAATATATTATACACATTAAAGAGATTTCTTTGTGTTTTTTTTAATAAACTTATTTTTTTTGTGAATTTATTTATTTATTTAATCCTCAGGATAATTACTATCCTATCCCGTGTCAGGTTATATATGTCAACTAGCTAGCATGTTATTAATTATACTCATAGAATAGAGCCTTCAAATTAATGTTTTTGGTTGCCTCCCACATTTTTCTCTCCTCTTTCTTCTGTTCCAACCTCCCCTCTTAACTGACAAGACATCCCCAGCCTATCTCACACTTCTAATCGAAGCGAAAGAATTTTTTTAACTAGACCAAATATATATTATTATTGCCAAGAATAATAAGTGTTACTTAAAATGATAAACGTATAATAATTATAAAAATATTGTTAAATACATGTATATTTGATTTAGTTAAATTATTTTTTATTGTGTCAATATTAATTATTTTTTTAACATCATATACATTGTCGAGTGTTCTCTCTTTAATAATCCAAGTTTTTTAATTTATTTGATTTATTAATCTATAATATAAAAGAGAGCGGAGAGAGAAAAAGACAAATGTCACATCAAAAATCAAATAATAAAAAATGACAAATAGATGCATGTGTTGCTGTACGGCTGGGGCCACCTGACGTGGACATAGACAAATAATAAATATTTTTAATAAAAATAAAACAAAATGCAGTTTTTTTTAATAAAATTATTTTTTTTTATATAAAATACAGTTTTTTTTAATAAAAATAAAAAAAATGCATTTTTTAATAAAAAATTGCTGTTTTTTAATAAAAAAATGTTGTTTTTTATTAAAAAAAAAGCGCTGTTATTAAAAATAACAGCATTATTATTAAAAACAGTGTTATTAAATAACAGCATTTTTATTTTAATAAAAAACATTATTTTAAAAAAACATTTTAAAAAACAGTGTTTTTTTAATAAAAGAACAACAGTTTATAAAAAATAGTTTATTTTTTTTAATAAAAAATAACAGCATTTTTATTTTAATAAAAAACCCCATTATTTTAAAAAAACAGTTTAAAAAACAGTATTTTTTTATTTTTATTAAAAAAAACTGCATTTTATAAAAAAAATAATTTTATTAAAAAAATTGCATTTTTAAAAAAAATTGTGTTTTACTTTTTAAAAAAAAAAACCAATTATTTTTATTAAAAAAATGCTTTTTAATTTTTTTTAATAAAAATTGAAAAAAAACTACTTTTTTTAATTTTTATGAAATATAATTATTTTTATTTATTTATTTTCTTATTTTTTTTGCTGATTTTTATAATTTTTATTATATTTTAAAATATTTTTTTCCATTTTTTCATTAAAATTTTCATCTATATCCACATCATCACTGCTATGTCGCATGCTAACTGCCACATAGATTTTTTTTTAAAACAAGTCAGCTGCCACATCATCATTTCCATTAAGTCAACTTTGACTTAACGATTTTTGTAACAGAGTGTTAGTAAATTAAAGTTCAGTGAGTTGACTGTAAGAAAAAAAAGTTCAGTGACCCATTTGTAAGTCAACCTATAGTATAGTGACTTAGGAAGCATTTAACCCTAAAGTTAACTAATTATTCATGATTATGATGAATTTGGATGTGGATTGATGGTTTTTTTGGTGGTTTGAATATGTATCGATGATTGTAAGTTTTATAGACAGGTTTAAAATTTTCTGGATATCTATTTTTAAAGGAAATTTTGCCGAATTTTTTTGAAATTAGTACCGACTAGCTCGATGTTTTGGTAGTTGGATATGTATTGATGATTGAGTAATATTTTTCGATTTTTAATTTAATTTTTCGTTACACCGTGCCTTCAGGCACGGGTTATAGCTAGTATATTATATATCAGAACTCTTAACTTGTAAAATTTTAAATTTAAGATCTTCTCGTATGCGCACGTTACCCTTTAGATAGTACAAATACATTTTAAATTTTGTCTTTTAACTGCACATGAATTAGTAAGTCTCTTTTAATTATTTAAATTTTTAAATGAGTTGGTTACTTGACCTAAGCAAGTGCGCATAGATATATCTTATAAGTAAAGAGGGAGGTTTAGTATGTTTTGGCAGCATGCCACTAACGATAATTGATAATTGAGTGGGTGGAAACTGATAGAGAGGACGTACGCACGCACGCACGAGGGGCAGGGTGGGTACACCATGCGTTATCATCCCCCATCAAACCTCTTAAACCCCACCAACCCCGGCCCCCACACATTCTATACTAATTATTTACTCTACAGTTTTAACAATTTTTCTCAAGTGACTATTTTTGTACTATACTCCATGTATGTATAGTATACATGTAGTGTCCTGGAAGATACATATATATATATATATATATATATATATATATATATATATATATATAATAAAATAGAGCGGCTCGCAAATTAATAAAGGCTTCAACATTCGACGCTCTCAAATCAATTAAGGCTTCAACATCCAACGGTCCATTTTGCATATTTTTAAATGTATAATACATAAAAAAAACATCAATGGTTACAAAATCAAAAAATTAAATATATTCTTTTTCTTTTTTCTTTTTTTTTAATTTTTAATTTTTCTTTATCATAGAACAAATGTTAACAAATTAAAAAATTGGTTAATTGTTGGCATGATTTGATATCTAAAGTTAAAATACTAGATGAGATAATTAACATAATTTTTAATATTTTTTTATATGATATATAAGATTTGTTTCGTAATAAATTTTTTCTAAGTTTGTTTTACGTAAATTTTAATATTTAAAAAAAAATATTTTTTGTGTGTTAATTTGCACTTTTTATGATTATTACAATTTTATTTTTATATTAGAAAAAAATATGTTTTAATGTATATTACAAAAAATTATTTTTTAAAATTTAATTAACAAAAAATTTATGGATTTATTTTTTAATATTTATGTTATTTATCGCACAAGTTCATAATTTGATTAATTTGATCAAGTTAAATGAAAATGATAATATACATATATATATTTAGTGGATATATAAATGAAAATGATAAAAGTTTGGGAAAATATTTGACTAACAAAAAATTGACCAAAAATAAAGAAGGAACATTTTTGCACAACTAATGCATATTTGAGGAACAGATGTGCCAAAAAAATATGACAAATAGGAGGGTCAAATTTGCTAATTAGTCTAAAGTAAGGGGTCTTATGTTTTATATTTCAAATATTTTCATGTATACATTGAAGGATACTTGGTGTAATCTGTAAAGAATACGAATTTGTTTCTCTATAGGATACATGTGTATATTTTTTTGGTATGGAATGGTGATTGTTTGTATACATGTTTAGATTTTTCTAGATATCTATTTTTAAAGAAAAATTTGTCGAAATTTCTTAAAATTAGTAACGACTAGCTTGATGTTTTGATGGTTGAATATGTGTTGATGATTTAGTATGTATTAATTATTGTGGTTGTATGGTTAATTATGATTATTGTTATGTCTGATTATAATTTATTTTAGGTTACAAAGAGTCTTTACATAATGTACTCCCTCTGTCCCAAATTAACTGTTCAATTTTGACCCTTTTAAGTCAAATTGACTTTTTTAGAATTAATAATTAAGCATATATAAATATATTTCTAATATTATAAAAATTGGGATTAGTAATAAATTGTATATACTTTCTTTTGGTTATAATCTCTTCACCTATATTTTAACAAAAATAATAAAAAGATTATTTTTAAAAATGGTCAATTTGACTTTAAAAAGTCAAAACTGAGCAATTAATTTGGGACGGAGGGAGTAGTATTTTTCGAATTTTAATCTAATTATTTGTTACTCTGTGCCTTCAGGCACGGGCAATTATATAAATATATCCCGGCTCTCTCTAACGAATTGGAGGGAGCGAACCGGTTATAACGACGATTTTTTTCGTCGTTATAGCATAAAAAATCGGTTTTCTATGTTATAACGACGGAAAAAACCGTCGCTATAGCCGGTTCATTCTTAGTTCGCTCATTCCAGTTCGCTGGAGAAACGGACTATATATTTCTATCTAATAAAATATAAATGAGTTTGAATTTCCCGCTCAATCAATAAATCATCTGGACCGTTCAAAGTTTGAGATAAATCCCACCGTCCATATACTGTCGGAGTCACGGGACCCAGCTAGTATATATATATATATAGTATTACATGTTTTCCTTAGTATATTCTAGAGATAACATGTGTTGCATGTACTTGTACAAACATTCAATATCGATTACTGAAACAGAAATATTAACAATAGGATATTTACGATTAAATTTGACTTTTCAAAATTAATTTATGATATTTTCAAATATAAAATTAATATAATTATTTATTTAATTTTTAAAAATAATAGTAGTACAATTTATATAATTTAAAATTTTTATAGTTGTATTATTTAAAACTAAATTAATTAATATTAATTTTGAATTTAAAAATGAATATAAATATTTTATTGTAGTAGTGAGAGAGTATTTTAATATGATCGTACGAGTATCACATGCACATTCCTATCAATCACAACCATTCATTCAAGTGCATGATAATTTTGTAGGTCACTCTTCTTGTCAATTCGCACTTATTTAGCAAACTAGTCTATCCTAGGCTAATGGTTTTTCTTTAATAGTCTGTGGTTAAGGTGTGGATTAGATATGTGAAATGAGCGAACGATCGAAAAACATCAACTTTTATAATCTATATCTATAAAACAGAGCAGAGAGAGAAAAAAAGATAAATGTCCCATTCAAAATTGACGTCAGCTCTCCCATTCAAATTTCAAACCCTCTTAATACTCTCTCTCTATCTTCTTGCACAGACTGAGCTCTCTCTCTCAAATCTGCTCTCATACCCAACCCTAATTACAGCTCTCTCACTCTCTCTCTCTGTTCTTACACACGCTCGATCCCTCTCAACTCCCCTAAATCTCTCAGCTCTCATACCCCCTAATTCCAGCCCCAAATCTCCCCTAAATCTCTCAAGCTCTCATACCCATTTGAGAATTTCTGGTGGGTAATATATCTCATTTATCTCTCTTCGCTCAAAAGGTACCCCATAGCTCAAAAGAAACCTAATTGACCCTTTGTTTAGCTACTGTAGTGGGTGAAGCTTAATTTACTTTAATAGATGAGCTAAAAAAGTTTCATTTGGTCTGGTAAAGGTTTTGCTAGCTGTGATTTTGTGTTCTTCGCTGGTGCCCCAAAGAAGCCTGATTGTGAGAACAATTTTGTTCTGGTGAGTATAAATAAAACCCCTAATTTTATTTTGTTATTGTTTTGGGTGCTCTATTTTGGGATTTATGTGCTTAATAATAGTCGTGGAAATTCAATTTATCAATTTTGCTGTTGGGGGATATTAATTTGATGCCTGTTATTATATTTTAGTGTGTTCTGAATTAATGACTGAGTGGTGGTGGAAATTAGTGTTTCTTGTTTTGGTCGGGTTCTGAATGAATCAAGTGTTGAAAGGTACTACAAGTGTATACAGGATACAGCTTTGTTTTCCACACTAAATCCATAAACATGAATTCCAAGCATCTCCCCCATTCATTTATTTACAAAACTCAGAGAAGAGGATGTAATGACAAAAATACAAAGACTTCCATTTGCATCATTCATGTAAGCATTTTGCATCATTCAATTTTTACACGTTCAAGTGAAGTCAAATAACTGAGTGATTTGTTTGCAGTTTGCACAATGGCCTATGATATCTTTATTTTCAGCGGCTTGTTGGCAGATTCTTGAAAGCTCAAAATCTATGTGAAATTGAATCATACATGTAAGCATTCCCTAACACCTTGTTTGTGAGTTTTTAAAGCTTAGGAAAGCCAAGGAAAATTGCAATCTTCCTTAAAAATCTTTTGTTTGTGATTTTTGCTTAGATATTTTCCTCACCAAAATGGTAGGAAAACTTCAAAATAAACAGCTATAAAGAATATTGCAATTACAATTTGACGTCAAGAGGGTAACCACTGTTTCAATAATCGTAAGTTTATTGCAATACATAGCAGGACTCTAATCAAAATAAATATTCAGTAAAAAAAAGGTATTACAAAGAAAATGATATTCTTTATTTTGTAGATAAGTGGAAAAGTAAAGGTTGTCTCTTTTTGGGACATGGAAATAAAGATGATTGAGAGGTATCTTAGCTGGAAAATCTTTTGTTTGTGATTTTTGCTTAGATATTTTCCTCACCAAAATGGTAGGAAAATCTTTTGTTTGTGATTTTTTGGATTTTCATGTAACTCTTAACAGGTTTTAGTTTTGGATTGATTTGTGTTTAAATCATTTTTTTTGTTGTCAATTTATTTCGTTCAAGGATTGTCCAAGGATTGTCGTGGGAGGTTACCGAGAGTCAGCTCGAAGATGTCTTTGTCCGTTTTGGCTAAATTATCGACGATCAGGTCCCCTCTTTTCTTCATTTTTCAGTTTTTACTTTTTATATCTTGGATGATGATTATACTTCTCCTTTTCTGGTTAGTTAATGCGTATAATTTGAATTTGTTTTTTATGTTCATAATTGTGCATCAATCCTACAAAGATTGAATGATTCCTGTTTTATCCCCTCAAAATTTGGAGGAAAAAGTTTAATAGAAAAAATTTGGTTTATTTATTATGTGTGTGTGTATAGATATTTATGGGTAAAAGTATGAACTCTGCTTCATTTTTGAGAGCATAAATGATTATAATTAGTTTTTTTACCCCACTTTTTTTTTGTGTTAACTTAGTAAAATTTCAAATTTCAAATTTCAATTTTTTAGATTATGTTTGATTATTAATGATTATGAATGAAATTTGGGCTTGTGTTATTTTATTGTTAAAAACTGGAGGACTTTATTGTTTTTTGTTTATGTTATGTTGAGTTAGTATATGTGCCTATGTGGTGCTGTTTTCTATTATTCTTTCTGTCTCTCTTTTCTTTTTCTCCATCGCTGATTGATATATTAATTCTCTCTCTTTGTTTGTGACTATTTTCGAATGCTGGTATGAGCTTTGAAATGCCTTTAGATGGACTATAAGTACCTTGGTACGGTTGAATTACATCGTTGAAGCTCAGTGTTACTTGTTTAAGTTTTGAATTCTAAGTACCTTGGTACGGTTGGATTTCTGTTCAGTTGGCAACTTATCTAAGTTTTGATTTCTAAGTTTGAAAAGGCAGTTTGAAGCAACTTATCTATGGAGATGGTCTCTATATGTCTAAAAAGGCAGATTGAGCTGAAGGCCAGATTCATTAGAGTCTGTTCAATTGGAACAGTTCTTTCATTTTATAATAGGACCTGCGGTTTTGGCATCCATTAGGAAAGACCTGTTATTAGATTAGACCTCCAATGTTGGGTGAAGGTGGCTAATCAGTAAGACATGTGTTGTAGATAACTTCCAAGTAATTTTTCTCTTTACAACTCTTCTAAAAATAGTTCTTTGAAAAGAAGTGAAGTGGTTTGAATGATCCAGAACTGAACCTAAGTTGTGGCATTATTAAATCAATTAATAGTTGTAATGGTTCTCTGTCATTTGTTCTGAGGAGGAAAAGGAAACAACGAAGGGAGTGTTGAGCTTGAAAATATATCGTTAGTAAAAATTTATAGTTTTCTTTCATCTGAAGAGTCTAGGAGGTATCATAAATGCTTTGAAGGCATGTAATGTTATCGACATGCACAATCTTCATCAAGATTGCTGCATCATTTTTTATAATTGATTAATCCATTCCTGCAACGTCAAGAGGCAGGCATAAATCTGTTGCACGATGCCAAATTGGTCAGTCAGTTAACTAATATACTAGGTAAAAGCATAAACGTAACCATATATAATGGACAGGTATGCAAATTTATCTCTTTACATCATATGTATTGTTAAACTGATGGAATTTGGACTGATTTATGAGAATTAGTAATTACCTAGAAATCGATCGCGATAAATTTGTAATTACTTCAATCATCACTCAATATCCTAAATTGATTTTTTTAATTTTTTTTATTTTGAAAACAAGTTGAGGTCAGATTCAAATCCTCCTTGTTTCTCCCTCTATATCTAGCAATATATACACGTATGAGTTATGACTGTATTTTTTTTGTAAGTATGCAGATTTACAATGTTTCTTTTATGTAATACGCAGGCGCAAGTGCCACTTCAGCGACGACAACTGTTGTACAACGAGAAGGAGATAAGGAATACTGAGAGACTGAGTGCTCTTGGTTTATCTGAAGGAGATTTATTTATGATGGTTTCATATTCTTCTTCTAGGTATTATAATTTGCAATTTCATATGTTCTTATTTTCAGTATTATCAGCTAAATGTTGCACAATATAACCCGGAAATACCAAATACCAAAACCAAACACTTTAAAATTTTTAGTTTTCAAAAACATTCATAAATATAGTTATTGAGGACATCTTATTTTAATTATGGGAATAACTATCTTTTATGTTCAGGTTGAACTTAAAAATTGTCATAACATTTAGCAAAAAAATAAAAATAAATTGTCACAACCTCATTCATAATAATTTGTTATAATTTTCAATATAAAAAGAAATACTAGATTTATATTAGTAACAATTAATAAATCGTCACAACCTCATTCATAATAATATGTTCAATACATTGCCCCTTCTAAATCCCTGTATCGGTGTTTTGGTATTTGGTATCGGTGTTTCGGTATCTTAGCAGGTCTCTTCATTTAGGGAGAGTAAGTCGGATAATAGACGGTTCTATATATTTACTGCCACAAAGACCCTTCACCTTAGGACTCATTCTAGGAAAGAAAGAGTGGCTTGGATAAAAGCTTTGAAACCATTCTAGAAGTCTTTTTTCACTAAGACCTTTGAATGATAATCTTTCTTTTATACCAAATGATATATCTTTGTCTATCGCAAGACTTAAGAAATAAGGACCCATTGTCTGAGGGTTTAGCTTTATTGGGTTTATGGGGTTCTTGATTTGGTTTTCCTTTTTTAGGGTTCCTTTTGATTGGTTTGATGTTTACAATTATGTTTCTTGGTTAAATTGATCAGCATTTCGTCTTGGGCTTCCCTTTGTGCGGAGTTATCTTGGGCAGACTGGATCTGTTGAAGATTTGATTCATGGAGTGAATTACACTTGTGCGATTCAGAAATGGTAATTATTTTTATTGTTTTGCTTCTTAGTCTTGGGTACCAATAAATTAACCTATTTTTTTCCCTTTGTGTGTGTGTGTGTTTTGAGTTACTGGATTCAATTAACATTAAAACTAAATATAAATATAGTTGTAATTTATGTATGCTTAGATCTAACATTAGTGCCTTGTAGATTTCCTTTTTGATGATGTTATATCCATTTGTTGTTGTTGTTTCTTTAGTTACTTGGTTGATTTTAAATATGGTCAGTAGGGAGTAATACAAGTATGTGTACAAAGTGCCTGGTTTTTAAATTTATTTCATTTGAAGTTGTGATAGAAACAAATTTTAACTATTTGAGTGAACAAAAAAGAAGAGGAGGGAGTTTTCCTTCTCAATTTTTGAGAGTTTAGGATGGAAATCATTGGCATATATTCTTACCCAAAGATGATGACCTTGACCACAATTCCATACTTGCAATTCAATATATAAATTCACATATATTTATTTTGTTGTTCAATATATTAATTTTATAAATTGTCTGCTCCAAATTAATCGTTTCTGTTGGGTCATCATTTTCAATACTGAGGTTAACTGGTGTTCACAAAGATAATCCTTTTTGCTGATTGTCAATGTCTAGCTAAAAGGTGGGACAAATGGTTATGATTTCAAATAAGTTAAAAGATGGACTACCCAAAGGAAGTTGGGATACTGCCTTATTGAGTGTGACAAGGTAAAATTTGTGTTTTCACCATATTTCTTAGTTATCCGTTTGTTTCATTGAAATTAATGTTTATTTGTAAAATTGTCATTCTTATTTTCAGATATTTGTCCCTATCCACAAAGAAACACATTGGTGCTTAGCAGCTATCAACAAGAAAGATGAAAAGTTCCAGTATCTTGATTCACTCAAAGAAATGAACAAGCAAGTAATGAAAATACTGGTATGTTATTCACTCATGCTTTGTCTGGCCAAGTACACTAGCTAAAATTTTGTAGCCTAAGTCATGTGATAGCTCACCCTTTTGATAGATTTAATTGACAAAGATTTATAGGTGTTTAGTGCCATAATGATGTTGCTTTTAACGTATTTACTATTATCGTATTTACTATTTACCTAGCTAACTGTGTTTGGTATCGGTTTTATGGTATTTGGAATTTGTTTCCAAAACATCATATTTAAATTTAAACATCATACTCTTAGGTCCCAAATATTTAAATTTATCAACTCAGATATTTATTTGTGTTCTACCTCTAATTACAATTTACACAAATATACGAATTCTAACTTAATATTGGAATACTCAAATATCAAGTCTATATTTAATGTGTTCTACCCCTATCTTTATGGTGTCACGTGATTGTAAAGACCTTTTCTTTAAATTACTCTTTAGTTTGAATGTGTTAAATGTTACGTGATTTTAAAGTTCTTATCTTCAAAAGTTTAATTATGAAATTCTGTTGGAACTTGGTTTTTCATTGAAAAATAAGTTCCTAGAAATATGTTACTCCACTTTTATATTGTAAGACTGTGAGAGTCCAATTTATCCTTTTTTTACCCTTTTCCTTACACCTTGGTTTTGAGTTTTTAAAACTTAGGAAATGAATTCCCATGTTGGTAATACTTGGTCCAACTTTTCTTAATAATTTTCCTAACCAATATGGTAAGATTTGCAAGGAAAAGAAAATTGACTTGGTGAAACTTTCCTTTGTTCCCTTATTAATAAAACATTGACAAATTTTGACAGACACATCCCTCATTATCTATCTTTTTCTTACCAAATTCACAAAAAAATTCTAGAGAAGGTTATATTCCTTTCATTTGCTTTCTCTGACTTTTTTAAAATTTCTTACCTGAAAAAAGGCTAATATACTTTAAAAAAGGCTAATATACTTTAAATTTCTTAACTAAAAAAGGCTCATAAATAGAGTGTTAAGTATATTAGCTCAAGACTTGAGTATTTTCTGTAATATTTTTTCCAAAAATAAAATTTGAGTTCAAAAAATAAAATAAATTATGTCTCAAAGTGTGTTATAGGCAAATCTTGGTAAGCATAAATGAAAGTTAAAAAAGTCAACTAAGACTTTCATTTTTGGACGGGTGAGTTTTTAATAATGGTATTATGAATAGGGTCTGCTGAAATTGTGGTGTTTCCTTTAATCACTTCCCGTTCACACCCGTCCAAACTCGAATTTTGCCAAAGCAGGTACCACTATGACGACACTGTATTGCAATATATAAAATCAATAAGCAGTACAAGCGATATAATAATGATACAGTAATGATCGCAAAAAAACTAAAATGGCAAGGTATTCATTTCAAGATATGATAGAAACTCAGTGCTAGCTTAAAAAACTAGAAGCACAGAGTAATATGTAATTGTAAAACGGCCAAAACCATACCCACTGGCTACTCCCAAGGACCCAAACCAATAAAAAGCAAGAGAGGTATGCAAAATATAGAGCTTTAGTAATGTGGCACCCTAACAATTGCTCACAGGCTAAACATAACACAGACCATATGAAAGGTATGCATTTATGTAGTAGAAACTATAGAATAGTAGTGTATAACTATTGTATATTACTCCCTCTCACACAAAAGGATTTATTTGGGAATATTAAGGATCTATTTTTGTTCCATGTTAATCCCTAAGAATATTGAGTTGTTGCTTTAGTTGTAGCGGTATGATAATGAAATTATAATGGCAAACTTTGAGGATATGTTGTATTTTATACTACAATCGTTAAAAGCGGACTTTGTGTGGAACAATAACATTTGCCAAATATGTTCTGGCACATAACACGGGATCGTTGAGCATTTATGCATAAAATAAATTTTATTTTTACTCAATAAAAGAACTCCATCCACTAAGAGGTTAAGGTCTGGATCCACATGAGGACCTGGGCATGAAGTCGATAACGATGGTTATTTGCCTTATGGTTGGCAAGTTCCAAGAAGACATTTTAAAAACTAATGTGTATATAGTTCGACATAGACTTAAAAGCTACAGTAATAATATATAGAATCCACTCAACTTGGAAGAAAAATCTGACTCATCCAAAGCAAATCTGAAAGTGTAAGCCAAACAGTTTAAGACTCCATGATACTTTGTAGACTGTCATCAATTAATGTCATCATTTTATTGTTACTTGACTTTTTAGATGTGTTCAGTCTTAGTGTTTTGAGAAATTATTTCTTGTGAGTTCTATGAATTGTGTACTTTTTGTGGGTTCTTTCTATGCTTTCGGGGTTCTCTAATAATTGTAATCATACTTTTGCTCTTTTTGTGAGAATCATAGTGGAATTTCTCTATTAAGCTTTACTCACCATGTGCATTTTGTTGGAAGAAAAAATATTTCTATTTCATTGTAATCCATTTGTTATTTTTTATAATATTCTATTGACTGCTTACATATTCTTATTGCCAAAGAATCCTTATACCCAGCAGTAGTAAATTAATATTAAATTTCTTTAATATTATATTTATATCTAATAAACTCAACCTTTTATTCTGATTCAACTTCCAACAGTTTGAAATCAGCTGGTGAATTTCAAGCCACGAAGAATTTGACAGTTTTCAGTCCAGATTACTTTCTTGGTGAATGAGGATTTGACAAAGTTTAAAAAGGAGAATTAAAGGATACTGATCAGGTCAGTAGAAATCAGCTGGTTTAATCATTTGCACTACTTAAGAATTAAAGGATACTGGAAGTGAATATATTTCTTAGGTTTTCTCATCTTCAACCTCACTGAAAATCACCTCATTTACATTGTGCTCAGTTTTACTCGAATCTTGTGTTTGAGGCTGAGGGAGGAGGCTCTCCTCCGTTGGAGATATTGGTACTGAGGTAAAAACTAACATAATAGGAATTAGGATAGGAAGCAATATGATAAAGAGTTGTTAGAATAAGGCAAACACTGTCGACAAATAAAAAGCTGAAATTATCAGATGGTCTAACTTGGCCCAACTGCTCCTGGGTATAAAGATCTGAGATTTATTTTTTTCTATCTTCTTTATCCTTATACAGTTACTATATCCACTTCACAGTATAAACCTTCCTTAAGGGTGAAACAAGATTTAGTGGGCAAAATTTAATAATGAAAGAGACAAAGGCATCGTCGCCAATACCAGACATAATCTTTTGAATAGTCTCCTCTAATAAAGTTGAATCTGAGAAATTTGTGCTTTGTACTTTATTTTCATGAACAATTTATTATTTATTTTACATGCCATTTATAATTCAGGGTAAAGTAAGGATTCTTATATTTCAAATTTACAGTTGTTTTATTTTGATTAACATATTTTGATAATTTTATATTTCAAATATTTTCAGGTATACATTGAAGGATACTTGGTGCAAGCTGTAAAGTAATGAGTCTTATGCAACATGTTGTTTATCTATCTTTTCCCATTTGTATTTTTTGTGTTCTGTTTTTTGTAAAGTTAATTAATTATACATGGTTATGATGATTTTTTGGGTATGAAATGTTGGTTTTTTTGTGGTTTGGATATGTATTGATGATTGTAAATTTTGTAAACAGGTTTAGAATTTTCTGGATATCTATTTTTAAAGGAAATTTTGCCGAAATTTCTTGAAATTAGTACCGACTAGCTCGATGTTTTGGTTGTTGGATATGTATTGATGATTGGGTATGTATGTCTTTAGATAATGTAATATTTTTCGATTTTTAATTTAATTTTTCGTTACGCCGTGCCTTCAGGCACGGGTTATAACTAGTCTATAATATAAAACAGAGCGGAGAGAGAAAATAGACAAATGTCACATCAAGTTTACGTCAGCTGCTCTCTCTCTCATTCCAGTTTATTCAAATTTCAAACCCTCTATCTATTCTACCACACACACAGAGCTCTCTCTCTCATTCCCCCTACATACAAATATGTGCTCTCATTATGTTTCAGATTTACAATTGTTTAATTTTGACTCACATATTTCGATAATTTTTAAATTTCAAATATTTTCAGGTATATATTGAAGGATACATGGTGTAAGCTGTAAAGTAAAGGGTCTTATACTCAACATGTTGTTTCTCTATTTTCTGCATGTATGTATTCATTGTGTTTCGTTTTTTGTAAAGTTAGCTAATTATACATGGTTATGATGATTTTTGGTATGGAATGATGGTTTTTATGATGGTTTGGATATGTATGGATGATTGTAGTTTTGTATACATGTTTAGATTTTTTTGAATATCTATTTTTAAATGAAACTCTGCCGAAATTTCTTGAAATTAGTAGCGACTAGCTTGATATTTTGGTGGTTGGATGTGTTGATGATTGAGTATGTATTAATTTCTTCATATATGTATTTTTTGTGTTCCGTATTTTGTAAATTTAACTAATTATGCATGGTTATGATTATTTTGGGTATGGAATGATGATTTTTTTGGTGGTTTGGATATGTGTGGATGATTATAAGTTTTATAGACATGTTTATATTTGTCTGGATATCTATTTTTAAAGGAAATTCTGTCGAATTTTTTGAAATTAGTAGCGACTAGCTCGATGTTTTGGTGGTTAGATATATGTTGATGATTGAGTATGTATTAATTGTTGTGGTGATATGTGTCTTTAGATAATGTAATATTTTTCAAATTTTAATTTAATTTTTCGTTACACCGTGCCTTCAGGCACGGGTTATAGCTAGTATTCCATAAAACAAGAAAGAAACCAATACCAAACAATTAATCGATCTTCAGAAAACTTAATTAAGACGAGAATTCCGGCCAGGAACACTAATTAATTCCAAAATAGCAATATATATACTGATCATTTTTATTAATTCTTATTTATTTTTACAAATATCTATCCATTTGATTGATCACACTGATTTCCATCTTTATCAGTGGTTGATAAATATTGATTGAAGAAGTGGAAAAAGTTTAGTGGATATATATATATATATATATATATATATAAAACACAACCGTACGTGTAAAATTAAGTGGAAGCCAGCAGAAAATATATTAAAAATCCATCATTTGATAGCCTTTGCTTAATTTGATAATATTGTAGATGAAAAGAATTAGTATTTATTTCATCAAGTCAGTGAATTCATAATAAATAAAGGGTGTTTGTGCTTTTGTATTTTATATAATATATATATATATATATATATATATATATATATATATACTACTAATAAGATCATCAATTAATCGATGTTAAGCCTGGATCCCCTTGAGAAAAACCTAATGAAGTGTTTATCACTAATTATGGTTCCCACTCCCAAAGTTGTATCATCGTTGTGGCCTGATTCCAATATATACCTTTACTACTTTAAGAGGCATGCTGCCCCCCATCCATTGACACCACCACCACTATCGTTCTCAGCTTTTCTTCTTTCTTCAGACAATTTCATAAAGAAGGCCTGCCCAGGAAGAATATCTTCTTTTTTTCCCATTACATACATCCCCTTTTTATGTTTAAAAGGTACTGCTTCTTCTATCTGAGTCCCTCACAGCTTTACTTTCTGAAAAAGAACCATGAAATTAAGAAATTACATATATATATATATTATATTATATATGTATATGAAAAAGAGAAATAAGTACGATTGTTGCTAGTTTTTCTTTCAATAATCAATTGTTGAAGTTATATCTAAAATAAGTTACACAACCTGCAATGTAAAAGGTACAATTTGTAATGCAAAATTATTGGCACCCGGTGGATTCTGCAAAAGAAAATTATAATAAATAATTAAAGGGAAATAATGGAAAGGAGAGAGAAAGTGAGAGAGGGGTAGATAGGAAGACTGACCCGGCCTGCATGAACCGGTCGGATACCACCCTAACCAGTCCAGGTTGTAAACTTGATTGCCATCTGCCTATCTTCACCTTCTTTTGACTCACACAAGTACATGCGTGACAGCTATAAATTAGATTTCATGTGCACGAGCGAATCTTCTACCCCGCCCCGGCCCGGCCTCCCAGTTGACTCATTTGACTCCTTTTGTTTAGTGTTTATATATATATATATATATATATATATATATATATATATATGATCCATAATTAATATTGTCAAATTAAGATTATAATTACAATAGATTGTAAGCATTTATCTGATGATGAAACGGTTTAATAGAGTCTGTCCGCATTTTATTTTCTAATATTTCGCAGTTTAATACCGTGGACAGAATAAATTTCCAAAATACCTCTCCTTGTAGAACTCTTTGTCCAAAGTATTATGCGGACGTATGCTAGGTATGGTTTATCAATTGGGAAACGACGCCGTTTTTAAATAAGTCTCGGAAGTCTCTACGAATGTCAAATTAATTCAATTTTTTTCAAATCGTAGATAAGCGTATTCAGAGGACAAAACGTCATCAGTTTAAATTTTTAGTTGAGCAGTTTCTGAAACACGTCTATGAAGTGAAGATTAAGATCGGAGTTATAATTAAATTTGTTTCTTTTGCATACAATCCTGGTGATACGATGAAGAACACGTACGTTTGTCATTTCTAATTAACAAAGGGCATGCATGTCAAAGAATATTCAAAAGTTCCGATCGAGGCTGGAGTTCATCAACTTTGGTGGAAGAATTGACCCCCATGCATGCATGTATGTTCTCATAGTGTAGTGAAGTGAAGTGAAATTCTCTTTCAATAGAGAACAGATGTTGATTGATTATCCTGCGCTTCCATGGAATGCGACAGCACTGAAATTGCTGCAGAGGTTACTGATACACATGAAGCGTCTGTATTGACGCACTAGGATCAGTTTACGTTGAATGCGTAATATCCAAGTAGAATATTTCATTTCAAAACTAATTTCTTTTTTTCTCTTGGTTCTTCTGTAGAAGCTGGATGTGGATTTAAATTTCAATTTGAGTTTATTTCTTTGAAGGTAGCATTGATTAGAGTATGGAATCCAATTGCCAAGGGATTTTGATTTGTAGTACCATATCACACTTATACCATTCTAACATTTTTTTCTATGATTTGACAATTCGTACTACTAATTAAACTAAGGAACTTATCTTTATTATTTGACATCCACAGTTTAATATTGTCGAGTCAAAAAATTAAAAAATAAATAAAAATTGGGTCATACCTAGCGTCCGCAGTTTAATACCGTGGACATTAGACTTTTACACGGAGAGTTATTTTGGACATTTGTCCCGTCCAAGTATTAAATTGCACAATTTTTGAAATAAAACTGCAGATGAGGGCTTTATTAAACCATTTGATCATCGAATATATATATATATATATATATATATATATATATATATATATATATATATATAATGATTCATAGTAAATGATTATTGCGTATAAAATATTTGTATAAATAATTTTTTAAGTAATAAAATTTAACGTTGTCAACTATATATAATATATTTATTTTTATAAATAATTTATTAAGTAATAAATTTTAAAATTGACAATTATATTCAATTTATTTATTTTTATGAATAACTTCTTAAGTAATAAAATTTAACATTGTCAACTATATTTAATGTATTTATTTTTATAAAATATTTGTATAAATAATTTCTTATGTAATATAATTTAACATGGATCAATTATTGTGACAATTTGATTATTTAAAATTTAAATTCAATATTGTAATACAACTTGGAATTACCTTACAAATTAATACATTGAAACTATTTAAATTTAACTAAGATAAGGATGTTTAAGGCATTTCTCCTAGCTTAGTAGTAACTGTAGCAACAAAAAAAATCTGTAGCCACTACTAAAAGTAGCGGCTTACTATTTGTTGTAATAATATTCATAATAACAATTTGTTATGAGTCACTACCCTCTATATATATATATTTGAATTGACAATATATATTGTTGAGAGTACTAATATTTCATTTAACCTCGTAACTCAATTTAAATGGCATTAATATTGATACGGAATTAACTTAAAATATCATATACTAACTACTTAATTAGTCCAATTCAGGACTTTCATTTTGGGACCATTAGTGGAGATTACTTTTTGAAAAGAAAACAAATCATAGTAATATCAGGTTACATGTTTGATTCTCATCACTTGTGTAAGTTTAATTTTATTTTTTAAAAAAGTTTTCTTTTTTATCCCTCTAAAGTGGAGATTTTTTTTTTTAAAAAAGGGTCTATGATCGATCTAACCTCTTAATAAATTAATACTTCAAAAAATAACAATATAAAAAAATGAGAATTGGCTTTTGGTAGAATTATATATCAATATTTATTTAGATTTTTTGAGCGGAAAGAGAGAGAGAGAGGACCCATATTTGAAAGGGAGGAGTGAGGACACAAGGAAGAGATTATAACACTGACTTTCATTGACCCATGCATCAGTTATCTAAGTATGTAAATACCTATAAAGAAAAAAACAATGGGGGTATCACTAAGGGGGCCGTGGCCAAAAGTTTATATTCCTTTGCATTTAAATATGATAGACATAAACCAAATCATGCATCATCATCAACACCATCATCACCATTCTCTCTCTCTCTCTATATATATATATACAAAGGAATGTGCGTACGTAGTATTTTAATGCATATATATATATATATACTCTCTCATCTTTCTATGCTGCCTGTGCTGTGTAGAAAAGAAATAGGGAGTAGGGACTCATTTTGGGAAATGGAGAATAATTATACAAATTTAGATATTTTTTTACCAATTGATCCTTGAATGGATGAGAATTGCTATTTTATTTATTTTGTAAAACTCATTGTGATATACTTTTTCACGAATATGTGTGGTTCATTAATAAGAAGAATACAATATGTTAAATATTATATAGAAATTAAAGGAAAAAAATAATAGAGAGAAGGCACCTGGGTCCTGGGCCACTGAAAATGAGAAGCAAATAGAACCAACATCGTATATGTATATGTTAATGAATTTGAAGAGATGATAAGATATTTTTGTTTTAGCAGTAGCAGTAGCAGTAGTAATACTAATTTCAAATGAAATGAAAAAACCATCCCATTCCCACCTTTAAATCAACATTATACTATTACTATAAATCAGTGCTTTGAATATTTCTAAACTACGTACGTACGTACGTAGACCGTAGACGTAGGCAGCCTTTTTGGCCAATTACACTAAAACCTCCATAAATAAATGTTCTAGTATAAAGTAATAATTTCATTAAATGTATTAATTAAGTAATAAATTTTTATTGGTTCAACGAAAAATATAAATTAATAATTATTAACATTTCAGTCAATTAACAATATCCATACAAGAAGTCATTTTTTAAAAAAAAAAAATGCATATAAAGACATTTATTTTTTCTTTAACAGCATCCTTAAACTTTTTACAGTTCATACACAACTTTTGGAAATAATTTAAAACTTTTTTTTCCAACATATTACCAATTCTTTTTAGCTTCTCTAAATTCAAATTAATACATTAATTATTGTCTCTTAATTTTTCTAATCACATGCATAAATTAAAAAATTCCCTCTAAAATAATAAATATAATTTATGGATTCATTTATAAATTAATAAATAATGTAGTTAAAGTAATATTTTACTTTAGACCCAGATCGACCATAGGTATTCATTTATGATTGAGGGGATCCATCTCATCTACAATGTTACGTAACAATCATCTCCTATCACTCTCCCAGCGGCTTTAATTTTACACAAAAGAACTACCCATTATCTTTATTAATCCAATAATGTTACTATATCATATATCGTTCGCATACTGTATTTGTTGTTGAGTTAAGTGGGTCATGTCAACAACAAATCCATGGGTATGGGTGTCACTCTCTCGTCTGCTTTTAGTTTTAGCCATAGAAAAACAACAAGTGCAGTTACACAAGCAAGCTTTATTTCCAGCATGAAACCAGAGAAGTATCGACAGAAAGGAGGACGGACCATTTCCCTTTGCTACTGCTGCTGCTGCTGCTGCTTTCCAAATTAAAGATACTCCTAGATTTATGTAGCTTGGCCCCTTGGCTAGTGCATTGACGCACTAGCATCCCTTTTCTGCTTTTGCTTGGCTCTTTTGGCACATAAAGTTATTCCAATTTCCACCCAACCAACCAACCAACCGATCCATTAGCTGAAAACTGTTTATCAAGAGCACAAAACCTGATTAGATAGGGTCCATGTAATTATGCACGTTGCCTGTAGATAATAAAAAACATCCACAGTGCTAATCAAGATTTTGTCACCACCTCGCTCACCTTGCTTCTTTCTTCCTCCTCTTCCTATTTTACCTTTTCCTCTTGTATATGTTTACCTACAAACAAATATTATTAACTTTACGTCAAATAGTTGGAAATATATGTCAAAATTCAATTCCAGACTTCTTAAAAGCAGAACAAGAGTGGTTATTAGTAATTTCAAGAATTAAACCCCAGGAAAATATAACAAGAATAAATTTAACAAGGCCAAAATAACAAGTTTTTTTTCCCCAATCTTCATGCTCAACTAGCTTCTGTTTGTAGCAATGTCCGATCAATAAAATTGAGAACAAGAAGTACTCAATGGTAAAATGGTTAAAAGGCAGATTATCAAGTTCTCATTTGGCATGTTGAGCTATAATTCAATCCACAACCAGTTCTTATTATATCAGCTTCAGAACAAATATTAGGTACTATTCATCATACAATTATTAAATTTAGCTTGTATACATAATATATATATAAAATCCTAATCATAGAAACTCTACTCATATGGCACACGATATGATAGCAAGAACAGAAGAGACAAGTGAAGTTTCCAATGAGATGTGCAGATCAGCATATTTAGCATATTAGATTAATCTATAGAACACTTGGCATAAATTCTAACAAGAATAAAGATTAGAGGAAAAGGAAAAAAGAAGATTGAGAAGAGTAAGTGTTCAATATATAGACAAATTATAAGACTTTGTTGATTACGGCCATCAACTCCGCTAAAATGGATATCCTACAGCCAAAACAGGAGTACTACCCCAGCAGCAAAACAAAAACAAAAACAAAAACAAAAGAACAAGATATGCCCAAACTCAAATTAACATGATCATCTAATCGAGTGAAATGTTGATCTCGGAATATCATAGATGCCACCCAAGGTTGGATCACTTCGATCCACAATCAACATGATCTTGACACACTTTCTCTTTCTTGATTTATTGGTTACCCACGTTTGAAATCCACATCCATGGGAGTGCCGGTGTCTCCATTACCACTGCTTTAAAATGCACCATATAGAGAAAAGGGTCCCAAAACTGGGGTACCCTGGGTCACAGTTACTGAACAGAGTTGAGGTCAAGTAGGTGCATTGCCCAATGACTCATTTCAGAAAACTGTACAGGAAACTCTATCTAGCTAAAGAAGCCTCAAATCTCTCCCAAAGAAGACAATGAAGATTCCTAGTTGGTCATTCTCAAGATCCTCGTCGTTATTCACTTGCTTTTGCCATGCTGAATCAGTGGAGGTGACACTTCTGTGCCTCTTTGTGCTCAACAAGAGCCTATTTAAGACATTGCTGCATTCAACTTTCACTTGATGAGGCACGTTGCACTTGCCAGCATCAGATAATTAAAATCCTTAAAATCGTGCAACTTAGTAGTATAGATGTGATCACGAGTTCTCCTCACACAACTCTTTGGTCTAAGGTAAAAGTTTGTGCACAATGCATCTTCAAAGAGGATAAAAAATAAAATATAAGGAAAAAAAAAAAACCATTGTTAACATTTCCTATTTTTTTTATTAAAAAAAACAAGAAATTTCTTTAAAGGGCCAATAACAGCATGTATCCGTGTACGTGACAGTATACAAAGCATAGGGAACGTGCACATATGCTCCAAAACAATCAATTTGCTCCTATACAGGGAATCTCCAAAAAAATACCTACATTAGGTCCCTCTACAAATTCTCCCAAAAAATCTAAAAAGTTAACAAGGAACTACGAAACACCTCATGAATCCAAAAATAAAGAAGGTTCACAAAAAGACGCCGTATTTGGGAGAGCATCCATTCCTTTCTCAGTTTCAACCCCTTCATGCTTCTATTCACCTTTGAAAGTGACATGGTAATCAATCTCAATGATAACAGAGAGTATAGTTTTGAAAAATACAATCCACTTGCTAAATAAAGATAGTACAATTAATGTAGTAAGCTAGAAGTACATAGCGTTAATTGGGAACACTTGGAAATAAATCATCGTAATATAGTAATTATACAGTTAGAAATTTATCATTTGTAGAGAGGCCATCAAATGAATAAATCAGTAGCACAAATTTGGATAAGTGGCAGGATTTCTAGGTTTGCCATCCTGCTCTTAACTCTCTAATGTACAATGCAAAAGATGGTTTCTTTACATACATAGTCATACTGAACATAATAGAGCACATCAGTTTTCTTAAAAAGGTCTTACCCAGTGTATAAAGCTCTCGTAAATATGCAAAGTCCGAGAAGGATCAGATGTACACAGCTGTACCACTATTTACAAAGAGGATGGTTCCAGGAATAGAACGTGTATAATTTTTAAGTGTTAATTCCCGTGCATGATGGTTGTTAAGTGTTAATCCCTGTGGAGAATGGGACGTGAATGGTGAATATTTATGAGGTCCGCGATGGGGTGGGATGTTGTCATTCCTATTCTAGAAATCAAAGTTGCAAACCACTTTACAATGATGAAAAAGTAAGAGCTCCAATCTTAGAAGATATTGTAGTGACGCTATTTAACAATGTTCTAAAAGGCGGGAGGCGGGAGGCGGGAGGTGGGCGGGCAGAGGTCCTAGGCGGGATTTTTTATTTTAAATTAATTTTAATATTTTATCTTACATTTATCCAAACAAAACAATAATATAAAGCAAAACAATCTATAATAAAAGCCTTTGCTTAAAGTTCAAATACATCCATATTGTCAATGTCAAAATTCAAACGCAAACATGCAATTGTTCAAAGTTCAAACACAAACAAACTAATATTAATTTCTTAAAAATCAATTTGAGATATTTTTAAATTTAAATAAATATTATTTTTAAAAATTAGTGTGAAGTTTATTGAATAAGACATTTGATATTATTAATTATGAAATTATTTTTATTTGTGTAATCTTCAAAATTGAGGACTTAAAGAAAATGACAAATATCATATGCTAAGTATGACTAACATATCTTTAACGTATTAGTTTTATTCATAAACAAGATTGTTATTAAATAATAAAATTTAAAATGTCCACCTAGCCCGCCTAAAGAAATTTTTTTTCTGCCTTGGGCCTAGGCGAGACGCCAGGGAGGGCCTTGCACCTAGGCACCGCCTAGGCCACTTTTTAGAACACTGCTATTTAAGGTTGGACGTGAATAAGCTCAAATAAGGAAAATTCAACTAAGACAAACATCAAAAAAGGTCCATTCCCTCTTGGCATTCCTCAAACCAGTAATATCGCTTTGAATCATGGTACAAGAACTTAGAAGCCTTCTGCGTTACACCATAGGTAGCATTCCCTAACCCATTTTCATTTCGTACCCAACCAAGACAAATTAATTTTCTAGTTTTCTTGTGTTTCTCCCTTAATTCAAGTCAAAAAACCTACCAAACTTTAAAATTTTCAGCCATATAATTAGTAAATTAAATACAATAAGATATCACAACCAAGTTCAACATGATAGTTAAACACAAGGTAAGAGAGTGTGCATTATGACTTTAATTTTGTGCTCAAAACTGGCAGTATTCACTATGTACTACATTGTAACCCAAAATAATAATAATAACTAAATAAAGACTTTTGAGAAGTGTGTATAGAACTATATGCCTCTTTTTAAATGTCTTCATACCTTGAGACTTGTTAGGATAGTTAATCACTACACCATGTCAATTTTGCAAGATGTACACGGTACACCTATCTTGATTAAGTTTCTCATCCAACTTCAACAATCTAATATACAATCAGTGAGATTTTTATTCAGTACCTGTATCATCGACAGTTTTCTTATATTCTGGCTTGAGCTCGTATGTTCCCCTTTTGTTGTACATACAGAGCTCATTCAGTATCTCTTTCAAGAATTGCTGCAAAGAAAAATAACAAGCACATTATATTCCACCCAAAAAGCCTTGTCGATTACCATTTAGGTCAGTAACTAATGAGATACATATGAACTTATTATCCCTTAACATGTAATGAATGCAAAGAGAGGAGAGCATAAACAGGCCCTGGAGAAAGGTCAGGACTTTGCCTCAACAGGATATAATTTTTTTTCCCTTTTTCATAACACGAGCATGCAATTTGTTTACTCATCCAACAACACCTCTTTTTTTTTGGTGCATCCAACTGTCTATTCTTGCACTCCTAAAGTTAATCTAGAGAGCTCATATTCCAAGAGAAGAGACTAAGATTAAGAACAACGCAGTAATTAATACACATACCACAGGTTGATCCGTCTCCTGGACTAGCTGCTTTAGAGCCCAATTAGGTTATCTTAGCTTAAACATGATATCTTCCAATTCCCCACGGTCCCTTCTAGTTCTTTTCACATCTGAAACCTTCACCGGAGCTGCTTTCTTCTTATCCTAAACATCACAAATGTTTTATATGAGACATGTAAAGCACATGCTGAGAAGAAATCATGAAGATTATACATACCAGAATTAATTCTTGGACAAATATGAACTTGTTTACCATGCTTCTGAGGACAGAGGGGCATTGATTTTTATGTGAAATCTCACTTTGGGACGTCCCAAAAGTGAAATCTGGGCTCGAATTTTGGGATGAAGGACTATTATATTTCTACTATACAAATTATGTTTTCAGCACGTTATAAATTCTGAGCCACATCGAAAGGAAAGGGCCAATTCAAATTTTGCAGAGGGAATATATATGCTTGATACAATGCATATTACTAGAGTATAAAAGTCAGAACACCATGTAGCTAATCATATTACAAAAGTTGAACTCACATAATAGTAAAAAATAAAAGTTTTTCCGTATCAAATTCTATCAAACTTGGGCTCTACTTAACAGATACACGAGGTAATCAGCTTTCAGGACTCATCCTAGAGCCAAATAAAAAAAGTGTTAAACGAATGAAAGCAAAACCTTTGAAACAACGATGGGAACTACAGAGCCATGCTCTTCCTCTCCGCTGCTTCTTAAGCTCTTATAGACAAACTCTTTCTCACTCTCTTCAAATCCTAATGCCCGCAACACATCATTTTTTACTCCCTCGTCTCAATCATGTCCGTAACCCTCCACTCCGATGTCATTTCAGACAACCCAACTAACCCCAAAACCATATATATTCTAAGTTTTTGTTTTTTTTTGTTTTTATTTTTTTATATTATTTTTTAGTATTTTGAGGTCATGCGCCTCACCTTGCGCCTAAGCTCCAGAGAGAACTTTGCGCCTTGTTGTGCCTTATATAACTATGGTCCTCATTCTCCACAGCTTTTTTATTCCTTTCCCGCCATAGGCTTCCAAAAATGAGCAGGGCAGTAGCCTCCCATATACCCTCCTCCCTAAATCTTCTGTTATGTAATGGCCAGCTTAGCAGAAAATTATCCATAATCCTTGGCATAAATCAGCAGAGAGCCTGAGACCAATTCAGCACAATATTATCAACCACAATTTATCTTCTTACTGTAGTGATGAATAATCACATGCTAACATATCTTTTTCCTCCTTCACAAAGTCTCTCTGGTTAAAATGGCTCATCTAGCAGCTTCCACATCTCTCTCTCTATATATATATATGGTAATGATCCATAACATATATTTGTTATGGATCCTTATAGGGTATACACCAGTATACCATTAAAAACAAGAAAGAACAACCAGTATTAGAAACTGAAAATCGATGTACATTACTAATAGTAGAAGACGGTAAAAAAACACTTAGTATCCGCTACTATTAGTAGCGAAAGTTAATCAGAATAAGGGTTTGGCTTATTAACAAGGGTTTAGGATTTATTAACCGAGATTTAGGGTTTATAAATTAGATTTTAAGGTTTATTAATCAGATTTTAGGGTTTATTAAAGTTGAGAAAGTACAAGTTGCAGATACATAATTGTAAACTCTAAACCCTAGTTAATAAACTCTAAACCTGGTTTATAAACCCTAAACCTGGTTAATAAACTTTAAAAATTTATTGGTAAAGTCAAACTCATTCTGATAAGCGTTTGCTATTATCAGTAGCGGATTCTAAGTTTTTTTTTTACCGTCCATTACTAATAGTAGCAAACGTATATTTTCAGTTTCTAATCCTGATCGTTCTTTCTTATTTTCTTATTTTCAATGGTATAGATGGTGTAAAAATTTTAAAAATAGATTTTTTTTAATATACGGTATATATATATATATATTTTATTTTCTTATTTTCCCCATATATATATATATATATATATATATATATATATATATATATATATATATATATATATATATTGGTAAGACACAACAACCATGAAGGTCTTAGCGAATTCATCAGCCAAATCAGAAGTATGTGGACTGAGTCATGGGCAGCAACGTTCACAAAGAAAGAGTCTTAGTTGAAGTTATGGTCTTATTTCCGTTGGCACTTAAATAGCTATTTTCTTTGCAAGCTGTTATTCCTATAAATTAGTTTCTGTTTTATGCATGTAGGTTGTGGTCAAAAGAAAAGGAAGAGTTGTTAGGAATCTTTTGTATTTAAACGCTTCTAGTGAATAAAGAAAGCAGAGAATTTTTTTCCAAAACCTTGTGGTTTGTTCTCACCCGAAGAGAGCTTATTTACTGGTTTAATTTCTTAAGCTTTGACTGGGACCTATCATTGGTATCAGAGCTAGAACTTCATTGTCAACCAACAGGCAACAAGGAACGGATTGAACAACTGGAAGCTGGGCTATGAGATCTTCAAGATGGCATGAGTCGGATAGAACTTGGTCTCACCGACAAGTTGCAACGAATGGAAGAAACCATCCACAAATTATCAGAAGCTTTGATGTCCAACCGAGAAGGATAAAATACCAACTCCAATTATAGTCATGGTCATTCCAAATACATAAGTGACACCAATCGAGCTCAACCAGACAAAAGCCGACAAATCTTTTCGCCTAAATTGACTAAGCTGGAATTTCTAAGGTATGTCGGCGACGACCCAAGTTCAACAGAGTGGAACAATTCTTTGAATACCAAGACACCAGTGCAGCCCAAAGGGTGTCACTAGCGTCATTTCATCTGGATGGAGAAGCAAATCAATGGTGGCAGTGGTTACGTCGATCCTACAAGGAAGAAGGATAAGAAATAGCCTTGGCAGAATTTTCAAAAGAACTATGTGCTCGTTTCGGACCTACGGAGTGCGAAGACTTTGATGAGGCTTTATCAAGGGTGAAACAAGTGGGCTCGTTAAGAGATTATCAACGAGAATTTGAAAAGCTGGGAAATCAAGTTCAAAGATGGACACAAAAGGCGTTGGTGGGAACACTTATCTGTGGTCTAAAATAACAAATCGCGATGGCATTCGAATGTTCAAACCCAAATCGTTAAAGGAAGCAATCAGTTTGACTCGAATGAAGGATGACCAACTTAATCGAAATCAAAGGCTCACAAGATCGCCATCAACCAATCGTTTCCAACCGGAATATTCTTCCCCAACAAAATCCAAATCCGCATCAACTATGAGACGTCTCATTTGGAAGGAAATGCAGAAGAGGCGTGAACAAGGTCTCTGTTTCAATTGTGATGACAAATTTGCTCCGGGTCATAGCTAGTAGGGGATTCCAGTGTAAATACGGAAGCCGGTATAGATTAAGAAGTAGAAGACATTGTCAACAAGAATCAAACTCAACCGGAAATCTCTCTCCATGCATTCACCAAATGGACAACTTCTAAAACCATGCGGATTACAACAAGGATCAGGCATCATGAAGTGGTAGTTCTCATCGACAGTGGTTCCACCCATAATTTCATTAGCGAGAAAATAGCTGATAAATTGCACTTACTCGTGATCCCAACTGAGCCATTCACTGTCAAAATAGCCGACAGAAAACCATTAATGTGCAAAGGGAGATTCGAACACGTGTATGTGCTACTCCAAAGTATTCCTTTCTCTTTAACACTCTACCCTTTACCAATAACAGGGTTGGACTTGGTATAGGAGTACAATGGTTAGAACAACTAAGTACAGTGATATGCAATTGGAAGCAAATGAATGGAGTTCCAATGGGAAGATCGAACACATCGACTACAAGGCATTGATATTCAACTCATTCAAGCGACATCTATGAATGTTATTTCAAAGGAATTACAACATAGAAGTTCAATGTTTGCGACCTGCCTACAAACCGCAACCAATAACGAACAAAAAGAAATTCACCCAGACACGCAACAGATGCTTAAAGAGTTTGCAGAGATTTTTCAATAGACAAACCAACTTCCCCCAGAAAGAGAGTTTGACCACCGAATTACCCTTAAGGAATGAATTGAACCCATCAATGTGAGAGACCCTACAGGTATGCCTATTTTCAAAAAGCTGAAATTGAAAAACAAGTTCATGACATGTTAAATTTGGGTCTTATAAGACCAAGTACTAGTCCTTATTCATCTCCAGTTTTATTGGTTAAAAAAAAGATGGCACATGGCGTTTTTATACCGACTATCGGGCACTTAATGTCGTAACCATCTAAGATCGATTTCCAATTCCTACAGTTGATGACATGTTTGATGAGCTTTACGGGACAACTTACTTTACTAAGCTCGACCTTCGATCCGGCTACCATCAGGTACAAGTGCATCCTACAGATATTCCTAAAACTGCTTTTCGTACTCATAATGGTCATTATGAATATTTAGTCCTGCCTTTTGGCCTTTCTAATGCCCCATCTATTTTTCAAGCATCACTGGACTAACAGTGCAATCAATTATAGGTATGTGTCCTAGTATAGGCTGCTTAGCCATGTGTCATAATAAGAATAATACACCGATCATGTGGTGCATGCATTGACTCACTACCATAATCAAACACATTTATTGAGAGAAAACATGACATATAGTTATATTCAGAGAAAGAGAGTAATATTAATATAGACTAAAAGACAAAACGCACCCCAAACTTTACTTCTTATTTTCCTGTGCACCCTAAACTTAAAAAGGTGTCTAAGTACACCCCAAACTTTATTATACGAGACAAAATGCACACTTTCTCCACTTAGCCGGTCAAAAGTGACCGATTAAAGCTGTAACACAAGTTTGGGGTGCAAATTATTTTTGTCACATAAAAAAAATTGTTTTTATTTTTAAAAACAAAAATTTGTAAAAACAAAAATTTTAAAAATAGATTTTTTTAAAACAGAATTTTAAAAATTTGTAAAAATTGTACAAAAAATCTGTAAAATTTTTAAAAACAGAATTTTAAAAAAAAATTAAAACAGAATTTTATTTTACATTTTCTTTTTAAACAGAATTTTTAAAAATAGAAATTTTTTTAAAAACAGAATTTTGTTTTAAACAGAATTTTTAAAAAAAAATAAAACAGAATTTTATTTTATATTTTGTTTTTAAACAGAATTTTTAAAAATAGATTTTTTTTAAAAAACAGAATTTTTAAATTTCTGTTTGAAAAAACAAATTTCTGTTTAAAAATAATTCTGTTTTTACAAATTCTGTTTTTACAAGTATAAGTAATGGAGTACTTATTTTTTTTTAAATTTCTGTTTAAATTTTTAAACAAATTCTGTTTAAATATTTAAACAATTTAAAAATAATTTAAAACAGAATTTTTAAACAAAATTCTGTTTAAATTTAATAATTTAAACAAAAAATTATTTTACAAGTTAAATTTAAGAATTTTTAAACAATATAAAAACAGAATTTAAAAAAAAAATAAGTACTCCATTATTATTACATTTCGATACTTGATTGATGTAATAGGAGAACTTGGCAGGCAGTTATCTAAAAAGTATTTGGTCTGTATCATTCATTAGGTTTTGAAAATTTAGAAACATTTGATTATTCTACTCAACTTTAATCAAGTTTTGACGTGTTTTGTTTGCTTATACCTCCTATTATTTATCATCTTAAAACATAATTTTTTTCAAACATAATTTCAAAAAAAAAATTAAAACAGAATTTTATTTTACATTTTCTTTTTAAAAAGAATTTTTAAAAATAGATTTTTTTAAAAAAAACAGAATTTTGTTTTAAACAGAATTTTTCAAAAAATTTTACAACAGAATTTTATTTTATATTTTCTTTTTAAACAGAATTTTTTAAAATATAATTTTTTTTAAAAAAAGATTTTTTAAACAAATTTTAAAACAGAATTTTATTTTACATTTTGTTTTTAAAAATAGAATTTTTTTAAAAACAGAATTTTTTTAAAAAAATTAAAACAGAATTTTGCTAAAATAGATTATTTTTTTTAAAACTAATTTTCAAAAAAATCAAAGCAAAAAGTCGGAAAAATAAGTACTAATCACCATTTTCAAAATAAGTATAAGTAATAATAATGGAGTACTTATTTTTTTTTAAAAATTCTGTTTTTAAATTGTTTAAAAATTCTTAAATTTAACTTGTAAAATAAATTTATGTTTAAAATATTAAATTTAAACAGAATTTTGTTTAAAAATTCTATTTTAAATTGTTTAAATATTTAAACAGAATTTGTTTAAAAATTTAAACAGAAATTTTTTAAAAAAATAAGTACTCCATTACTTATACTTGTAAAAACAGAATTTTTAAAAACAACAGAAATTTATTTTTTCAAACAGAAATTTAAAAATTCTGTTTTTAAAAAAAAATTCTATTTTTAAAAATTCTGTTTAAAAACAAAATGTAAAATAAAATTCTGTTTTAATTTTTTTTTAAAAATTCTGTTTAAAACAAAATTATGTTTTTTAAAAAAATTCCTATTTTTGAAAATTCTGTTTAAAAAGAAAATGTAAAATAAAATTCTGTTTTAAATTTTTTTAAAAAAGAAAATTCTATTTTTAAAATTATGTTTAAAAATAAAATGTAAAATAAAATTCTGTTTTAAATTTTTTTAAAAAATTCTGTTTTTAAAAATTTTACAGAATTTTTGTACAAATTTTTAAAATTCTGTTTTACCGTTAGTGGTAAACAAAATGCACTGGAGTAAGGAGGTATGGTCGGACTTGCTGGCCATTCGATGACAGCCTTATTGTCAGGAGTGTTCCTATGAATTTGTGACCCAGTGTGGTAAACAAATTCCGTGATCCTTATATCTTGGTTCCTATATATAATTGTTTCACCCCGAGTGATAAACAAAATTCCGATGGTACAAAGAGGATCAGCCGAATTCACCTTATACATGATCTGTCTCACACTTCGGTAACGATAAGTATGCATTACTTTATTTTGTTCAAGTGTTGAGTTCGGATTATATTATCATTGTTCTTAACTGTTATATAAATTGTTTGATTATTGACTAACGGTTTAAGATAAGAGGCACTTGCACAGTTTTCAAGTTGATTGATGATCAATTACTGACAAGAAATGTTCACTCAGAAGTAATAAGGCATGAAGTTGATATTTTAATATTAACTGTTCACAACAAGTTAGAATTTTTACAGAAAGTTCTATAGCTAAAGATAAGGAGAGGTCATCTTCAGGCTTCTTCATTGTCATCGTCACCATCTAAAGAGTCTAGAAGAGATGGATCTACCTTGGCCCGAGCTTTTTCTTGCCTTTGCTTCAGCAGATTTCATCTACTTCGGCATTACATATGGACGATCTCATCGTTCAGATCGGCGGATTTTCTGTATTCTGCCTGGATCTCCTTACGAAGATCGTCGGTCAGTGGCGGACCCAAGTTCCTAAGGGCCCGAAGTTCTCGGAGTTCCTTTTCAAGCTTTTGACAATGTGTTAGGTATCTTGCTTCTTTATCGTGGATATTGTTATCTTGCTTAGCCACGCTTTGATTGGACTCGGCCAGACCTTCATTCTTCTTTGTTATTGTGATGACTCGATGTGTGGCCCTGGTCGTCTCCAACTCTTTTTTGACCTTGTCGAGGTCCTTCCGAAGGCACTCATTGTTGAGGAGAACAATGTCAAGGTTGCTTCTTTCTTTTGACAACACAGACTTCAGAATGGCATTCTCCCTTCGGCTTCGGTATTCTCTTCGGCATTTTCTTCGGTATTCTCTTCGGCATTTTCTTCGGTATCCTTTTCGGCTTCTTTGTATTTGACACGGAGACGCACGAATTAACGTTTGCCTGCAGATGACCATTATTAGTCAATCATTTCAAATTGATGGGCAACGAAGTGAATGAATAAATCAAAACTGTCGAATTCCTTTAGTCCGGTATTTCATTCCTTCGTCCATCAGGTCCGTGATGGAATTATTGCCGAACCGGAATTTCATTCTATGGCTTGAGCTTCGGTAGTTGAAAGCTCTTCAATTGGTACTTCTGTATAGGTCGGCGAAGATGAACCCTTTATGTTGTTATTTGATGTTCATCAGATGGACTTCGGTAAACTGAATTTTGGGCCTTTATTGGTCTTATTATAATTCCTTTTGTCCTGAACCGATGCAATTTATAGTTTCCTATTAAACCTCCTGTTTAATAAAAAACTAGGGGGCAATATTGGGTCGTGATATTTCTCCTATTGGGCCGAATGGATTGGGCATACTTATTCAGTTAGTCCATTGGGTCTTCACTATTGGGTGTTGACATTATTGGGCCTAGTCACTTTATCATCTTTGTTAAGTTCTTATAATATCGGACCAAATCAGTGGGTCGACCCATCATATATTTAAATATCTTCACTTGGGTTCTGAGCCGGTTATGATGACAAAGATATGGCTGATTGATATCTTACATGGCATTAATAAGGATTGGACAGTTGGCCAGCGGTAGACAGAGGGGATGGGATTAACAGGTGTCAGGAGGGTCAGTGACACGGTAAATCAGATCCTGTAGTATATCATAGCAAGGAAGTCTTCAAGAAAAAGGTACGTTCACATTCATATTCACATACACACAACTGAGAATTATTATCTCTCTCAATACACTAGACATTACATCCTCCATTGTTAACCTTGTGAACACGTATACTGACTCTCACGCCTGAGCTATCCCCCGACGGTTCAGCCGTCAAGTTTTTGGTGTCTTATCGTGTTTACTGTGCAGGATAAGGGCGTCTTACGTGATTGAGACGTTGGAGAAGATCTTGGCGTTAACAATTGGCAATTTCACATGATCACATCAAACATATTTACCATCAATAAACCAAACACACTATAGAGGTCTACTCCTTTCAAAATTAACTTAGAAAGTATATAGATACAGTCTAGAGTCTTTAGACAAGGTCATAAAATGTATTCGACTACCGGAACAGAATCGCCATAATTAGTCAGCTAGTTTACATAATTAAGTAGATTAGAAGATAATTAGTCTGAATTAGGATATAGCCGAACATAATACTCAAACTGCACCGCCAAAGAAATTAAATAAGAAGAAATAATGTAGGGAGATATGGAGGAGTAACCTGAAGGGAAGAAGGATCTTCAGGGCGGAGAGGATCGAGGGAGACGACGACTTTGGAGACAATCTGATTACAAGTGGCGGATTTCCATGAATTAGAGACGACAAGTGGGCAGGTACTTCATCAACCACACCGATCTCTCTGACTATCTTGTATCCAAATTGGAATTGGTATTGGTATAGCTGCTTCCATTCTTGTTTTTAGGCTCTTCCCCCATCTTCCTCTCGCTCGCCTCTCTTTTCCCTTTTCAATCTCTATATTTATTCGTTTCCCCTCCCCTCCCCTCCCCTCCCCTCCCCTCCGCTCCGCTCCTCTTTCCTCTCTTGCTGCTTTGGCGTTGCTTATGTCTGAGACTTTGATATGTTTGGACTCAATCGGACCCTATTGAATCAAGCCGTACAAAACAAAACACTGCTCTTATTTTTTTCTTTTCTTTTTTGTTTGCTAAATAAAACACTGCTCTTTTACTACTCCCTTTCTTTATTCCATATATCTTTAAAATAAAATAAAAATAATAAATAAAGTAAGGTAATCGTAATAAAAAACACTAACGAAATACTTTTTGTTTGGCAAAAAGAGTATAATATATCGACTAAAAGACAATTTATACCTCAAACTTTACATCGCTTTTGATTTTTGCATCCCAAATTAAAAAAAGTGTCTAAGTACATTCCAAACTTCAGTTATACATAACAAAATGCATATTTTCTTCAATTAATCGGTCAAAATTGACTGGCTAAGCCTGTAATACTTGTTATAAAGGGGTACTTTTGGTTTTGACCGAATACTTGTTATAAAGGGGTACTTTTGGTAGTTTACCTTTGTGTGCCTCTTTCTTTATCGTCTCTCCCTCTTTGACTCTAATCCATTCACCATTATCTTGCTTGGTGCTGTTCGTGCCTTCCGGCGGCCTAACGATGGACCTTCCTGAATTTCTATTTTTTCGATCTATGATTAGCAATGTCCGGAGCTGTAGATCGTGGGGGCTAATCTGTGAAGATTTGTAGGGGCTTTGATTTTGTGGGTTTAGACAATATGATCTGAAGTGTATAGCACCCTAAATACTTTATAGTTTGTCAATAAACTGCCGATTCCTGGATTTAGTCAGGTGATTAAAATGATGTAATTAATGGAAACAACTTATTAGTAAAAACAGAATCAGATTTAAGCATTGAAACAATAGTCAAAGCATCAGATTCCACTATGATATCACAATGTCCTAGCTCCTAGGCCAGATCCAAGCCATCGTGAATCGCCCAAAGCTCAGCCAATGCACTGTAGCTCCAGCGAAGCTAGAAGTACCCCCAATCCAAGTTCCATTGGAATTACGCAGAATTGGAAGAAGAAGGCTTTAAACTACCATTTGTATGAATTTTAAAAACATTTGAGGGATGAAGGTGTCAACGAATGGTGGTTAAGCATTTTGGAGCTTGAATCTTGGAACAGATAAAGCTCAAGCTTTGATTATGAGTTTGTTTAATAAGAGTTTTGAGGGAGGTTTAGCCGTTACAGGCTTGAGTTTGTTATGTATAACTGAAAAAGATGCAAAAATCAATATTAGTATAAAATTTGAGGTGGTATTTGTCTTTTAATCTAATATATCAAAGTAAAAAATTATTCTACAAAAAATAGTGTTTTTTAATAATAGTATAACAATTTCACTACGATGTCATTAACATCAAATTAAACAGTAAAAAATAAAAATATGAAAGTAAATATTTCCCCCCTTTCAAATTATAAATATTCTTAAATTTATAGTTAACATTAACATTAAATTTTAAAAATAATAAATCTTATATATATATATATATTTCACATAATTTATATATATAGAGGACGGATCTAAAGCATACTCTTAAATAACATATTATCTTAAATAACATATATATCTTTATTAAGATTACGTCATTTTGAAAATTCTTTTAAAAACAAGTGGAGCCGCGGGTGAAATTTTTGTAAAAAATAAAAGAAAGCAAATGGGACCACTCTCTTGTAATATTATTTTATTTTTTAAAAGAATTTTCAAAACGACGTAGTTTTAATTAAGATGTATTATTTAAGAAATGTATGTTATTTAAGAGATATGTTTTAGATCGATTCTATATATATAAAAAAGTACAAAAAAAATAACAAAAATACATACATAGCTCAAAATACATTAAAAAATCTAAAACAAAAAATATGCAAAAAAAATAATATAAAGAATAAACATTTGAAAAAATGAAAAAAATAATATAACTAAAAATAAATAGTTAATAAATAAAATTTGAAAAAGTCCAAAATATAAACACGTAAAATGTATACAAAATAGGTTATTAAGTCAAAAGTAATACTCCCTTTATTTCATATTATTTGATTATTATTGACTTTTTAAAATCAATTTAAGAGATTTTTATATAAATTATTTTAATTTCAATCAATACAATGATAAAATTATATAAAAAATATTAATCATTGTAAGTTTTATTGTGTCATAATTTTTAACGAGTCACCTGAATTTTAAGTTTAAAAATATATCAAATTGACTTTCAAAACCCAATAATAACTATACAATTTAGACCAGATGGAGTATTACTTATTCTATTAAAAATATTTTATAAAAAAATAAAATATAAATATAAAGTTAAGAATAAAAAATAAGCCTCCGCGTTTTTGCATGGGGTTATTATATGCTAGTTTTACTTAATAAAATTTAAAATCATAATAACTTCTTTTTTAATGCACTTAATTCATGACAAGTACTTTTTTAACTAAACGTTTGAATTAAATAAATTAAAATGTACAAATAATTATTCAGACAATTTATTTTGGAGTCGGAAAGTGACATTTGAATAGCGTATCAAAATAATTTTGTGGTTCGATAAGTTGGCACGTAATTGACATCCGAATCGAATTCATGTACATGGCCGCGATTGTGGACCTAATTATCCAAAGCATTCATATCTGTTTTTTCTCTTTGTACTAAATAAATATTGTATTACCTAGTTTTATATTATAAGATTATTATTATTTTTTTAAAAAAATTAATATAATTTATTAAAAAATATGAAATATGAAATATGAAATTTAACTAACCATATTTTAAAATAATTTATAATATTTATTATTATACTAACTAAAATGAAATAAATCTACACAAATTTTGAGTTCAAAAACGACTTACGTTGACTTCAAAAAGTTAATAATAATATTATATTTAGGTAAAGTTAGGGGTCTCAAAATTTTGATTTTGTCTCAAATGATATGTCATCATAATATTGATTGGGTATATTTCATGAGATTGGTTATGCTATAAATTATAATTAAAAGGAAATAATATATATTATTACTTTACGTGTCAACTTTTTTATTGTGAGATACGCAATTAAACTTAATTGATAATATTTTTACGATGTATTTAATACAGTGAACTAATTTTATAATTTCATTCAACCGCATAAATCTTTCACAATATATAAAAGAATTCAATATTTAATACTATATCATATGAGACCTAAAAATTGAGACCCATAATATTAGTCTTGTATTTTAAAATAGATAATTGATATTTATACAATACCTCACTCACATGAATATATAGGTCGTGGAACTAATTAGAAAAAAATAAAAAAATATTTTTCTTTGATGGACTGGACTTTTCTGCTGAAACTAATTGCATCCAAAAGTCCAATTATGTTGTTGGCGATGGACCTTAGAATTTTTTCTGTTCACTCAGTAACAAATGAGATAATATGAATTAATAAATAGATTACGTGTCAAGGATCTGACAATCTTGTAGGAGCCAATATAAATAGATAGACTCTCTCTCTCTGTATCTCTCCGTGCAAGATTCTTCCTTCATTTCTATTCTCTCCTCTCTTCATGGACCGCTTATTTTTCTTATCCATCTTCCTTCTTTTATCCTTTGCAGCAGCCTCCGATGTATCCCCTGACGAACCGTTGATTCGCCAAGTCGTGCGGGACGGCGAAGAAGACGATCATCTCCTGAACGCATACCACCATTTCTCTCTCTTTAAAACCAAGTACGGAAAATCGTACGCTACTCAGGAGGAGCATGACCATCGATTCTCAGTTTTCAAGTCTAACCTGCGCCGCGCTAAGCGTAACCAACTGCTGGACCCCTCCGCCGTTCACGGAGTCACGAAATTCTCCGACTTGACGCCAACCGAGTTTCGCCGGAGCTATTTGGGATTGAAGCGTCTCAAGCTTCCGAAAGACGCTCAAAAGGCTCCGATCCTTCCGACTACGGATCTTCCCACCGATTTTGACTGGCGAGATCTCGGCGCCGTCAACGGTGTTAAAGATCAGGTTTACATATTTGTATATATGAGTTCACCTCTGTTACCTGAGTAACTTGTTACGTTCTAAACTTATGATTAGTTGATAATATATATGAGTGTCTATGAATTTCAAATACATGTAGGCATGTAGATCAGTGTTTCTGCTGCTTTTAGTTTGATGGTGATTAATTTAATTAATTTATAAATTCGGGATATTGTAGGGATCATGTGGATCATGCTGGTCTTTTAGTACAACTGGTGCTCTAGAAGGAGCTCACTTTCTTACTACGGGAGAACTTGTTAGCCTTAGTGAGCAGCAACTGGTCGACTGTGACCATGAGGTGTGATCTCTCTTTGCTTTGACTTTTTGTTTCTTTTATTAATATTACAGGTTTAAATATTACTTTTCCCAGCTCTCGTAATCTTATTAGTTGTTTATAGATTTGTGGTTAGTGATGATAGATATTCCATCCGTTACAAAATATTATATAGGCTTAATATTGATTTTTTGAAGTTATTTTAATAAATATTATCTTCAAAATTTATATAAATTAATTTAGTACTCCCTCCGTCCCAAATTAACTGCTCAATTTTGACTTTTTTAAGTCAAATTAAATATTTTTAGAATTAATAATTAAGCATATATAAATATATTTCTAAAATTATAAAAATTAGGATTAGTAATAAATTGTATATACTTTCTTTTAGTTATAATCTCTTCACCTATATTTTAGCAAAAATAGTAAAAAAATTAGTTTTAAAAATGATCAATTTGACTTTAAAAAGTCAAAACTGAGCAGTTAATTTGGGACGGAAGGAGTATTAAAAGATATATTTATGAATATGGTAAATTATCTAGATAGTACTATTACTTACAATAGTTAAATAAATTTGATGAATTCTGAATGAAAAAATTAACTTAATTTAAAAAGTCAAACCGGAGGGGAGCTATTGAACGAACTGATCATTGATAGCCAATTAGCGATGGTGATTGCCTTGTGGTTGGTGTTTGTTCTGATTGTTTGCGACTACTGAGTGCTAATTCATGGTAATACTAACATCTTATATATATATGTTAAGTGATCTTATTATCAGTCGCATGATTAAAGAATAAAGTATCAAAGTTGCATGATTTCAGTAATGAACATAATATATATATATTTTGGCTATTGTTAGTTTTTTCTGTTATTTTTTTTAAATCAAATTATCTTAATTCTTTTTGGTTGTCAAATCTGATTATCATTATTCCTAAAAGGTAAGGCTCTAAGCTTTTCGATTGTCAGAAATACGGCACGATTTGCCAATAGCTTTAGCAATTGATATACTCGTATTATGAATTTACTTGATGACAGAGTTTTGGTCTTGATAGACTAGCGTAACCATGCAACGTTAACTCCATGCACCGTTAAGTCCCAATGCTGTGCAGGTCGCAAACAAAATATTTTATAATTTGAAGTGTGATAAACTGATAATCACCAGTATCACCAATGATCTGCTTAGGGTCTAATATAATCTATACACCTTTATACACGAATGCAACTCGTCCCTTTAGCAAGTGCCAAGGCTACGAGTGTTCATTGTTGTTGTGCACGTTGATCTCTAGGAACCGCAGCACAAGGATACAGACTTTGTGATAGGTCTGGCTTTTGAATAAATAGAATTGCCATGTAGTTCATTTGGATGACCTCTCTAATAGTCTAATTAACATCATTTCAGTGTGACCAAGATGGTGTATGCGATGCTGGTTGTAATGGTGGCCTGATGAATACTGCCTTTCAGTACACGCTCGATGTTGGTGGACTTGAACGTGAAAAAGATTATCCTTATACTGGCATTGATGGTACCTGCAAATTCGACAAGACTAAGATAGTTGCATCTGTATCTAATTACAGTGTGGTTTCCATCAACGAAGATCAGATTGCTGCAAATTTGGTGCATAATGGCCCCCTAGCTGGTATAGTTGCCTAATAATCTAGAAGTATTTAAATTTATAATTTTGTATCTTTTAAGTTTAAATTAAAAATCTTCAAATTTGTAGATGGGTTAATCGAGATTCGAGTGACTAATTCTTTTTGTTTTTTCTTGTGCAGTTGCCATCAATGCAGCCTGGATGCAGACTTATGTTAAGGGTGTTTCATGCCCATACATCTGTTCGAAGAATCTTTTGAATCATGGGGTACTTCTGGTGGGTTACGGATCTGCTGGTTATGCTCCTATTCGGTTCAAGAATAAGCCTTACTGGATCCTAAAGAACTCATGGGGAGAACGCTGGGGAGAGGATGGATACTATAAGATCTGCAGAGGTAATGATATTTGCGGGGTGGATTCCATGGTCTCCACGGTTACTGCATTTCACTCTACTGCTAAGTAGAATTTGAAGTTAAATCTGTTTCATAGACATTATTATGATAATGGTTTGATTAAAGTGTATTTGTAAATACAAATGGCAATCTATGCATTGTTTAAGGTTAGTGACTCTAGATATGTCAGCTGCCAAGGCTAGTACCCCGTGAAAATGTCCACCCTGCTGATAGATTTCACCCCCTTGATAGTATTTATATGCAGGCTCTATTTGATGTTTAACATTTCTCCACTCATGGATGTTTATTTGCTATTCAAAGTCTTAAAATCACCAACGGGTTGTTTGCTTAGGACAGAATTCTCTCCATTATAAGTAAATGAAGACTCCCCATTTTCGATCAGGACCTCTATTTCTCCTATCAGCGTGATGATACTTTCCAACACATTTTAAATTTGGATTATGAAATGGAGGGACTAGGATCCTCTCCATTTCAAGTAAATGGAAACTCTCCATTTCATGGTCCAGATTTAAAATGTGTTAGAATGTGACATCATGCTGACAAGAGAGAGCGATCACATTTTAAATCTAGACCATAAAATGGAGAATTTTCATTTATTTGAAATGGAGAGTATTCTGGTCCGTTTGGTTTGATTATGGGGAATGGAATGAGCAATCCAAAGTCCAAAGAGAATGTTCATTTTTATGTTTGGTTACTTAAAAAGGGAGGGAATGAACATTTAAATGGAATGTTTAATCATATTTAAATGAATGTTTATTCAATCAAAATAGTATAGTTTCTCGTTCTAACCTAACATAGGAATATAAATGTCCACATATCATTCTATTTTCATTCTCTTTCGCATTGAATGGCTCTAGTGATGGTACTGTAGAAGAGAAGGATATCCAAGTTTTGTTTTTAACTTGTACAAGTAGAAGTAACAAATACTCTTCCATCCTCTCCTCTCACTAAATGTATAATTATTTTTTTCCCAAGTAAAGGTAAATATCTGGTTTAGTGGGGTCTTTTTTTCGTTTAGTGGTGTCAGGTGTGTATCTCGTTTGGTGGGGTCTTTATATTATATATATATATATATATATATATGGGTCTCCATCCACAGCAATCGGTTGTTGGGGAGCAACCCCTTTTTGGCCAGCCGGTACAAGTTGTTACGGCTTATAAAAAAAAAAAAATTCTAAGGCCGGTACAAGCTGTACCGGCTGGCCAAAAAGGAGTTGCTCCCCAACAACCGGTTGCTGTGGATGGAGACCCTATATATATATATATATATATATATATATGTTCCGGTTTTCTCTTATAAGGACTCAAAGTTAGGACTGGTTTAATAGCCGTTGGATCAAATCAAAGGACCATATTAGATCTAACTCCCTTTCCAGTCCTTCTCTTCCCGAAATTAACCATAACATTTCTAGAAATCACACAAGCAATCTTGCTCGAACTAAGAAAACTGTCGATGCCGAACAATAGGCTCACATCTCTCATCTTCGAGTTGTCTAAAGGTAATCAGAAATCCTTTCATATTATTATTTCGTATATCTGATATGAATCTCTAAAAAAATAAATGGTATTAGTGCTGGATGTAATGCAGAATCACAAACGGATATGGGTTCGTCGTCATCTAATGACTTTAACTATGTTCCTCAAGTAAGGGTAGAACTAGTTCCGAAAATTGGGCAAGAGTTTGATTCATTAGTTGAAGCCCATAATTTTTACAATGAATATGCACGGGCTGCTGGGTTTAGTATTCGAATGTGGAGTACTAAAAAAAACACGAGCAATGAAATTATTAGGAAGGAATTTGTTTGCTACAAACAAGGGATCCGAGATGCAGATAAATTAAATTATGTTCCTACTCGAAAACGTGGTTTTACTAGAGAAGGATGTAATGCTAAGATAGCTGTTATAAAGAGTGAAAAAAATAGTTTCATTGTGTTGACTTTTTATGAAGCACATAATCATGTCCTTACAACACCAAGAAATGTACATTTGCTACGGTCTCACCGTTCAATGTCTTCTGCGAAGAAGTCATTGACACAGCAACTTAGTTCAGCTAATGTGCCAATTCATCAGCAAATTAGTATTATGAAGTTAGGAGCAGGGTGGATAGAAAATATTGGGTGTATAGAGAAGGATTTCTATAATGCTCGTCGAGATGAGATTAAATTGTATGCTGGACATGATGCACAAATGTTGTATGAGTACCTTCAAGGTGAAAAAGAAAAAAATTCGGAATTTTATTTTGCGATTGAAATGGACACAGAGAACAGGATTACCCATTGCTTCTGGGCAGATGTAGAATGTAGAAAAGCATATGAAGCTTTTGGGGATGTAGTAGTATTTGATACTACGTATAACACGAATCGTTATAGTATGATCTTTGCACCATTTGTTGGAGTCATCCATCATTATCAAACTACCCTATTTGGTTGTGCATTCTTAAGCGACGAGACGAGTGATTCGTTTGTCTGGCTTTTGAAGCAGTTTTTGTCGGCTATGCCATTAGGTCCACCCAATATGATTATCACTAATCAAGATCCTGCAATGGCTAAAGCTATAGCTGCATGCTTTCCAAATAGTGTGCATAGATATTGCATGTGGCATATCATGAATAAATTTTCAGAGAAGTTAGATGCAATCAAGTGGAGAGATCATTATCCGCAATTTCAGAAATGCATATGGAATTTAGAGGGTCCGGAAGAGTTTGAGGCTGCATGGGCTGAGGTTATCGATCATAGTGGGTTGTCTACGAATGAGTGGTTAAAATCAATGTACGACATCCGTTTCAAGTGGATTTCAGCGTATGTTAATGATACGTTTTCTGCAGGTATTCTATCTTTCTTAAATATATATTTGTTGTTGTCTTGATACATTATTAGTGCGTTTACATATTTTATTAATTTAGGTATGTCCAGTAGTCAAAGAGCTGAAAGTTGTCATGCATTCTTCAAATCATATATGTCAAAGAAAAATACCTTGATGGACTTTGTGGTAAGGTTTACTAGAGCATTGAAACACCAAAGACACCAAGAGCTATCTCTGGACCACAAAGACATTAATGAACATCCTATTACTAAAACAATGTGGCGTATAGAGAAGTCAATGGGTGAGTTGTACACACAAACAATTTTTTATAAAATTCAGGAGGAGTTGTACCAAAGTATGGCGTATATGGCAACAGTTGTTAATGATGGAGAAAACATATGCTACTACAATGTGGTACGAGTTGATGCATGTGAGCAAAGTGTAAGGAAAGTTATGGAAGACAAGTTACTGAATCTTTTGAGTTGTAGTTGTAGGAAATTTGAGTCATGTGGTTTTGTTTGTCGGCATATATTTTCAATTATTAGCCTCAAGAATCAAGTCCATGCACCACTGTCGGATATATATGTACTACGTAGATGGACCAAATCTGCAAAATCTTATGGAGGCTCAAGGGATGGCAGAGGTACATGTGATTCAAATGTAGTGTTGAATCACAACTCATTGCGTCGGCTTGCAGCAAATATTGTTGAGGATGCACTGTTAAATGAAGAAAAATATAAGCTGGCATTAAGTGCATTGGAGTCCCTTAAATGCACATTCAAGACCATGTCAAACAATTATGGAGGACAGTCTTCTACACCTAGTATTACTCATTCAGAACGTATTTTCAATGAGCCTAAAAAGGTTAGAGCAAAGAGTAGTGGAAAGAGGCTCAAGGGTGGCAAAGAAACATCGACTAAGAATGATAGGCGTTGTAAGGGTTGCGGGCTAAAAGGGCAATCACATGACAAGAGAAATTGTCCACTTATTAAAAATAGGTAAGCTGATATTGTTCAGTTATTAGAGAAATTGTCCACTTATTAGAAATTGTTACTATTTAATTCGTGCTACTTTTTTTTCTCATGCAGGAATGATACAGCATGATCTTGGGGAATGATTCAACTACAAGAACCTATGTAATCTGTTTTTCAATTTGATATTGACATGTATTATAGGTAAACCCTCACTTTGGAGATGTATTAAGAAACTAAAAATTACTTTTATTTTGGGGCTGTAGCAAAGTGAAAAAACTGGGATTTGTTGGCGCTGCACTCATGCTTTCAAACTGAGATTTGTTGGAGCTGCACTCATTCTGGAAAATTGATTCTTACTATGTAATGTTGACATGGTGGTTAAACTATTTTGAAAGATAATTATAATTCAACAAAGTCAATTTGCTTAGAACAGAGACCAGTCAGTAAACAACCTAGCCTTAAAATTTCAATATTGAGTGATCGCATGCAGATTTCTCTGCCAGTTTACAGATGATTACACAAGAAAAATTGCAGCCGGTTAATCTCAAATCTTGATGTCAGTTAGAGACAACCTCTTGAAATTCATTTGGGTCCTTATCATATCTGGGGCATCAACTAGAGCTCTGTTCTGATCGAGGACATCGACGATGACAACGAGCCTGTCATAGTCTTAATCTATATATCTATATATTATCTATATATATATATAGATAATGTTTATATCAAGTTTTTAATTGTTATAGGTAAATATTCTGGGCCAGAGGGAGTATAGGGCCGGGGGCCGGGCGCTACTTTGAGATTTTGAATTTTTTTTTAAGCCTATGAAATGTTGATGTTTTTATTTTAGGTCCCATGAGATTTATAAATAAAATAAAATATATATTGATACTTTTTTTCAAAAATTATATGTATGTACTTCTATTTCAAACATGGGAGTTATTTTTATTGATTTAAGTTAATTTTGAAATATAAGCAAATTCATGAATGTATCGATCCTCATTTTTTTTTGTTATCATTTTGCGAGTATCAAAATTTAGAATTTCTTTTTGCATATACACAACATGAAAAAAAAATATCTTATTTCAACCCATGTATAAAATTGTCTATGGCCATATGTCTCGACTTCCTCAAAAATAAATTGGGCAAACAGTGTATCTCCGGCAATAAAATTGGGTGCTCAGGCCGAAAGTAACACAATTGGTGTTTTTAAATAATTCGAGGTATTGATTGAAAGTATGAAATGATTTTCGCTACATACTTTGGGGGGACAGTTTTGTTAATTGCCGAAACCAAAATGATGGTAACTAATGCTCTTATGTGTATCGTACCACTCTTTATGAGAATGAATACTGGCGCGACTCTTAATTCTGCTGTTATTCGGCCTGTGAAAGAAGAGAGATTGGCTCGATAATTAATGGGTATTCCGATGTAAATGGTGGTGCAGGTGCCGAATTTATTAGTATTCCCAATTCTTATATAGGAAGGTGGAGGAGAGGGTTTGCCGGGAAAAAGTGAAGAAGATTCTGACGAGAAGAAGCTTCGGATGGTGCCGTTTCATGTAAAAAGCAGTAGGTGCATTCTGATTCGGTCTTTTTGTGGGCTGTGAGTTCGAGCTATCCTTCATTCTTCCCCCTTCCTTTTTGCATGTTGTTTTATGGATTTGTTTGTTAATACGTTTCACTTGCTATACAGAAATGTTTTTATAATTTAAAGGTAAAGTTATCTACTGTTTCAACTTTGATTTACTTTATCAAAAATAAATATTGCTCCTTTGATGGAAAACTTCAAGGAGGATCTACGACTATCAATTTAAGCTGCTGTGTTCCATAGAATTGTTGATTTCCTTCTACTCCATGTCTTCATATTTGATTAAGTTGATGCTCCAATATCCTTCAGATTCATTCAGAGTTCTAGTTTTATAGAGAGAATACTACTTTCAAAGATATTCCCTCCTTTGTATTTGACTCGACAAATATAGTTGAATAGTGAACAATTAAGGTAGTTTACTTTATCATTCTCTAACGCAATATGGGGGTCATTTAAGTAAAATTTTCTATAATTGATTGGATAATGTTCAAGTGGAGCTTTTTTGTTATCAAAGTGGCACTTTCTGGTGATCAAAGGTGACAATGGTCTATGCTTTAGCTTATGACAGAGGATTATCTTTTCAAAGTGGACGAGGGTAGTAGCTTGTGGGGAAAAAAAGCATTGGAAAAGAAGGATTACTATCACTGGCTTTTGTGATTCAGAGTATTTATCACCAGTGTAGTGGAACAAGGTGTCTTTTCGCATTACCATGGTGACTAATAAATAATAATTTACATTAAAAAAATTAGAATCCCAATCACTTTGTTATGTTTCCATACTCTTTTAGATGCTACTCAAGTGGAGTATTATTTTTAAGTGTTTGATATTGTGCCTCTGTATGGAGTCTATGTTCCTGTAATTTTTGTGTTCCTCGCCTTCAAACTGAATATACTATCAATTTGATCATCAATTCCTGCAAATAAAATCAGAGTATGGTCTAAAAGCTTGAGTAGTTAACTTGAAAAACTTTTAAGAACGGAAAGAGAAAAAGAAAACAGTATTGAGATTTGAGACCCTATTATTAGCCAACTGTTTGAAGCTCTAGAACCCTTTTTGAGCAATTATATTCTGAAACCCTGATCTGTGTTATATACTTTCTTAGGGGCCAGCCTCATGTTTATACCTCTATATTGTTCTGTAGCTCAACCATGAAGAACTTTCTTCTTCCAGCAAAACTTGCTTCCTCCTTAACTGCAGGTCCTTTGTGGGCAAAACTTTCCAGTCACAGTAAAATCCTTAATTAGTTTTTTTGTTCTAATTTACTTTTTGTTATTCAACTTTTTGTCTAATCATTGAAATATTTATTTATATCCTTATAATTGTTGCTTGTAAATGAGTCTTACAATAGTCAGAACCACACATCAGAGGAAACCCTGCACTTCTTATATTAGTCATGTGCAAGTGTGCACTGTGCAGTTGGTTGATAATTGATTAAGTTCATCAGCAAATTAAAACATCGAGACAGTATTTCTTTTGTATTAAAAAAATTGAATTATCCAAGCTAAATGATGGAAGTCATTAAACAGGATAACACCCGACCTTAATAACATTTTGAATTCCAATATTGCAATTGAAGGCGACAGAAGAAAGAAAAAAAATTAGGCACTGAAAAGTCTATATTGGCATTCTTGATAGGGTTGTGTCCATACTCCATAGGTATGTAGTGTTGATGTGGACTACCATTATCCTCGACCAACAAAATAGTAGTACAACACTTGGTTAAGATAATTATCTAATAGTTTTAGTAGGCTAATATCTTGTTTGTGGAAACTACCTTTAGTTATACATGCTAATGCTGATTGTGTACGTGGAGATTTTATATAATGTTTGTGTCTAAAGAGATACTAGAACACTATATACTACATAACTAGCATAAGATCCTATCTAAATGCATAAGACATAGATGTGCACCTTTTTCAAAACTGTCCAACAAACAGCTTTAAGGATATCCTTGCTTTTCCAAAGCTGAACAGTTCTTTGTTTAAATAACAAACAAATAAAGAAATTAAAAAATCTAACTTGAACATTCGAATAGACAGTTTTGCTGAACCTGTAAATCAGTTAGAACTATTTTCAGATTCTGGAGCTCCTTAAAGTGTGATGGTGACCGAGTTTAGATAATGAATTAGACAGGATATATCAATAATATGACTTGTAACCTTCTAGATAATAATTTGAATGTGGAACCTAACCAAGCTTTGTAGCTTGTTGAACTAAAACCGCTATCACCCTAGGCAAATGCTCTTTAAACTTTCTTGCAACTAACAAAATTTTACTAAGCCTCCTATATAGAGCAACTTTAAATATACTCCTCCACTTCCAAGTGTAAATTTATCAGTTGCATTGGAGTGCTTTGTTCATGGTTTGGTAATAATAGATTTTTTAAGGAATAAGGCGACATCCAAATTTGAAATGAGGTATTGGAAGTGCATACATGAAAAATGTGAAACTCAAAAGTCTTACCAGACAACTTTCCACAGAAAGATGACACGATATATTAAACGGAAGAAAGAAAAAAAATACCAAATATTACAGAAAAAAAGATACGGAAAGACTACGATTTCCTATACTTGAACACCCAAGTACTCAAATAATTTAGTTGTGAATCAGGAGTTTTCCGAGCTTTTGATTAGAATGAGGTGAATGGAAATGCTTATGAGGCTGAGTCGATATTTTTGAAAGTGTGTATTTTCTTCCAGATTCTTTGAAACATCATTCAGACCACACACACCTTTGAGTCTTCCATTCTGGTTAAATTGTGAGAACATATATCTGATCAGTTATCAATGTTCTTGTCTTTTAGTCTTGAAGTTGTTGAGGATGAAGACCTGGGGTGATATTGGAGAAAAGAAAATGCCATTGTTTAGGAGTCAGAAAGAAAATTGAGAGAAATCGTTCTTTGGAGTTAAAAACAGGGTCCCCCATTTAGGAGATCATGTGCTTGAGGTCCTTACTTCTCTTTCATCTTTATTTCCAATAAAAAGTGTTTTAGCTTTTCAAAATCTATGGCACTAGTTATTTTCTTTCTTTATTTCCCACCTTTTTTGTTATTTTTCTATATGGGAATAGCAGGAGTCTAGGGATTGTTTTTGTCATTATCTCAACAATTGTCATGTATTTCCAACTGATGGTTGTGGGTGCAGATATCCATCTTGCTGGGGTCATTTTAGCTTCTTAATTTCTTAGGTTTTGTGCTGCTTAGTATTATTCCATTCTACCAAAATTAATACTACAAGAAAGGAAAATGACTGCATAATCAGCAAAAGAGTTTGGAATATGAAAAAACAAGGTCAACATATACAGGCCCTTAGTAACCCGCCTGAATGGAATCTTTCTAAGACAACTGAACTTGAGTAAGCTATTAGGTATGCATATTTGCTCTTTATTCACCCACCATCTTTGTACTGGTATTATTCAAATCTGAGGGAGAAGGATCAGGGAGACCTAAACTCTAAAGAACATTTTGGGACGGGACCCAGAAGTTGTACATGTATGGCCTACGCAGTAGGGCCCATAGTTCCATTAGCACTACAATAATAGCGAGGAAATTGAAGATTCCTTTGAAAAGAGATCAACAGATTTCCCTCTTCATATTTCCCCTTTTAACCTTGGAGTCTTATTCATCATAACACCCTATCAGTCTCCCTAGCTCTTTGGTATAATAAGCCCATACTGTCAAAGATTAAACAATTCCCTCCGATATATCCACACTCAGAAATCCACTACAACACGATGAAAACCATATCTTCTGACAATATTACCCATGGAATGTAAAGCAAAATCAAGTCAGAAGTTTGAGAAAGGAAGAGAAGATAAAGATAAACTATCCAAGCAGGCTTTTCTACATTATTATCATCATTGCAACTTTAAGTCATATCCTCAATTATTAATGTACAATAGTTAACTAGCAGATTACCTTAACAACCAATTAACACTAAACCAACTCATAATCAATTATCAACTAGATGCTTATTAAACACGTTTAGTCAAAAATGTAATATATCAAACCGTGGTAGAACACTGAGTCCCTTGCTTAGAACTGAGTGGACCTGAAGGTATAGAAGAACCAAAAGGCATAATAGCAACACAATTTACATTGAACCTATACTTCCGGGAAACCCAAGTCCCCAACTTCCATCGAAGGCGTCCATTTACCTTCAGATTTAAGACCAGTTTTCCTACAGTCTGGTCGCGTACCACTTCATAACTAAAAGAGGGAGCCACAGGTAGCCCATTTCCAACTAAAGACGCCGTGAGGAGGTTTCTATCTTCATGTCCTTGATAGAAAGGAGGAAGAGATGTAGCAACAGTTATCTGCTGGCCCTTGTAAGATGCATAAATGCGTAGCTCGTCGTAGTAAATGCCAACTTTCTGGTTTGGATTTTTAGAGAGTAAGGTGAGTTGAATGGAGGAGTTCAGAAGATGAGGAGCTGAATTTAGGTTGAGTTGGTAGATATCGGCTTCTTTGAGGGAGAATTCAGGCTTGGAGGGGTGCAGGATAAAATATATAATGAAGAAGAGTGATAAAATTGATAGGAGTAAGGTTGAGAAGGCGTAGAAGAGCTTCTTGTAACGCTTGTCAATGCTCAACCCTTTCTTGGCACAGTGTTGGGGAGATTTTGCATGGATTTGAGACATTGGCAGTAAGAGAATCAGAGAGGGAGAGAGAATAAATGTTTACAAGACTAAGTTAAGGGAGGTGATGGGGTTATTAAAGGGAGGCCCGGGAAGCAGAAAGCAGCAATTATTTAGTTTGCTGCTTTTGACCGGTAGCTCCTTGTGCTTGTGGAGTAGGTTAGGATAAGATATTTACCTATTTAACCTTACGAATGTACTTAATTTCCATCCTGTGATTTTATTGTGGGTCCACAAAAGCATGCATCGCAACCACTTGATTAGTATAAAACTTGCTGCAGTAGCTTCTTTTGAATGTATTGATACAAATTGAACTGGTAGCAAGGAGCAGGCATGATTCATGCAATCTTTTTGGAAAGCAAATGTAGAAGTTAATTATTGTAAGGACTTTGAACCTTAAAAAAGTTGTTTTCAACTACAACTTGTGTACTAGAGTTCACAATTTACCATATTATCTTATTAAAAAGTCACTTTTCTTGAAAGTCTAAGTTAATAATATGTGAGTTGCATTTTGAATGGGAGAGTTTTGTAAAGTAGTATTATGAATCCTGGGATAATTTTTTTTTCTTTCATTTTAGCTGAGCAGTCTGATTAAAATGCAATAATGACGAGTTCTATGAAATTGTTCAACCTAAACCCTATATTAGAATATATATATATATATATATATATATAGTCCGTTTTTGGTGAATACCCCTTTATTTTACATACCCTATTCACCACCTTAAGCGACGGACCGGGCGACGGTTTGGTCCGTCTCTATAGAATAGATTAACGGTTTGTATGTTATGGCAACGATTCAATGCGTCGTTAAAAACTAAGATGGTGAGCAAAATATGTTAAATAAAGGGACATACACTTGATCTTCTCCTTATATATATAATCTTTAGTAATGTTTTCTCAAAATATATCATCAAGCATTGCCTTCATGGGTGCTCGAAGAAAAGACTGATTTCAATTAGTGATTGATGTGTAAAAACAAAATTGTTTTTACTTTTTTTGTTTCCCCCCTTTATAGTTGATGGGAAAAAGTCCAACCTTAGTGGTTTGCAGAAGAAGGAATCACAGATGGTACTGTTTTTAGTGCCATATATTATGAGTCGTGTTAGAGAAGTTTGTTGGTGTTCATGATTCATGGTGGTAATCAATGGTGATTGGTGATCACCAGCTGTGACTTCCTACAGTAGGCTGTAGGGACATTTCCCATCCTGAATATGCAATATACTTTGCTATCTGACTATTTATATGTAATGGACTCGAGGATGATTGATCAAAAACTGGAAATGCTGGGATAATCAGATGGGAAGTGCCTTTAGTATAATTCAAAGAAAAAAGTTGAGGCTTTTTAAAGTGCCAAGAGATATATAGAGCGTTTAATAGCCTTTTCCTATGGATTGAAAGTGGGGCCCACACAACTTGAAGATGTGGGGTCTGTTCTTTTATTTGTTTGGTGTACTGGACATGTGGTTATTGGGATAATACATTTTTTGATCGCTGTACTGAGCCCGATTTTTATTGTGATTATTGCTTTTTTTTTTGTTACAATCGAGTATCTATACTCTAAAAAACTTACCAAATTGTCATTAGTTGAGATTTCCGTCCAAAAAATAGTAGGGAGTTTTGAGTAAACTAACCTTTGCCCGGTGGTTGATGAGGTAGCACTCCTACGTGGATCTGGAGGCAAATGCCCCTCTCCTTGCACCGATTAATCAGTTTCTCTCTTAATTAAATTATTACTCGAACCATAGTTGAGAGCAAAAAAAATATCTAGGCCAAGTTTTGAGAGATTTCGTCTGATAGAGTTGTGCGATTTCTCAAAGATTAACGAGATCGGTTGAAGAAAATCTCAATTTCTCTACAGGTAAGTAAATTTTACTCTCAATTTCTTCTCATCTCAGTTCTAAGGTTCAAGTAAAAGAGGGGTTTTTGAATTTTTGAAATTTCATTGGATGTAATTGAGTCAAATTCCCTCAAATACATGTTTTTTTACTCAATTTGTGGCCCTGATGTTCCTATGAGTTATTTTCTTGTAAAAAATTTAGATTGACGGAAATTCATCTTCGTCTTTTTTTTTGGACGGAAATCTCAACTAATGATCATTTGGTAAGTTTTTTAGAGTATAGATACTCGATTGTAACAAAAAAAAATCGATAACCACAATGAAAATCGAGTCCCGGTACAATGACGAAAAAGTGTATTATCCGTATGGTTATTATATGAGATGAGTATTGAAAATGTGGGTCTTTGTTTAATTTAATTGGGCTGTTAAAAAAAAGGAGGTCAAAGAGAGGAAGACATGGAGAATCCCATCTAACCCAGTAGATGCACACCAAGTGTCATATAAGGGGAGAGCGCCTTTAGAAGAATATTACAGTCGGTTTAAAATAAGGGGTGTTTTTAATCTTTAATTTCTCCCTTCAATCAGGAGAAAAGTTGGTCTAAGCCATAAAAATTTATTCGAGTGATTTCTCGTCAGAACTTTCCATTATTTTTTTCCTTGATAATTTGGGACCAAAGGCAGGTCCATTTGTCCAAGGCTTGGCCACATCTTACAAGGGTAATCGACTTGCTAATTGATGTTTGTTGGTACCAGCCCTTGAATCCTTCACCAGGCTCTTGATGCATCGGTGTGGTTAAGTTTAATGTTGCTTGCTTGTCCGTTGGGTCAACTACAGAGCCATTTTGGTAGCTTTTGCCTTTTGGTTCACTGGGGTAGATCAATAATCAACACAAAGTTACATACTTGCAGAGTGGAGTGGAGTGGAGTGGCGTGGCGTGGCGTTCGTTGGTGAATTGAATTGTATATGCACGATTATTAGATGTATCAATCATGATGCTTGGCTATGCAATTCCAGAGGATAGAAAAACTTGCTAATATCGTGTGTGGCGGTTATTGCTGCTGAAGATAAAGCCTTGCATGATTGAGTCCATCTATTTAAAGAGTCACTATCGCGCATGATGTTCTCTAGTGGAAGTTCTCGAGTTTGGGAATACACCCGTATGAATGACATTGGATTATGAATAATATTATTTGTCTTTATGCCTTTGGATTTTATTTGAATCGCATCCTAGTCCACACCTCGCACAATCAAAGCACTATAGTTTACTTGTACGTACAGTTGGTTCTCGAAGATCGATCCAAATAACCACAAGTTATAGCCACTTAATAAAACAAGAGAGCAACATCCAAAATGGCCTAGCTATGTTGGCTCTGTGGAGCATTGCTGCAACCGAGTAAAATTATAAAATATATATTGAACATAACATGCTCATTCATTTTTTTGATGTTGGATGAATTGTAGTACAATTGTGGGATATTTCTTTTTGTTTGATTCATCTGTTTCCATAGCAAATAACGTGCCTCTCCATATATGAACAGGAAAACCTCTATAAACTATATATCGTCTCGTATGATCAAAGAATTTTACAACACTATATTACAACAAATACATTCTAGGATAGTCATTCTGGCAACAAAGTTACTGATGTCAGCGTCTTCACCTGCACCTGCGAGGGATATACTCTGTACCAATCAATCTAATATCTGCTCTTGGGGTGGAATTGCGTAACAAAGTAGCTAACTAACTTGCTGATGAGTTGACAAAGTGATTATCAGTTTCTATTGACGGAGCATCAGTATACACCTGACGAACAAACTGCCCTTTCACTCTGGGACGTTGCTCTGCAAGTTTTTTTCTGCTCTCATACCGTACCTGGGAACAAATCTAATGTTAACAGAGTGTAATACACAATGCAATTTCATATAATCTGCAATAATGACATGTTTCCTATCCACAATTTCTTTACAATACTACAATAGATTTGGAATGTTTGATAACATGCATGTAAACAATATAGTTCAGTCATAGTGATGTTGTGTAAAGTTTCTATGAAGTAATGAGATTTTTTTTTATTTTAAATAATGCTTGTGTTCCACTCTGTTGGATAATTTGTACAACTATATTTAAGGGATCCGATTATCATAAAATTAACTTCATGGTAAGTTGGTCAATTGATCAATAACGAAAAGAGATATTACCTCCCAGCCTGCGTGTCGATATTGTATTGGTCAATTGACCAAAATTAACTTATGTTAACCACTTCCATATTTAAGGAATGCTCTAGTAAAATCACATGGCAAATGAACAAAAAAGCTCTAAAGAAGTAACGATTTTTAAGATCACGTGTGGGGTGCATATACCTTCTTCTCATAGCATCTGTCTTTCCGCTTCAATCGGAATTTGGTTAGAGCAGCTTCTCTTTGCATAGAACGATGACAATTTCCATCATGAATAAGGGTAGTTTCATTCCCACAATCTGCAGCAACCTTGAAGACTGAAACAGTATTTCCGTTGTCATTGCTCCCACTATTTATGCTGTTAAAACGACTTAAACTGTCATTACAGAAACTACCACTCCCGCTCTGATCAGTAGCAGAAGAAAAATGTTGATCTTCCAAAGGGTCCAATTTATGCCGCTTCTTCTGGTCCATCTGGTCACAAGCATTATGAATGTTCTGGTCCATCAGGTACTTTAGCTGCTGAGAGCTTCTGGCTTCAGGACTGAACGGATAAATTTGATTCACTTGAAAGGAGGGTTCCTGGTGGCCAGATGAACCTGGACTCTGCAATGGTGACCGGCTTGATTGTGTACAGAACACAGGAGGCATTGCAGAACCATACGCATTGCAATGGTTTTCAAGCAATATTCTTCTCGCAGGAACTGTGACGGGAATTACACTGTGTTGAGGGCAAGGAAGTTGCATTTCAGCTTGTCCAGGTTGACCGGTAGCAAGGGAGATCATATTGTTATCATGACCTACTGTAGAACCATGAGTGACAGAGTTATAATCAAGGTCTTGATGGGATATCTGTTTATCCGAATTGGTTTCATAACCTCTTTGCTGATTACAAATGCTCACGGATGTTGAGTGTAGGGGCTGAAATGTCCTGCTCACATACCTGCGTTGTGGTTTAAACATACATGTAAATATATAACATAATATATACAGTAAGCTTATGGCATTCATAAGAAATAGTGGTAAAGATAAATTCGAGTCTTTTTGGAATGTAGGAAATGAGCGAGAGCTAACAAAAAAGTCAAACATTATAACAACTAATATTCCTTGCAGAATCTTTTAGTTTTAGGAAAGCTAGATTTGAATGTCAACAGATCTAGGCTGTCCTCGTCACAAGGAAACTACAACTCTTAATCTTTCTCCTGAGAACTGCCTTCTAAGTTCTAATATTTGCAATATTTGCAGGTTCCTTTGATCAAAGCAGGGTAATGAAGTAATTGTATAGGCGACTGATTTAATCTTTATAAGCCTCTAATACATATGCCCAACAATCTTAAAAATATTGATGATACGAGTGCGCAAGAGTGAAGGATCAGAAATAGAAACTCACCGAGAAAAGGCCGAGGCATTGGACTGCTTCAACCTATGCCTATCATCCATAACTTGATTCACTGAGCCACTAGGATGAGATCTTCTCAAGGAAAGGTCCAACAACGACGAAGAATCAACCTTGTTTGTGCCATAGTTTGAACCTGAGCTTCTGTAACTGCATTTAGGGTTACTATCAAATGTTCCAATCAAGTCAATTGCTTCTCTAGAAGAGTTGACGTGACCATTATTGTTATCAAAAGCTTCAGAAGTAGCATTAGCACATCCCCATTGGCTATCAGCAGCTGTGTCTACTCTCAAAGTTATTGTCTTAAGTTTGATACTTGGAACTGCTACTGATCCTAAACATAATGTATACAATGTCAGATAGTATCCTATTAGAGGGCCTATATGAAGGTTATGCACATGCTAGATTCGTAATACATCAAATACTTTACCCTGAGCTTCCCCGTCATGCATCAGCTTTCGCTCACTCCCTTCGATACATTGTTCAATTGCCGTGTCACACAATTGAGATGTGTTCAGTTTTAATTGTGAGAGATCCTGTCTATGCCCCAAGAGTGCTCCCTCGGGTTCTAAATCTCGTTTGGTGCAAGAGCTCTGCACAAGAAACATAATATTCAGTCCTGGTGTAATACACATGACAAAGAAAATTTCTTTTACCTACAAGTGTACTCGACTGGTAAAGATATGAGATGTGACATAATTTCTCATAGAAAGATACTAATTCCATCATAAGTAATACATTGACCATTTCAAATCGTATGTCTTGTTGAGAAAGAAACACTACCTGAGCATCACTTCCTTTCTCAATGCATTCCCCATTTCTCTGAATACATGCCTCATAACCACTTGAATGATTACTAGTAGCACTGTTTTCGGCTGTGGCTTCAACCTTTTGCTGTCCATCACTTGTAGTTTTGGGTCCACCACTGCTTGACTGATAGCACAAATACAAAGCAAACAAATGTTCCATCAGAAGGTGAAATAAGGTATAAAAAAAAGGGTGAACAAAGTTAAATATATCTGACAAGATCAAGGATGAAGCATACAGCTTGTCTCCTCCAAACGTGCTGCCACAAGTTCTTGAGCTCATTTTTCCTAACGGGCTTGACAAGAAAGTCAGCAGCACCTCTCAACATGCATTTATAGACTGTGCTAACTGAATCATGCGCGGACATCACTGCATGATCAGGAAAGAAATGTTAGAATGAAAGCGTCATACAAATTTAGTAATTTGAATCAGTGTGATGTATGCCACCAGTTTGACTTGCTAAATCTTACTTATAACAGGAATATTTTTGCAGACTTCATGCTCTGCGATCAAGGTAAGCAGAGCGAATCCAGAGATAGATTGCAGCTCCACTTCTGTCAATATAAGGTCTATGTCGTGTGGCCTTCCTTTAAGTAGCTCCCATGCCTTTAAGCCATCAGAAACGGCGGCAACTGCTCAAGTAATAAAGTTTAAATTCCAGAAGAAAACATATGCAGCCAAAGCAGAAAAGGAAAAGAAAATAGTGAACAAGGAAAAAGCATGCGAAAATGAGCAAACAAGAATACAATAGATGCTCATTCGAGTTAAGTGCCTGAGTAGATAGATAGAAGTGGGCAAAGTGGCTCATACTCAAACAAGGGATGATAAATTCACGCCTTAACAAAGATGTGGGCGGAAATTGAATAGTAGTAGTCTAAAAAGAAGAAAGCATATGGTAAAAAGATTGGAAGTACCTTTGTAGCTGCATTTCCTAAGAAGAGCAGTGACAATTTGTCTGGTAGAATCATCAGCCTCTACAAGTAAAACCCTCATAACCATCTTAGGAAGAAATTTCTCCCACCTGACAACCCCACCATCATTATTATTATTTCCCTCTGTTCCGGCCCCTGTTTCTTTAACTTCCATCGCCATTTTCTCTGTCTGTCTCTTCTTCACTCGGTGGTATTTTGGTTTAGGGTTGAGAAAAATCTTTTGTTTGATTTTTAAAAAACAATCCAAAATGTTGGCTAATAACCGCCTCAAATGAAATGGGACAAAATATCTTTGGAACTAACTAACTAACATGAATGGCTCAAAATTGCCACGTCAACCGCCCTCCTCCGATCAAAAAGTAAACGATGATTTGCTGTCTTCTGTTTGGTTTGGTGGCTCAAACTCAAACCAAATGTTTTTACTACCACTCCACCACCACCACCACCAGAGAATAGAGATATTATTATTATTATTTTCTTTTTTTAAAGTCGGCTGGTACCCTACCCGATTTATACAAGATATTTTTGGAGCAAGTGGGATGGATGTATGGATGATATTTTGTAGTTTTCAAGTTGTCAGTCAAATGATGCTTATCTTCTCTTCCTAAACTATTATCTGGGTTTCCTACTCGCTTCTCTATTGGAAGATCAAGAAAATAAATACTACTACTAGTAGTAGTGTATTGGGTAGGATAGGGTCAAGTCTTATTTGGGTGGTGGAGGATGATTTGTTAAAATAAATAAACAAATTAAATCATGAGAATTTTGGACCTCGGCTTCAGTAGTGGGGTTGCGTGGGTGTACAAAGATATCATATGTATGCCCAATTCAAGGTGGGCAGGGCAGGGCAGGGCAGGGCAATCCAAAATATCTACTAGATATTTCCATCCGATATTTGTTGTATTTACTCCACAAAAACAAAAATTAACAAACAATACCTATACTTATATTCTTTTTCATTTCATACGTAAAACATATATATATAGGGAAATGATCCGTGGACAACGTTAGCTATTGTCCCTATTTCAACTAACGCTCATCCAGCCGTCCAAAATTGGAGTTAGTGGCTGAGATGAGCGCCCAGCCGCTAGAGGGAGTAGCGGCCAGCAAATTTCTTTTTTGCTGGCCGCTACTCCCTCTAGCGGCCAGTCAAAACAGAAATTTGCTGGCCGCTACTCCCTCTAGCGGCCAGTCAAAATGACTGGCCGCTAGAGGGAGTAGCGGCCAGCAAAAAAAGAAATTTGGCTTAATTACTGATTATCCTAATTATTCTCCTAAAATAAAATAAAATAATAAATAATTATAAGGATAATTATAAGAATAATCAATAATTATCTTTATACTTATCCTTATTCCTTATAATTATAAGGATAATTATAAGGATAATTATAAGAATAATTATAAGGATAATTATAAAGATAAGTATAAAGTTAATTATTCTTATAATCCTTATAAGAATAATTAACTTTATACTTATCTTTATAATTATCCTTATAATTATCCTTATAATTATAAGGAATAAGGATAAGTATAAAGATAATTATTGATTATTCTTATAATTATCCTTATAATTATTTATTATTTTATTTTATTTTAGGAGAATAATTAGGATAATCAGTAATTAAGCCAAATTTCTTTTTTTGCTGGCCGCTACTCCCTCTAGCGGCCAGTCATTTTGACTGGCCGCTAGAGGGAGTAGCGGCCAGCAAATTTCTGTTTTGACTGGCCGCTAGAGGGAGTAGCGGCCAGCAAAAAAGAAATTTGCTGGCCGCTACTCCCTCTAGCGGCTGGGCGCTCATCTCAGCCACTAACTCCAATTTTGGACGGCTGGATGAGCGTTAGTTGAAATAGGGACAATAGCTAACGTTGTCCACGGATCATTTCCCATATATATATATATATATATATATATATATATATATATATATATATATATATATATAAGCTTAGGATTGTTGTGGTTCAAATATATTCACATGACTTTTTGATATTTTTACTTGAAAATTATCGCTACAACAAATTAAACTTTTATTTTTTCTATTTTTAAGATTGTCTTCTCAATTTTTTCAAGAAAATTGATATTTTCACATAATTTTTTGATATTTTCACACGAAAAGTGTTACTATAGATGTATAGCGACGGTAAAAATCACCATTATAAGATCTATAATAACAGTTTTAATGTAAAAATATCAAAAAATAATGTGAAAATATCAATTTTCTTTCTCTAAAGAGATTAAACTTTTAATTTTTTTTACACTTTGGAGATTGTGTTCTCAATTTTTTCCATTAGATGAATATTTTTTTAAATTTTTCTGATTATGTCTAAATCGTTAGTGCCGTAACTGGAAATCAATTATATGACAACGGCACGCGACTAAAAAAATACTTATGTGTAATATTGAGTCTCATTTTAATATTTATTTAATTAATTTTTGTACAAAAAAATTATAAATATAAGACCATTATTAATTTTACTTTAAAAAAGTGTCATTAAATTTACTTTAAAAAATTAAATTTACAAAAAAAAATAATTTTTAAAAATTAATAATTTACCAAAAGGTTTAAATTATTATTAAATTTAATTTAAAATTTTAATAATGATTTTGTATTAAAATAAATAATAATAATTTACTTTAAATTAATAATGGTCCTTTATTTACTTTTTTTGTACAAAAAATTAATTAAAGGTTAAAATGAGATTCAATATTACACATAAATATTTTTTAGTAATGTGTCGTTGTCATGTCATCAAATTTCTGAAGTATCACTATCAATTAGACATAAACATAAAAAAATTAAAAATTTATTCACCTACTGAAACAAATTGATAAGACAAGCCCCAAAGTGAAAAAAAATTAAAAATTTAATCCCTTAATTGAAAAAAACAATCTTTAGAGTGGAAACAAATTAAAAGTTTAATCCCCCAATTAAAAAAATAAAAAATACAATTCTCAAAATGAAAATAAAAAATTTATGGTATTAATCCATATTTAGGCCTATTATTTAATACAAAGTTTTTTATTTGAAAAAATATTATTGTAAAGAATTATAAGGCAATACGTTTTATATAAAAGGAATTGATATTTTTATTAGGAAATCAATAATTTCAAAAGGTTATACTCATATAAATAGTAAATGTTATTCACGTGAGTAAGATTTAAAAATAAATCTTAATATTTTGGAACAAAAGTTACAAATAAATTTTATTTTTATATTAATGTAAAAATGATTACAGTACTGAACGTGGGAGAAAAGACATGTGTCTAAAATACATTAATTTATAGACCTAAATATAGATTAATACCATGAACTTCTAATTTTTTTTTTATTTTCGGGATTGTATTATTAATTTTTTCAATTATGAGATTAAACTCTTATTTTTTTTTTACTTTAAGGATCGTTTTCTCAAATTTTCAATTAGAGGATTACACTTTTAAATTTATTTGACCATGTCAGAAATTGATGACATGGAAGGGGCATATGACTAATAAATACTTATGTGTAATATTGATTCTCATTTTAATATTAATTCATTAATTTTTTATACCAAAAGGGTAAAAATAAGACCATTATTAAAATTTTAAAGTAAATTTAATGCATTACAAATTCAACTTTATTTTTTTTATTATCAATAATCAATATAATTATAAATATTTTAAAATTTATAAATGCAGTATTAATTAAAAATTTATTATTTCATAATCATTAATAATCAATATAATGATAATTTTATCCTTTTCGGTATAAAAAATTAAGGCATGAATGTAAGACCCCAACTTTTTAATGAATAAAATTAAATTTCCTCTATTTATTATTGTGAATAATAAGGTATTAATATGATATAATACTTTGGTTATGGGTGAAATGTGCAAATTTTGCAAAATAGGCTAGTGGTAATAAAATATTCATTGTGTCGGAGAATATTCATTTGGTCGTGGAATATTCTTACTGTCAGGAAATATTCGTACGACGGCGCAGCCATTTGTGGGCCCCATAACGGATAACTGTTGAATGAAGAAAATGACAAAGTTTGGGTTGTTATAAATAACGGTGTAGTTGTTACCGTTAACACTATTGGAATACCCAATGATTAAAATACAGTAATACGTGTGGTTGTACAGTAGCACACGGTATTGCGCAATATTGTTGAATTATTGATCCTTACGTAAGAAGGCACTACTCAACACTTGTCAAAGTAGTTACTGCTTAATATTTTATTTTATTGATTCAATAATTGCTGCGTTGATATTTTATATTATTGTTTTTCAATAATTGTCACTGCTCAGTATCTCCATTATCAAATCAATCATTCATATTATTTGAATAATATTATTAGATAGCATTATTGGCAATGTCTAAAAAGTTCTGTCAAGAAGAGGTTTGGTCACCTAATTGCGTGCCAGTAAGGAGAAATCCTTATCGGAAAGCCCCCTCTTTCTTGTGAACAGTCTGGTTGTCATAAATGTGATTCTGTAATATTATTTGTGAATAATTAATTATTGATTCATATGATAAGGAAATATTTATTTTATGTGAATATAAATCATGGATTTATTTATGTGGTTATTAATGAAGGAATTAATACTGAGATGTTTTATCAGTATTTTATCGGATTGGAAGTATTTAAAATCATCCGTTTGTGAATTTCAGGTATTTTTCTGTTTGGAATTTAGAAAAACGCAAAGCTACAAAATTGTAGAGAATTCGATTTTGTGTGGAATGGACATAAAATTTGTATTTTTCTGATAAACAGAATATTTTTTTTATGAATTATTAAAGTTTCTGATTATTGTTTAAATGATAAAATATTTTGGAAAATTCTAGAATTGGTTGGTGAGAAATGTGCTCAATTGAGTTTTAAATGTGGTGGGTGGCAATAGTAACAGGTAAAGCCATCAGGTAGCAGGTTAGTCTTCTATGGCGTTCTAAGCATTTTTCTATAAATAGGGTGTTTATTTAGAATTGAAAATCACACCAGAATTCATAAGTTTTCTCTCTTTCTCTCTCTATATTATCGAGTGTATTCTTGTGAATATTTTGATACTTTGAGTGTTGCTATACGGTGCAAATTCCTTCAACACTATATCCAGTATTCCAGCCAGAAGTATTATCTTTTTGAGATAAGGGATGTTATTTTCTTCGTAAGTGATATTATTTCTTCAATATCATTATGCCGAAATATTGGTTGGAACTTTTTATCAAATTTAGAACTTTTCATGTCGGGGTTACTATTCACGAGTTCTATTCACGAAGCATGATAATTTTTCTTGTAGAATTTCTATCTTTTGGTGTCGGAGTTACTATTCACGTATACGACACTATTCACCGAAAAATGAAATTTTTTTATATCCAAGGTGTCTATTATGGTTACTATCTTTGATTGTATCCATGTTTTGATCTTTATTTTGAATTCTGCTTCAAATTTGGTTATTATGAAGTATTATTGATCTTGGATAAACTGTTATACGAATCCTTACTATTTGATCTTTTATCTCACTAGATTCGTTTTCTTTAAGATATTTTTCATCATCCTCAGTCCTAAATGATGATATTACTGAATATCTTTGGCCTGTAGTGCAAAGATGAATGATTAACTGATGAATATCTTTGGCCTGTAGTGCAAAGATGAATGATTACCTAATGAATATCTTTTGCCTGTAGTGCAAAGATGAACATGTGTTGAGATGAACATGGCCAACTGATGATACAAATGAATATCTTTGGCATGTAGTGCAAAGATGAATATTTGATTAAAGATGTATATTGATTGTTGTTACAGGGACAAAATATTAATGATGAACTTTTAAATCTTAGAAGATAGTAGAATTCTTTCTCAATTTGTCTCTTCTAATGGATTGCTTATTCCGCTGCAGTTGTTGATCTAAAACTTGTTGTCTATTATATTTTATCAGATTTTTCCCTGTTAAAGACTAATGATAATTTGTTGCATATTATCTTAGTCATAATATTTTCTTACTGGACTAGTTGAGTTCACCCTTTCTTTCACTGTTCTCTTCAGGAAATGAGAATATAGCTGAGACTAGTCGGGGAATGGATTGACGGTCCAGATGGTTGCATTAGTAGTCCTCATTATTCTGTGAAATAGCGTATCAATAATTATAATGAGGACCCCTTTTGAGTTTTTATACTATCTATTAGATAATAGTTGTATTTAAACTCACAGTATATGTGCTGTCGTATTTTACACGACAATAGTATTACTAAATTTGTATTTGTTTTTATACCATATATTTGGCGACTCAGAATGGGTTGAATGGAATGGACCTATTTTGGGGGCGTCACAATGAATATAAATTAATATACTAAACTTTAAATTTATTTTATAATCTTCAATAATCAATATAATAAACTTTTTATACCAAAAAAGATTAAATTATCATTAAATTTACTTTAGAAAATTAATAATGGTCTTATATTGACTTTTTTATGGTATAAATAATTAATTGAATAAATGTTAAAATGAGACTTAATATTACACTTAAGTATTTTTTTTAGTAACGTATCGTTGTCGTGCAATTTATTTTCTGACATCACAGTATCAATTAGACGTAATCAAAAAAAATTAAAAATTTAATTCCCATATTGAAAAAATTGAGAATATAATCCTCAAAGTGAAAAAAATTAAAATTTAATCCTATAATTAAAAATTTGAGAGGACAATCCTCAAAGCAGAAAAAAAAATAATAGTATTATAGCATACCTTATTTATAAGTTATGAGCTTATAGGAATCGGTTTTTGCCAAATTTACTCATACGTGGTTGAAGTTGGAGTTTTATGGACATAGAATAACAACAAAATACGAAAGGTGTAAATTGAGCGGGCTGGCCCGAAATGAAGAATATATTGAAAAATAAATGGGTCCTTTACACTAATATACAACATTTAGAAAGTAATTACAAAAATAAAACATACACAACATAATTACAAAAATAAAACATAAACAATATAATGCGCCTAAAATCACGTGTCATTATCCAGTCAGTTATCCAATTTCATATTTGAAATTAACCGTCCCTAAAATCATGCAACTTTGAAATCGGAACAACAGATCAACGATGGAGAAGACAAAATACGAACTCGAAGCCTCCTGTCGCGACTAGACTTGTAATATCTAAGATCAACGACGCATCTCTAAGATCAACGACGGAGAAGACGAAGCCAAATATTGCAGATTAACGATGGAGAAGACGAAGCCGGTTGTCGCGACACATCTCTAAGATCGAAAATAACATACAAAATTAACAACGTTTTCAATATCAGAAACCAAATACTGCAGTGATTGTTGAATTCAAGATCAACGTCAATTTCGATCAAAAAATACTGAGGTATGTGAGTTTAAAATTTATAATCATATAGTTACCTATTGTTACTACGAATTACTATATTGGTTACCTTTCTTAAGTTTTTTGCACTTAAAATTGTCACACGATAAGAATAATGAATGTTTTGATTGCAATTGCATGTAAAAATGCATTTGGTTACTGCTTAACATTACATTGGTTACTGTCTAACTATGTCTATGTTGCTGTTTAATGCTGGATTGGTTAATGCATAATGGTACTAACTAATGTTGCATTAGTTACTGACTAATAATGATTTGGTTACTGTGTCCATTACATTGGTTACTGACTAATAATGAATTGGATATTGTGTACCATTGCTTTGGTTACTGACTAATAATGACTTTGTTACTGTGTAAAATTATAATGGTTACTGATTATTACTTGATTACTGACTAATGTTGACTTGGTTACTGCTTAACATTACATTGGTTACTGCTTAACATTGCATTGGTTACTGTCTGACTATGTCTATGTTATTGTTTAATGCTGGATTGGTTAATGCATAATGGTACTAACTAATGTTGCATTGGTTACTGACTAATAATGATTTGATTACAGTGTACCATTACATTGATTATTGACTAATAATGATTTGGTTGCTGAAGCATATTACTGTATAATGTTGTCAAATTTGGAGTGTCGGGTTTTGGCGTTTTCGGAGCCTAATTTCATTGGAAACAGATCAACGATCAAAAATCACTAGCTTTGCTGGTGAACTGCATGATTTTTTGGTCAAATTCTATCATTTAGGCCTTCAAAACTGCATGTAAAAATTTAGTTTATTTTATGGTTACTAAGATTATGTAGTTTGGTTACTGTCTAATATTGATTTGGTTACTTTATAATATTTATTTAGTTGTCAGACAATAGAGACTGACAGTAACCAATACAACAAATTTAATTGTTTACAGGAATATATAATTGTTTAATATTAGTAACCATTAACCACATGGTTGGTAATATTTTTGATGGTGTACAGTAACCAAAATTGATGTTGATTAACAAAGTCAGTGTACTGACTGTTTTGATAACAAAGTCAGTATACTGACTGTGTAACATTATACTTTCTAATGTTGTCTTAGTTACTGACTAATGCTATCTTGGTTACTGCATAATATTACTAATTAATGCTGACTTGGTTACTGACTAATACTGATTTGGTTACTAAGTAATATTATATTAGTTACTGACTAATGCTGACTTGCTTACTGCAGCAGTTGGATCTTTAAGTACATATTGATGTTTTTTATATTGTTTGTTTTTGCTGTAAAATGCATGAAAAAAATATATTTTATGTTATGGATACTAAGTAAATATATGTTGGTTACTGTCTAATCTGGATTTGGTTAGTATATAATGTTGACTTGTTTATTGTGTAATATTACCATGGTTACTACATAATATTACTGTGTTTTATACTGATTTTTTTTATATTGATGATTGCTGATTAACTACATTGGTTACTTTCATACACCTGTTAGTCTTTAATTTGTAACAAAGTCATTACTGATTGTTTTGGTTGTAAAATGAATGTAAAAATATTTTTTATAATCTTGGCTACTAATTACATATATCTTGATTACTGTTTAATATGTATTTAGATACTGTAAGGTGTTTATTTGGTTACTCTATAATGTTATTGAGTTTTATAATTGTTTCTTTTATATTGGTGGTTACTTATTGACTACATTAGTTACCTTCATATAACTGTTAATCTGATTATATATATTGGTTGTTGTATACTATTTAATTGATAACAGTATAATGTTTATTTGATTGCAGTGACAATTTGGCAATTTTTGTCAAGTTTAAAGTGTCAGATTTTGACGTTTTCGGAGCCTAATTTCATTGGAAACGGGTCAACAATCAAAAGTCACAAGCGTTGCTGGTGAACTACAGGGTTTTTTGGCCAAATTCCAACATTTAGGCCTTCAAAATTACATGTAAAAATGTGGTTTATTTTCTGGTTACTGAGATTATGTAATTTGGTTACTGTCTAATATTGAATTGGTTACTTTACAATGTTTATTCAGTTGTTAGACAATGGAGACTGTCAGTAACCAATACAACAAATTTAATTATTTACAGGAATATATAATTGTTTAATGTTAGTAACCATTGATGTTTGTCCTGATACAAGCTTATAACTATCTGGTTACTAATAACAGTAACCATAATGTAACATAATAAAACAGTAACCACATAATTATATGATAGTAACCATAACAGATTTTAATGGTAACCAGAACAGAAACATCATGTAATGAAACCCAATTTAGGCAATTCATGTATACTAAATAATTACATATTAATCAGAATAAAAAATAAAAGTAACCAAAATCCCACATTAAGGGCACAATAATAGTAGCTAAACCATAAGGTAACAGTAACCAAAACATAATAACGAAGTAACCAAATAGTTATATAAAAGTAACCAGAACATGTTTTAATGGTAACCAAAACAGAAACAACATGTATATCCAATCCAGTTTAGGCAACCCATGTATACTCTCACATGTACATTTAACACTTGATATATGTCCTGATACAAGCTTGTAACTATCTGGTTACTACCAAAAAATAAAATAGTTACCCTTCTATGCATGTTTGGTTACCAACTGCACCTTTCAAACAATGTATTTGACACAACTTAGAAGTAACAAATACGAACCAACAAACAATGTCAAATCACTGGTAATATAATCAAATATGTAATCTCATTTACATAAGTTCCAATAAATATTATATACTCACTAATCATAACAAATGGCTATGGATATCCAACAAAACCAAAGTATGAAACACAATTCAAAATGACAGTACAACGACAACCGAACTAATCAAAATTTGGTACAAATCTTCGTGAAAATTCTCTGAAGTTGTTAAAAAGCCAACTGTGGAGGCGCATCTCGTCTGGAGATAAATCTCTAGTTCAATGTCACACCAATATATAACTTTTTCAGTGAATTTTCTGTTGCATTCCTCATACATAGTAAAGATCTCATAACTGCAAATAAATAAAATCAGATTTATATAGTCATTAGTAACCATATATAAACAATATTTATATCATAAACAGCTACGTAGTGACCAACAAATAAGAGCATACTAACCAACAATATAATATAACAATTACACAGTAGCCAAAAAGTTATATTATATAATCTAATGGTAACCAAAATATAAACATGTAGTACAGACCATTTTATGTAGTAAACAAACAGTTATATATAATATTAACCAAAACATAATTAAAAGGTCACAAAAATAAAAATATGTATACCAAAAAATATACTAAAAAAGTAACCAAACAGTTATATGATAGTAACCAAACCATGTTCTAAAAGTAACCAACACATAAACAACATGTATACCAAAACTAGTTTAGTCAACCAATGTATACTAAGCAAATACATTGTAACCAAAACAACATATAAAAGTAACCAAAATCCCAATTGAGAAAAAAAGAATGGTATCCAAACCATAAGCTAACAGTAACAAAAAATATGCTCATTTAGTAACCAAACAGTTATATGTTAGTAACCAAAATATATATTAATGGTAACCAATATATAAACAACATATAGACCAAGAACAGTTTAGTCCACCCATATATACTAAACAAATACATGGTAAACAGAACAACAAAAAAAAGTAACCAAATATTTATATGATAGTAACCAAAACATGTTTTAATGGTAACCAATACATAAACAATATGTACACCAAAACAGTTTAGTCAACCATGTATACTAAGCAAATACATGGTAACCATAACAACATAAAAAAGTAACCAAAATATCAAATCAAGGTAACAAAAATGGTATCCGAATCACAAGCTAACAGTAACCAAAACATAATGCAGAAGTAACCAAACAGTTATATGATAGTAACAATAACAAAATTTAAATTAGCAAACCTTTAAAAAAATTTGGGTTGGAAATATCTTCTGGCTATGAACTTGAGCTTCTGTCTTAACTACAGGAAAATCAAAATTAGAATCCAACTGCACAAACGCAAACAAATTTCTTGAAGTCCTTAATAGAATCACCCTCTGTGATTCTTTTCTTCTTTCCATCCTTCTTCATTGTATCAACCATTCTATACAAAACATAAAAATAACACAAATCCAAACAATCAATACCCCATTCTGTTAGAAAAATAGTGTATATGTATGATCATATTGACAATTAATTAGTAGAATGAAAATTAACAGAAATTAGAAGCATACCTTAAAGAGAAACCAGAATCCTTTCAGTTGTGAGAGAGTTGGAGAGAGAAAAATACGTAGTAGCCTGAAAACATAGCCTGAAAGTCACGTACTCAATTTTCTGTCGGAGTTGAGAGACTGCGGCGGCGGCGGCGGCGGCGACGGCGAAAGAGGACGACAACGAGTGGCTTCGAGAGGAGAGAGAGAAGTAGTAATGGAGAAGAGAGAGAAATAGTAAGGGCGTAGAGAGAGAGACCGAAGGAAGATGGAAACTAATTTGTTATGTCAGTCCATTAATATTAATCCCTTAATTTATTGACTCAATATTAATCCCTTAATTTAAGGACTCTTTAATTGTATTAGTATTGTAAATATATATGATGAAGTGTCATATTTTTGTAATTATTTTATAAATGTATGATTTTTGTAATTATTTTTAAAAATGTATTGTAATATGTAATTGTTCCAAAATAAATTTGCTTTGTTAAAAAGTTAAAACTAGGCCACTAAAACAGGCTGGCCCATTCAATAATTTACGATGCCTATTTGTTGTTGTATGTATGTAATAACCACCAAAAGCAATGGATGGTAATCCATTCAATTTCAGCCCATATGTCCGTGTGGTCACCACATACCCTCTTCTCACGTGTCAGCAAATAATCTACTAGTTTGAAACGCACACAACCAAACCAACCAACGGTGAACGCTGGTTGCTACTTGACAAAAAAGAAAGATGATGGATGGCGAGTCTCCCCGGTCACCGACAGCACCAACCGTCAAGCCCCCACAACCAATCATATTTTTTTAGGTCCCCTCTCCTCCGTCAAATTGATCTTCCAAAGCATACTCTTTGACCTAGAGGTACTTAATTCTATTCTCAATCCATCTGTTGCTACCGAGTGTCAGCAGGTAATTTCAGAACTGGCTTATTTTTGTTCTGTTTCCACTATTGTGGTGTGTGATTAATTATACTTGTAATAAAATTAAACTAAACGAAACATTTTTTTTTGGTTGATGTCAGTTGAGTGGTAATGTCAAGAGGCAAGGCAATACAGAAACATAGCCATGGGTATCAGTTCGTGGTGGTGAATTTGGCAAATGCCCCAAGGTTCGGACTTCGGAGATGTGAGGTGTGCTCCTCAAAACCCAAAATCTGGATAATAACATTCTTACTCATATTTGTTTATCTGATTATAGAGATAGATAGATAGATGTTAGATAGATGTTATATGTGTTGATATTAAAGACTAATGAAAGCAAAGGGAAGAAAACTCATATATTATTGAATGAAAAGTGGGCTATATATATACAGCCTTACAATAACAGAATGCTGAACAGAAAGCCAAAATAGTGCAACCCATTCCCATTAGTGGATTCATAAAGCAAACGAATAGGTGCACGTCCTAAACAAACTTCGTAAATAATAGAACTTATTCAACAGGAACAAGACTAAGTCTATCACAACATTCCCTCCCTTAAACTGATATCATATTAGTTTATGCCTGGATTTTGACAAACTCCCATCAGTGCTCGCAGCTTCTCAAAAACATCTAGCTTTAATGGCTTAGTCAGAAGATCTGCAACCTGGTCTTTAGTTCGACAATAATCCAATTTGATTATCCCATCTTGTGTAAGATCTCTAAGAAAATGGAATCGAACATCAATGTGTTTGCTTCGACCATGCATAACAGGATTGCGAGAAAGCTTGATTGTTGAGCTATTGTCGTAATAAATTATAGTAGTGTCACTTTGAGCTTGATTAAGCTGCTCCAACATCCTTCGTAACCATATAGCTTGGCAAGCGCAAGAGGCTGCTGCAACAAATTCTACTTCTGTAGTGGACAGTGTGACAATAGGTTGCTTGCGAGAGGACCAAGATACAGCCCCTGAACTAAATAAAAATAGAAAGTCGGAAGTGCTCTTGCAATCTTCTACATCTCCTGCATAATCACTGTTGGACCACAAGCTGGTGGTTCCTTTCGATCTTGGAAATAAAACACACCAAATGCAAGAGTGCCTTTGACATACCTTAACACATGTTTAGCAGCTTGGAGATGAAGTGTAGTAGGATGAGCCATGTATCGACTAAGAAGACAAACATCAAATCTGGCCTAGTGGAGGTTAAATACATCAGACTACCCACTAGTTGTTTGTAAAGAGTATCATCCACTGGCTCTCCCATGAGATCTTTCGTCAACTTTGTGCCTGGAACAATGGGATTGTGCACTGAGTTGCAATCAGCCATTTGAAATCGTTCTAGAATATCTCGAGCATATTTTTGTTGATAGAGAAAAATTCCATTATCCTGTTGCAAGATTTCTAAACCAAGAAAATACCTCATTTTTCCCAAATCACTCATGTTAAATTCTTGCATCATATAATGTTTAAAAGAAGTGAACATAGATTTATCATTTTCAGTAAATATAAGATCGTCCACATAGAGACACACAATCAAGATCTTACCGGTAGAGGAGTGTTTGAGAAATAAAGTGGGTTCGTAAGGACACTTCTTGAATCCTTCTCTCACAAAATAAGCTTCGATTCGGCAGTACCAAGCCCGAGGAGCTTGCTTTAGCCTGTATAGTGCCTTTCAAAGTCGATACACTTTATGTTCATCCCTTTGATCTCGTAATCAGGTGGTTGTGCAGCGTATACAACCCCTTGTACAGTTCTAAGTAAATGGTACAACGTAACCAGGTGGTTGTGCAACGTATACAATGTATCCCTTTGATCTCGTAACCAGGTGGTTGTGCAACGTATACAACCCCTTGTACAACTTTTGTGAGTCCACTTCTAGCACCGTTGTACAGCGCATGCTCACTCCATAAATTCATCTGTCAGATCGTGCGTACAAAATATTTCGACTATTTGATTTTAGGTCTTGATTATTGTGAAATTTTTTGGGGAATTTTATTTAATTAAACATTTATGGATTATTAATTACTAGTATTAAATATTTTAAAATTATTAATGCTCTGTTTACTTATTTTTATTTTGAGATTTGTTGTACTTTGCACATTATCTTTATTTCCTATTCGAGAAGAGGATGTTACAACCTTTGTATATATAGAGATTAAAATAGAGAGTCAAATAAGGATAAGGAAGCTGTTGAACAATGATTTGTTGATGCATTCTTCAAAATTGGGGATAGAGAGTTAATTAGAGAAATTGTTGTTAATGCTCTTATAAATGTATAAGTATTGTCTAGCAAATTGATTAAGTCAAATATGTAGTAGTAATAGAAATCTTCACACAACATATTACTATCTCCAAATGCAGAAACTTAAGCCAAGAAAAAGACCGTCTTCAAATTAAGATGTAGTAATACCTAAACAATTAACAAAATGGGAGAATTACGATCGACTCATCATATATATATATATATATATATATATATATATATATATATATATATATATATACGGGGAGGATCTAAAGCGGACCAAAAAAACGGACCAAGGAGCGGACCAGTGTAAAAACACGCAGGTTTCAGGGTCAACCCGGACCAACCCGCGGGTTGGCCCTGAAACCCGCGTGTTTTTACATTGGTCCGCTCCTTGGTCCGTTTTTTTGGTCCGCTTTAGATCCTGCCTATATATATATATATATATATATATATATAATATAGTATTAGCAATGAAATTAAACTACGTACCACATTCCATATAAAGGAACCAACACAGAGAGCTAAATATATTATTATATCTTTTCTAATTAAGACCTACCTACATTAATATATTAAGAAATTTACAAGTAACAACATGTATAAGAGAGATTAGTAACTGATCGATCACATCATATGCTGGCACATTCGATCAACTGCGTACATACACTGCCCGCCTTCCTCTTCTTTCTACCAATGCTGATCATGAACCAGATTGTTATTCGAATTTCGATCATTGTTGGTAGTGGTGGAGTACGTGGGCGAATGTAGCATCGTAAGAAGAATTGGAAAAATAAGGTTTTGATGATTGAGGAAACTGTTCGAGATTGTGGCTAGAAAACCTCGGGATGACCGGAGCCGGTCTAGCCAGTTTGACCGGCGGAAATTGAACAGAGGATTGATTACAAGTTTAAAACAGCTGGCTTACGGACGCTGTTGATGATGGTGCGCATCCCTATGCGACCTGTTTGGTTGGGTTAGGGTACCTCACAATTCACATTACATTATGTTTCAATTAAAAAATTCCGTTTGGCAAGTGGAGAAAGGAAATCTTTGAATTTACTCGGTCATGGACTTCATAATTTATTCCATCCATGTTCGATGTCCCACTTGCAGAGTAAATTACATGAATCATCAAAATATGTATGTATTGTATGTGGACAATTTTATATAATAGTAGACTTATTTATTATTATATTCATCGACAATGTAGTATTATTTATTTCTTGGGTTAAATATAAAGTATTGGAGTTGAGCTCTGATCAAAGTAACCTAACAATTAATACTTTAATCTAGGGTCGTCAAAATAGTTTGCTAATCTTTTCTCCTTCCCGTGTTGCCCCACCCCAATAAGTTTTAACTAAACTTTATTCACATATTTGGCTTATAAAAATTATCGAGTATGAAATAAAACTTGATTGAGGCTCGTTTATCTACCGAGTCAACTACGATCTCGAATCGAGTTTGAACACTTTGAACTTTTTGAGCAAATATGATCTGAGTATCAATACAAAATTATAATTTGATGAGATTCAAATTATTTACCGAACATTAAAATTTGCTCATATTTAAATTATTTATGTTTCGAGTCTAGTTCAGATCGAACTTTTAATCGAGTAAGTACGAATCGAAGTTGAACTGTTTGGTTTATTTTACAACCTTAATTGTATCAATATTTATAATTTATATATAAATAATAAAGTTAAAAAAATATTACTTTAATATATATTTTTAATATTTTCATATAATTATGTAAGGAAGCATCACTTTTGACCTTAATGGAGTACTAGTGTAGGTATTTTGTTGACGGTGAATTTCAGCACATGAATGTGGTGGCGTTGTTATTGATGTGGACTCCACATAATTATGCGTGTTGGGATTTAAATTGCACCAAACGTCCCAAATTACTCCCATTCATTTTTTCTTAATCTTTAGACCATAAAAATCAAAAATCATTTCTAAGCATGATAATAAAAAAAACATTCACTTCACGAAACAATTAATATTATTTATTATATCTATCTAAAAAATACAATTAATTTTGAATTTTCCATTCACTTTAATAAATTATCTGAACCGTTCAAAATTTAAAATAAATTTGACCGTTTATATAGTGTAGAAATTAAGAAAAACAGCTAACTAGTGTACATACATAGCGACTAGCGAGGAGGTAAAATTAAAATATGGTACGTGAAAAACGAGGAACCGCGGCGACCACCATAACACAAAGACTGGCCCCAAGTCTAACCCCAGCCGTAGTTTAGACTTTAGAATTAAGACCGCCGACCAACATGCTGAAGTTGCATATATGCTTCATTCACCACCACAGAGAAGCTCATATCTCTATTGGCCGATCCTTAAACATCCTCTTCCTCCTTTCTCAAGCACATATTTTTCTTTTCTTGTATCCGCCCACAATCTCAGCAAATCTATTCCCTTTCATGTCCTTTTCATCCTTCTCTTAATCGCCTAATACTTGCCATTTTTCCTTCTCCTTCCTCCCCCCTATATTTAATTTTTCTCTTTCTCCATTTTCATCGTCTGAAAATCTCCCCCAAGTTTAAGGGAGGTTTCGTCTTGGGTTTATCTTTCCCCACTCATCAATTACACGTTCCATTATTTCTGCTTTGGGACTCGGATTGTTATGGCTTTTGTGGACATATAGAGTAAACCCACAAGTGGGGAAGTTATTGTAGACATGTTTATGTTTATTGGACCTGTTTGGATTGCCTTTCTTCTTGGGGTTATGGTTGGTTGGTCTTGGAAACCCAGATGGGCTAGCTTGGGTTTTTCCAATTTCTACCTTTCTGCGCCTGCTTCTCCTTCTCCCTTGATTTCTCCCCCGTTTAAGACCAAGGGTTTTGCTTCGACTCAGACCTCGGATTCCTTCAAAGTCCAGACCCCAAGTATTGCCTCTTGTATTGTGGATAATGTGTCCGACAAAGACCAGCTTCTTACACTGCATTCTGTGGAGAATCCCAGTTGCAGGTGACTGTTCTATTATTTATTTTCCCGCTACTAATTTCAGCAAATATATATTAGGCTCAGTACTATTTAAGCATTATTGCATTGCTAATTCCAAATTCTTACTTTGTTCATTGTTTATGATCTATTACATTGGTTGAATATGATGACCTTCCAATGATGTCTTCATATACATAATGTATACATTGAAATTCCAGGAAGAAATTCATTGTACATATACTTCATTCAATTAAAATCTTTAGCTTTTAGAGGAAAATATTGGTGCTTAGCATGGTAACTGAGCATGTAATTTTGGAAATATAATATTTTCACTACCCTGATAAGCTTAGGGCATTCACAATGTTATCCGCTTAGAGATCAATTTTTTTAGTCGAGTGGTGCTTTAGAATGACAGATTCTTTCTCTCTTTGTTCTTGTCTAGTTCATCACATACTAAAAAGGAAGACGACCTTGCTGTGAAGGAAGAAGATTTTGATCATCTATCCCATCTTGTCGAAAGAAAAGATGGTGGTCTCCCTTGGAAACATATGATGGATCGATCTACAACCAATATGAGTTACCAAGCGTGGATGAGGGAACCAGAGGTACCTTTTATCTTCATAAACTATTAGTGTTTCAGCCTTTCAGTTTCATTTTTATTGAAAAATTTTAGGTGCTCTAAAGATACGGTTTACTTCCTCCCTATTGTGGTATTTATATGATTCTTTCTGTCAATTGTTGACTTACTTCATCTCAATGTGTTTTGTAGACTGGTCCTCCTCAATATTGCAGCAGAACCGTGTATGAGGATGCCACTCCTGAAATGCTAAGGGACTTCTACTGGGATGATGAGTTCCGACTCAAGTGGGATGACATGATTACACATGCCACAAGTTTGGAAGAATGCCCCACCACAGGAACGATGATAGTGCACTGGATACGGAAGGTGCGTCAAGTTTTGTTCAGCTACTGATATAACACACATAGCTTTTGCTTGCAAACGCTAATTTTAAGTTGTCACTCTGCACAGTTTCCCTTTTTCTGTAGTGATAGAGAATACACAATTGGTCGTCGAATATGGGAATCAGGAAGAACATACTACTGTGTGACAAAGGTATGCAAATGATACCTTTTTACTAAAACTTTCATTTGAAAGCTGGTAAAGCTTAATAAGAATCATTTTCATGCTGAACCTCTTTCTGGAAAGAACTAAGATAATAATGGGTATGGCGATGGTAATATTATTTAGCAATTGAGCACTTACAAAAATCTAACAGTTCTTAATGGTATGCCAACAACAAAAAAAAGCTAAATTTTGCTACTAGCCATAAGAGTAACTTAGCAAGTAATAGGCATCAAAGGCACTAGGATGAAAGAGAAAAGCTTAAGACTTAGACTAATATAATGAGACCAAGACTGGGTGCTCCGATGGTTATTGTGTAAAGTTTAAGTGCAATGTTTTTCAAGTGAACAATTTTATTTTATTATTTCTAAAAAAAATCTTTTACGTGACCTGTCAGGAAAAGAGAATAAAAAGAAAAATAACAAGACCAAAACTTTTATAACTGAAGACATGCCTAATCATTTTAGATAGCTGAAAAAAGATTCATTGTTCTGTAAAAACCTTTGCAATGATAAATTAAGAATATCTCAGACAACTTTGTGGAGTCGAATGGTATTTTTGCCATTTCTATATATTTTGGTTATTCACTGTTGCTCTCATTTCTCCTGTTCTAGTTTCAAAACTTTTGACTTCTTATTTTAATTGCCTTGTTTCTTTACCAGGGAGTGCCCTGCCCTTCTATCCCTAGGCGGCAGAAACCTAGACGTGTTGACCTTTACTATTCTAGCTGGTCCATTCAAGCAGGTATGTGTAGCTCCTTCTTTTAGTCCTTATAATTTATAACTATAAATTAATTAATAACTATTAGATTGCCATAGTTTTTTTCTCTTTTTTGATGAATGTACCTCTTTCTGTATCAAAAAAAATAAAATTGGCAGATACGCTTCTCATAATATATTCATGCGTCTGTGTTCATTTATATTTCCAATGCTAGCACAAACCCCTCTCTCTCTCTCTCTCTCTGGGTTTAATTTGTATAACTCGAGTGATCTTGTATCTTTCACAAAGGGCTACAAATAGTTAAAACTTTTACTGGACAAAATTGATGTCCACTTGGCTGCGTTGTAGTGTTCCATTTACACTTCTAACTTGAATTTTCTAAGACCAAGCTTATGCTTATCTCTCTGGTGTGCATGAAACAGTGGAATCAAGGAAAGGAAATGGCCAATTGACTGCATGTGAAGTGATACTTTTTCATCATGAAGATATGGGCATTCCATGGGAAATTGCAAAATTTGGAGTAAAGCAGGGGATGTGGGGAGCTGTCAAGAAGGTTGAACGTGGTTTCCGTGCGTACCAAAAAGAAAGAGCATCTGGGTCACCACTTTCTCGCCCCGCTTTTATGGCTCAGATCAACACCAAAATTGATCCAGAGCACCTAAAATCCTTGGAAAATGATGAAGATTTACCAGAGACTGAAGTGGTCAGCTCATCTGAGAAACGGGCGGGTACGAATATACCAAAGCTCATAGTGTTTGGTGGTGCGTTTGCCCTTGCGTGTAGCCTTGATCGGGGGCTGTTGACAAAGGCAGTAATATTCAGTATAGCAAGAAGGTTTGCGTGTAGCCTTGATCGTGTAGCCTTGATCGGGGGCTGTTGACAAAGGCAGTAATATTCAGTAATTATCCAAGGTGTTTATTATGGTTACTATCTTTGATTGTATCCATGTTTTGATCTTTATTTTGAATTCTGCTTCAAATTTGGTTATTATGGAGTATTATTGATCTTGGATAAACTGTTATACGAATCCTTACTATTTGATCTTTTATCTCACTAGATTCATTTTTTTTTAAGATATTTTTCATCATCCTCAGTCCTAAATGATGATATTACTGAATATCTTTGGCCTGTAGTGCAAAGATGAATGATTAACTGATGAATATCTTTTGCCCGTAGTGCAAAGATGAACAGGTGTTGAGATGAACATGACCAACTGGTGATACAAATGAATATCTTTGGCCTGTAGTGTAAAGATGAATATTTGATTAAAGATGTATATTGATTGTTGTTACAGGGATAAAATATTAATGATGAACTTTTAAATCTTAGAAGATAGTAGAATTCTTTCTCTACTTGACTCTTCTAATGGATTGCTTATTCCGCTGCAGTTGTTGATCTAAAACTTGTTGTCTATTATATTTTATCAGTTTTTTCCCTGTTGAAGACTAATGATAATTTGTTGTATATTATCTTAGTCATAATATTTTCTTACTGGACTAGCTGAGCTCACCCTTTCTTTCACTGTTATCTTCAGGAAATGAGAATATAGGTGGGACTAGTCGGGGAATGGATTGACGGTCCAGATGGTTGCATTAGTAGTACTCACTATTCTGTGAAATAGCGTATCAATAATTATAATGAGGACCCCTTTTGAGTTTTTGTACTGTCTATTAGACAATAGTTGTATTTAAACTCACAGTATATGTGCTGTCGTATTTTGCACGACAATTGTATTACTGAATTTGTATTTGTTTTTGTACCATATATTTGGCGACTCAGAATGGGTTGGAAGGAATGGACCTATTTTGGGGGCGTCACAATGAATATAAATTAATATACTAAACTTTAAATTTATTTCATAATCTTCAATAATCAATATAATTAACTATTTATACCAAAAAAGATAAAATTATCATTAAATTTACTTTAGAAAATTAATAATGGTCTTATATTGACCTTTTTATGGTATAAATAATTAATTGAATAAATGTTAAAATGAGACTCAATATAACACTTAAGTATTATTTTTTTTAGTAACGTATCGTTGTCATGCAATTAATTTTCTGACATCACAGTATCAATTAGACGTAATAAAAAAAAATTAAAATTTAATTCTCATATTGATAAAATTGAGAATATAATCCTCAAAGTGAAAAAATTAAAATTTAATCCTATAATTAAAAATTTGAGAGGACAATCCTCAAAGCTGAAAAAAATAATAAAAAATCATAGTATTATAGCATACCTTATTTATAAGTTATGAGCTTATAGGAATGGTTTTTGCCAAATTTACTCATACGTGGTTGAAGTTGGAGTTTTATGGACATAGAATAACAACAAAATACGAAAGGTGTAAATAGAGCGGGCTGGCCAGAAGATGAAGAATATATTGAAAAATGAATTTGCTTTGTTAAAAAGTTAACACTAGGCCACTAAAACAGGCTGGCCCATTCAATAATTTACGATGCCTATTTGTTGTTGTATGTATGAAATAACCACCAAAAGCAATGGATGGTAATCCATTCAATTTCAGCCCATGTGTCCGTGTGGTCCCCACATACCCTCTTCTCGCGTGTCAGCAAATAATCTACTAGTTTGAAACGCACACAACCAAACCAACCAACGGTGAACGCTGGTTGCTACTTGACAAAAAAGAAAGATGATGGATGGCGAGACTCCCGGTCACCGACAGCACCAACCGTCAAGTCCCCACAACCAATCATATTTTTTTAGGTCCCCTCTCCTCCGTCAAATTGATCTTCCAAAGCATACACTTTGACCTAGAGGTACTTAATTATATTCTCAATCCATCTGTTACTACCGAGTGTCAGCAGGTAATTTCAGAACTGGCTTATTTTTGTTCTGTTTCCACTATTGTGGTGTGTGATTAATTATACTTGTAATAAAATTAAACTAAACGAAACTTTTTTTTTGGTTGATGTCAGTTGAGTGGTAATGTCAAGAGGCAAGGCAATACAGAAACATAGCCATGGGTATCAGTTCGTGGTGGTGAATTTGGCAAATGCCCCCAAGGTTCGGACTTCGGAGATGTGAGGTGTGTTCCTCAAAACCCAAAATCTGGATAATAACATCCTTACTTATATTTGTTTATCTGATTATAGAGATAGATAGATAGATGTTATGTGTGTTGATATTAAAGACTAATGAAAGCAAAGGGAAGAAAACTCATATATTATTGAATGAAAAGTGGGCTATATATATACAGCCTTACAATAATAGAATGCTGAAACAGAAAGCCAAAATAGTGCAACCTATTCCCATTAGTGGATTCATAAAGCAAAAGAATAGGTGCACGTCCTAAACAAACTTCGTAAATAATAGAACTAATTCAATAGGAACAAGACCAAGTCTACCACAACATTCCCTCCCTTAAATTGATATCAGATCAGTTTATGTCTGGATTTTGACAAACTCCCATCAGTGCTCGCAGCTTCTCAAAAACATTTAGCTTTAATGGCTTAGTCAAAAGATCTGCAACCTGGTCTTTAGTTCGACAATAATCCAATTTGATTATCCCATCTTGTGTAAGATCTCTAAGAAAATGGAACCGAACATCAATGTGTTTGCTTCGACCATGCATAACATCCTTCGTAATAAATTACAGTAGTGTCACTTTGAGCTTGATTAAGCTGCTCCAACATCCTTCGTAACCATATAGCTTGGCAAGCGCAAGAGGCTGCTGCAACAAATTCTCCTTCTGTAGTGGACAGTGTGACAATAGGTTGCTTGCGAGAGGACCAAGATACAGCCCCTGAAATAAATAAAAATAGAAAGCCGGAAGTGCTCTTGCAATCTTCTACATCTCCTGCATAATCACTGTTGGACCACAAGCTGGTGGTTCCCTTCGATCTTGGAAATAAAACACACCAAATGCAAGAGTGCCTTTGACATACCTTAACACATGTTTAGCAGCTTGGAGATGAAGTGTAGTAGGATGAGCCATGTATCGACTAAGAAGACAAACATCAAATCTGGCCTAGTAGAGGTTAAATACATCAGACTACCCACTAGTTGTTTGTAAAGAGTATCATCCACTGGCTCTCTCATGGGATCTTTCGTCAACTTTGTGCCTGGAACAATGGGATTGTACACTGAGTTGCAATCAGCCATTTGAAATCGTTCTAGAATATCTCGAGCATATTTTTGTTGATAGAGAAAAATTCCATTATCCTGTTGTAAGATTTCTAAACCAAGAAAATACCTCATTTTTCCCAAATCACTCATGTCAAATTCTTGCATAATATAATGTTTAAAAGAAGTGAACATAGATTTATCATTTCCAGTAAATATAAGATCGTCCACATAGAGACACACAATCAAGATCTTACCGGTAGAGGAGTGTTTGAGAAATAAAGTGGGTTCGTAAAGACACTTCTTGAATCCTTCTCTCACAAAATAAGCTTCGATTCGGCAGTACCAAGCCCGAGGAGCTTGCTTTAGCCCGTATAGTGCCTTTCAAAGTCGATACACTTTATGTTCATCCCTTTGATCTCGTAACCAGGTGGTTGTGCAACGTATACAACCCCTTGTACAGTTCTAAGTAAATGGTCCAACGTAACCAGGTGGTTGTGCAACGTATACAACCCCTTGTACAACTTTTGTGAGTCCACTTCTAGCACCGTTGTACAGCGCATAATTTATATCAGTTTTAAATTTGAATACGTTTGAAATTAATTTTTAAAATATAAGTCAATATTAAGTTTATAATTTGAAAATAAAGTAGTAAAAAATGTCAATATGTGTATGATTGATGAGTTGTCCACTTAAATGAGTGTGTGAAATGTCATTTTGTATATGTTGGGTCATGATATTTCTCCTATTTTGGGCCAGGTAAATTGGGCTTCTTTATTGATTTAATCTGTTGGGCTGTTATAATTAAGTCATGGAGCTGATGAGGCCCAATCGTTGTACCAGCTTTACTTAATCCTATAAGACCGGGTCGGATCTATAGATTGACCCATTAGACATTTTAAAATCTATTATCTTTGACTTGTGATGATGAAAAAACATTATAGTTGACCAAAGTTCCTGCCATGCATTAATGTGGATGGGATCATAGTCGGCCGGCGGGATAAAACAGTGACCAAAAGCAGTAGATAAACCATATGCAGTCGGCAGAACCCATCAGATCAGGAGGGTGTCAGGCAGTAGTGGTTGGCACGATAATTCATGCAGGGACAGTATATCTTAGCAAGGAAGCTTTCTCTAACAGGTACGCTCTCATACCTTTCAATATATTCATATTCTCTCACCCATACACACGATCAAGGATTATCATATCTCTAGACACTAGACATTACATTCCTCCATTGTTAACCTTGTGAACACCTACTAATTCTCACGCCTGAGCTATCCCCCGACGGAACCGCCGTCAAGCTTGAGGTGTTTATCGTGTTTACTGTGCAGGATCAGGACGTCTTACGTGATTGGGACGTGGCAAAGGATCTTGGCGTTAACATTGGCGCTAGAAGGAGGGGTGAAGGTTCTAGTGTCATTAAAACTTTCAATCACAATTTTCTAAACCTGCTTCAGAAGATGATGAGGAGTAGGGATGGTACACCCGAAGGGCAGGCGATGGCTGTTAGTTCTTCACTGCCCCGAGTTTCGGTGAAGGATCGTTTGGGTCCTTCTAAAAGTGCTCACGAGAGCACGAATTCTAAGCATAATTCAGGAGATCTCCGTCCGAAGATCCACGGTGGAGCCAGATGAAGATTAGTTTTTGGTGCGGAAAAGGAGCGAGATCATGATCAAAGACAGACAGAACGCTCCCCTACCAGGACGTATCATAGAAGTGGACAGGAAGATAAAACCGCCAAGTTGACGAAGATGGCGGACGAAGCGGATAAAGCTTTGGAGGTTCTATTGAAGCAGAGAGAAGATATAGCCGAGCAGATGCTTCGGGTGGCAGAATTGAGGGACGAGGCGTCCAGCCAAGTCCGGTCCGAAAGGCGAAGTAGGCATAAGGAGATACCGCGGCGAGACGGCAAGGAGCCTGAGCATTCTGCACATGTTTCTAGAGAACATTCCCGAAGGAGGAAGAAAGTGCAGAGGAGCAGAAAGTTTAGAAGGCGCTCAAATTTCAAATGAACAGGTAAAATTGTCAAAATTGGTAAAGTTGCCTTTTGTACTGGCGGTTACACGTTACCCAAAGGCCGGCTCATTAAATGATAGTAATGATTCATAATTTGAATAGTAAAGGTCCGGTTCCGGGTTCATGTATCTATTAAATTGGGCCTTCCCGGGTTGGGCTTCCTTTTATTCTTCCTTTCATCTCATACACTTTAATTATCTCCCAGCATTAGCCTTTATTAAAGTATCTTGGACCACATATAATTTTCCATTAAACATTCTGTTTAACAAAAAACTAGGGGGCAATGTTGGGTCATGATATTTCTCCTATTTTGGGCCAGGTAAATTGGGCTTCTTTATTGATTTAATCTGTTGGGCTGTTATAATTAAGTCATGGAGCTGATGAGGCCCAATCGTTGTACCAGCTTTACTTAATCCTATAAGACCGGGTCAGATCTATAGATTGACCCATTAGACATTTTAATATCTATTATCTTTGACTTGTGATGATGAAAAAGCATTATAGTTGACCAAAGTTCCTGTCATGCATTAATGTGGATGGGATCATAGTCGGCCGGCGGGATAAAACAGTGACCAAAAGCAGTAGATAAACCATATGCAGTCGGCAGAACCCATCAGATCAGGAGGGTGTCAGGCAGTAGTGGTTGGCACGATAATTCATGCAGGGACAGTATATCTTAGCAAGGAAGCTTTCTCTAACAGGTACGCTCTCATACCTTTCAATATATTCATATTCTCTCACCCATACACACGATCAAGGATTATCATATCTCTAGACACTAGACATTACATTCCTCCATTGTTAACCTTGTGAACACCTACTAATTTTCACGCCTGAGCTATCCCCCGACGGAACCGCCGTCAAGCTTGAGGTGTTTATCGTGTTTACTGTGCAGGATCAAGACGTCTTACGTGATTTAGACGTGGCAAAGGATCTTGGCGTTAACAGTATATATAAAGAATGATGTTTTGACTCCCTCACTTTGGGGAATAAAATCCTATATAGGGATTAAAATAGAGAGTCAAATAAAGATAAGGAAGTTGTTGGACAATGATTTGTTGATGCATTCTTCAAAATTGGGGATAGAGAGTTAATTAGAGAAATAGTTGTTAATGCTCTTATAAATGTATGCGTACGTGCATGTTGTCTAGCAACTTGATTAAGTCAAATATGTAGTAGTAATAGAAATCTTCACACAACATATTACTATCTCCAAATGCAGAAACTTAAGCCAAGAAAAAGACCGTCTTCAAATTAAGATGTAGTAATACCTAAACAATTAACAAAATGGGAGAATTACGATCGACTCATCATATATATATATATATATATATATATATATATATATATATATATATATATATATATATATATATATATATACGGGGAGGATCTAAAGCGGACCAAAAAAACGGACCAAGGAGCGGACCAGTGTAAAAACACGCAGGTTTCAGGGTCAACCCGGACCAACCCGCGGGTTGGCCCTGAAACCCGCGTGTTTTTACATTGGTCCGCTCCTTGGTCCGTTTTTTTGGTCCGCTTTAGATCCTGCCTATATATATATATATATATATATATATATATATATATATAATATAGTATTAGCAATGAAATTAAACTACGTACCACATTCCATATAAAGGAACCAACACAGAGAGCTAAATATATTATTATATCTTTTCTAATTAAGACCTACCTACATTAATATATTAAGAAATTTACAAGTAACAACATGTATAAGAGAGATTAGTAACTGATCGATCACATCATATGCTGGCACATTCGATCAACTGCGTACATACACTGCCCGCCTTCCTCTTCTTTCTACCAATGCTGATCATGAACCAGATTGTTATTCGAATTTCGATCATTGTTGGTAGTGGTGGAGTACGTGGGCGAATGTAGCATCGTAAGAAGAATTGGAAAAATAAGGTTTTGATGATTGAGGAAACTGTTCGAGATTGTGGCTAGAAAACCTCGGGATGACCGGAGCCGGTCTAGCCAGTTTGACCGGCGGAAATTGAACAGAGGATTGATTACAAGTTTAAAACCGCTGGCTTACGGACGCTGTTGATGATGGTGCGCATCCCTATGCGACCTGTTTGGTTGGGTTAGGGTACCTCACAATTCACATTACATACTTTATGTTTCAATTAAAAAATTCCGTTTGGCAAGTGGAGAAAGGAAATCTTTGAATTTACTCGGTCATGGACTTCATAATTTATTCCATCCATGTTCGATGTCCCACTTGCAGAGTAAATTACATGAATCATCAAAATATGTATGTAATTGTATGTGGACGGTTTTATGTAATAGTAGACTTATTTATTATTATATTCATCGACAATGTAGTATTATTTATTTCTTGGGTTAAATATAAAGTATTGGAGTTGAGCTCTGATCAAAGTAACCTAACAATTAATACTTTAATCTAGGGTCGTCAAAATAGTTTGCTAATCTTTTCTCCTTCCCGTGTTGCCCCACCCCAATAAGTTTTAACTAAACTTTATTCACATATTTGGCTTATAAAATTTATCGAGTATGAAATAAGACTTGATTGAGGCTCGTTTATCTACCGAGACAACTACGATCTCGAATCGAGTTTGAACAGTTTGAACTTTTTGAGCGAATATGATCTGAGTATCAATACAAAATTATAATTTGATGAGATTCAAATTATTTACCGTACTTTAAAATTTGCCCATATTTAAATTATTTATGTTTCGAGTCTAGTTCAGATCGAACTTTTAATCGAGTAAGTACGAATCGAAGTTGAACTGTTTGGTTTATTTTACAACCTTAATTGTATCAATATTTATAATTTATATATAACTAATAAAGTTAAAAAAATACTACTTTAATATATATTTTTAATATTTTCATATAATTATTTTAGGAAGCATCACTTTTGACCTTAATGGAGTACTAGTGTAGGTATTTTGTTGACAGTGAATTTCAGCACATGAATGTGGTGGCGTTGTTATTGATGTGGACTCCACATAATTATGCGTGTTGGGATTTAAATTGCACCAAACGTCCCAAATTACTCCCATTCATTTTTTCTTAATCTTTAGACCATAAAAATCAAAAATCATTTCTAAGCATGATAATAAAAAAAAACATTCACTTCACGAAACAATTAATATTATTTATTATATCTATCTAAAAAAATACAACTGATTTTGAATTTTTCATTCACTTTAATAAATTATCATAACCGTCCAAAATTTAAAATAAATTTCACAATTAATATAGTGTCGAAGTTACGAAAAACAGCTAACTGGTGTACATACATAGCGACTAGCTAGGAGGTAAAAATTAAAATATGGTACGTGAAAAACGAGGAACCGCGGCGACCACCATAACACAAAGACTGGCCCCAAGTCTAACCCCAGCCGTAGTTTAGACTTTAGAATTAAGACCGCCGACCAACATGCTGAAGTTGCATATATGCTTCATTCACCACCACAGAGAAGCTCATATCTCTATTGGCCGATCCTTAAACACCCTCTTCCTCCTTTCTCAAGCGCATATTTTTCTTTTCTTGTATCCGCCCACAATCTCAGCAAATCTATTCCCTTTCATGTCCTTTTCATCCTTCTCTTAATCGCCTAATACTTGCCATTTTTCCTTCTCCTTCCTCCCCCCTATATTTAATTGTTCTCTCTCTCCATTTTCATCGTCTGAAAATCTCCCCCAAGTTTAAGGGAAGTTTCGTCTTGGGTTTATCTTTCCCCACTCATCAATTACACGTTCCATTATTTCTGCTTTGGGACTCGGATTGTTATGGCTTTTGTGGACATATTGAGTAAACCCACAAGTGGGAAGTTATTGTAGACATGTTTATGTTTATTGGACCTGTTTGGATTGCCTTTCTTCTTGGGGTTATGGTTGGTTGGTCTTGGAAACCCAGATGGGCTAGCTTGGGTTTTTCCAATTTCTACCTTTCTGCGCCTGCTTCTCCTTCTCCCTTGATTTCTCCTCCGTTTAAGACCAAGGGTTTTGCTTCGACTCAGACCTCGGATTCCTTCAAAGTCCAGACCCCAAGTATTGCCTCTTGTATTGTGGATAATGTGTCCGACAAAGACCAGCTTCTTACACTGCATTCTGTGGAGAATCCCAGTTGCAGGTGACTGTTCTATTATTTATTTTCCCGCTACTAATTTCAGCAAATATATATTAGGCTCAGTACTATTTAAGCATTATTGCATCGCTAATTCCAAATTCTTACTTTGTTCATTGTTTATGATCTATTACATTGGTTGAATATGATGACCTTCCAATGCTGTCTTCATATACATAATGTATATATTGGAATTCCAGGAAGAAATTCATTTACATATACTTCATTCAATTAAAATCTTTAGCTTTTAGAAGAAAATATTGGTGCTTAGCATGGTAACTGAGCATGTAATTTTGGAAATATAATATTTTCACTACCCTGATAAGCTTAGGGCATTCACAATGTTATCCGCTTAGAGATCAATTTTTTTAGTCGAGTGGTGCTTTAGAATGACAGATTCTTTCTCTCTTTGTTCTTGTCTAGTTCATCACATACTAAAAAGGAAGACGACCTTGCTGTGAAGGAAGAAGATTTTGATCATCTATCCCATCTTGTCGAAAGAAAAGATGGTGGTCTCCCTTGGAAACATATGATGGATCGATCTACAACCAATATGAGTTACCAAGCGTGGATGAGGGAACCAGAGGTACCTTTTATCTTCATAAACTATTAGTGTTTCAGCCGTTCAGTTTCATTTTTATTGAAAAATTTTAGGTGCTCTAAAGATACGGTTTACTTCCTCCCTATTGTGGTATTTATATGATTCTTTCTGTCAATTGTTGACTTACTTCATCTCAATGTGTTTTGTAGACTGGTCCTCCTCAATATTGCAGCAGAACCGTGTATGAGGATGCCACTCCTGAAATGCTAAGGGACTTCTACTGGGATGATGAGTTCCGACTCAAGTGGGATGACATGATTACACATGCCACAAGTTTGGAAGAATGCCCCACCACAGGAACGATGATAGTGCACTGGATACGGAAGGTGCGTCAAGTTTTGTTCATCTACTGATATAACACACATAGCTTTTGCTTGCAAACGCTAATTTTAAGTTGTCACTCTGCACAGTTTCCCTTTTTCTGTAGTGATAGAGAATACACAATTGGTCGTCGAATATGGGAATCAGGAAGAACATACTACTGTGTGACAAAGGTATGCAAATGATACCTTTTTACTAAAACTTTCATTTGAAATCTGGTAAAGCTTAATAAGAATCATTTTCATGCTGAAACCTCTTTCTGGAAAGAACTAAGATAATAATGGGTATGGCGATGGTAATATTATTTAGCAATTGAGCACTTACAAAAATCTAACAGTTCTTAATGGTATGCCAACAACAAAAAAAAGCTAAATTTTGCTACTGGCCATAAGAGTAACTTAGCAAGTAATAGGCATCAAAGGCACTAGGATGAAAGAGAAAAGCTTAAGACTTAGACTAATATAATGAGACCAAGACTGGGTGCTCCGATGGTTATTGTGTAAAGTTTAAGTGCAATGTTTTTCAAGTGAACAATTTTATTTTATTATTTCTAAAAAAAATCTTTTACGTGACCTGTCAGGAAAAGAGAATAAAAAGAAAAATAACAAGACCAAAACTTTTATAACTGAAGACATGCCTAATCATTTTAGATAGCTGAAAAAAGATTCATTGTTCTGTAAAAACCTTTGCAATGATAAATTAAGAATATCTCAGACAACTTTGTGGAGTCGAATGGTATTTTTGCCATTTCTATATATTTTGGTTATTCACTGTTGCTCTCATTTCTCCTGTTCTAGTTTCAAAACTTTTGACTTTTTATTTTAATTGCCTTGTTTCTTTACCAGGGAGTGCCCTGCCCTTCTATCCCTAGGCGGCAGAAACCTAGACGTGTTGACCTTTACTATTCTAGCTGGTCCATTCAAGCAGGTATGTGTAGCTCCTTCTTTTAGTCCTTATAATTTATAACTATAAATTAATTAATAACTATTAGATTGCCATAGTTTTTTTCTCTTTTTTGATGCATGTACCTCTTTCTGTATCAAAAAAAATAAAATTGGCAGATACGCTTTTCATAATATATTCATGCGTCTGTGTGTTCATTTATATTTCCAATGCTAGCACAAACCCCTCTCTCTCTCTCTCTGGGTTTAATTTGTAGAACTCGAGTGATCTTGTATCTTTCACAAAGGGCTACAAATAGTTAAAACTTTTACTGGACAAAATTGATGTCCACTTGGCTGCGTTGTAGTGTTCCATTTACACTTCTAACTTGAATTTTCTAAGACCAAGCTTATGCTTATCTCTCTGGTGTGCATGAAACAGTGGAATCAAGGAAAGGAAATGGCCAATTGACTGCATGTGAAGTGATACTTTTTCATCATGAAGATATGGGCATTCCATGGGAAATTGCAAAATTTGGAGTAAAGCAGGGGATGTGGGGAGCTGTCAAGAAGGTTGAACGTGGTTTCCGTGCGTACCAAAAAGAAAGAGCATCTGGGTCACCACTTTCTCGCCCCGCTTTTATGGCTCAGATCAACACCAAAATTGATCCAGAGCACCTAAAATCCTTGGAAAATGATGAAGATTTACCAGAGACTGAAGTGGTCAGCTCATCTGAGAAACGGGTGGGTACGAATATACCAAAGCTCATAGTGTTTGGTGGTGCGGTTGCCCTTGCGTGTAGCCTTGATCGGGGGCTGTTGACAAAGGCAGTAATATTCAGTATAGCAAGAAGGTTTGCAAATATAGGAGGGGGAGCATTTCCTAGGACGCAATTGTGACCTGTTTGGCCTTTGTCAGTCACCTCTCAGAATATTAGTATTTGTAATATTTTTGTTAGCTGCTAGAGTTGATATAAGGAGGGAAGAGGATTTGGTTTTGGACATTATAGTTTATGAGATCACAATAATCTCTATTAAGAGAAAAAAAAACTTAGATGATATCAACTTCTCCTGGGAAAACTCTTGGGAAATGATGAGAGCTTGTTAAAAGAAGTGTTGTTAATAATCAATCCCCTGTACTCGTCGGGAAACCACTTTGATTTGCGTTGAGTTTTACTCATCATTTCAAACTTGCTAATCATTTTAAAGTCATAATTGCAAATATTAAAGGTGTATATTTATTCCCCTTCTATAACAAGTTTTTAGTTTGTAATAATGAAGCTAAAATACTGAACTAGACAGCATTCCACTTTAGATTAAAGTTCAGCTTTGTCCTGAGGGATTTCTCAGCCAAGGGTAAGTAGGTCACGGCTACAGATTCTATCAATAAAAAAAGAAAACTCTTACTTGGAGACTAGTAGTATTTTTACTACAAGAAATATTATATCATTAGTTGCATCCGTGTAGGAGCATGTTGTATTCCTACTAGCTGTGTCCCATGCCTAGCACTACAGGACGGTGAAATTTATTCCAAACATTAGACGGTCCAGATAATTTATTAGGATAAGCGGAAAATTCAAAATTAGTTGTATTTTTAATGTTCTTTTCAGTGGTCAAAACATAATTTCTGAAACCTTTGAATACTGCGAGTAAATTATATTTGCCCCCACTGAAACAACCTACCAGCCTACCAGGCAGCTAACTCTGCATGGGGATGGGCCTGGAATAAGAATAGGCATAATAATACGTTGCCCCATTGAAGGCAAATAAACAGCTCAACTGCAGGTGTACGCAAACCAAAGTGCACATAATGAACAACCCTAAAAGATACCATTAAACCATGCATGCAAGACTAAAACTTTGATACAAAGTAATGCAAAGTTCATAACAGCTAAATCTCAAAACCAATAATATTCATATGCTCCACAAACTTCATGGGAAGTATCATCTAGCGATACAAAACTCAAAATCTTTGGTTTAAAAGACATGTTTTCAATTGAGTACTCCATGGAAAGCTTCACTCTAGTCATAAAGATAGCCCCTGAAAAGACCAAACTCTAATAAGAATAAGGGAGAGTTACTACTGGAAAAAAGAAACCTGTTAGATTTATGTCAAAAGGTTAATTTGTTGCTAATCAAAAAATATATTTTCTGTAGCTTAGTGGAACATATGTATGCTAACTACTTGAAATGTCTCACCTGTCGTGGATCCCCGGACACGGATCTTGATCTAGGCCTGCACATATGATTGACAAACAACCCAAATGTCGATTGTTGCAAGACAAGAAAAGAAAAGAATATTGTAACAATGCTACAACTAAGAGGCTCTCTACCTGGATACTTTGGCAGGAGATACAGATCTAGACCTCGACCGTGACCTGGAGACTGACCGTTCCAAAGATTTGCTGCAAGAGAGAACAGTATAATCTCAGTTTTAGTATATTACAGGATGGAACCAAGAAAATGAATTGAGGTCATACCTCCTATCCCTTCTTAAACTTCTGCTTCTACTGCGACTCCTACTTCGGCTCCTAGATGAACTGCGCTCAAATTTATTAACCTGAACCCAAAAAAGTAGAACAAAACAATAGCTCAATCTTGTCAACATTTTGGATTTTGAAGCTAAACATTTGAGGCAAATGCTTTCATAGATAAAATCATGACTACACCTGGCAAACGGGCGGGCCGGGCCGAGGCCGGGCCGGGCCAACGACGGGCCGGGTCAAAAAGGACCGGATTTTGGTGGGCTGAAAATGGCCAGCCCGTGGCGGGCGGGCCCGCGGGCTTCGGCCATTAATTTTTTTTTTTTTTTTTTTGCAAACTCTTTGTTACATCAAAAATAATAATAATAAAAAATATTAAAAATAATAAAATCATTAATAATAAACAATAATACAAACAAACACGATTAATTAATTACATACATTAACTAAATAGCTCAATTAATTAAAATTTTAATAGTATTATAAATTAGTATTATCGGCCCACTGGTATCATATGATGGGCTTGACAAAAAATTACCAATCATCTTGTAACTCGTATATACACAATCACGTAAACAAATAAAACAGATGGTTGACTCAGCAGATTATAAGTATTGAGGGAAAACATATGTGAGAAAATTAGAATAAATTGCTTCTCTTGTTTGAAATATAATTCAATGTCAACATAAATGACTTGTAGAATTAATATTCTCAATCAATATAATTCGTACATACAAAGACTTTAATATAAGACTTAAAGTTATAAAATAAATAAACACTTCGAACTCGATTTGTATTCGTTTGATTTAATTAAAATTTATTTTATATTTAATAAATTTTATGAATTAAATCTGTATAAGTCAATATTCGACTCGATTCGCTATTTATCAATTATAGTTAAAATATATTGAAGATTACATAAAAAACAAATAGTTGTTGTAGCTTAGTTGGTTTGAACTCTTATTTATTTACTTACATGTCTTGTGTTCAAGCCTCACAACCTAACACTTTATTTTTTTAAAAAAAAAAAATTAATAATAGGCGGGCGGGCCGGGCGCCCGCGGGCCGGGCCTCCACGGGCCGGGCCAAAACGGCCCGGGTTTTCGCGGGCTTAAAAATGGCGTCCCAAAGCCCGGGTTTTAGCGGGCGGGCCGCCCCGGCCCGCGGGCTTTGGGCCCGTTTGCCAGGTCTAATCATGACAATATCACATACTCTCAACTTAATATGGCAACAAAATGGAAGAACATAGTGCACAAGTTCTTTTTTCAGTAAGTAGGACAAACCACAGAGTGCACAAAAGCATCATTCCTCCCCTGAGCACAACAAAAACTAGTGCCAAACTGACAGACTAAAAGGAGACCAAACATCAAGAATAGTCATTTAATGGTAATTAATGAGCATGTTCCAAAATCATAGCTCCATTAGCTGAAAACTTTTTAATTTTTCAGGACTAATAATATAAAAGGAGATGCCAAAAGAGCGAGACAGCCAATAACACAGGAGCATACGCACGGCATGAGAACCAAAAGGCAGGCACCAATTTAACAATAAAATCTATATATACTCCTATGACCTATTCACAGAACATTCAAAAAATAAGAACATAACGTTGTAAGGCTAAATTCCTCTAAAAATACATCAATAAGAGACAATTAAACCACGGGTAAATTTCATTAGCCAAAAATATTAGTCTAAAAAACAAACTTATAAGAAAAAATCTCAGAAAGTTGAACAAAAAAAAAGGCTAAATGAAAATTACCCGAATATAAGTCCGTGTCCAAGGATTTCTGAACTCCGTATCGTCAAGTTTCCGAATCTGAGTACAGCAGAGTCGAATCAGCCAGATATGTTGGAGCAAGTTACATTTATCTTACTTGCATATAACAAAAGTACACACTTCAGTAACTTACAGCATATTTCATGTCTTCATAATTCGTATAATCAACCAGACCAAAGGTTCCTGAATAAAAATAAATATATTAGTACAGCGAAGCTTCAAAATGATATTCTAAAATTTAGGTACAAATCACTCTTCTAAATATGCACAAATGACATTGGTACCAATAGGGTGAAGAAACCCAAGAGGAATGACACACACGGACACAGACAGACACGCATAGATAGATTAACTAAATAAAATTTTGAAGGACTAGAGCTTTTTGGGGAAAAAATTGCAAAAAAAGATGGTTTGCCTACATTTTTCCAGATAAAAGAAGAAATTTTATTAGATAAAAAGAGAGAATGCAAGCAAAGGGTGACAAGCATAGTTATGAAGGCATTAAGGCGAGGCGGTGGCCAAGCGCCTGGACGCCCAGTCAATAAGGCGAACCGAAAAATCCGGAAAATCAAGAACCGGTACCGGTACTGAATAACCGGTTTCGGTACCGGTTCGGTACAAAGTCGGTACCGGTTTTTTTCGGTTCGGTTATACCGCAATAAGTAAATAATTTTTTTTATATTAACACATTTTTTAAAACTAAGAAATGAGACTAGTAAATTACATTTTTATAAATACTAATTACAATTGTTAGTCTAAGAGTATTTAACTATCATAGTTGTAATAAATAGTAATTGTAGTTTGAAAAGTTGTGGGGTGAGAAATAAGAGTGAAAGTGAGTTCATTACTTGACCAAACAATTCAGCACGTCCCAAATGAGTGTTTAGATGTTAGTGTTAAATACATTCGACTATAACTAGTACCAAATATGATTCATCCAGAAATTTTCTCTTATTAGAATGAATGATCATTAGGAAAATAGAAATAATGAATTTTTTACGGTGTTCAATTCATTGTTTGAGCTAGTACTTAATTTTTTATTATTTATTTATTTTTTACCTTCTTTTGTTCTCGATTTCAATTTCGTTGTTTATTTTTTATTATTATTTCAACTTCTTTAAAAAAAAGTTAAATTCATGGAGATTAAGATGAAAATAGTCTTAAGATTTCAATTTTCAGTCAAGATAATTAATTTTTTTTTTAATTTTCATCACATAAATGGTAATTGTGCTCCCATACTGTGAGTGGAACCTAGTAAATTTAGAACATTTATTTTGTGAAAATAACATCTTTATTAACCACAAAGAAATGTATTTTCAGAATTATTTAAAATCACATTGGATTACTGGCCAATAACGTATTATAACTGGAACAAAATCTGTGAGAGTTTGTTTTTTTGGTTAATTTTTTTATTAATAAGGTTAAAGTAAAATAATAAAATTTTACTCTTTCATTTTATTCGGTAGTAATATAAAAATAGCAATTTTGGAACCAAATCAAATGTTGTATCCAAAATAAGAAGAAACAGGAAATGTGAAATAATGAAAATAGAAAGGAACTTTTCATATTTTAGGTTTTTTTCGGTTTTTCGGTATTTACCGAATTCAAAATTTTCATTACCGGTACCGAAAAGTATAAAAAACCGAAAAACCGATACCGGAAAAACCGGTATCACCGGTACCGGTTTCAACCGGTTCGGTAACAAAATCGAAAAATCGAATTTTTTGAGCACCCCTAGCAGCAACCATGAGGAGGAGAGAGCTTCAAAGTGTCGTCAATGGCGCAGAAAACTAGAAAAACAAAAGTCAGCCGAAACCCGGGTATGTATTTAAAAAATAACCTAACAACTTCTCCATCTCCTCAATTCCTTTCTTTGGTGTACAACTTGAAAGTGAATCGTCCAATCCAAGGCATTGCTTAGGCGACCCAAGGTGAGGACTTAAAAGCGCTCACTAATGCATGGATTCACCTTGTCACCAATCAACCGCCCGGACGCACGAAGCCTTAATAAGCATGGTGACAAGGAGTTCACCCAATCTAAGAAGGTAAAAGAAGAACAATTTAAAGGAGAGTAGCTCCCCAATGTAGATCGGTCACAGAATTGACTAAATGCACCCGTGTCAGAGACCCATTAAGAAGCAAAGAAAAATTATCCCACCTCGCAACAGAACAAAAAGAAATGTAGCCATTTCTAATAAGCTAAGCATTGCGTTTAGTCCAAATCCATCAAAGGAACTAAAAATAGCTCAAACAAACCCGATGGAATAGCATTGTGTCAGTGTTGTGAACTTAACTGTCCTCACCCCACATGATCATATGTTGATTTTTTAAGCTACCTTAGTTTCATGTTACCAATTAAAGAATTTACCAGAGGAAGATAATTACTGAAATATACATGCATCAACTTATATTTCTAAATATTTTAGTGAAGGAGTGATTGGTTAAAACTCGCTAATGGTCAAGTCTAAAAAGTACTCCCTCCGTCCCTAATTATTTGACGATTTAGAGGTGGACACAAAAATTAAGATAATGATTGGAAAGCATTAAATATAGTACTCAATTGTCTATAATACCCTTAAATAATCATTTATCATAGTTATTCATAATCTCTCTCACACATTTTTCCATAATTATCTCCTAAAAAACTCTCATGCCTCATTTACTCATTGGTCTCTCTCTCCATCCATCCCCATAAAAAACGTATCCAATTATTTAGAAATTATCTACACTCTCTCTCCCTTATAATATACACAAGAGTTTTGTTGGGATAAGTAGAGTTTTGTTGGGATAAAGAGAAAGAGTTAAAAATATCAAAAAATAGGCTGACTAATGAGGGGTAATTTTGAAAAAATTGTCATTAATTCTCCTAGATTTGAACAAACGTCAAATAATTAGGGACAAATGAGAAACTCTAAAACGTCAAATAATTAGGGACGGAGGGAGTAATAGAGATTGGGGCCCAAAAAAAGTAACAACTTTTGTAGCCCACTTGCCTCATTGGCTAATATGAGTGACGAAGGCAAATCACTACTAATGAAGCACGCCAAACATGACGCCAGATAAATCTGTGAGATTAATTTTTTTTGCCTATTTTCTTATTAGTCTTATGCGATATACGTAGGCAATGACTGGTGGCTCTGGTTTTGCAAGCTCTCGCTAATCTACGTGTGGTGCATCTTTCTCCCTCAAGTACAACGTTTGCCCAAAGCTTGTATAGTAGCGACGGTCGTGGTTGTGACTCGGGCTAAATTTGCTCAGGCTCAGTTTTACCAAATTAAGTTGTTAGATGACCAAATTTGAATAGTCAGCCGTCTAGCTCAGTTGGTTCTTAACAGTCGGCCGTCTAGCCAGGTTTTTAGAACACTGGTTTCTTAAATCATAGTGTCTTAGGTTCTTAATAGATATTGCAAAGCTAAAACCCTGTCCAAAAGATACATAATGACTAATCAGCATGTGCATGTACCAATTCCACTAGCCTCCTCAAAAGGAAAAACAGGGATATATTCCCTCATAAATCAAACAATCGATCGACAATATGCAGATTTAGTAGTTCTGAAATGTCATATTATTAGCAACTGAGATATCATGTGAACACAAGTCAACAAAAGAATAGAATTGCCAAAATATACCAAGTAACAGTTGTTCACTAGGCAATTAGAACAGTTTTATTGAATATAAGAAAAGGGTAAATTTCACTTGATCACCTGAGTTTTACACGCTTTTTCATATAACCACCTGAGTTTTAAAAGTCAACACATAAACCCCTATAGTATTGAGGTTAAATGAAATTGTTACATTTTCTATCTAATCTAATAGTGTGCGAGTATCACTCACTTTATGTGTGTGAGGCTTGCATAAAATGATCCAACTCATCTTAAAAAGTCCAAAATGCCCCTATTTTTGTGTTTTGTTATAGAAATGAAATTACTTTACATTTCTTCAATCTACCCTATCATTTCCTAACCTCTCTCGTTAAGATCAAAGAAAATATTAATATTTGGATTCCCAAGTATGTTCCAGCTGCTCAGAATATGTTAATTAAATGATGTGTCATCTTCTTGTTGTCAATTTATTCATTACAAAATTAGTGTTTTAAGTGTTGCACACGAGATGTTTGATGCATTGCTTCAACTAAACTTTTCAACTTTTGTTGATTAGAAGGTATGTCTTCATCAAGAAAATATTGTAATGGAGAACAATCATAGCTATCAAAGGATATGTTAGGATGATTATGATTGTTGAACTGGGCTTTTATCTCATCTTCTTCATGATCATGAAGCAAGATTTTTTTTTAACAAACTGCTATAAACTTTGCGATCATGCTATTGAAATGAAATGGAGGCAACATTATCTAATTAATTAGATACCCAAATAAACCGGGGCAGTACAATTTGTTCACTCCATACAAGTAAAGTAGAATTTTTTGTGTTCAAATATACAAAATATATAGAGTAAAAGGCAACGTCAACTTAATAATATAACCGTATGGATGTAATGAGCATGCAAAAAATTTATTTGATTCGAGGAATCGGAATCATTTTTGTAATAGTGTAAATAATTTGTATACAAGTATATATTTTAGAAACTTCTATTGTTATAAAGTTGTTAATTCATAACCTTAGATCAAACGAAATTTTACATAATCTCATATTTTTACATGCTCATTACATCATTACATCTATATATTAGAGTATTAAGTTGACGATCAAATGAAGTTGTAACTGGAAGTGACCTAGATCTAAGATACATTTTACTCATATATATATATATATATATATATATATATATATATATATATATATTCCCATTTCACAACAGAATTTAATTTATGAAATCTTAAATGGAGATTAATATAACTTATATTTCCTCCCTTTCACAATATAGATTAATAATGACTTTCAAAAAAATTCAAAATTTCAATTTTTACAATTTAAAATCAACATGAATCACTTTTGTTTTTGAAAATATTAAATCTTGTAAATAATAATACACTTTAATAACTTTATAATATTTATAATTGTATTGCTAAAGATAGAAGGACTAGTATCCATTTTAAATTTACAAATATCTAAAATAAACTTTTAAAAAATCAACATTAATGTTAAATTGAAGAAGCATAATTATAAGCAACTTTTTAGTAATACATTTTATATAGTGTACAATAAATATAATTTATTTAACTAAACTTAAATCATTTATATTATTTTAATTTTAAAATTTCATAAATTTAAACTTCTAAAGTAAACATGTGAGTTGAAGGAATTATAATTTACCATTTTGTCTTCGTCGTCCCATATTAAATCCGTACAGCTTTAATTCGGATATATATAAAGACAAATGAAGTATGAAGATTAATGCCAAAAGAAAAAGAAGAAACTATTAGCAAAGGTCGAAAAAATTGAATTAGTCTGTACATATATAGGAATAGGTGTTCAGAAAAGTTGAACAGGGCCAACTTTTTTATCAACAAAGGTAGAAAGATTTTATTCAAAAAATTACTTTATATTTCAAGTTAAAAAAGGATGTTCAAATCTACATAAATCAAGATGTTCATATCCAAATGTCATTTAAAGATAGATAAAGTATACGACGCAGAAGGAAGTATGCAGACGAACTTGAATTTGGCCCAAATTGCCTTTTCCTCTCTCACTTCAAGAATTATAGGCCACAATGGACTAAATAGAGAAATTTTGAGTCATGGTGCAGTTATAAGGGTAAAAATGTACATATACACTATAGCTAACGGAGTAGAGACGGAAAATGAATTTTCACTTGACCTCAATACTATATGTGTTTATGTTTCCACTTATGAAACTGAAGTGGTCATGTGCAAAGACGTGTGAACCTCAGGTAGTTAAGTGAAATTTACCCATAAGAAAATTATTCCAAAATATTAAGAACTAGTTGTGTCCCGTGCCTCCGGCACTATATGAACGATGGAATTTATTTCAAACTCTGGACGGCCCAGATAATTTTATTAGGGTGAACGAAAAATTCAAAATTAGTTATATTTTGTTAAATAGATATAAATATGTAAAAGGATTAAATATATTTTATATAATATTTTAAAATTGAATTATTTACTTATATTTTTCATAAATCATTTTCTATTTCTATATTTCAAATTTTAAACAACCTTTGGGGTGGGGGTGGGGGGTGGAGGTGGATGTGGGGGTGGGGGTGGGGGTGGAGGTGGGGGTGGAGGTGGGGGGGTGGCGGGGTGGAATGGTATAGCATGGGAATATATATAATGGTATAGCATGAGAATGATATATAATGGTATTGCATAGGTGGAATGTTTTGAAGGGTTAGATTTATCCCAATTTTTTGACGGTCCCGATCTAGTAATAGGTTTAAGCGGGAAGTTAAGTATTTTCAAAATCAGTTCTATTTTGTATAGATAGATGGTTCAACCTTCAAAAATCCATTATGGAACCCCAAATAAAACATATTGTAATTGGAGAAGTCATACCCTCACTATCACGAGAAACTTCAGCAAAGCACACATCACCAGCTTTTCGCATGTGATCCTGAAATAATTTTGCACAAAAAAATTACTACCATGGCTGCACGTGCAAACCAGAAATTCAGAATGCACTTGGGTAACATAATGCCCTTTACCTTCAAATCTTGCCATGAAGCTGAAGATGGAAGCCCACGAACAATAACTGTGATGCATAAAAACAAAACCACATAAGTACACCAAAATAATTATTTTTTGGTAACTAACACACCCGAGTAACACCTAAAATAAATGTGGATTTAAAAATATAGAGATGGCAGAAAGAGAACACTCAGACGTAGTTATATATGTATATATAAGTTAACAATAATAGGCACACCTCGAAACTCTGAGTGACGTGAAATACCAAAACGACCCCCGCCACCACCAGCACTACCGCCACCATAGCCACCACGACGATCACTTGAAGAAGATGGCCCTCTACCACCATGTGCCAGCTCAACCTGATTATTAAGGGGTATATGAGAATAAATTAAATAAAGGCAAAACAATGGTGTGCAAGTGGAAAGGAGATAGGAATTATTGTTACCCTCAATCTACACCCATCAAAATCATAGCCATCTCGACCCCTGATTGCATCTTCTGCATCCCGAGAATTCTCAAACTACAAATTGATTTATATGGAATCGCCAGACGTGTTAGTCGTCATCTCACAGAACCAAACAAATCCAAATCTCAAGTCCAATGCCAAAAAAAATAATAAAAAGAATTGTACCTCTACAAAACAATAACAAGGAGGACGAGGCGGAACCTTCAATTCAATATCCAATATACGTCCATACTGTAAGATGGCAAATGACTTCGAGGTTAGCAAACATCTCTTCCAGCTTTTAGAGTGGAGTGATTCAAGAATTTGTATTCAAATAAAATACATCAAAAGAGCTTGAGTTCACCATAATATATGATGAGCATATCCTAAGAAGGTAACAGAATAATTTAGCTGACTTTTTGCATGGTAACACCCTAATTTTAGGAGAAGTAATGGGTTCTAGAAGCCCTGTTCATAATTAATGGAATAGAATTCTAAATTTACCTTGTTGGAAGAGGCTACTTTTACCCATCCTGAATTGAGATGGCAGCTGTGTTACTAAAGCACATCCCCTAGAGAGCTAGTCCTAGGAGGAGGATTAAAGAGTAATATCGAATAACAATCTTGTGCACCTTGTTCAGGGAACTTGCATAATGGCCAGATAATTTTTTTTGAATCAATATTATAGAATGAGTTGAGATATTAACCCTATCATTTAAAAATTAAGTAGTGCTCATCTTACTTAGACTTGCTCTCCACTGATAGTCTCTATTAATTATATTCATTTTACTAACAATAATTCCATCGTCTCTAAAATCAAAACAAGTTTATATGCTGTAGCTTTCTAACGTTGAAGGATAGATGATACATAAATCAGTAAACAAACATTTAAAAAGTGATGAAGCAGGGAGAATTATAAAAACACTGAGCTTGAAGAATTGCTAAAGGGTAGAGAAATTGTGTTCTATGCTGGGTGCTTCACCAGACTGGATACTTGTTTCATTTTAGATAAAACACAACTAGATAACAAATTACAAGGTTAAATACTAGAATGGACGTGTGGTATCATATATTCAACATAGAATCTAAATCATTGCAAACCTTGAAGAATGGGTATAACCAGCATAAATAAAAAGATTAAGACATACTCAAAACAAACCTTGTAGAATAGATCTTCAACTTCATATTCTCTTATGTCCAAGGGAAGGTTCCCAACATAAATAGTGCGAGAAAAACGGCCACTCATTTTCACTTCCGTATAGTACTTAACAAATTTGACTCAAAAACTGCATGCAGAATACAAAATATTATAAATGAAACACAATGTAACACATATTACAGAAGTAGAAAGGCAACTCATTATACTCTGTTATACATATCTCATCACATATACTCAAATTTACAATATAACATAATAAAAAAAAAACTATGAAGCAAACCAAGAGAGCAATCCTCGAGGTGAGCGGTGCTCCACAAGATCCATTGCTCATATGCTCCAAGATGCTCCACTGTTATAATTTATTTGAAATAAAAATTGGTTTCCTCATCCTCTCTAAAATTTTGCGGATGAATAGATCTTCTGAGAGTAAGCAAGAACCTCCAATTATATATAAAATACCCACAACTCCACCCTGATTTCTCCCAATCCCCATTTACATCCCTATGTATGATTCCAAAGCTCATACTTGTCCAAGCGCTTGACATGTATCAAAAACAAAGCATCTGCGTCATGAGATGATGTGAGATTGCCATATATTTACTGAAGAAAATTACCTTGGAAACTAAATAATACATCCCCAGTGTTCTGAATTTTTTATGAGATATCTAATTCAAATTTTCTTTCTGATCAGGTAAGCACGGGGCTGTATTTGAGCACATACGTAGCAATGTACTAAGGTTTACATTGAACAGTTCTCTCAAGGAAAATATGATTAAAAAAATTGGTACATAGTCTAAAAAATAAAACCACATAGCTCCCCATTATCTGTCTAACAGCCAGAACTTAGAGCCATAGAACAATAAGTTTCAGCCCCAAAAATCAGCTTATTAGCTTACAAGCTCTGAGCAAGTAGATGAAGTGTGGAAATCCAAGGTTATTAACAGCTTAGTTTTGGGTTGGAAATTTCAAAATCTTGGTAGCTTCATAGCCCCAAAGTGACCAATGCAATTTAGTAGTGAGTTGTAACTTGTAAGTAACCCCAAAAACAACGAAACAAAAAAACAGGAGCTCGTAGAAGTATTAAAAACAAAACAAAACAAAAAACTAATCATCTTGGTTTGTCAAGAGCCCCTCACTAGACCTCTTCCTGTCTCTTTCACCTGCAATTGCACTTATATAAACTACATGAATATAACAATGTGATATAAACGTTGGTAACTTTATATTACCACAACTCATTCAATAAAAGCCCCCAAATAAAGATTGAAGGTTCGCTTCAAAATCGAAAACTGGACAACACATAATCAAAAATCCGAAGATAAACACATTACAAAATTTCCAAACACAAACATAATCACGAATGTTGATTGGTCGACAATACCAGAACTGAGATGCACCTTCCTCGGACTGTCTACACCGAATATCCAAACTAGGGTTTTCTCTTTCTCCCAATCTCCCTTTGCATATAGATATAAAATTAGACAGCAAGATGCAATTCTAATCTAATACACAGCACAGAATCGAGAGTGTTACCTTATTCTTCAAGATTTGATGAATCCCAGAGCCGAATAGAAAGAGATTGTTCTAAACTTTTCTCTCTACTTATATTGAGTGAAGTGTTAAATCGGTCAGGGGTTCTTTGATGTTGGGTGATTCGTGATTTAGGGCTTTTTAAACGGACGGTATAGATCTTTTCGTTCTAAAATATGAATTCACTTTGTTGAGGTGTCGCAGTCGTATTTTCTTGTGCGTGTTCATCGAGCTATAACGGTGTAAACGAGTCTTAACTCCAATTCAAATTGAATTTAAAAATTCTTTCTCAATTTTCACGCAATTTAAATATTTATTATTTAAATTCGATATTATTCGAATTAAATTATAATCAAATTACTCGTGAGTTTTAAATTTAAGTTCGAATTCAAATTTTTACATGATAATTAATTTTATAATAAATATAATTATAAATTGAATCTATTATTTTACTTATAAACAAAAAAATATATTTATTATTATATTTTACAAATATAAAATCACAGTTAAAATTAAAAACAAAACAAAATAATAATAACTAATTATTTAAATTTGTATATATTATAAGAGAATGTATCGAGTATCTAATTGAATCTGTATCAATCGAGTAATCGAGTATTTATCGAATCACAATAAAAAATTCGAGTAGTTTGAATCTTAAACGAGTCGAGTATAATCTTTTTCAGATTCTACTTATTAATTTATTAGAATTATTATTAATGCTCATATCTAGATCATATTATTAACGGATCCGAGTCTCGGTCATATATTTTTCGAGTTGAGTCTAAATCGAGCTAGAATCGAGCCTGAACTGTTTGACTCGTTTATATCCTTAATCAAACATATACATTAAATAAATATTTTGTTTAGTAAATTTCTTTTAGATCCTCACATTTTTTATTTGTAACAAAAACTTTGTAATTTTGGAAATATGTCCTCAAACCTTCTCATAAATCCTCTTAATTCTTTTATTTTTAAAATAATTTTTGGGTTAATTGATGTTTTAGTTATTGTATTATGGGTCTATTTTCATTGTAGTTATTGATTTTTTTGTTACAAACACATTATTATACTAAAAAAAGGTTACAAATGGTCGTTGTTTAACATTTCGCCCAAAAAAGTGAACGGAAGTACTGACTAGACTAACGTTTAATCGGTGTTAATTATGTGGCAGGTAACGTGAATCGTGTTAATTAAGTGACCAAAAATTCATTAATTTTCACTTTGATCACTGAATTTTTTTATTTCATTCTCATTATTGAAGTACCGAAAATATTACAAATTAATAATATTATTACAAAATATTAAAGCATGAATGAAGATAAAGTACAACATACCTAATTTAAATCCATAAATTTTTCAAAATCATATTTAATTTGGAACCTTCTAAACACCAAACAAAACTATAAAATAAATGAGAAACTTGGCTCAATAAACCCTCTCGGGGTTTGCCAACTATTGCAAAAATCGATTTAATATTAACTATTTCACTCTCATTTAGAAGTGAAACAAGTAATTTTGGACGTCGTCGTCGTCAATTTGTTGCTTTTATTTACTTTATTTTTTTCCCGACGAGTATACAGAGGTATAAAAGAGACCTATTTTTTAAACTAGACAGAAGATGAGAGATTACAGTCCCAACTTGGTCTACGGTGAAATAGAGAGTTGATGTACATAATGTGTAGAACATCATTTTTTCCAATAAGTGTGTTGTTCGTGGTTAGAAGATAAAGATGAACTTTGATTTTTAATTGTTTTTGTTTCTTTAATTTATGTTCCTTTTTTTCTTAAATCTTTAATTATCTTTTTAAAATATTACGGAGTATTAAAACAATTAGTCTGTCTTTATCTTTTTCCTTTTATTCTAGGTGATCATTTTATTTTATTTCTACAAGTTGACCCACACATATTACATCGTTAGAATATTTCACATCTATATGTCAAATGTTTGTCAAGTAAGCTTTTTGTTAATATTTTGAACGTGAAATTATAAAATCACTAATTTGTAATATTTTTTGTACTTAGATAATGAGAATGTAAAAAAAAATCAATAACCAAAATAAAAATCGACCCATAGTACAACGACCAAAACATCAATTAACTTGTTTCACACCACTTGTCACATAATTAACACATTTTTATCGTTAGCCTAGTCAACACTTTCGTTCACTTTTTTGACAGAATGTTAAGCATGATCATTTTGTAATTTTTTTTATTATAGTAATAATGTATTTGTAACAAAAAAAGATTTGATAACCAAAATTAAAATTGATCTCTAGTACAGCAACTGAAACATCAATTAACCCCATAATATTTATTTTATCCTCATGTTAATCATATTATTTAAATTATTATAAATATTAATAACTAAATTAATTAAAGGTGTGTTTAAATTTTATAACACAGGCGTTGTGTGCAAATTTTAATACATATTTATAAATGTGGTAATTTCTATAGTTGTTATTACGCTGTTTTATTACATATTTATAAATGTTCGTATCCAAATGATCAAAAAATATATGATAATCTTATATTACCTTGTATTAGTCATATTAAGATTTTCTTTTTGATAGATCCTTCATATTTTCTTATGAACATAAATGTCCTTGTTTATCACATAATTACAACATTTTTTAATATAGATGTTTATATATTATTGTTGTTGTTAATTTAATTTTAATTTGTCGATGTCTTTAATTTAATTAAATGAGCTCATTGTCCATGCAATGCATGTGGTGGTGTTTATTGTTTAATATTATAAATTTAGTTTATTGGTGTGCTTAATTGACTTACTTAATTTTCTGTACTTCATTATTTTTTAAACATATTAAAAAAATTAATACTGTTTATTAAATAATATTGAATATTTTAATTAAGTAGTTGGATAGTATTATGTTGAAGTGCAGTTGACAATAACTCTTTGAGTACAATGTTTAAGATCGTAGAGCGTCTTTCTACTTGTAGAGCAATCAGTCGTAAAGCATAACGTAGAGATAAAAAAGGTTGAGTAAGATTAAGACTACGTTTCTCATCAAATACTATATTTGTAGAGCAAGTAAATAAGGGTGGGCATTTTTTCGGGTTTTTTGGTTTTTAGGCTAACTAAACGTGTTTGAATTGGCCGGTTCGAGACAAAACAAAACCGATTCGGTATCGGTATACCAATTATTCGGTACCAGGTTCGGAAATGACCTTTGGAGGTTTGGTACATACCGTATCGAATCGATTATACCGGTTATATTCCGAAAATAGGCAAATAGCTCTCTTTTTTCTTTTTCTTTTCAAGAAATAAGCAAATAGCTCTCTCTCTCTTTTAATCTAATTGCACCTTTAATCATCAGAGAGTATACAAATATGGAGAGAGGGGGAGATAATTAAAGGATTTAATTTATGTGACGCCCCCAAAATAGGTATACATCACCCATCCTGAGTCGCCACTTTCATGGTACATAAAACAAATACAAACTAACTTATACAACATGAGCTGGGAGTTTTAAATACGCATATTGTCATCTAGACAGTATACAAACTCAATGGAGTCCTCATTACATTTATTGTCACACTATTTAACAGAATAGTGAGGACTACTAGCTAATGCTATCATCTGGATCGTCACTCCGTTCCCCGACTAGTCCCAGCTACGTTCTCATTTTCCTGAAGAGAACAGTGAAAGAAAGGGTGAGCTCAACTAGCCCAGTAAAAAATATTATGACTAAGATAATGAAGAATAAATTATTTTTAACCTTCAACAATGTTAAACTGATACAATATAACAAATATCAAGTTTAACTGCAGCGAAATAAGCAATCCATTAGAAGAGTCAAGTAGAGAATAAAATATATTATCTTCTATGATTTAAAAGTCCATCGTTGATATTTTATTCCTGTAATACTCATCAACAGTTCTTTGTTATACTTAAGACAAATAGAACTTTCAACACTTGTCTTCACCTGAACCACTAAAGATGTTAGTTAAATTCACAATTCATATTTATAATAATGTGAATTAATAGTTCCTTCTTGCCACAAAGGTTTAATAGAACGTTTACTCAATATCCTTACCCCAAAGGCTGAAGATATTCAAATGTAATAACAATGAACATACCAATCAGTTGTCTATCTTCGCACTACGGGCCAAAGATATTCAACTATAAAACCAATGGTCATGATCATACCAATCAATTGCCTTTCAGTGCACTACGGCCAAAGACATTCAACTGTTAGCTAATGGTCGTGATCCTGCCAATCACATCATTAAATTATCCATGCACTACGGCCAAGGATATTCGTTAGTATCACTAGTGGTCATGATCATGTCATACACATGTCCATCTTCGCACTACGGATCAAAGCAATCAAACAACAAATCATCTTTGTACTACAAGCCAAAGATATTCAATAACATATCATCTTGGCACTACAAGCCAAAAATATTCAACAACATATCATCTTTGCACTACAGGCCAAAGACATAAATGTAAAACCAATAACCAACAGTATAATAAATAATGGAAGAACAACAGACTTCACCAGGTATACGGCAATCCGCGTATACAGGTTATTCCAACAGAATAATAAAGAATTGAATAATAGAAGAATTTCACCATGTATGTGATACTTCGCATAAACAGGTTATTCCAACATAATAATAAAGAATAGAATAACAATAGCTATATTCATGAATACGAAAGAAATAATACTTCTTACTATAATAATAATAATATCCCTTACGAATATTGAACGAAAATAATATTTCTTACGAATATTAAATGAAAATAATATTATTTACGAATATTAAACAAATATAATGAATATTGAACGATAATAATATTCATATGAATATGAAAAATAATTTCTCTTCAAAATAAAAAAAAATAATAATCCTTACTTTTGAAAGAAGAGTACTCCGACTAGTAGGGCGAGGATATACTCGAAGAAAATTTATACTACGCTCAAAGCTTTTTTAAACTCTAAAGAAATACGCTCAAGATTATAGAAGGAGAATTCTCTGAACTTCTAGTGTGATTTCAATTCTAACTAAGCTTCCTATTTATAGGAAATGGACTGCATAGTAACCAATCCTACGAACGGTCCAGATTGATTTACTTTAATCGGACGGTCCATATTTAAAGTAAAATCTTTTAAATAAAATATAATATATTTTAATTATTGCCTAATAAAACAAACAACTTTATAAAAGTATTTTATTTTATATAAAAAGATTTTACTATGCAAAATACTATGCAATACTATGCATAATAAAATATAATATATACTATTTATAGAATAACTTTAATAAAGTATTCTATTTTATATAAAAAGATTTTACTATGCAAAACACTATGTACAATCTCAGTGATGACTTTTGATACACTTTCAGTTGCTTTGGGAGCAACACCATTTTCCTTCCTTCTTCTTTCTGAAAGGGTTTCAGCACGTTGGGTCAGCTCCAGCTCGTATGTCAGGAGATTGCCATACAGTTGTTGAACTGTCATCTCGTTAAGATTTTTTGATTCTCTTATTGCAGTGGTCTTGGTATCCCACTTGCTCGGTAGGGCTCTCATGAACTTTATGGTCAGATCTTTGTTAGGATAGATCTTTTCATATGCTCGTAGAGAGTTGAGCAGAATGTTGAATCTTTTATAAGTGGCAGTTACATTTTCGCCTTGCACATGAGCAAACATCTCGTACTGCTGTGTTAGAAGAGACTGTTTGTTCTCTCTAACTTCTTCAGTTCCTTCGTGCATGATCAACAGTGTTTCCCAGACTTCCTTGGCTGTTTTGCAGTTTACAACATTGTCAAACAGATCATCCTCCAAGGATTGGAACAGGACGTTCTTAGCCTTTTTGTCAAGTTGGACGGATTTCTTCTCTGTGTCTGTCTATTCTTCTTTCACTTTGATTTGTATTTTGTTTGGCTCGTCAATGGTTGGTGCAAGCTTTATTGGTATATAGGGCCCATTAAGAACAACCTCAAATAGATCTTCATCTATTAAGTCCATGTAAGCTTGCATTCTAACTTTCCAGTTAGCAACTTTATCCTTGTTGCACATTGGTGGCTTGCTGCCTCCCTCGGTCCTGGATTCGCTTGGTACGAGTGCCATTTGGATATACTAAAGTGTGTAAGCTGTAAAATAGAACATGCTTTGATACCAATTGTTACTTCTTAGTAGGCACAAGTTATCTAGAAGGGAGGTTGAATAGATATTTGAAAATCTTTTATATTTTAAACTTGTTCTTAGATAGTGATTAAAACTTAGCGGAATTAGTATTTGTTTTAATCTTCTTAACCAAGCAATGGAGTTATGAGTGAGTAAGGCAATTATAGCAGATATAACAGTTATAGCAGATATAGATGACACAGTTATTTTTAAGTGGTTCAGAACACTCAAAGCTCCTAGTCCACTCTTCTACTCAGCGAGTAGGATATCCACTAAGGATGTATTTTACAATCTTTTGAATCACACAGATTCCTTCTAGACCAGCAGTCTAGGAACTTCTCTAGTTCACTCTTGAACTCTTCAAGTCCTGCAGACTTGGCTTTCTTACAGTTCACTATGAACTCTTCAAGTCCAGCAGACTTGGTACTTTTCTTCAGTTAATTGAAGGTTGTTGTTGTTGCGTTTTGAAGGTTGCTACTCAGTTTGCTGTGTAAGCACTGGTTCGTTAAGAACTGAGTAGCTGAGCAAGCTATTCAATATCTCAGATCGTAGAGATGAGCCTTAGAGAATTCTTCACGTTGAATGTTTGATTGCTTGCTTGTTTTTCTCTCTCATCTGTCTGATCTGTATATATGTGATGTTGAAAACTATCCGTTGGATCCATCCGTTGTGGCATTAAATGCTTCTGAACTTTCTGTGTTGCGATGGAGACATTTCTGCACATCTCTGAATTCTGTATTCTGGCTCACTGACACTGCATGCTGCTTTCTCACCTACCACCTGAAAAGGTGTTTTGTCCCTCTTATCCATAGTACTATCCTTAGCTTCTTCAATACGCTTCTTTGTTGCATACTAAGGATATTTCATATATTCTGGGACTGATGAACAATGCAGCATATGGGATCCATTCCTCGTATGTTGAATTAACAACTCATGAGGCTTGACGTTTTCTGACACGAGACAGATGATGTTATACGATTGGATCGTGATGTTCTACGGTTAAGATCGTAGTGGCTTTGACTTGCATACTACGATACTATCAGTCGAGAACACTACGATTTCTCTTAAACTTTCATGCACTACGATCTTCTCTTTCTCGTGTTGTTGACTCTACGTTCCCGAGAGCACACTACGATCGTTGACTTATAAACTTCACGTTTCCTTCAGTACACTACGATCGTGGAGTTAACTTGGTGAACGTTGGGACCACTCTACGATTTCCGAAGAGTCCCCTTTCAAGGTAGGCACACTACGATCTTCAGGCTCTACGTTTTCTGCCTTGACTTCTGCAATGTTGATCAGATTGATGCACTACGATTTCTTCAAGACTAATCTATTACATCTCAAGATCAACATAACAGTTTTGATCTTTCTATTTATACATTCTAGAACAGAATAATACACGTTGAAAGCTTAGATCAACCTAACAATTTTGATCTATCACTAAGTCCTTGTACATATATTCTTTAAAAGACCTTACAAATAATCATGAACACATGCATTAAAACATCAAATCATAATATGCATTCTCCCAACATATTACATTTTAGAAATTAGTATAAGGGTAGTGTTGGTATTTTAGTTTGTAAGCTAAGTGTTCAACAAATTTATTTCCAACTTAGGAAGTAAATTTTTGAGAGGAATTTTTTTTATTTTCTCAAAAAACTCACAAACAAATAATTTTTATTCACCTCCCTAAATTTATTTTTTCTCCTTTTTTTTGTTTATCTCCATTTTAAAATTCACAAACACAGTGGTAACAACAACCCCTTTTAAAGTCAATTAATAGGTATGTACTTGAAGCATGTAAATAGGTTAGTCCTCTTCTTGCATTGTACACCGCTTATATATTCATATTCACATCTGTTCATTTATGTCTACTTAATTTTTTCATTTTTTTAAAAATCTTTATCTGTTTATTTATAATATAAAGGGAGAGGATTGTGAAACGGTCTCTTTTTGGAAAAGCTGTTTAATAGTTTATGATTTATTTTACTGTTATTATCTAGTTACTTTTTTTATCTATTAATTTCTCTCATGTATATTATCTACCAAATTAATTTGATAGTTTTTAACTTGCACGCACAAAACACAATGTGTGCCAAAGGAGGACTAGTACAAAGATGAAATCTCGAGCTATGACCTGATCATTAAAATTTGTAAATGTATTTTTGATATTTCTACGTAGTCATCTCTCTCTCATATCAACATACAATGGCACGTAAAAATAATAATCCATTTGTACTAATTTGCATAGAGCTATTGCACTACTGCAAAACTTAAAACGTGTACGGTGTTGTGCCAAAGTCGCCCAAGTCAAGTGTTTTTAGCTAAGCCTGTTTTTATGTAGTAAATTATTTGCACATGGTCATTAATGTGCTAAGATTTGGACCCACATATAAACTACTCCAGTAATTTACTATTGAGATATAAATATAAAATGAATACATTCTAAAATTAATAAATTTTAATAGGGTATTTTCAGGGTAAGGAGCTAGGAGTATATTGGAAAACAAAATGACTAGTCAACACTCGGACATAAGTAAGAGTTCAGAAAATGATATTTTTATATGAAATTGTCGTTATAACGACTTTTTTTTATATGTAAAAATATAAAAAAATATTATAAAAATATCAATTTTCTTATATAGGGGATGGCTATTCAAACTTTCAGAAATAATTGTCATACTTTCCGCTTGACAGGTGGAGTCTGCAGTATACATGTGAGTATTATGTGAACTTTTTTTTATGTAATGGTAATATTATTTATAAACAAATTACTACTAAAAAATATAAATAAAGAATGTGATTGAAGTATTTTATAGTCTTAATTTCCAGGTTAGGTATATAATTGCTACTCTTATCAATTTTCATTTGTGGTACACCTCATACTCTCCTACACGTGGCAACTCCACGTGACGGTTACGACCACGCGTACGATAAATACATAAACTCTTACATCAACCATAACTTCAGCCCTTTATTTATTTAATTATTATTATTATAATTTTGGTTTTTCTATCAACAGCAATTTTATCTTCTCTCACTTTTGTTTTGTCCGACAAAGAAAAAGTTATTATTCTCAAGTACAATTGGGATAATCTATACCAATATTCCCTTCTCTCCATCATTAATTATGTTTAAATTTATTTAGATAAACCTAAATGTCCAAGAAACTTTTTTTTTTCTCGATCAATTTAAGAGAGGAAGAAACTACTTGGATCACATTCAAATTTTTTTGCTACATGAATAAAATTATACGATAACATTACCTAACTAATTATTTGGGTTTGGGTTTAGGTTTGTGAAGTAGTGTAATAAAGATATGATGATATAATTATGAGGATGTTCATTCAATGTTGAATGATATAATTATTTATTTAATTTAAAAGGAAGGGGTGTTGGGTTGGGTCCGTCACTGTTGATGATTTTGGATGTTGTGAAGGTCCAAAAAGTTAAGAGAGTTGCCTAAACGGACGATCCGAAGAACACACCTCATCTCTCTCTCTCTCTCTCTGTGCAGATATTGTAGAAGAAAAACAAAAAGAAGCAAGAAAACTTGGGCTTTTTTTCCTCTTTCTTCTTCGTCTTCATTTCCCAATATCTTAAATCTTTAGAACACGTAATGGACATGATTTAGACTCAATCAGCAGCAGGTACGCCTTCTCCTCATTCTCCTTAGAAATGTAAAAATGATAACATAAAAATCGAATTTTATCTCTCGTTTTTTGAGTCGTTTTTTTATATTGGTAGGATAAAATTTTACAGAAACTAAAATCGGAAGAAGTAATCGATCATGGCAGTTGTGGAGAATGCTGGGCTTGACGTTACTAACCCAGCGAATCGGGCTGAGTCACTCGTGCAAAACAACACCGATCAGTCCAAATTGAATCATTTGAGCAGCAACGGTAACCCTAATTTCCGGTCAAATGATCAGAATAATTTTCACATGGTTGCTAAAAATCAGCAGCAGCAGCAGCAGCAGAAGATTACGACCAGTCATCAGACAAATAGTAACGGTGCTGCTGCTGACCAGATGAGTTTGATTCAGCAGCACAGCCACAGCATCAACGCAAATGGCGTGGCTCATCATCAGATGAACGGTGGGGTGGATGTAAGGAGAGATGGTGGTGATGAAGATGATGGCGGGGAGGGTTTTAAGCAGGAGATGAGGGATTTGGAAGAAATGCTGTCCAAATTGAACCCTATGGCTGAAGAATTTGTACCGCCTTCACTTGCCAATTATAGACCACTGTTACAACACTCTGCTACGGGGGTTCCCCACTTTGGTTATATTACGGACAATAATTATGTAATGAACACTAACTCTCCCGTTGCCAATGGAAATTCCACTAGAAGGGTATGCATAATTTTTGATATTTTTTTATCTTACTTTTGTTCTGCTTATGTTTGTTTCGCAATGAAAAAAATGTTGGTTTTTGTTTAGAATTGAAAGATCTTTATAATTTATTCCAGTGAGATAAAATTGGATCTTATTAGATTTAGTAAGCTTCTCAACTTAGCCGTACTGCCTTAGTTTGTTCGGTTGGATATGTATAGATGGAGACACATAAAAGAAAGTATATTGGACCTCAAGGACTAGCATGTAATGAATTTTATTTTCTGTTCTATGCTCAGAAGAAGATTAGCTGTAGTAATGCAAAGCGAAGGATGAATAGTCGAACCAGCATGGCTCAGAGGGAAGATGTTATAAGGAGGACAGTTTATGTTTCTGACATTGATCATCAGGTAATACATTATTTTGGTTTGTCATTTGTTAATTTCTTGGGTTCTTTTTTAGTATGTTTTGATTGTCAAACAACCTCTGGACTTTTTTTTCTGTTGTTTGGTTTAGGTTACCGAAGAACAACTTGCAGTTCTCTTTATTGGTTGCGGGCAGGTAAGTAATGCGTAATGATCTCATTGGCAGATTCTGTTCATGCTAATGGTAATGGAGGAGTGTCTCGCTGACATTTATCTCATATATTCTATGCTGAAGGTTGTTGATTGTCGTGTCTGTGGTGACCCTAATTCTGTTCTCCGTTTTGCATTTATTGAGTTTACTGATGAGGGTAAGCCGACAAAATTTCCGCTTGACATATACGTGTTAATCAGCTGGGTGGTTACATTGAATTGTCTCTGATATGCATGCAGAAGGTGCAAGGAATGCTTTGAGTCTGGCAGGTACTATGCTTGGTTTTTACCCAGTCAGGGTGCTGCCCTCTAAAACTGCAATTGCACCTGTTAATCCAACTTTTTTGCCACGGGTGAGTAGTTTGGTTCACTATGTTTAACTTCTTGTACCATGAATTTTTCACAACTGAGAACTAAGTCTTAGAAAGTGAACACATTTGAGAGGCATATTTATATTTACGTAATTGCCTTTTACAATGTTCTATAGTCTGAAGATGAAAGGGAGATGTGTGCAAGGACAATTTATTGTACAAATATCGACAAGAAGGTAATATTGGAAATTTATAAACATTCCTCGTATTCAAAAGCAGTGGAAGGGAAATGTTTGACAATCTCTATTTTTATTTGTTCCAGGTTACTCAAGCGGATATCAAACTCTTTTTTGAATCTATTTGTGGAGAGGTTTGTGGCTGCTTATGTAACAAATCTGAAAGTGCTCCTACTTCTTGAATTCATTACTATAAGTTATGGAACGTCTTGTCTGCCATAGGTTCTTCGCTTGAGGTTGCTCGGAGACTATCATCATTCAACTCGTATTGCATTCGTTGAGTTTGTAATGGTAAAGTACACTTAAGCTTTTTACGACGTGCTGCCTGAAATCTTAGTATGATGTATATTGTTCTTTTCTGCACTCTAATACAACAGGAAAGATCTGTATGCTTTAAAATACCTGCAAATATGATATACATTGTTGTTTGGATGAAATTAAATCATGGTTAGGTGAAATATTTAACTCCCAAGTATTTGGTAATCTGTTGACTTGCTTATTTAAAACATGGTAATTTATATAAAGAGCTACAAGCTTAAGCTAGTCCTCAAATATGTGGAGTTGTTGATAGGCTTAGTAAGATTAAGATAACAGTTGATTTGTCTAGTTATAACAGGCTGTAGCATGAATATGTAATTCACATGTTGTACTTTTGAATGTGTAAATCACATGTCTGAACATAGTCTGATAGGCTGTGGGAAATGTTCAAAGTTCAAACATTATTGCAGCTTTACGTTGGTAGTATGTACCTCTGTTTACCAAGCCAAGGTGAGTCATCTTTTGAGCTTTAACAGATTCATTATGAACCCCCATTATCTAAAAGCATTAAGTTGGCTTGAAGTCTTTGCTGTTAGTTGGGTCTGTGAATTAAATGCTTACCAGATATCAAAGTGTTTTGGCCATTTTTTTTTACCAGATACGGAGTTGCTTGCTCCTTGGCAACTTGCCTTGGAGTGGAGTGGAGAGAGGCATTCAGATATCCTTCTCCTGCAACTTTTACTGTGATATGGACAGTATGACTGATTGCTATTTCCTATTTTAAGCATGCACCAAGGAGGAATTATAGCGTGTACATGTGCATTTTCGATGACTTTTGTATTTGTATGGCATGTCACCGAAAATTATGAACTCTCACGTCAATCATTTGGGTCCAGTCACTGGTATCTATATATTGTAAAATGAACCAACATCATTGATGACTTTTTTAACTTTGAATATATTTCATTACAAGTGAGGCTCTTAACCCAACTGTCATGTTTTTTTGGGTCTTTCCATTATATCATCCAAATATCATTATGCAGCTCTTTTGTTCATTGATTGCCTTGCACTGCAGTTTTAGGCGCGAAACCCATTAATATCCTTTTGTTAGATGCAATTCCAACATTTTTAACAGTGGTTCTAAAACATGATGCACCACTCGTGATATCAAACGTTTGTTTTAGTATTAGTAAATATTCGCCAGTGATTTCATCTATGTTGTTCAGTTGCACTCTGTTCTTCACTAGAGATGGTAAACACAATTGATTAACTTTCTTTAAGATGATGAACAATGATGGAAATGGGAACTCTTATCAGCAAAACCTGGAAGGGGCTATTTGATAATTTAATTGTTTCTTGCTAAAATAATTGGTTACCTACATTTGTAATGAATTGGCAACCAACATTTTATAGGTACTTATCCTTGTTGAATATTGAATTTTCATATTCCATAAGTTTTTATTTGTGTTGTCCTGTATTAGTTGTACGCTGTTGTCAGCAGAATAAGTTTTAATGATCGGATTTCTACCCATGTACTTGTAGGCTGAGAGTGCTATTGCAGCACTGAACTGTAGTGGTGCGGTTTTGGGATCACTGCCAATAAGGTTGGTTTTCCTAATTTCGCATCTATATGTTTGTTCCTTGCTTTCTTCTTTTTTCTTATTTTTGTCAATGCAGGGTAAGCCCATCAAAGACACCTGTCCGACCACGTGCTCCACGCCCTGGGATGCACTGAGTCTACCTTGCATTTCCTCTGAACTGATTTTCTGCTGATAAATTATCTATATATACATACATAGATATGGAGATACTTTTAAGGTACTTTGTCCATTGCATCTCAGCCTGGTATCTGCCATCTATAGGGTAATTTATGAAAGTTTGTTTATGATGTAGAGTTGGATGGAATTTTGAGGTGTTAGTTGGCTTAATTTATGTTGCATGTCAAGTTGAATTCTGTAGGCAATGTTCCAAACTACTTTCGAGTGTTTCTAACATGGAAACTCTTGAAAAACTGATTTCATGGGATTCTTCTATTCCACTTGCTTTTGAATGATTAAGTATTTGGATGGTGTCTTTTTATTTTTGGATGTCTCTTGATTTCTTAAACATACATGGCTCGCTCTATATGTTTAACTTACCTGCTGGGATATCCTAAATCCTCTTTTTAATTATCTAGTTGGATAATAGTTATCCTCGTGGTCGAATTTCTCTCTTGATTGTTGTGTTCCTGATTTTGTGGTTACTACTCCCTCCGTTTCTAAAAGATTGTCGTTTAAGGTTTTGGCACATAGATTAAGAAAGTGTCATTTACCAAGTAAAATTTGTTTGAAATTCTATCATTATCCCTTTATGAGAAATTGAAAACTATTAATACAAGGGAGATAATTTATTGGGACAATGAGAGAAGGTAGGGGTAATATAGGAAAATAAATAATGTATTCTTCTCGAAAGTTGTAAACGACAAATTTTTTGGAATAAATTTTTTCTTCTAAAACGACAAAGGAACGGAAGGAGTATTTTATGTTATTTCAATCCGAGCTCTCTTGTAAGTTGAAATTTTATATTGTTTACTCTTGAATCTTGGGAACTTAAATATCGAAACTTGTCAGTGGGCTTCTTTCTTGTTTGTTTAAATTTTCTTTAGGGGTGAAGATGTGACGAACGATATTTTTGTAATTTAATTTTAATATTTATTGAATTAAATAAATATTTTTTGATGATTTAATTATTAGATTAAATAATTAATGGATGCAATTGTGATAGATTAATTTAATTATATGTGTTACATTTATTAAATTAATGCAGAGAATAATTATTATTCAAATATATAATTATGTGAGCTTATTGAATTAAATGAAATATTTAATTAAGCATGATGTTATTTAATTAATTTAATTATTAATTAGAGATGTAATAAATTAACATTATTTATTAATGAGAAATTTAATTATGTGAATTTATGAGAAATTATTATATTTTATTTAAAGTTAATTAAATAAGATATTTGATTTATTGTGCAAATGGGTGTGATATGATTTAAACTATATGATAAATGAGTTTATTAAATTAATTGGGTATAAACCTTTAAGGCTAGCCAAATGAGGCCTTAAGGGGAGTTGAGAGCAGTTAAACCACGTATGGAGCAACTGACCTCAACTCTGCGCATAAAGGTTCAGCTGATATTCTACGTATTCTCCTTTTATTATATTTGCTAAGTCTAGAAAACATAAGAGAGAGAATTCATAGAGAAAAGTTAAGATTTTTGAGTGTGTGATTGAAGAAGAGTTTAAATTCATTGTTTAACATTACACTCTACGCTCTGGGTAATTTCTCCAAACTCAATTTCTAATTCACGTCATTAGATTTTATAAAAATGGTTTTCATATATTTTGTAAAATCTCTGTAATTGAAAAAGGGTTTGATTATGAGTTTATATAGGGGTTAAGATATATCAAATCGTATTTGATTATATATATATATTATGTGAATTATCATGTCATCAGTTTCATAATACTATGAATTGCTATTTCAAAAATTTACAGAGTATGGATTTTGGCCTTATGGCCTTATACTGGATATTTTATATATTGATCGTATATTATCCCTAAATTTTACACTCATATATTATTATGCATGTTGATACGAAGAGACCAAGCCTTAAACGAACGGATTCGGTGTTATAACGAATCTGTAGTGTTAAATTTTATGTTTTTGTTCAAAATCTTCAAGAACATCAAGAATAGTACAATTTGCATAATTTAATTATGTGATTATGTGTTTAAATGGTTAAAGTCGTTATATAAATGTTGGGTTATGTTTATGCATGAATTACACTATATGGGTACGTCTAATTTCGAGTAGAAAATAAGAAATTGGAAGAAATTGGCATGTTCTGCGATTTTTTGCGAACTGCCATTTCTGTATTTGGTACGTCGCGCCGCAGCGCCGGCTACCTGTCTATTTCCCGCGCCGCAGTGCCACCGCGCCACCGCGCCAAGTCTCGAGCCGCAGCGTCGAGAGTCCGGCCGCAGCTCCACCGCGCCGCAACGCGAAGACTAAGTACAAAAGTGGCGCCGCATCGCCACTCTGCAGAATGTCCAGAAATAAAATATTTTTAATATTCAAGTCTAGCAACGTGATAACAACTTGATTTAACAAACATAAAACTATGTTATAAGTATAATGAGATGTTAAAATAAATATTTAACATGTAAATAACATAATTACATGTGGATTGAATTATGGATTACATAATTAGCTTGTTATTCATGATGTGTAAATTATGTGACAAAGTGGTAATTTGACTAAGTGTAGTCAATATTCGAATTAGACAAGAGAATGAGTTTATGATGATTAGTTAAGTTATAATTAACCGGTATTGTGAATGTGAATAGTATGTAGGATTAAATTCAAAGAACGTGCTTAGTTAAAGTGTAATCTACGTACGAGGCAAGTTTTCTAATCTCACTTGTCATTATTGTTCAAGTTTACTATTTACCTCGAGTAAATTATCATTGCTATTATTCAAGTTCAAAGGTTATATTAAAGATTGATTATCTTTTTAAAGCATGATTCAGTTATACAATAATTGTCCTATTGTATACTTCTTGAGATTATTATTCAATTTGAATATCATTATTATTGAACCTTATTAGACTAGCGAACCCTTATTGATTCGACTAGTCCATAGTTGATGAGCGTTCTAAATTTCAGAACCCTTGATGAATTATCCAAACCAAACTTCCTTTGGTGCGGACTCGAATGTCAAACTGAGATGAACAACCCTGTAAAGGGATTTACTTATGCGTTAGCGTTAAAATATTGTGCACAGTATGGTACTAAGGGCTGATCCCCCTAAGTACGAGTAGAAAGGTCCATAGTCTTATGACTGTTAAAGGTTTCAAGTATAACCCTTGATAACCTAGGACATAGTTCAAGGTCTTATGACCCTCAGAAATCTTTTGATTCTTGTTATTCATTCTTGATTCAAAAGTTGAGCTTTTATTCAGATGTCTTTGATTTACTCGCATGTTATTATACTGTTATTTCATTGTTATACTTGTGGGCAATAGTGCTCACTCTTGCTTAATAATAACATTGCAGTTAAGAACGAAAGTACCGATGAACCTTTCACTAGTAAAGGCAAGGGCAAAGTTAGCAAATGATGAAGACTTGTCATTTTATTTGATGATGTATTTATGTTAGACTTGAGTTAATGATGTTGTTTAAGACTTGTTATTTATATTTCCGCACAGATGTTTAAGGTTAGTTAAACCTGGGATGATGTTTATTATTCGGATGTTGTAACCCCATAAGGGGAATATTTTATTTCTATCTATTGCATGGTTTGCATTTTATTATGGGTAGATAGATAGATGATATTTGTACAGTGAACACTAAATTCCGTGAAATTGAAGTATCCGGATTTGGGGGTGTCACAGAAGAAATCAGTTTTGTCCAAACCCAAATATTTTTCATTTTTTATTTCTTCTTGAATAAGATTGCAGAAAGTTTTAGGGTCCAACAAAGAGGAGTCTTAGGGGGTGTTTGATAAAAATTGAATGAATCTGAATCTGAATGAGCTGAATCTGAATCTGAATCTGAATGAGCTGAATCTGAATAAAAAAAACTGTTTGATAACTGACATATCTTAAAGATCTGAATGACATATTTTTAATATTTTACCCCTTTGAAAAAATTCAAAGTTGTTGTAAATTTATTTACTATTACATAATATAATAGTTAATATTTTTTTTATTATTTTTTATTATTTTTATTATTTTTTTTTACTTCATTCAGTCAACCATTCAGACCAAAAATTTGGACTTAACCATTCAGCCAACGCATCTGACCGATTCAGCCATTCAGACGATTTTTTTTCAAAACAAACGCACTTAATGATTCAGTCACTTACCGATTCAGCCATTCAGACCCATTAAGTTCTAAACAAACAGCCCCTTAGGAAGGGATAACTAATCCATTTGCATAAGGAGCAAGTGTTTAGAGACGGAAAAGTAGAAGAAAACTGGAATTGTCAGGTTAGGGTCAGCCACTGAGAACTAACACTCTGTTTCTGAAAGAAAAGAATAGAAAACTTAAATTAGAACAGAAAAGAAAAGAATAGAAAATTTAAAATTTTTGTTTGTGTTGTTTTTGAATTTTTAATAGAAAAGAATAGAAAATTTAAATGGAGGACATGAGATAATTTAAAATTTATTATATTAAAAGTTGAGGATAATATGAGAATTAAAAAAATATTACTTATTCCAATTTTTTTCTCGTCCAAATCAGGCCAATTTTGGACGGAAAATTTTGGCAGAAAAAGTGGTCAAATTTTCTATCCATTTCTTTTCTTTTCAGTTTATTAAAAAATTAGAAATATAAGAATTGAAAAGAAAGCTTAAATTTGCCGTCTATTTTTTTTTCTCTGTCCATTTTAAAACTCGGAAACAGAGCGTGAAGGTGAAATCTTTGGGAGGCAAAATCAAATATTGGATTTTGGAAACGTAAAAGCGGTCTTAACTGAGTAATACTCCAGATTGTAATGGGCCGTCAAGTAATTTGCTGGAAGAAACCAACCCTACAGCTAAATCATGTGGCTAGCCCATTTCAAGTAATACTAATATTTGCAAAGAAGAAAAGAAAAAGAGTTATTTATTATTATTGATAATAATAATAATAATAATAATAATAATAATAATAATAATAATAATAATAATAATGCTATCAAAATATAACGTCACAATTTTAAAATCTTGGATAAACATGCAAGAAAAATAATAATTCTTAATTTTGCAAAACTGAAGGAGTATTAAATAATTTTTTTAGAATTTTGTAATGATAAGATCTAATTGTAACCAATTATGTGTTTGAATAGTAAATTTCGATATAATTTAATTAATTTTAATAGAAAATTTGAAAAACTCTGTATTTTTTGGAAAATTATTGCTAGAAAAGCATCGTCTTGCTCTTGTACATTCTGATGCTCTCAAAGGGACTATTGAATTTTGAAACTCGGGATTATGGCAAGGGCAACGGTTGATACACACACACACACTTTAAACAGACTGATAGTGCCATAAAGTTGGTTGCATATCTTAAGCAGGATCATGAAAGCATTCATTGAAAAGTAACAAAAACAAGACAAAAAAAGAAAAAGGAAGGCTGTCAAATTAGGGCATGCACAACAACATTCACCACTTGTTCCTAATTACTGGGAATTTAGCCTCCTCCTTCCTGTTCCCTTCTCATCTACTAGTATATAGTATAACTCTTCACGTACAACAGATCTATTTCTTTCTTTTCTTTTTTTTTTTGGGCAAGAAAACAGCACAAGCTTTAATTTTCAATGGGGAAGATTGGAGGAAACTCATGGTTAAATGTAGTCAAAAAGGCTTTCAGATCTCCTACTAAAGACACCAAGAGGAGAGAAGAGCATGAAGAAGATGACGAGAAGGTAATTAACAAATTCATATATTGTACACCAACCATGCACATATCTACTAGACTAACATATTCTCAATATATGTTGGATTTGTGACGATAAAATTTGCTAGCGCAGAAGAGAGGAAAGCGAAGATGGATTTTCAGCAAACATTGTGTTTACCAAACCACCATACAGCACAACCAAGCAAAAAACATACCCGCCACTACTAACACCTCATCCAGCAATCCCAGTGCAGGAACAAATAATCTCAAGTCCGAGGCTACTGAAATATTGGACCAAAGGCATGTCATTGAAATGGCCATGGCAACCACAGCAGCTGCTGAAGCAGCAATTGCTGCAGCCCAAGCAGCCGTGGAAGTCATTGGGCTCGCTAGACCTTCTAATATTGCCATAAAATACTATGCAGCCATTGTTATTCAAACGGCTTTCAGAGGATATCTGGTATTAATTCGTGCTTGCACTTTTCACTCATATTCTACTTTAATTTTTACTTTTATAATATTGAAACTATACACACACACACACTCTCTCTCTTAGGCAAGGAGAGCTCTTCGGGCACTTAAAGGGATTGTAACGCTACAAGCCTTGGTAAGAGGTCACAATGTCCGGAAACGTGTAAGGATGACTCTCCGATGCATTCAGTCATTGGTCCGCGTACAAACCCACGTTGGCGATCAGCGTAGGAGGCTTTCATACGAAGGAAGAATGGACTCCACATTCACTGAATTCAACAGCCTGAGGGAATTTCATCATCTTGCAACCAGGAAGTCAATTGTGGGTGAATTTGCAATGACACATATATAATTTTACTATGCTTCAACAGGTTTTGTATTTTGATCGGTTTTTTGGAACTTCTAATACAGTCCATAGAAGGAAGTAGTAACATTACAGATGAGTGTGACGGACATCAACATACATTGGAGGAAATCAAAGGCATATTGCAGAAAACAAAGGACGCAGCTTCAAAGCGCGAAAAATCACTTTCTTATGCTTTTTCCCGTCAGGTTAATTTTCATCTCTCAATCCTTGTGCCGTTTTCTCTTGGCATTTACCAACCTTACTAAATTACAAGTACGTTTCAATAAATAGATGTGGAGATCCAGTAAGGATAGGTTTTTAGGCAATAAAGAGAAAGCCAGATGGTCTGACGAGGATATAATGAAGCAATGGAAGAGGATGGGCAGGAACTCTTTTGATCAAAGAGAGCGCATTCAAACTGTTGAAAGTGACAATGCACAATCTTATTCTTCTTACTCGCCTCCTTGTCCTCAAAATCATTATTTTAACTCCCAACAGCAAAAACCGAATTTAGATTTTGTTTCTTTTCCCATCCAGAATGCAAATAAGAATCTTTCCATTCCTTCCCACATAACACCATATCCATCCAAAACAAAACCTCTCCAAGTTCACTCAGCCAGCCCTCGTTGCCTAAAAGAAGAGAGGAACTTCATAATATCTGGAACACCAAACTTAAGGTCCAGTTACAGAACGGTTGGACATGAAAATGCTGGTGCTGCTTCAATGCCAAACTACATGGCAGACACAGCATCAACCAAGGCTCGGATTCGGTCTCAAAGTGCTCCAAGGCAGAGCCCTAATTTAACACCAGAGAGAGAGAAAATGGGTTCTGCAAAGAAACGCCTATCTTTCCCAATTCCTGATGAACCAGATACTGGTGTTGTCATGAGTGATGTAGAATTAGAACACAACTTGAGGAGCCCAAGTTGTAAGCCCATTAATGAGGGACACATATCAAACACGTTCTGTTGTTGCGAGGACAGCCTTGGTGAAGAGATTATATCTCCACCTTCAACTGGTCATGTAAGAAGGGTGGTTTTCAGATGAGTTAATTCTCAAGTGAAATGGTTGAAATAGGCAAGCAGGTAATCACCATTTGAAGTTGTTAGAGGGACATCACTGCTCATGCAATATGAAGCGGAAAACTTCAGTTAAAAGTGACGCAGAGAATGTAAGGCCATGTGAATTTTGTAATGCATTTAGATGATTGGTTAAGTTCTTCGACATCCCCGGCCGCTTCATTATCATAGAATTTTCATGTTTTTATTTCCTTCAAACTTTGTAATTTCTGTTAGTTTTATAACAACAACTGGCTTGGCTTCACTGGAAGAAAATAAAAGCAACTAATTAAATGTTCTTGCACTATTGCAATGATGTTCAAAACACAAGGTAAAGCAGTAGTGAGCTGCAATAGGCACTTGCAAATTGAAAATTGAACGCACATTGACCCTCTGAACATTAATGCAATCACAGAATGAGTCTGAATGAATATAACAGCCCCGCCCCTGAGGGATTTTGACTCTAAAATGGAATATAAATTTTGAGCTCAGTTTTGCAAGATAATTGTTGAATTTTGAGGTTATTCATATACATATAACATTTTCAGCAAAAGAGAAAGGTGCTCAAGGAAAACACAAAAGCAAAAAAGAAAACCTCGAGCACAAGACCGGATGCCTACATTCTTTCCAGTTAAGCTATTCATCCTTTCTCAAGACCTTAAAAGGAGCACTTTCATTATTGTTTACCTACTTTATCACTTGCTTTAGTCTAAATGGTTAAGCCATGAGTTTGACAGGGCTATTTATACTTTGATTACTTAATTTCTCATAGAGTTGAGAGTGGGATTTGAACAAAGGGACCAGAACCTTAATCTGTCGCTTAGAAAAACTCGGCCATTTATTTGGTCATCAACTCGACCATCTCAAGATAACAGAAACTTTCAAAAGAAAATACTCCATAATTTATTTCAAACGCAGGATTAAACACGCAAAAAGTTTTAACATTTTCTTGAACCGAAACCAACTGTTTATCTTATTATTAGGAACTATTTATTTGAGAGAATTACATAATGTCACTTTTCTACTTAGAATTATAATTTATCATAAATTAAAATTAGAAATGACAAAATAAAGTCAATAAGAATAAATAAATGAATAATCTAAAAATTAACTTAGTACAAATAGTCGATAGCTCTCAAATTTTGTCATATATAAAGGTCATTTAATATATTAAAGAAGATTTTTGTATATTGATAATAAAAGCCTGTTGATTTTTGCAATGGTAATCTCATCTCAAATTTTAGCTCGACCCATGGGATGGGGGTCTAATTCAATGGTTTTTGGTTGTCATGGTGTTGTGAGGTTAGCATAAGATTGTGGTGGTTTTACGTGATATATAGGTATTACTCCATTATATATGTAACGTGGGTATATTTAAAGTTATGCGGCAAAACAATTTGGGTGGGAAGGGAAAGGAAATTGCAGAAGATTGGCTTGGCTTAACGTGGCGTGGAGAGACAAATTGAAGTTATCTTAATTTAGTGAAGAAACAAAATTATGATACTTATTTGCGTATGCAATGCCAATTATGCTACTGTTTAGTCATTAAGTTTTGGTGGTTAATTGCTATATATTTTGGTGGTTATATAAGAAAGCTTTTGGGCGTTATAAACTTAGCGAGAACCCAATAAGATGGAGACGGTCTCTGAGCCACTTCCTCGGCCCCTATAAATAACAGTTTCTTCTTGGTCGAGTGATCAATCAATATTTTAAACAATACCAAATTTGGAAAACCCAAACCCTGCAAAACTTTGAACAATACCAAAAGAAAGGGCCAGACAAGACTATTTAACAAATAAAGTACAAGTAGCAGCGGCTTATGGTTAAATCTATGGTCCACACACAAATCTATTTCCATTTTGCTGCTGCCGGATACACCTAATAATATGTTGCCATGACTATTCACTCCGGCAATTGGGAGAAGAATTTTACTTTATTGCCACAAAAATAGGTAAACAATACAAGGACCCATGAAAAAGATATTCCTTCACTACTCTTTAGCAGCTAGTGTTGGGCTGTTGGAAACACTACCGTCAGACAATGACAATATTGTTCTCTGAATAACCACAGACGCAGATGAGGCTGAGGTCGTCGGCCGTCTAATTACGTCGCCGTCATTGCCGCGACAGGGAGACCCTTCCTTTGAACCAATGGCGACGCTGCTGGGCCGTAAGACCTCAGCTAGAGGCCCACCAGGCGTAGAAACAGGGTTTAACCAGCTAGAATCTCGAGATTTGTGGTGATGCTTTGTAGCTCTAGCAACATCGAAACCTATCTGGATCTGACCAATTTCATTATCAAGGGAATTTCCCACCGCCATGGCCATTGAGAGATTCAGTGAAGAAGGTGATAAATTCCCATTAGCTACTGTAACAGAGGACTGATTGTTGTAGTTTTCATTGTTGGAGCCGTCATTCGACCAGGCATCAATGAAATCCCTTGGGGGATGATATGAGTTGAGAAACAAATTGAACTCATCATTGGGAGAATTGCCAACAATATCTGGAAGAGAGAGCAAATTCATTTGTTCTTCTCCCCCATAACTTTGCTGGAAAATAGAGGGAGCAGTGGTGCTATAAATGGAGCGCTCAGTCATCAACTGCTGCCATTGTTGCTCAGATGTGTCCATAGTAACCATCTCACCTTCCATCATCCATTCCAAACCTCTTCAATATGTAAAACCCAAATCAAAAAAATAAAGCAAAAAGTTAATACCCAAAATTACAATAAGCTAAACACCGCCAAACCCACCTGTTTGATTGTTCTCTGCTAGTTTTGGTACTATTAAGTATTAATGAAGATGAGTTGTGAATCTCATTAGGCGGAAATGGAATGGTAGATCTCAGAAGCTGTTTAGGTGTTGGAGTTGTATGAGTGGGAAGATGAAGTCGGGTTTTCTTGTTGTTGGGAGGAACTTCCACAGGCTTTCTTGAACGCGGACGGCCTCTGTGCATGTGGCGCTCACAGTATTTCTGATGGGGCGCCACATCTCTAGAGCACCTCCATTTCTTCCCATCCGTTCTTTTACACCTTCCTAGTTCTGGATCTTTATTGTTTACAAATTTCAGGTTGAATATGCCACATCCGCTGCCCCGCTATAAATAAAAAATAAAGTAGTAATTATTATTAAGATTTGCAAATAGAAACAAAAAAATAACCAAATATCTAAATGGAGAAACAAATTTGTAGGTAGAGAAGGAAAAAAGAAGACTTAATTAATTACAAGGTGAGTGGGGAGCAGAAGTGGGTAAGAGGAGACTGAGGAGGCACGGGAACAGAGGCCAGCATGTACTTGTAGATAATTGCTTGTCTCTCAAGCTCCTTCCATTGAGCAGATGTAAAAGCAGCTGCGGCCATCCCTCCTGCAAGTATAGCAACATTAACACAAGCACCCAAAAAATCAAACAAATAATTTTCATACTGCTACTGCTAGAGTGCTAGTCTAGTAATTAATTACTGTCATACACGTTTCTTTTTCATTGTTAGTACAGTACATCCACATCAATAAACAAAAAGAGAGAGAGAAAGGATCTGGGTATGCTGTTTTCTGATGTAATTGTTGACTGACGTACCTATAATATTGTTGGAATACTAATAATTTTGATCAAAATTTTGAAAAGACTACGTACCTATAATATTGTTGGAGGCGGTGGTATTAGTAGTAGTGGTGGAAATGTGAAAAGGATGATGTATAGCTCTAACATATGTTAGCATCTTGGAGGTATAGTATATATATACTACATATTGCTGCTGCAACCCAAGTGGGCACACTACCCTCATCATGCTATGTGATGGTGAGAATGGACGGTGATGATCTCATTTCATTAATGTCAATATGTCATCCTCTTAGGAAAAGATTCACTACTAAAACCTACCACTCCCTTTGATTTTCAATCTATCAAGTGGAGTATAATAAAAATAATCCTCTATTATTTAAAATTAAAATTTTGTTTTTCTAGACTTCGTCGGGGGTGATGTTACTACAGTACTACTTACTATTAATAGCCAAATATAAATACGCGTGTAGGGCTGGATAGGATTGAATTTTTGCCGCCAATGCCATTCTCCACCTCTTTGCTTCCATGCTTCCAACATTCCCACAGCTATACTAGTAGACAAACACCATCACTAAAGCCCACTCCTATCCCTATCCCTATCCCTATCCCTATCCCTATCCCTCCATCGAAAAGGGTTTCATTGGCAAGGATTAATTTTTAATTTACAAATAAATTACAACAACATAAAATAATTTTTAAATTATTTTAAATTTCAACTTATAAATTATTTTAAAATAAGCACAGGATTGTGTGATTAATGATTATGTTAATTCTATCCAGCACCAGCAGCACAGGATTGATTTTCGTAGTATAACTTTTTCCCATGCCGTGCCGTGCGGTGCCACTTGGGAAATGAAATTCCATTAGACTATATGTATATCTTGGATACTTACCTAATCTGATTTCCATCTTTATACACGACATGGATAAGAAGATTGGCTTCTTTATTATTCCAACACCAAACACCTAACAGCTAAATGATGTGTGTGTGTGTGTGTGTGTGTGAAGTGGCTAGATTTATTAAATGGAAAGCAATTATGTATGTATGTAGGTTCAGTTCACATATATGTAGTAGTAACATTTTAATTACTAGTAGTTATTCTTGAAAAGTGGTTAGTATGAAGTTTATTTTTGGATAAGTTGGTCAATTAACTAATAGAATGTTGACACGCAGACAAAATTGTATATGCATTTGACCAATTGACCAACTTATTAAAAAAAATTATTTTATGCTAACCGGATCAGTTATTCTCATTTTGGGGAATGATTATGAAGTGACATGTACGTATATAATATAAATAAATAAAAGTAATTGCAATGAAAAGGATGGATCATCTCCTCTCCTCTCCACGGAATTACCAAACCCCAAAAGATAGCAGCAGCAGCAGATAGGAGGATAGGGTAGGATGGGTTGTCCCATCAAAACCAAATTACAAACAAACACAACTAAACAAAAGTCTCTCAAATTTAGCATAACAAAATAAATAAATGAAAGTGTCTCAAATTGTACACCTAAATGCTTACTTTTAATTTTTAATTTTTAATTTATCAGGCAAGTAAGATCTTCCCTGATCAAGATATTTCAGTTCTTTGATTATCATAGAGTACATTATCCCACCATCTTTTAAGAATGTCGGTAAAATTATTTACTAAGAAACGACAGATCTGATGGTCTGTGAAATGATCCATTGGAAAGAAATTACTTTTCCAAAACAATGGCAAATTATTAATGCCGTTCCTACCAGACCTATAATTAGACAAAACACGAATCGAATCCCATTAATAATCCACCCATGGTGTAACGATAGTAATGTATCTTTATTTTTAGAATGAACAAAAATTATTTTAATTTTAAAATAAAAGAAATACTTTATAATTTTGGCCTTAACATTACTCTACGATCGTAGAGTAGTCACTTTACAATATGAAGATTCAATCTACGTTTTTACGATATCGTAGGACGACTTAATTCTAATACACTACTCTACTCTAATATATACATATATATATATATATATATAAATATTTATAGGGATTTCATCCACAACAACCGGTTGTTGGGAGCAACCCATTCTTGGCCAGCCGTTACAGCCTGTACCGGCCCTTATGCAATTTTTTTTATAAGCCGCTACAACCTGTAACGGCTGGCCAAAAATGGGTTGCTCCCAACAACCGGTTGTTTTGGATGGAATCCCATATATATATATATATATATATGAGAATGATATATATGTCGATAAATATTTGACGAAATTAGATTGCACGTGAAAATGTATGCGATAAGATAAAATAAATTAAAATAAGTCTTTTTGGCTTCGTAATGACGAAAGTTGTATGTTGCGTTCGGGAAGGATGAATCGCTCCCAAAAAGAAATATATTGATTCTCTCCCAATTGGTTGGACCTTGACTTATGTGAAAGAATCATCCTTAGAAAATTAGCAGACTTCAGAGAGTGAATGCAACGAACGGAGCGATAAACGGGAGCTACCTTCTTAGAGTTACTGAGCTATGAGTTAGAGCTTGAGAGGGCGGGACACTGCGAGGTGAGTAGTTTATCTGGAGCGGATGCCCCATAAAGAGTAACGGAGGTGTGCTCGTAGGCTCAAGCTAAGACTCTGCTCGTGAGCGTAATGGTATAAGTCTGCCAGACTGTGAGACCGATTGGTCGAACAGAGACGAAAGTCAGCCATAGTGATCCGGGAGTCCCGTGTGGAAGGGTTCTCGCTCAACGGATCAAAGGTACACCGGGGCTGATGACTCCTTAGAGCTCTTATTGACGGAGTCATTTGGCACCTCGATGTCGACTCATCACATCGTGGGGTTGAAGAAGGTCCCAAGAGTTCGGTTGTTCGCCGATTCAAGTGGTACGTGAGTTGTATTTAGAACGTCCTGATAATGAAATTCTGGTAATAAAGCTTGATATTCTGTCTATTTGGCGGAATCTGACTCAGGGCCTGACCTGGGGAAGGATTTTCCTTTTTCCAGCCTATCTTTCATGGCGAACCAATCGATGGATTCCCCCCCCCCACGCCCACGCCCACCCCCACCCCCACCCCCACCCCACTCCACTCCACTCCACCCACCCACCCAAAATAAAATAATAAATAGAAGAATTCCCCTTGCTTTGTTTTCGCTCCGCTCGTGTGTGGCACTACTTGCTCGCGGAGTGGGCATACTGAAAAAAAGAAAAGTTTTGGAAGAAAAAAAGCAAATTCCCTTTTTGACCAAGAGCCCATCCTTGATCCAAGCCTATGCACTCTAACCTGATCGAATTGATTGAAACAAGATTATGAGGAGGGAGTGGGAAGGAGGGCTAAGCAGGAACAACCATTCCAATTATTTTTTTTAATTCATATATGTTCCGTATATATACATACGTCGTCGACTGATTTTTTTTATAATATATAACAAAATTTATATATATATATATATGATTTGTTACTTTGTTTCATTTCAAAATATAAGAGAGTGATTTTCATAATAATATTTAAAAGTTTACTAGTAATAATTAATGGATAAAAAGTAGTAGATGAAAAACATAAGGACTAAATTGGAGAAGAAAATTACGGCCTCTGGTATGGGCTTTAATGTCAAAGAGGGACCACATGGTCTGTCCGTCCCCTCTCCCTGCCCTGCCTTCTATTTTTGCCTCCGTTTTTTTTGGTATGGGCTATGGCTCCCCCATCTGATAGTCGGTCAATGCATCGAATCTAATCTAATCCAGATCCCCCTCCACCTCCCCTCAATAATTCTCATAAATAAATACTCCAATCAAATCAAGTTTACATATTCATTTCTTTTAGATATCTTTTTCTCTTAAAACATGCAATCAACTTAAATTAAAAATAAATTTAATTGGTATGTGAAACATTATACCTCTTTTCTCCCCGCTCACCCCCACCCATTATCTATATCTTTACATCATGTTATACTATTTTTTTCATCCACTCATACAAATTTAATTATATTATTATTTAAATTTTAAATTATTTTTTTATATCTTTATATTTAGTCTTCTAAATTTAATATATATATTTTTTTATTTTAATCTACTAAAAATATTTTTATCTTACTTTACACGAACAACGCTTGTGCAGTATAGATAGTGTGTGTGTTAAATACTTGTGAAAAAACAATGAGCATGTAGGTCCAAAGAATATGAAAGTCCAGGATCCGGTTAACATGAATTTATTTTTTTGGTAAGTTGGTCAATTGACTAATAGAATACATACAACCTCGCATGCGTGTCAGTATTTTATTGGTCAATTGATAAACTTAACCCAAAATAAACTTCATACTAACCACTCCCGAAAGTCCAGTTGCTAGAATTATTGATTCAATGTCTTTGAGTGCTACTGGTTTTTCCAGTAAGAAACGTACCGAATTATTGTCATTCAATCTCAAGATCAAAGATGTATCATTACATGCTGCTCGCAGAGTCGAGTTTTCTTCTTAAATAGAAATTTCCTTGGAGAAAATAAATCTTTATTTCGTCCAAAATTACCAATACTCTTAACAAGTCCTAAATTTGTTAGAGCACCCACAAACTCACAAGCCCAAAACTGAATATTCAACCTTAGCATTTAGCACACTAGAGAAGGAAAAAAAAGGCCTAATTTGGAGATCGTTAACATCCAGGCTGGCATCTCACTTGTTGGGCTTTCAGCCCCATTTTAAGCCCACAAACTCCACCACTTGACCTCATCTTTAAGTTTGATCAGAACCATCTACCTTGTGAAGTAGTAGCAATACTCAATTAATGGAAAATGCAACTCAGTTTTACACAAACTACAAAAGTAGAAAAATAAAAAGCATGGTTGTTGCCCCCCCTCCTTCCAAATCCGGTTAGCATGAAGTTAATTTTTTTGGTAAGTTGGTCAATTGGCCAATAGAATGCTGACACACATACAACCTCACATGCGTGTCAGTATTTTATTGGTCAATTGACCAACTTACTCTAAAATAAACTTCATACTAACTACTTCCCCCAAAGTAGGTTTCTCACCCACCAACAGACAGTTAGTTCTAAACTAAAAGGTTGCTTTCATATGATACCCAACAGACTAGAGAAAGTACAAATAGTGCAGTAATGGCATATAGCCTCCTGCGAAACCACATATAGAGAAGGAGCTGAAGATAACAAAAGTAATTGCAGTTCAAAGAGCTGACATAAATGTCAAATTTAAAGCCAGTAAAAGATGCAGTTCATGAACAACATTATGTTGTGCAGTTTCAAATTATTATAACTATACACAACCAGAATATAACAAGTTGTTAATAGTATTATTATTCATCGACTGACATGCTAGGACAAATTAAGAAATAGGATTTGTAAAGGTACTTCCCTTTTTCCTTTAAGGGGGGTGTTTTCACTTTGCAGGAGATACCAAGCCCAACTGCCTAAGAAAATTATTATAAAAACATTACTCCCTCCTTTCCATTATGTAAATCGTTTAAGACATAATCTCACATATTAAAAAAATCCCATTAATAACAATGCTAGGTAATTAATTTTGCTATAAAATTTCATTTTTACCTACTAGTACTCCTCTCTCACATAGTTACTCCTGATTTGTTCAATTTTGTGAGCTCAACATGCAACTTTTCATTTTCTCTCTCATTTTTTCCATAATTCCCTCGTTAATTCTCCTACATATATGAAAACGTCTTATATTTTGGATTTCCCCCCTCTGAAACGACTTATATAACGGAAAGAAGGGAGTAGTTCATACTAACTGATTGCTCCCCTAATCAATCAATCAATGACGAGAATTACTTTTATTGCTGCCAAAGCACAATCTCCAATGTCAACACTGTTTAACCAAAAAAACTAAAACATAAACAAAAACCACTCTACTGAGTACTGAAAACTTAGCACCCACCCTTGCTTCCAATTCAATAGACCTTGAGACCATCTATTTCCAGTTTCTTACTTAGCCATTCAACAAAGTCATGCTGGCTTCACTACTAAAGTTCAGAGCTTGTTAAATAACAAACAAAGTATTCTGTCTCACTTCAGTGACCCACTCTTGTTCATGAGGCGACATCCTCAAAGAGTCTTTCTCTCCCCTTTTCAAGCATCTTAAAGGTAAGCATACCGTATTTTGTTCACTTGTATAATGTTTACCGCTCGTAGATTGACCAGATCAGGAGCAAGTTACTAATGATAATAATAGAGACATACTAATGATAATAGCAAAATAAGAAATGGACTGGATTATGAAGATAATCATACACACAAGTTAAATACCAAGACGTTAAGCAAGAAGGTTGCAGCAGTAATATATATTTTATTGGCCAACTGATGGACCATTAGTATAATCTTATCTAATACCCCATCATAATTGACAACACACATTAAAAAGAAAACTGCACAGTGAAAAAGGAATTATACAGTATATAAGATGCACAAAAAGTTCAGGCATCAATAACAGAAACATCAAACTCATCTATGATAATATCTGAAGTCCAACCTGGCTGGCCTTGCTACTTCTATCTTCAAGCACTAAAATCTCAATCATAATTCAAATTCATCTTCAAGCTTGAATGCCTCAGCAGCAGCTTCCTCTTCTTCATCATCAATTGCAAAATAAGGATTGTGAGCCTTAGGTCTGAAATTATACCCCGTGAATACATAAAAAGCAAGTGTAGCCAATTCAGCAGCCACCACACTAGTCCACTCATATCGATACGAAGTAATAGTCTCAAGCGCATAAACCACAACCCTCGTGAAGTAGATATAACATATAACAACAATGTAATACTGCCTGAACAACGTCAACTTCATCAAATTCACCGCAGCCTTCCCATCAGTTCTGGCAGCCTCACGCAAATTCTTAATTGACCACACAATGGGAAACAACACCGCACAACAGCAAAGGATATCAACAAGCAAAAACACCTGCTTCCAAGTATACAAGTCTTGCCCAAAAGGCCCGGACTCATCAATCACAATTTGGGCCACATTGGCAATAACTTGCAGAGGTATCACAATCATCAAAACCTTCTTTTCTTTACCTTGCAAATAAGGTTTTATAAAAGACCACCCAGTCCCAATCAACACAATCAAAGTGAACAATGTAATTCCCTTCAAGAAGCTAAAAATATAGAATAAAACATCCCAGCCATGGGCAGTGCCAGTTTTCTTAATGAAAGATTTATCCTCGGTCTCACATAAAAGATTCAAAGCTTTCAAAATAAGCACAGCCAGCATAAAGAAATGAATGTGGAAAACTGACAATCTCTTATTATAAAGGGTATAAATCCAGAAACCAGTAAGGGATAGGTATACCAAGAAGAAGAAGAAGTAAAGCGACGGCAAAGACGTTTTACCGGCCGATAAGTAAACCCGCTGACCCGTTTTGGTGTCGACGTTGTACATAGCTGAGAGCACATTCATAGAGACCTTGAGATTTGGAGCGCAATTAGCGAAAACGAGAGTGAATTGATTAGCTTCATCGACCTGGAAAGTGATGTCAAAGCGATTACTTGAGGAGGCTTTCAGTCGATCGAAGGTGAAAACAGGTTTGATGAGTTTGGAATTGATGGAGCACTGGATTTCTCCCTCCTGGACTTGTTCCAGAACGTGGAGCCAAGCTTCGCGGGTTGATAGGAAGAATCCGACTTGAGAGAGGTCGGGTTTGGGGTTTTGGGGATCCTTAGGGTTTGAGAGGGAGATGCGTGAGACATTGAGATCGAGGCGGCCGGTGTGGGTGAATCCGAATTCATCGAAGGGAATGATGAGACGGTTATCGGATCGGATCTCGGTCATTCGGATTTCGGCATGGGTGAATGTACTTGTGAGGAGGAGGAGGAGGAGGAGGAGGAGAAATAATCGGAGAGTGGCCATTGTTGTTGTGATCTGAAGAGAGAATTGAGAATAGGGGTTTAAGAATCGACTTGAAGTCGGTTAAAACTCAACCTTCCTTCCTTCTTCATTTCATCCACCGACAGCAGGAGGAGGAGGAGGGAATAGAGAAAGACCCGACCCGAGTCAACTTTTCTTTCTTGCTTACAGGCTACGGTATAACTTTGAGCTTTGAAAAAGGCAAACGACGTAGTTTTAAGGACACAGACAAAGGCCACCGGGTAAGAAAATTACAATGGGCTGGCGCGGTGAGGCCTGGCGGAACCTTCCATGTTTGAATTCATTTCATATTTTATTACTTTATTATAAATCACTTTTTTTAGTATCGACTTACCATTGTCCGTGCTTTGTAAAATATTCCACACACGCAATTATTACTTATTAGCCATGCAACACATTGGTGGACCGGATCTAAATTTTAGTCAAGGTTCTCAGAATCGTTGAACCGAAAAAATTCCAGGTAAATGGGTTTTCCAATTTACAACTGGACTTGGGCTATAATCAAGTATCTGACACAATTCCTCCTCAGTCTCAGGTAGGCCTGTGTGACAGCCTTCATGCTACTTTTGGATTGAAAAAATAAAATAGAGTAGGGAATAGAATAGATGAAAGAATGGAATAATGAAGAGAATGAAATAATTTTTTAATATTTAATGTACATACTTTATTGATGTTAGGAATACATCTAAGAATGAAATAAATAATTAAAAAATGACCTAAATACCCTTAAATGTTCAAATTTAACTTAAATTCAATTTATATTAAAAATTTAACACATTTCATTCTTAGAAATAAAGGGAAGGGAAGGGAAGGGAAGGGGAGGGGAGGGGAGGGGAGGGTTGGGGTGGGGTGGGGTGAGTGGGGTGGGGGTAGGGTGGGGGTAGGGGTAGGGGTGGGGTAGGTGGGTTGGGATGACTGGGTGGGGGTAGGTGAGGTGAGGTGGGGTGGGGTGGGGTGGGGGTGGGGGTAGGTGGGAGTGGGGTGGGGTGGGGGTGGGGGTAGGTGGGAGTGGGATGGGGTGGGGGGTGGGGTGGGGTGAGTGCGTGGGGTTGGCAGGTAGGGTAGGTGGGTTAGAGTGGCTGGGTGGGGTGGGTTGGCAGGAGGTGGGGTGGGTGGGGTAGATGGGTTGGGGTAGGTGGGTTGGGTTGGAGTGGGATAGGTGGAGTGGGGTAAGTGGGGAAGGGTGGGGTAGGTGGGTAAGGGGTGGCGTGGGAGTGGGGGTAAGTGGGGTGGGTGGGGGTAGGTTGGTAGGGGGTAGGTGGGTTAGGGTAGGGGTGGGGTGGCTGAGTGGGGATAAGTGGGGTAAATTACGAAGAAATAGAAATATGGAAATTCCGAAGAAATTATCAAATCTCGGCCCTCTCTCTCATCGTTTCCAGATCGATCGAATTGAATGAATATGTAAAAAGTCCTATTATATCTTTAGGGGTATATTTGTCAATTACTTAAAAATAATGGATGAAATGATTTATTCTTGGCCACCCCTCAAGGAATTAAAATTAAAATTTTAAGTTAACTATCATTCCAAGAGGAATACAATATTCCGTTGGAATAAACAAACTAAACAACATTTTTATCATTCCATTCTCCCTCCTATTCCATCGATCCAAACGTAGCATCAGTGTATTGATTGAGTGGAAGACATGGACAAGAATCCTGGGATTACTTTCTTAGATATTCAAGGAAACTTACTCGAGGGAAGGATTCCAGCAGTATTTGGTTTTTGGACTAATCTATCGATGATTGATTTTTCAGAAAATCTTCAAACTCTAAGACTATCCTCCAACATTCCCTCTGAGTTGGGGCATTGCTCAAAACTGACCAAGCTGGACCTGGGTAATAATAATTTCTCAGCAGAAATCACATCATCTTTAACATTAAGAAGCCTCCTTCTTCAAGACAACAAACTTACTGGTATTATTCCAGACAATTTTTCTCCCAGCCAAACTCTCTTTGAGCTAGCTCCAGCTTGGAAATAACACGCTACAAGGTGCTATTCCTTCTAGTCTGAGTAAACTTCAACATTTAACTTCAGTCCTAAATTTGAGCATCAACAGACTCTCTGGTGATATTCCCAAATGCCTTTGCTATTTATACAAGTTAGAGATTCTTGATATCTCGAGCAACAACTTATCCGGTGAGCTACCATCTGAAACTAGTTGGTGTAATAATTGGAGTGATTGTCTCAGTTGTAGTACTTGTTGCTGCATTATGGAGTACTACATATTAGCTCTTTGATGCTTTGGCAACCCATTTCCACCTCATCATTCTCTGCTTGATGATTGTCAATCAAGGACTGAACATTTACCCGAGGATTTAAAGTTCCAAGATATTTTGCATGCAACTGAAGGATGGAGTGACAGATAAGTGATTGGGAGAGGCAAGCATGGCACAGTTTACAGGACAGAATCTGTGAAATCACCAAAGCGTTGGGCTGTGAAGAAGGTGGATTTGTCTGAGACCAACTTTAGCCTCGAGATGAAAACTCTGAGTTTGGTCAGATACCGGAATATGGTGAAAATGGAAGGCTACTGCATTAAAGATGGATATGGCTTCATAGTGCCTGAATACATGCCAGATGGGACTCTCTTTGATGTACTGCATCGGAGCAAACCCCGTTTGGCTTTGGACTGGGAGATTCGTTATTGTATTGCTCAAGGCCTGTCCTACCTTTATGGTGATTGTGTGCCACAAATCATTCATAGAGATATTAAATCCAATAACGTTTTATTTTATTCCGATTTGGAACGAAAGATTGGGGATTTTGGAACCGCAAAGTTGGTTTGTGATTCAGATGATGAAAGGTCTAGGTCTGCAATTGTTGGAACATTAGGCTACATTGCACCAGGTTAGTTTCAGAACATAAAATTCACTAAACTGACTTGCGATCTAATAGAACAAGAAGTTTAAATTTAGAAACAAATTCAGAGAATGGATACTCAGTTCAGTTGACAGAGAAATGTGATGTATACAGCTATGGAGTTGCTGTTTTGGAGCTTTTGTGCAGAAAATTGCCTATAGACCCCAGCTTTGAAGAAGGGCTACTAGATATTGCCTCCTGGATGAAGAAAATTTTGACAGAAACGAATGATTGCTTTTGCGGCCTTGATGAAGAAATAAGTTTTTGGGATACAGAGGAACAATTGAAGGCAATGAAACTGCTGGACTTGGCTCTTCTATGCACTGAAATGGTGGCAGATGCAAGACCTTCTATGAGAGACGTAGTAGGAACTCTAGTCAAGCTAAATCGTAAAAGTCACAGAGCTGTAAATTCCAGGGAAGATTAAGCTTCCAACTTCAATGCCATATGTCATTGTGCAATAAACTGGGCTGCTAGAAAGTGTTAGAAAATTTTCAGGATTCGAAAGGCAAGTGCATTATGCAACTTAAAAAAAAATTCCATGGCCCAAGGAATCTTTAGACTTGGCAGTATAATGTTAATAAAGAGCTAAACTTAAAGAATTTACAGTAGAGCAAGTAGTCCAAATAAAGAAGAATTCCATTGTTAAGGATCTAACAAAACCATAGTAGAGCTTTTTGGCATATAATTTTACTGAAACAATTAAAATGGAAGAACTTTTTTGGCATATTACTCTTTAATACGAGGGGTTGGGTTATGAGCAAGTTAAATAAGATTAGTGTTAAAGCTTAATCTTGAAGATGGATTCCACTCAAGTTTTCAAAAAAAAATAGCAAAAACAAAATTTTCCATTAAAATTATTCATTTTTGGAATTCTTTGTTCATCTATTGAGATTAATAAGAGATGATCCGGAAGGAAATCCATTACAAGTAGGGAAAAACTGTTTTTTTTTTCGTTAACGTAAAACAGACCACGACCGACGTCGTTTGGTCTATTATTATTTTACTACTATTTGTTTATATATTAAGACTAAAAGACAAATTGCACCCTAAACTTTATACCGTTGTTGATGTTTGCACCCCAAACTGAAAAAGGTGTCTAAGTACACCCCAAACTTTAATTTACTTAACAAAATGCACACTTTCTTCACTTAACCGGTCAAAAGTGACCGGCTAAGATTGTAATGTTTATAAGGAGGGGTGTTTAAGTCTTTTCCTTTTTATTTTCTCCAACATTGACATTAAGTCTTCTCTCTCCTCCATTACCAACTTTCTCTCTCTTAAACAACCAGTCATTTCCTCTCTCTCTCAAGGAACAGAGACTGCTTGTGAGGCATTCCACTTTGAAGCACACCTTCCAAAACACTTAGAGCTCACCTTTTTTCCTATTTCCTCACAACTGAAACTCTAAACTGAAACTCTCAAAAATAAACTCTCCCAGTTCAACTGAAACTCTCAGTTAAAGTAAAAAATAGCCGCACAACCCAGTTCAACCACAGAATTCAAGAGCCAAAATTTAACCTTTCCCAGAAATATACCTTCACCAAAGTGGATATAGAAACAATTAAGTCCTCCAAGAACCAAGAACAAACACATTGTTGTATTATAGAAAGAAATCTAATACATACTCGTATTTTATTCCTGATGATGGAACTACAATGATATTGATGCAATAAATTAGGCTTTTCCAATAACTGTACCAAACAAACAGAAGAGTAGAGAGGGGAAAGACAATTAACAAAGAAATATATGTTGAAACAAAGTATTTAAAGAGGCAGTTGCATACTATGCAAAGAAAAGAGGGAGGGAGAGAGAGGTGAGGAAGTTTCTTACACAATTTCATTGAACGAGGAATGAAAGTTTTAAGAAAAAGAGAGTTGTCCGGCCACCAGTATTCAACTAATATGAACAAATAACTTTCTCTGTTATTAACATGGTGTTTGGTAGAACAGGGGAATATTAGCTAGGATCCGAAAATCAGTGTGAGAGAAATAATACTACTTGGTTAATTGTCGTTCAATGAAATTGTTTTTGTCAAGCTAGTTCTTTGGTCTAGTAACTGTACCAACACCGGAATAATACCGAATTCAGCTACTTTTTTCTATGACTGCATGTTTATTAGAGTAGTAAAACGGCATATGGCTGCTACAACATTCATGATCAATTGATTCTTATGCAGATCATTTTTCCTGGAATCAGCCAGAAGGATTGAAATTATACGAAGACCCCCGCTCTGAACAACCACTGGAGACTCCGAAAGGTTTGAGATAATACCCATTGCAGAAGCAATCTCTTCCTCATCATTAGAAGCCTTGGCGATTCTGAATAAGGTCTCAATTGACTTATGACTAACATGATCTACGATGTTTGCTTCATCGCCATCTTCTATTAGGCAACAGAGCATAGTCAAGTTCATGGAGGAAAATAATGTGATAATCTCTTCATCAGATTCAAAAAATGATCGGGAAGTGGGACCAAACAAGGCAGAACTAAGAAGTTCTTATAAGCAACCAAATCAAACCAAAAAAATAAGTTCGAGGAAGCAAACAACGCACTGATACTGCAATTGCTTCGAAACAGACACCGCAGTCGCCGCCCCGTACTCGATCGTAGCCTCAAGCTTAGCTCCACCGCCTCCCCACCGCCTTCACCCGTTACCGCTAGACGCCGATCGACCATCGTAAACGATGACGTTCTTTCTCAATTCATGGAATACTCGCTCCGCGTACCCGACCTAGTCCTCCCAGATCGGGTCTTTCCACACCAGAAAACCATTCAAAACCCTCCAATACTTGACTTCCAATCCTTAAACTCAACTAAAAGTGTGTCAATTGGCCAAATCGGTTGCCTTGAGATCCTTAACCATGGAATTATGAGCGATATTATCCGATCGGTCCTAAATTTTGGTTCCGAAATCTTTCAACTATCATCGAAAAAGAAAGCCATTTGTGTCGAGGTGTTCGGAGAGAGCGGGTTTGTGGATTTCGGCGGTGAAGAGGAGAGAGAAACTATCGAGAGGTTTGTTTGGTGCAGAGAGGAAAGAGTGAGGTTAGAAATAGAGAAATACCAAGTTTACCCCTCTCTTATAAATATTACAGTCTTAGCCGGTCACTTTTGACCGGTTAAGTGAAGAAAGTGTGCATTTTGTTAAGTAAATTAAAGTTTGGGGTGTACTTAGACACCTTTTTCAGTTTGTAGTGCAAACATCAACAACGGTATAAAGTTTGGGGTGCAATTTGTCTTTTAGTCATATATTAATATCGCCTTGTATCCCGTAAAATATTTATCTTCGAAACAAACAAAACTAATCTCTTTCTCTCTCATCTGTTTCAAATTATTCTACCTCTCGTGAGCTTTTTGTACTAGTAGCTCTATCAAAAAGCAAGGATGGAAGGTAGGGTTTAAGGTTCCATCAAGTTTATTTTTCTTTGACCTTCTTCTTGTCCTAAAAAACATAAGTAGAATCGAAACATCGGATTGAGAAATGCAACAACAGCCGCCACCGCCGACGTTGAACTCCGGTCCTCCTCCGCCTCAATTCCCTTCCAACTCCATCACCACCGAGCAGATTCAAAAGGTATATACACATATATTTATCTTATACGTGTTTCTAAGAGCTGAAAATGACTTGAACTTGTGCCTCCATTTTCTTGAAAATCCTAGGAGAGATACAGTTTGTAAATTTCTTATATAAAAGAAGGGCTATGCAAGTTTTTGTCTTTCCTCTAAATTAAAATCTCTTTTTTAATGTCTCAAATGCATAGACTGTGTTCTTTAATGTCTCAAATATATAGAGCATATCTTTTTTGGTTCCAAGTTTGAAGATCCATTCACATACATGGGCCCCCTTCATTCATGGATTTAATGTGCTATATGGTTGCATTGAATCCATTCTATGCCTTGGATTGGAATTGGTGCACCGCTGGTTCAAGTTTTAAGTTGTCTATAATACCAGTTTCAAAGTGCAGAATCTAAAGTCCCAACTCCCAAAATGCTCCCTAAGTGCAACTACTGGTGGTGGATTTTGGTGAACAGCCTATAGTATAGTATAGTATAGGTGCATATCAACCATTACTTATGTAGTTAACTACTCAAACTGATTGTGTTCTTTTGTTTGTCATTTCATAACTTCGACTTATGCTGGGTCATGGATAAGTAGTAAGTCATTACTTGAAAATTGTACATTGCATTTGAAGGGTTTTTCTGCACCTTAGAGTTGAAACTGCATAAAAAAATCAGCTTTAAGTTTCAACTAGTTTGGCCCAAAGGCCCAAAATTTCTAAATCATAGAACGGATTCCATTTAAACTCAAATACTGTTTTAGTATCAAGTTAGCTTTTCTTTTTCCTGCTTTTCACTTGATATATTTCTGTTCTCCAATTGTATTGTGTCTTATACTTGGTGCAGTATTTGGATGAAAACAGAAATTTGATTCTGGCAATAATGGAAAATCAAAATCTTGGAAAACTTGCAGAATGTGGCCAGTAAGTTCCAATCAACCAATATTATTATTATTTTGATTGTGCAATCACTAACAATTGTATAATCCATCTATCAGTTGTGTCCATAGTCCATTGTTGTTGTAGCTGATATAAGATTTTATCTGTACCAAAATTTTCAACCCCATTTACTCTTAGTAGCATCATGGGGGCTCTGCTTATGGCCTTATGGTAATATTTAGTGTGTGAACTATAATCCATGAGAATTTGTGGATGTTCTGAAAATTTAATGGTGTATTTGTTGGTTCTGAAATTTACATTCATTCACATGACTATAGCAGGGTAAAGACATATATTTCAAACTTCACATAGAGGTAGGATAAAAAGAATTTGGAGTGACCAATATGTGCCCTCAATTTCCAGGTATCCTGATCCTTAATTTGGATTTTGGATTGACCATAAACTTAGGGAGGGAAATATATGAGATCGTGCAAACCTTTGGAGGGAAGGTAAAAGGTGCGGATTGATCAGAGGGTGTAATGAAATAAACTGTAGCAAATTAAAGTTCTAAATTTCCAATTCTTTTTCTACTCTGACATGTGTGTGTGTGTCGTCTATGTGGCCACAGAAGCAGGTATGACAGGTATGGTATAGTTTCCTATTAGGAACAATAAACTAGACAATATGTGTAGCTGAATTTAGGATATTGAAGAATACACCAACCAAAATTAAGTTGTAGACCTAGTTGTGCTTGTGTGCTAAATGAATTAAGTCCGCCAAGACAACGCTTAGAATAAAGATAAATAATTTGTAAATTACATTATATGGTGGAGTTAAAATATTGATAATCATTAATTGGTAAACTTTAACTGCTGACCAACTTTCAACGGATTCATATATTCAGAACCTTAAGTGATCAAATCAGTGCTTTGGCCGTCTTTGTTAAACAGTTTATTTTTTTTTTAGTTTTTAACATTCTATCAATTTCTATCTGCACTAGTAGTTTAAACTCACAGGTTCCTCTTATTTATTCTGATTTCTTTTTCTTAGAGAACGAAGATATGCTTCACCTTGCTTTCTACATCCCTTTATATGTCTTCTTTTCTTAATTTTTGTGTGTTGATATCTTTTCTTTTGTCTCTAGTAGTATCTCGTCTTCTTTTATGCTTCCATTCAAGGATAACAAACTAACAAAGTTGTGGCCACTCGTAACAATTATATGGTTTAGGTTGCAAAACCTGCTTCAGAAGAATTTGATGTACTTGGCCGCAATTGCGGATGCCCAACCACCACCATCTGGCCCTTCTCAGGTGGTTATATGATAAAGTACTTTTTCAAAGCCTATTATAAAACTACAGCTGGTTACTCAAATCTGATAGTTAATGCAGGTACCACCAAACTCTGTAGCCCAACAAGGCAACTACATGCAGCAACCTCAAGGTGCAATGCTTCAGCAGCAACAAGGTGGTGGTATTCCAAAGTTGCCTTTCCAGCTTAATGCCCTGAGGCCCCAAGATCAGCAACAACAGCTACTCCATTTTCAGCAGCAGCAAATCCATAGTCAAATGGGCTTCAGACCTGGTGCAAACAATGGAATGCATGGTATGCATCAGGCCCTGCAACACGGACTGGGCACTTCAGGCGGTTTAATGGATGCTCGAGGGAACAAGCAAGACGGCTCAGAAGCTGCTACTGGTGATGGCCAAGGAAAATCAGCTTCTGGACGTGGCAGTGCTAATAGAGAATCATAACTTCCTGATAATGCTGAGATCGCAAAACCACTGTGGTTTTTCGAGTAATGGTATCTCTCTAATTGTCTAAGTATATGTCAGCAAAAATGAGTCATCTTTCTGCACTCCAGCAACCATCAGAATGGGACAAGTATCTTAGCGAACAACACTTGGTGCCGTAGTGTCTTTTTATTAAATACGTTTTTAGAATACAGAATCTTTGATGGTCTCCTGGTACTCTATATATCGGCTGCAACTTAGAACATTACATTTCAAAGGGTTTATGCCACCTCATCCCAGATACTCGGTATATATTGTTAAGTATAACAGCTCTCTGATATTTCTACAACTGTTCGTTTTTTTAACTAGAAGAGATGTTCGGTGAAGAGGAAAAAAGAGAAATAGAAAGAAAGTCGTTTACACTATTGCCTTACTTTTTTCAGTGAAGAAATGAAGGAAAATAATAAATTTTGCCACTTTCTTCCCAAAAAGTAAAAGGGGATAGAAGAGGAATTATCTATAATGACTTTAAATTTTTTTTAATATCACCTTTACCCCCAAATTTCTCTACTTTTACTTCTTTCAATTTATAGTACAATGGTAAACTAGTAGGAGTATTTTTTCCCAACCCAAGTAACTAGAAAGTAAATTAGTAGGAGTAATATAATCTCATGCATTATAATCGGGAATACAACCATGGCCTTGGGGAAATTGTGATTATTTCTATACCGTGAAGGAACTCAAAACAGACCCACCAGCACACAAGCGACCCGACCTTTTCGATAGATATATGGGCGGAATAATTCACCATCTCAGATTTTACGTATGGGCTGAATATTCCCACCATCTCTTGCAGCAAGTTTCTTCGAAAGATAGAGACGTTCGTTTCTCCTTTTAAGCTTATTTCTATTTTTTAGCCTGTAAAATTCATAACACTTATTACTTGTATTTTACTAATTACTATTGATAGATTGAATACTACCGTGCCTCCTCTACATTTCTAGCAACCACAAGGACATATCTTTTAAAATAAGGTTCTAAACAGCCATTTTTAAAAATATATCTCTAATTTTGGAAGAGTTGAAAGTATAAAACAGACATTTCTTACACCAGAAAGTAAAACCAAGTTTTCCAAAGAAATAACTGCACAACCCTAAACAAAACTTGGAAAAACAATGACTGCATGATTGCATACCAAACTGGTTCTACACAGCCAAACAACAAAAATAATAAGCCCTCAAGGATATCAACAAGTTCAGTAGATGCAAATAATCACTATTTTTTGTCAATCTAAAATCCACAACTGAAAGTTGTCAGATGCACAGATTCTGTTGTGTATGAAAATTCTCTGAGCCAATTGGATGTACAGTTTGCTTTTTTAGTACCAAAGCACACACGGCCACAGTTTTCCAACAAAAACATTAAATCACCTTAAGATGTCCATTGGACTTTCTGTATAATTCAAAAGATTACTGGACATTCAACCTTAGCAGAAGGTAATTCCTATCATTCCTGTCCTAATCCCCAATAGAACTGACCGACCGTTGGTGCATTCATTTGATCTTTTATCCAACAACTTCCAAACTACATCCTGCCAAGACAAAAATTAAACACCGCCAACGATGAACAAAAGGTTAACATAATTTAAATCAAAACAACCGTTACAAGGTAGTTCAATCAGCTGGATAATAAGAATATATGGAAAATTGACGATTCACTTGTAATTATAAGAAATGTCATTGCCCATGAACTGAGCATGAATGTTGCCATTGTCAGAAAATATCAGTGTTACAAAACAACTAAGCCTTTTCAAGCTCAAGACATCTAGCAATGAACAAGAGACTTGGTGGATGCAAAAACACAGTTATCTATCCAGGTGAGCTTCATAATAATTAACGAAAGCTGCACAAGGCAATGCATGCACAACATACATACTCCTAACAAGTGCTAACAAGTATACACAGATCTCATAAAAGTTCTTCCTTTTGTAATCAATCCCTACATCCAGGGACGGAGCCAGGATTGGTTCTTTAGGGGGGCCAAAAAAATTTTTAACAGCATAAAATATATTCATCAATAAAAAGTAAAATTTCACTATTACAAAACAGGTTTTTACTAAAACAAAAACAATATAGTAATAGAATTTGCTTTGACAAAAATAATAAAACATAACAAAAAAAAGTTTTTTAAAGCATATCAAAGCTTCGTCAGAACTTGAGAAGGCCGTAGCCTTAAAAAATTTTCAAAACAAACCAAATGTATAAATGAGTTTTATAAAATTTTCAAACTTTGAGGGTAATTCTTATAAAAATTTCAAACCTTGGGGGGGGCCGTGGCCCCCTTCAAAATGCATGTAGCTCCGTCCCTGCCTACATCCTACCCTTCTCTTCTCTGTGCCTATATTTTCCTTGCTATTCCGACAACAAAATCATCAAACAATGCACTCAAAATCCTACTTTCCCACTGTCCAGCATCACATTGTCCTAGAAAGAATGGACTTCTACAAGGAGGTAAAGTGATTAGAAAGAGAGGGCGAAGGCTTTCGAAACATATACATGGAATAACAGAGTAATGAATGAGCAAAATCATACCTCCAAGTCAAAACATAAACATATAGATAACCAATTCATTTAGTAATTGCGAATAAACCATCACCATAAGAGCTGGCATGAAAATTTGGTTGAATAATTATATAGATTACCAAGAAACATTTGGTGAACTTACTATCTTCTTGAGCTGGATGAAGTCCCAGTTGCCCTGCCACAATTACAATTGAGCTTACTAAGCTTCTATTTATTTGATGAGCACATCAGCTGAAGTCTAAAAACAAGTTATGTTTAGGCATTTCAATTAAAGCTCTTAAAATCAATACCTGCCCTGCTGTTTCACAGCAAAGTTAGCATTGGTCCTTCCCTGGATTGAACCCCTGCTTTGAGCACCGACTAAATCAGATCTTTCCATACTTGTTCCATTTCTAGCATCCAAATTTATAGCCGACTGACCAGACCTAATTTCTGGGCCGTTGATATCCACAAGATCTTTAGGTTTGCTCAGAATTTTAACTGTTGAGACTCCTCCACCAACAGCATATGGAACACCTTTAGAATGCTGATTCTGAATTGTTGAGATCTGAGGATAATTGTCAGTAGTATTTCCAGGTTTGGAGGCTGCATGCTCTCTGAAAAAGGTCTGATCCGGCTTTCCAAATTTGGAATCCATCGAGGGGACATTCTTCAATCTGTGTGATTGAGCCATGGGAGTGACAGCAACAGAAGGCAACAGTGATGAGTATGAAGATGTTACAGAAACAGCAGCTACTTTAGCAAAAGCTTCAGTAGCCGCTATGATTTCATGTGCATGTTCTCTTAGCTGAATATAGTCCCCTTCAATAATGAATAACTGCAATGTCAAAGATTAGTTGGTAAAAATATGATTTGTATCATCAACAAATAAAAATTAACACGAAAGTATATAGATCTTACTTCAGGATGACCGCCAACAAATTCATCAAGTTTTCCGTAACTTTTCTTGTAATCATGCCAATGCAGAGGTGCAAGCATTTTACCAAGCCTGTTTGGTAGCTGTAGAACACATACAACAGATATCATAATCTAAAATGAGGAAATATAAATGTAAGCCATCATAGAATTACATTCTCACTAACCGTTGAACTAATCCTGATTCTACCATTAGGTGGAATTGTGCGAACAATGCAGCCCAACAATGATCCTGTATTTAGGAGAGTAATCTCTGAGCTCTTTCCAACAGAGACAAAAGCTTCAGGTGTAGTCTTCTGCCCAATAGAGACAAAAGCTTCAGGCGGTACTGTAACACTAGCATTGTTAATTGTGGGTTTTTCACTGAAATTCCCGTGATTAATTGGAGTTTCAGATATGTCAGCAGCAGAAGCGGGAAGTTCTGTCATTGAATCTGGGGCATCTACTCCATTATTTCCCAAAGTAATAACATTCTTCTCCTGCGCCAGTCAATATTTAAGATCAGTTTACCAATTTCTGACCAGATGATCTCAATTATACCAAAGTGAACCACAACAACCACATATGACAAACAGATCAAATCCCAGAAGAAAGAAATACGACAAACCCCTGTTTCATTCTTATGCTTGAGAGGGTCCAACTTTAAAGCCTCCTGAAACTGAGAAGAAATTTGTTGCAATTTGTGCTGAGGTTGAGGATCTACCATGTAGCTTTTATCAATAGACTCCATGACCTGAATAATTTTTGATCAAATAGAGCATAGAAAGATAACAGAACAGCATGTATAGTATTATGAGCAGTTGAATTTTTGAGTTACCCAACCTGTCCTCCGTCATTTGAGGATGCAACCAAGACATGAGGTTCAAGACCTTGACTGATATGAACATCCATATACTCTGGACGAAGAGCTTGCCCATTTACAGACACTTCATAGTCATAGCTATTTTCTGGTCTCAACAAATTATGTTCACTTTGCGACGGAGCATATTGGTTGTGCATTGGAATCTGTGAACCCTCTGTTACAGCCTAAAAGTTGAAAGGAAGAAAAATCAATTTACTAAATGTTTATATTTTTTCCAAATGAACAAATAGTGTATAATTGCAAGTACATGTTGGTTCTGCCAGTGATGAATAGATGATATTGCTGCTGGTGTCGAGTGAAAATGTCCAACATGAGGCTGAGGAAAATGTGAAGGAACAGAATGGGGAATCCCTTGTTGATGCATAACAAACGGATGCAAAGCAGGCACTTGTCCGGCCGGGAGGTAGGTGGGCATCCCAAGTAGTGACTGAGGAGTAATAGGAACAGCATGAACATGTTCTGTCTGGTGATATGAAATGAAATAATGCCAAAACATTAGCTCAACAGTGAGACAAAACTATATTAATAATATTTTTCCTAGTGCAACTTCAGAAAGTGGGAGCATAGTTATACAAATAACAATAGAACAAACAAGAATAGAGTAAAACTGACTTGCAACACAACCATTCAAAATGAAATAGAACGCTTAGAGAACTTTGTGAACCCCATTTAACATATCAACTTTTAATAAAAAGAAGTTAGTCTATTCAAGTACTAGTCTTTCCTCGACTAAGTGCCAAATAAAGGTGGTCACAGGTGGTCACTTACAACGGGGATGAGATTGTCAAAATGTTTTTCTACCCCAGTTCACCATGTCACAGATAGCTACACAAACAACTACTAATCTACAAGATGCTTATGCTCTATCTTCATGTTGTCGTCAACTCTCATGAACCTTACCAATCATGATGTATTCTATTTGTGAGGTTCTAAATTTTTTTCACCTGGGGGAATCTAAAACAAAAGGGAACAATAAAAACCACTCAGATATGACCATAAGAATATATATTACATGCAAAGTCAACATTAGACCATTTTATGATTTGTTGAATATAAACATGCAATAACTAGACAATAATATTATCCAACAGAAAGGCGCAAAGGAAACTATTTGATGAGTGCATATTATTCATTTATTTTGATTCCATTATATTTAGTTTTATTGCATGTTTCATGTGTATATAAGCTTATTAAGGTGTTTAATGATTTCAGGAAGAATTGGAGCTAAAATGAGGAAAAAGATAAAATTGCAGGGTTTTTAGCATTAAGTTGGATGCATGGTCTTGGCTTGGGACTTAGATTTTATTTTAGAGCTCTTCCTTAGCTTTCCGGAACATCTTGAATCGTTCCAATCAGAGTTCATATGAAAAAGTTATGATCTTTTTACTAAACGGACGTTGAACCTCAAAGTTTGGAAGTTGCAATTTACACAGCAGTCACTTAGAGCCTGATTTCGACCATGATGCAGCCAGGAATCTGTCAATTCTCAAAGAATGAAAGTTGTAGATCTCGTCGATATCTTCGTTTTGATAGGTAGCAGGACCCGTAATTCCTCCAGGATCAAAAGTTATGATTGTTTTACCAAAGGACGTCGCAGCAGGAAATATAAATTCGCCCCAGCGAATTTGAGCGGGAAAATTGGGAAATCTTGGATTTTTGAAAAGTTTCTAAATGCAGATTTTGGCATACTTCTACATGGTATTGGATTGATATTTCTATTAGCTTTAGGATTTCCTTTAGACTAAGATTTATTTCCAAATTAGATTCTATTTCTTTATGGAAACTAATTATGATTTGTAATTCCTTTTAGGATTTGAATTTCTACTTCCTATAGGATTTAGAACTTTGTCTAGCACTATAAATAGAGGATGCTAGTCAGGGATTTAGTCATTCAATCATCTACTACATTCTCTCATCTACAACATTGGAGGATTGAAGATATGAGCTAAGTTATTTTTATTCAGTTCTAAGGGATGTTGAACCTTATTTATAATTAATGGTTAATTGAGTATTCATTATTTATTCCTTCTCACATGAAATTCATTCTTGATAATCTAATTTAATTTTTGAATGCTATTTGGCTTAACTGATTTGATTTCTGCAGGATTAAGTTGGTTAACGAATATCATATGCTAGATTAAGGAATAATATTACGTGTAATTGATATTGTTTCTAATCACAAGTAGTAATTAGTAATACCTGATTGTGGACAAGCTTTTGAGTATTGCTATGATTATCAGAAGACAAGTTAAACAATCCGAGCTTATGTGTTTGTTGCTTGGAATAGTCTAATTCCCTAGTTCTTAATGTTGCTATTATATTAAATCTAGAGAGCTTATTCTAGGTTATATAATTGTTAGAATCTTGTGAAGAGCTTGTTTCATTGAGTCACAATCTAAGGAGAGTTTCGGGTAGCAGAGCTTGTTGTTACCTAGGGCTATTAGTTTCATTGAAGGGTAAATAATGTTACACTTGATTAATCTATTATTGTAAAAAGGTAATACTGAACTGAAGAACTGAAGCTTTTTATTCATTGTTTATTCTTATTAGTTTATTCTTGTTAATTTAATTAATTAATTCAAAATCCCCTTTTCATTAGAAATCATAGGATAAATATAAAATAAATCACTCTCTGTGGGATCGATCATTGCTTACTACTATGCTAATTGTTTAAATTTGTAAAGTGAAAGTGGGGTTAATTTAGGAGTGTAAACGACAGCTCCCTCTATTACCTCCGTCTTTTCCAGAGTCCTATTTTTGTTGACTTATTTCTAATATAACTTTGCATAATACACAATTAAACATAAACTTTCCAACAACTTCTTCAAATAATAAGGTTTAGTCTGCAGACATTATTTTTTGGGAAAAAAATCATCCAAAAAATTATTGCTAAGCATGCCTTACAGAAATCTATTTATTCCCCTGGGAGGGAGGGGAGGGGAGGGGAGGGGAGGGGGGGGGGAATGTCAACAAAAAAAGTATTAACTTTTATTTTTCAGGCGGAGAAAGTATATTTTAGTTAACAAATTAAACAAGATTTGTAGCCAATGTATATCGTTTAAACAATGTCTTTGCAATTTGTAAATGAGAATCACTTGCAATTTTAGAAATTAAACTTTAGACAAATAGGAGCAAAATCTACCTGCCCAACCTTTCCTGAAGCATTCCCATTGGACACAAAAGATGAAATATTTTCTGCATTTCCATTTGGAAGTCCCCCAGAATTTCCACTTTTGCCATTTCCACCGTCATCCAGATGGCTTCCATTGTTCTGTCCAAAATGAGAAGCATCTTTTGACTTTGTTTGGGAAGCGTGCGACTCATCAGAGTAAGATCCACTTCTTTCTCTTGCATCTACCAACTCCATCTGCTGCTGTTGTATTGTATGTACCAACTCAGCAAACTGAAAAAATTATAATTAAGTTTTAGAGCGAGCAGATTATCACTTCAAAATAACACAAACTACAAGACAATTTGACTGGCATATAGGAAAAGGCCACTTTACACTCTAGCATTATTAATTGATTACATTGCTAAGAACAAATGGAGATGACTTTTTATTTATAAAAAATAAATGGAAAGGAATGCACTTTTAACTTCAGTAATTCACCAACCAATATCCGAAATATTTACTATAACTAGAGAACCTGTCTTTGGCTGCCCATCCAAAGCTGGTTATATTGTTCAGTACGCTCTCGCAGTTCAGCTTGTAATGTTTGGTTTGTACTTGTCTGCAAAGCATCCATCTCCTGAACACGAGTGATCCATGCTTGTGCCTCCCTTAACTGATCATCTTTAAAAATTATGGTTTCCTGAGCAACCCTATGCTGAAAGGTCAAGATTGAGATTACTCACTTCGCAAATCAAAGACAAGTTGTATTAGTTCAAGTCTTAATTAGCTAGCAAGGAAAATAGTGAATCTAACAAGAGCTAAATAGAACTCCAGGAACATAGCATGGCATTTACATGCAAAAGATCGTATGGTGATATCCTAACACACAGTCAAAATGATCATATGTAAAAGTTGTTCTTCTACAATTAAAGCTATAGCAGGTAGGATTCCACCTTGGACGGAGGGTAGTTGGGACCGCCTGGGGTGACCCACGCTACCCTGAGGTTTCAAAAATTATGCTTAATCCCTTCAAATTTTAATAATTTTGCTGTCTTCCTAAATTTCACATGCATAATTTACACAAATACCTATAAAATTAAATTTTATTTCTGTGAAGTCCTAATTAAAAGAAACTTTGTGACTAAATTATATATAAATGATATTTTCATGGTAAATATATAAACATGAGTAAATAATTCCTGGCCACATTTTATCCGCCCCCTTGAGAAAAAAATTACTGGCTTCGTCCCTGGATTCCATAAATTTTTAAACAAATATAAAACAAGTCAATGAGCTCTGAAATATTCAATATGCTATCATCTACCAAGTTAGGATTGTAAAAAAGCATTGAAAAGTGGAAATTGTTAGACCTGTTCCTGCAACTCCATGAACTGGCTTTCTTTCTCCCGTATATGTTCTTGAAGGTCATGTATTTGTTTAAGATGTTGATCCCTTTCAGCCTCTGAGTTATCACGCTCTCTCCTGAAAGTGCATGGAACCACAATTAGATAACATCCAATAAACCTCCCAACAGATGTCACCAATATTATCATAAATAAACATTACTTAAAGGCATATTCTGAACACTAAACAAGAAAAGGGGCAGAAAGACCAGTAGACATGGTAACAGGAAACCAAATCATCGTCAGTAGGTAAAATGTCAAAAGTGATAGTATATGGTGAATCACATAACAAACACATTTGAACCTAATCATATTACATCTAACTTTGAAGATATATGGTCATAATGTGAACACATACCGGAAAGTTGCCAGTTCCTTGTTCTGAAGATCATCTTTAGCCCACACCTGCCCAAGTAAAAAGAAGAGGATCAATATTTACAAATGACTCCTCAGATAATGCATATAGAAGTGGAATGGTAAAACAAACCGCTTCAGATTCTAATCTAATTGCATGTAGCTCTCTTTGTGCCTCTTCTATCTTCCTTTCCAATTCATGTATAGTATGTTCCCTCTCCCGTAATTGCTCCTTCACAAGCCGGTAATATCAAAATTTAGGCATATAAATCGTAACTCTATGTGTATAACTAGATTATTAAGATTTAGTAAACAGACTTGGAGATTGACATTGGCATTGACGTGCTCCTTGATCTGAGAATCATAAGAGCTCTGCAACCCCATGATCTCCGAACGTGCAATGAGCTGTGCCCGAAGTTCAGTTTCAATCTGCTGCAACTCTTCCCTTTGTTTCAGAACAGTATGAAGTCGCTTCTGCAAAATGTCATTGTCTAAACTTCCATCAATGGTAATGGAGCAGAAGTCCACATCAGCCGGTTGCTGCACCTTAACAAAAACATGGAATCATCCTTCAATATCTACTCAAATAACCCTAACTTCAGTAAAACCCTAGCTCTAAAGGGTCGTTCATTACCTCATATATCAATCTCTCATCCGACTGCCCTAACTTGGATCGGTCCGAGTCCTATATACCACAAATTATGCATTAAAAACTCAAGATACCCAAAAATAAACAGAAAATAGTAAACCCTAACTCGGCGATTGATAGGAAAAGTAATGTACGCGAAAGTTTAGTAAATGAATACCTCATTGCCAGAGTTCCGAGCAGGAAGTTCAGAAACAGCGCGCCACTCTTTGCGGGAAGACTGAGAAGAAGGCATCGGGAGAGAAACGCCGCGTTGGGCGGCGACTCCGGCCGCGGCCTCCATTAAATCAGGAGATACAACGACGGTGCTCCAAATTGCCTCGGCAGAAGGAAACCCTAATCAAGAAAATTTATAAAAAAATGATGAAAAATAACAATCAAACAAAAAAGGAAGTAAGAAACCTAAGGGTGGGAGAGAGATGTGGTCAAAGGAATAAACTGAGTGAAGGAGATGGCAATGTACCTCCCTGTCTGTCTATCTGACGGTGTGGATTTGGAAGAGAGAGAAAGGTTTCGCGATTGAACAAACAAGGGTTTTATTAGTAATACTAGTATTAAGAATGGAATGGATATGAATTGGATTGGAAGTGTCTTAAAAACTGAAAACGTTGACGACAAGAAACGAAGCGACCAGCGAGCGAGATAAATTAGGCTGACATCAGCCTCCCGCCACTTATATGGGCATTCAGATAACAATAACAGTCGCTGTCAATGGGCGTGTATTACACGTGCATTCTAAAAGTAGACTATGGACGGTCATGGATTCGGCCCATTAGTCGGTGGGCCTACTTGGCTTTGTTTCTGAATTTGTCCTTCTTTTTACAATAACACTTTGAAATATCTGGTTCCAAAAATACTCCTTAATACTACATTTAATGTAACGCAGATTCCATATCATGTAAAAGGATTTCTTGGCGTCAACAGGAAAAGTCCGAAATTAGATGATTATGGAGAGCTTATATTATTATTATTATTATTATTATATCCACGGTGGAAAAATAGAACTCAAATTGGATCTCATGAATGTGAAGCCAGGGAGTATGAAGAGAGGGGAATACAAGAATTTTCAGATGTCAAATCTTATATAGAGCAATTACCATGGATGTTATGAGAGGCAAGACAGCAGAGAGTGAATCTTTAGGATTCAATTTTTACTTGGGAGAAATAATTGTGCTAAAAGGATATGGAGAATGCAAAGGCGCAATCAAATTCCACTTAAAGTGGAAAATGGGTATTGGTCACAAGCCTGAGTTACCTATGGAAGCAAATATGGTTGGAGAAAAATACAATATAGGAACATTCATTTGGCTAAATTTGAATGATGTGATGAGATTTGAGATTCCCCCCCCCCTGTTTTGTTGTCCTTGAGGACAAGGGTAAGAAATGTTATGACTTTTAATAGGGTCAATGGTATTAATAGTATGTAAAGTCTTGCTTTGCAAATGAATGAATGAATCAAAATATAACTTTGTTCTGCTCTATCTTCTATCTAAATTTTTTCCTCTAAAATCTTGTTTGTCAAATTTATTACTCTAGGGATTATAAAATGACGTAATGGTCTTGGGATAGCCTAAGTGTAACAATTCTAGTACAATGCATCAATAGCCGTGGGAATATGATCACCCCATAAATGTAGAGGATTAAAAAAAGAAGATAAAAGTGTTCTGATTCCTATATATTTTCTTAATAAAAGAAAAAAAAGATGTTTGAAATGATAAAGTGTAGACAGGAGAGGGTATTGAGCAATTTTAGGCAAGTAAACTCCATTTGAAACCAGTTTAATTAGACTTTTGTTTTATGCAGAACCAGATGCTGACAAATTTCAAAGTTTTGTGAGAAAATGAAAAATATGCATGAATTTATATACTACTAGACAAAAAAAATACTGATCATCGGTGCAGCGGCAATTTTCTCCTTGATTTGTTGATCATATTGCTTTTAGCCAACTAAAAGATGGAACATATATGCAAAAGCGTATGGGATTTTTTTGACTACCAATTAAACATCAGAATGGATATACTGTCCGCCAATGATTCCGGCAAACCAACACCTAAGAGATAAAGATGGAGATGTATATGCCTGAATTCTATTCTATGGAAAAGCTTAATTAATTGGTACTTATATATGCTTAAGCCTGGACTTCACGTAATTTAATGAATTTATAAATTACGCAATCCTCTTAATTTGGAATAAAATCAATCAACTTAATTAATTCCCACCTCCCAAAACAAATTAAACCTTCACTTGGATATGTTTAACATTAGCGACATAAATTTAAGTAAAAAAGTAACCCGATATATAGAGAAAAATATTAGTTGCATTTAAATTTTAAATTCCATCCCTATATTTTCAACCAAAAACAGCACTATATGCATGGAGTATATAGAAAAATAATCATAAAATAGTAATATTTTCATTGATTCTTTTTTTATTTAATCATGTACAAAGCTGTACTAGAAGAATATGGGTATATATATGCCATTAATATATCCCAAAAAATATGCTCGAAAAAACTAAAGAAGTAAAAAGGAGATCAGCTATGAACAAAACCAATATATATATATATATATATATATATATGTATGTATGTATCCTAGAAAGAAAGAAAGAAAGAAAGAAAGAAAGAAAGAAAGAAATTATTTACATGCATGATTGAATTAATATATACTAGTAGTATAATTGATCATCATTTCCATCCGTGCAGTGTATATATTAATGTGATTAATTAAGCCTTGAAGCAGCACCAAACATGGTGGTTATGATTAGCCTCCAGCTGCTTGCAATTCATGTCCTGGTCGATCAAACTCTGCAATTTGCGAAAATGGTGAAGATGGCAAGGAATGTTAATGGGGCCTTGATGATGAAAACCGTACTCTTCCTCCGCAGCTTTCAAGAGGTGGACGAAGAGCGGATGATTTAGGTACGTCACCGGAATGATCAACTTCTGTTGCTCCTCCTCCTCCTCCTCACCTTGCCCCACCATCACCGCTACCCACCCTTTCGGTATCCCCTTCATCTCTTTCTTCCCCTCCCGCTCATTATGAAGATGACAATTCAAGAGATTTCTCAAGTCTCCACTACCCATCTTAATTATTAATTAATAAATTATAAATAGATCGAGGAGGTAGGTTAATTAATTAATTAATTTACAGGCCAAAGAGTCGGAGGCAGAAATGGCAAATTATATATAAGAATATGTAATTAGCTAGAGAGGTTAGAATAATGTTGCTCTTCATCTCCCTCTTCATATGGAGTATATTATTAATTGTACATATCATATCATAATAGTATTAATATTAAATTAATTGATATATATATATATATATATGATCGAATTCGAGGGGTGTAGGCAGCCATAGGATCGGACTAGTTAAATAAAATGTTACGTTGTGTAGGTAATTAGTAAGTAAGGTGGGTACTGAGGATGGAGGGGAGGGATTTAACTAGTGGAGTAGTAGAGTATAGTTTTCTTGTAATATTACTTACTACATACATTAAGTAAAGGGTTGGGTTAGGTTAGGTTTGGTTTATTCAATAATAGGGGAATTAATTGGAACAGCCCAGCGGCTCATTACCATCTGTTTTAGAGTATTGACGTCTCCCAAACGCTTCAATTTCAATTTGACCAAGGGAATAACGTTATCATCATGTTTTTGAATTTGAATTAGTAATGGATTCCTTATTTAGCGTTGAGATAAACAAACAAGCACCCCTCTTTAATTATCCGGGGGTTAAATTCCATGGAGGATAGATAAGTAAGGATTTCAAAAACACAGACTACGGAATTGACTCACAAAAATATCCATTCCCTGCCAAGAAGCATATATACTCGATCGATCCTAAAACTAAAAACTAAGGCTTGCAACTTCAAGGATAATTAATAATCTTAAAATTATATATTAATCTTATGATTAAATAGTCTTAGTCACAAATTTATTTTTTATGAGATAACTTAAAATAATCTCATATTATATTTATTGTGTACATGATTATTTAAATGATTAGATAAAAATATATTGTTTAGATAATAATAATAAATATATCATATTCTCATAGTTAAGATACACCGGTCTTTTTAAACAAAGTTAAAGATTGATCGTGCAGTTGGATAAAGATGATTGAAATATGGGATTGAATAAAATATCCCTTTCCATTTATAAGAAACAACGGGTTTATAATAATAATTTTTGTTTGAGTGAAGCAAAGAAGCCAAGTTGAAAGAAATGTACTAGTAGCATAATAATTAGGTATAAAGACATTTTTGTTAGTGATTAATACGTGCGGGAGTAACGCTAGCTAGCTAGCTCCACTAATGATGCTCTCTGGATTTTACCCCAAGGAAAACAAGGCAACACAATTACAACTTCCATACATTATTCAAATTCTTTTTTTAGAGGAAAGTTTAATTGAGTAATTAAAAGATGGAGGGAACAAAATAAAAGTAAAGATACCCCTAGTTCTTGTAGCAACAATATACTTTACTTTACATACACAAATAAAATATATTACGAATGTTTACGTTGACTTTTAGTTGTCAGTTACGTAAATAATTATTAATATTATTATTTTTAGATAGATGCGCAATAAATAGGATCCCTCTTATAATTTTTACTAATTTCATATATTAATAAATTTTATAATTATAATTCGGTATAATCATATTGGAATATATAGCAGGATTCTAAAGGTTAAGAAATGGGCCATAGATAGTTTGGATTAATTACTGTTCTTTTTTGGGTTCTTTACATAAGTATACAACAAATAGAAAGTAATTTCAAGAAAAGTGTATCAACCAAATAATTATAAAAAAAGTGTAATTAGAACCCATATTACAAAAATAGTACAATTCACATTAATAAAAAACCTAAAATTAAGGACAAATAACTGCCATAATTAATAATTCAAATTCAAATATTTGGATCTAACAACAAAAACAAATTCAAATTCAAAATAATAATTCAAATTCAAATCTTCATCTCCCTTACATACACTTTGAAATAATAGTGTCGGGGTTTCGTTTAGGGCCCAAAGGGCCCCTCTAAAAACTCACGCACCACCTTATTAATTTGGCCCTAATGACTCTGTTTCATTTCCAAAGAAATTGCCCAGCCCAGCCCAGCTTGCTACCTTAACCTTTTGCTTTGGAAAGGAAAGCATATGTTTTAGTTGAATTCAAGCAAGCAATTGATGATGTGGAAATTCAACACAAGTTTATTTAATTTATGTATATTAAGAAATTTTAATACTCCATAAAAAATGGCTTAGTTTGACCTTTTCACTCAACTTGACTTTTTCTAATCAAAATTTTACTATTTTCTTGCAAGTATAGGTGAAGAAAGTATAATCATAAGAAATTATTATGTCGAATTTACAACATTAACATCTAATTTTCATAAATTTAAACATAAAATAAATATGATTAATTCTTAATTCTAATATTGGTCAACTTGATCAAAAAAAAAACTAAATCAAGTTTTAGGGAGGGAGGAGTACTTACCAAAGTATTCACATCTCTACCAATAATATAATGAATTTACAGTATTTTTAGTTTTTTCAAAATAATATCATATCCGCAATTCCCTGTTAAAATACTTAAAGAACTCATTTTACCATGATATATATTTCCCTATAAACGATAAAGAAACAATTACTACTTTGGAATTTGGGACTGATCATATATATATATATATATAGGGATTCCATCCACAGCAACCGGTTGTTGGGGAGCAACCCTTTTTGGCACAGCCGCTACAACTTGTACCGGCATTAGATAAATTTTTTTTTATAAGCCGCTACAGGTTGTAGAGGGGGAGAGAAAGAGACATGAATCATATTAAAATAAATTAAAAAGGTAAGTACGTACGCCACGTACTACATCAATCAAATACATGGCTCTGAACAGTAATAGTGATGAGTTAATTGAGAGCGATGAATCATGAAAAGAGCAAATTTAGAAGTTTGCAAATCAACTATTTGAACGTGGGGTTTTTCGTTTTCAAGCAAAAAATAAACTTCAGTCTGGCAAAGCTTATCGATGAGCAATTGATGAATAGATAAAAACAGAATTTCCAGAGGCTAAATTTGTGGGTGCCGTCAGGACAACACTTGAAAAATTTGCAGTCAGCTTTCTGCATGTGTACTCCATGCATGCATATAGTAAACTTAGGCCTGCCAATATGTCTCAGAGTCTATAGACAAAGGGTTTGGCCCTGGCCCCTGCTATATATATACTCCATCCATATACTTGACAAACCCTCTCAGAAAACTCACTGACCAGCAATTCTTTGCTTTCTTCTTAATCTGCACGTACAAATAGAGTCTAGTACTAATATCAGTAATTACTGATCATTAAGTTGAGCCTTGAGGTCCTAATAAGTGAAACTCATGAATCATGATTCAATAGCTATAGGGACGTACCAAAAATTGCAGTCCTGATTCAGATTTCACAAAAATAATTTTATTTGTCATATTTTTTCTCATAAATTTAAACAACTATTTTTCGTATATAATATATAATATAATTAAAAAGACACATCCATCATTTTCATATTTTTCATTAATACTGTTTTAACTTATAATTTACTACTAATAATTATTTTCAAGTATAAACTTGACACAAAAGCACATCTTTAATGTACAAATTTTATAAAGATGCATGACTCTTTTTTTATAAAATGAATGGACCATAAAGATATACTCCAAGGGATTAAATGTCCACTACGCGTTGGGAATGAATGGACTATAAAGATACACTCCAAGGGATTAAAATGAATGGACTATATAGTAAAATGAAACTGACAAGGGATTAAATGTCCACTACGCGTTGGGAATGTTAAACCATGCTAAACCTCCGCTGCTCCACAACTCAATCGCTAATTATTCTAATTTGATTATTTTCTTTCAACATTATTTAACTCAACCCAGCTCCCACGAACTCTCATTGAAATTAAGAAATAATTATATATATATATATATATTTAAAGAAAACATTTTATTGTTTTTTAGTTGTATTCAAAAACACAATTGAGACACTGAATCAGATTCTGACTTCTGAGAACTGAGTAGTCATATATATTCTATTCAAAATGCAAGTAATTTCTCAAGGACAAAGGCACTATAAATTATTATGTTCTCTAATGTTTGACTATATACAACTGATTTTGAATTTTTCGTTCATCTATTAAATTATTTCGGCCGTTCAAAGTTTGAGATAAATTCTACCGTCCATATAGTGCCGGAGTCACGGAACAGTACCGCTAGTATATATATAATATCTGATGAATATTTAACTTAAATATTAGATCTGATCAGTTGGAGAGAGAGAGAGAGTATTGTAGAAGATAGATAGGTACGTTGATTGCATTTTCATCTTCAAATGAAATATTCACCATGCATGAAATTAAGATGCCTGCCTGCCTAGCTAAAAAAGATTATAGAACGACACTATGCCTCTTTCGAATTAAAAAACAAATTATGAAAAGTGATGAATAAAGATTATAGAATAGAATTGATACCTTTTTCTTTTGAAGATCGATCGAGGAATAGAATTGATACCTCTATACGAATAGAAATTATTCCACTAGATTTCTTAATTACACACCGTTGATTCTTTAGTACGTACGTACGTATAATACATCACATTAATACTGTTAAGTTGAATTAACGAGCTAGCTAGATAGATATATTCTTAGTTAAAAGAATTAATTCTAGTTTATGGGCATATATATATATATATATATATATATATATATATATATATATATATATATATTTGATTTCTTGTTCCTTAATTGCATTTTTGCTTCCTTACTATATATATAAAGACTGTCAAACAACTAACGTAAGTGGAAATGTAGCCGAAGAAGTTAAATAATTAATTCGCATGCGCGCGCTAAACATGCAAAAACCCAACCAAATTAAAAACTTCGATCGATTGATCCATCTGCTACATAAAGTAGAATTAGCAGTATATATATACATATATAACACAAAAACTTATGTATGGATAAATTAGATAAATAAAATGCGTACCCACCTGGTGGTTAAGCACTTAAGCTAGATCCAGATGAAACAGCAGTTGGGAGGAATGAAGCCTGGTCCGATGGCACTTCCTAGCTAACGCATGGATGCATTCATGCATGCGCGCGCATATATATATATATATATATATATATATATATATATATATATATATATATATATATATATAATGATGGATTGATCAATTTCTGATGATCGATCAGTAATCAATTGTATATATGAATATTAACTAGTTGGTGGCATCGAGCCGGACAACATTCCCCTCAAACCACAATTCCAATTATACAAACATACATACATATATTGCTGCAACTGATCCCGGAAAATATATATATTTATAAGTAATTAATTAACATGCCTGATGAGCTAATTGAAGCCCATCATGAATATAATAATTTTATCTTTCAGATAAGGAGATCTAGCTGGGGGAAAAGAGAGATAAAAAGAGGCAGAAAATAATATAAGCTAGAGATCGCTGATCGAGAGAGGTCAGATGACAAAAGAAAGGCAGAGCCCAGGCTATATATATAGACCCCACTACACTTCACCATCTGATATGGGTATATATAAGTTACCCCAAGATGGACTAGGACTCCACTCATCCCCAAAAATGCTAAATATATTCAAATGTATTTGGACAAGTATCCATGGATTGTATATCACATGCAATTTATCAAGAAGATAAAAATTATTCAGATATGTATTCTTTTGTTTTAAAATTAAAAATAATATTTTAAATATGATACCTAATTTTAATGAAAATTTTATTTTTTAAACATTCCTATCAATTACAAGAAATATATTCATTTTATACTATAATTACAGAAATATTTTTAAAATTAACTCGCAAAATCTTAAAATTCAAGATTTTTAATACAAATAGCTATAACAGTAGTACTTGTAACAAACTAAGAGTATGAGATATAAAACTTGTCTCACGTCCCATATTTTGAAAAAGTTGGTTTAGTATCTTATGGTTAACTGATTTTCAATTAGAGGGTTTGATGTCTATAAACTAGAGTTGAGCCTATTATATAAATGTATCAGTAAAATACTAGTAATATCATATTCATTATTCTTAAAATTTATACAAAATTATATCAAATTAATTTGAAATTTTCCAAATTAAATTTAAAAAATTAAAATACATTATAATTTTGAACATAGGGTATAGTAGCAATGGCGTGATCGTAATGAATACAAATAGAAAAATCTAGCGTGACAGATGTATTTTTAATTTTTATGTAGAGAATACGAATCACCCAACAAACTTGTACCGTTAGATTCGAGATATGATCATCATTTCATATATATATATATATATATATATATATATATATATATATATATATATATATATATATATTCCTCCATTTCTTTAAATTAAAGAAGGAAACAAACACTAAAAAGGAAAAAAATTCTCCTCTTGATTGGTTGAGTCGATTAGATTTGATGAAAGCCTAAATATAAATTAATATCCTGAATTTTTAATGTTTTTTTTATTTATAATTTCAATATATTAAATGATTTGATTCATTAATCGAGATTTGGAAGATGAAGTAGAAAAAGTGGAGTGGGTGAAAAGAAGTAGTCCACTTTTGGTCCATTTCAGAGTCTCAAGCAAAACCTGCAGGTTCTTTTTATATAATACACAACGAGACACAGCCCCATAAACTCCGGTGACCAAATTAATTATGATCCATGAAGCTGTCACCACATAAAGCAATAATAAACTGAAATATTCAATAAATTTGGTGCAAAATTCAAACCAATAATTATATATAATTAATTCAAACCTACTTCATTCTTTTTGGTCGCCATACAATTTACAAACAAACAAACAAACAAATAGCTACTCCCATTCACTTGATTGCTGGATGCATCATACTTATCGTCCAGGGGGCAGTTGAGCAAACCCCTCAAATCTATATCTATCTAATAAAATACAAATGATTTTGAATTTCTCGCTCACTCAATAAATCATCTGGGTCGTCCAAAGTTTGGGATAAATCTCACCGTTCATACATCTATCTAATAAAATACATCTATCTATCTAATAATCTAATAATAATTTAATAAAATACAAATGACTTTAAATTTCCCGCTCACTCAATAAATTATTTTGGTCGTTCAAAGTTTGAGATAAATCATATTGTCCATACAGTGCCGGAGGCACGGGACCCAGCTAGTATATATATATAGTTGATGAGATTCGACTTTGTTTTAATTTTAAATTCACGTTAAAATCTTTAATTTTAGTTAATATAATGATAAATATTAATTATTTTTAAAATTAAAAATATCTTAACGGCATGTTTGGGTTAGTGTTCCTGTTTTTCATGTTTTGTACAATAAATTTCACCTTTTTTTTTCAATAGTCTCAATAATTAAGTAACAAAATTTATTAAATGAAAGAATTCAGTAAATAAAAAAATTATGGACTCAAAAACATCTTTGGAACATGAGAATAATTCTCAATAATCAAACCCAAGCCCAACAAATCAGATTGTGTAATCACACGAAATGGCAATTAAATTATTCTAAACAAAATTAACAAATTCAAATTATTCAATGTCATAAACATGTCAACTTGCTTAATATTATTATCAATGTGTGTGTGTGTGTGTTGATGGTCAATGTCTTGATGCTTGTTAACCTATTTTACTTTATTCTTCAAGTATAATATTATAATAATTGGCACATAAAATAATTATAACCCCGTGTTTGGTAGTAAATTTGTCCCATGTGGCTATGACTATTCGTTTTTGGGATATAATTGAAATTTTGTAATAAGCACACTTAAAAGGAGTGAATATGTGTAAATATCTAAAAGTGATCTACAGTGATTAATTTTTAAAGTTTATTATTGTAGGTTATAATCGGACGGTCTAACCATGTCTGTTTTAGTATAAATTTTGGCCACGATTTTAAACTACAAACTGCAGAATATTAAAGCATAAAACAGAAACAAAAGAACAGTAAATCACACCAAGATTTTTACGTGGTTCAGCCCTTATCCTCTAATCTAGTAGCTTAATCCACTTCCAATACCAAACGATATTGGAGACTCTTTTTATTAAACTTTAATACACAATTAAGTACAAATAAAAAAAATTCCCTGTTCAAAGTAGCTTCACACTGATGGAAACCACTGTCCCTTTGCACCTCTGCAACTTTTCTCACCTCTGAGACCTTGAGACTGTAAGACCCCAAATAATTAATAAATGAAATTTAATTTCCTTTAATTATTATTTTGAATAGTAAGGGTTGATTTGAATAATGTGGATAATTATGGGTAAAATACGCAAATATTTCAAAATAAGCAAATGGTTATAAAATATTCATTGTTGTCGGGGAATATTCGTTTGGTCGTGGAATATTCGTACTGTCGGGGAATATTCGTACGACGGCGCAGCCATGTGTGGGCCCCATAACGGAAAGCGATTGGAGGAAGAAAACGACAAATATAAACTGTTTATAAATAACGGCGTAGTTGTTACCGTTTACACTGTTGGAATACCCGGTGGTTAAAATACAGTAATACGCGTTGTTGCACAGTAGCACACGGTATTGCACAGTATTTTGAATTATTGATCCTTACGTAAGAAGGCACTACTCAATAATTGCTACAGAAGTTACTGCTCATTACTTTATTGATTCAATAATTGCTGCGTTGATATTTATATTATTATTGTTTCAATAATTGTCATTGCACAGTATTTTCAATTATCAGATCAATAATTCATATTATTTGAATAATATTATCAGATAACATTATTGGCAATGTCTAGAAAGTTCTGTCAAGGAGAGGTTTGGTCATCTAATTGCGCGCCAGTAAGGAGAAATCCTTATTGGAAAGCCCCCTCTATCCTGGGAACGGCCTGGTTGTCGGTACTGTGATTCGGTAATATTATTTTTAATAATTAATTACTGATTATTATGATAAAGAAAATATTTATTTTATGTGGATATAGATGGAGAAAATTTTTAATGTGACAATTGTTGAAAATTAATATTTTATCTTTTTCTGATAAAATAATTCATTTAAATATATTATTTTAATAATATATTAACAATGATATTTTTACAATGAATGTGGGATATATGAGTATATGAGAAGGTAGAGTATTTTTGTGGCATTAAATGTTTAACACATGTTTTGTGTGTCGGTGGACATAATTTTTGACCGAAAATTGATTATAAACTGTAAAATCGCTCGTTTATGGATTTCGGATAATTTCTGTTTGGAATTTGGAAAAATTTTCTTCTGCAAAGTTGTAGAGAATGGAATTTCCCATGGAAAGTCGCGAGTTTCGAATTTTTCTGATAACCGAGCTATTTTCTACGAATTGTTGAAGTTTCGGAAAATAAAATGATTTTTATTAAATTATGGGTGGGACCCACTTTTATTTAACATGAGGGCTGCTGATTTTTGGTTCAAAGGTGGCTGGTTTGATTGTCAAAAATGATGGCATGCGTAGGAATTATTATAAATATTAATATTTTATTAATTTAGTCTCCTTTGGCGTTCTAACATTTTCCTATAAATAGAGGGCTAAGTTAGAATTGAAAATCACACCAGAAACAAAGTTTTCTCTCTTTCTCTCTCTATATTATCGAGCGTATTCTTGTGAGTATACTTTGAGTGTTGCTATACGGTGCGAGTTTCTGTCAGCACTATACCGAAATTAAGTCAGAAGTACGGCTATTTTGAGGTAAGGGATGTTATTTTCTTCTTAAATGATATTATTTTCTTCAATATCATTATGTCGAAATATTGGTGAACGTTTTTATCAAATTTGGAACTTTTTGTGCCGGAGTTACTATTCACGTATACGGTACTATTCACGTATACGACACTATTCACGAATACGGCACTATTCACAGAAAAAAATTATTTTTTTTCTTTTCGTCCAAAATATCTATTGTAGATACTAGCTTTGATTGTATCCATGTTTTGATCATTCTTGAATTTTACACCACTATGATTATTTTTGAGGTATTTGTGGACATGGACAAAACAAAGTACGAATCCTTAATCCTTAATCCTTGTCATTTTGTTTCACTGGATTCGCTTCTTTAAAAATATTTTTATCATCTTCAGTCTTAAAGGATGTTATTATTGAATATCTTTGGCCTGTAGTGCAAAGATGAATGATTTCTGATGAATATCTTTGGCCCGTAGTGCAAAGATGAACAGGTGTTTAGATGAACATGACCAACAGATGAATATCCTTGGCCTGTAGTGCAAGGATGAATATATGATTAAAGATGTGTACTGATTGATGTTACAGGGATAAAAATATTGTTGATGGACTGTTAAATTCATAGACATTAGTAGATTTCATCCTCTACGTAACTCTTCTATGAATTAATATTTTCCGCTGCGAATATTGATTTAAAATTTGTTGTCTATTGTATTCTATTAGATTTTTCCCTGTTGAAGACTAACGATAATTTGTTGTATATTATCTTAGTCATAATATTCTTTACTGAGCTAGTTGAGCTCACCCTTTTCCTTTTTGTTCCATTTTTCTTCTCAGGAGACGAGAATATAGCGGGTACGAGTCGGGGTATGAATTGATGGTTCTTGAGAGAGTTGTTTAGTAGTCCTCACCATTTTTGTAAAATAATATATCAATAATTGTATTGAGGACATAGTTGGGTATGTATAACAACGTTTGTATTTAAACTCACAGTTTATGGGTTGTAAAAGTTGTGGTTGTTTCTGTACCATGTATTTGGCGACTCAAAATGGGTTGGATGGAATGGACCTATTTTGGGGGCGTCACAGAGACTACCTTTGAACAAAATACCTATTACAATGACACCCAAGCCAAAACAGGCTTCCACTCGGATTACAAAGATTATGAAGTATTACAATGTTTCTTCCAGCTCAAAAAGAATATATAAGAGAAATACAATAATTGGAATCGGATTTATAAAACTCTATGGATGTACTCAATGATGATTTTTAGCTTCATGTGAGGTGTGTTTCTTTAGCCCAGCTGAATGAATATTTATGTAGAAGCAAGCAACGGCTAGTTGAATATTGTTAGCATGAAATCCTCCTATTGATTTTGAAACTTCAAGAACCTGATATACTTAACAGATATTTTCCAAAAACAAAGATCATGTCAAATTAGAAAATGAGTCAAAGAAGATAAAATATTTAAAGTCCTTTTTCAAACCCAAGTCTCCTATTAAAATTAGACTAGTTAACTTTTTCCTGAATAGTAACGTTAAAGGCAAATAAACTTATAAGGAATTTCCTTAAAATACTCTGAACCAAATTTGAATGCTAAACAATTTAAGATATATCAATAAATTATCCAAATATACCTGTTTCCTTAAAAGACTTAATTCCATACGAATTTAAATTAGTTAAACACTTTTCATGATGGACTCTAACTCAAAAAGATGTCATAGTAGAACTAAATTCCTTAAGAGACTCAATAAAAGTAAATTGTATTAACAATATATATTAATTAAATTTCCAGCAATAAATATATACATTTTAAGCTTCATGCAATCCTACATATTTCCTTAATCAACATGTTATAAATATATTGTCATTATTAAAATCACCAATAATAAAAACTAACAATAATATAAAATTCCCATGGTTTGTTTCAAAATTAATAATACATTTGTAATTAAAACGATAATTTTATATTTTTAAATATAACCCTAGTATTAGCTATGAATTTAGTCGTGATAGTTTTATAATTAAAAATGATAGTAAAAAATTAATAAAAATATTTAAATATCATATCACTTTAAAGTTTTAAAATAAAAAGTGTTTTTAAAATAAAAAAGTGTATCTTTGATTTTCGAACGAATTAAAAAAGAAAATATAAAAAATAGAGTATTTAAACACCACCTCCCTGGCTCCCTCACAAGCTTATCATTATAAATTTAAATTTAGAAGAAAAAAACCTTTGTTTATTTAGATAATCGACCCAAAACAAATACTCGGCCTAGTGGCTAAAACTGGATAATGCTTCTCATGAACAGAAGGCGGGTCTAGCGGTCCTTAAGTTATTCTTCCTAAAATTGGAATTTTAATTAAAACCAGATTGGGTTAGTTTCCAGTACTATTAAACAGGTTAAAGTCTTCGTTCTTCTTCTCTTCCTAAAAGCAATAATATTATTATTGTTTTGGAGAATATATGCAAAATATAAAACACACATAATATTATTATTATTCATTATATTGAATATTTTCTTTTTTTTTTTACAACAGGTACCGTTAACTTGATACAAATGGGCTTTTCAAAGTATCCTTTAATTTCCTTCAAACAGAAATGTCAAGTTGAAAATTTGTTACCATATATGCTATGCTACCCTATGCTGCATAAAAATTGTTACTTATACTACTAAGTTTGAATAATGGAATGAAAAATATTTGTGTTTGATTTTGCTCGGAATAGATTGAACCATTCCCATTTTACTCCTTGGAAAAGAGACTATGAAATAACTAATGAATCATTTCACTCTTCATTCCATTCCATTCCATTCCATTCCTTGATTCCTTGGATCCAAACTTAACATTAGGAATTCCAATAGTTATCCAAAAAGAATAAGGCATTCCGTTCAATCAATCCCCTTCGTAGTAACCATCAACATTACACGCAAGCCCCTTTCTCTTCTCTCTTTTTTTCCCCACTAACACATGTGGGCTCTTTACACGTGTAAGCATCTCCAAATTTAGGTCTGTCTTCAAAATATATCCAGAACAGTAAAGAGATAATGGCCGTTTAAGACAAATCAGAGTTGGTACGGGAAAAGAGAGGGTAAGGTATTGACTTAAAGAAAGGGACCTCTTATTTCCTTATAAAGTTAGACTAGCAAAGCCACTCCACTCCACTAGTTTCTTGGACTGGAATAGACAATAACGTTCCTCCCCCTTGGAAATTACCATTCCTGCAAAAAAAAAAAATGACTAGTTAGTTTATAGATAGCATTTTGAAGCTACTCAAACCTCTATAGTACTAAAAACAAGTATCATCATGCTTAAAAATGTAACACAATTAAAAATATCTACTTTCTTCACAAGATATTTGACGACTGCCAAACAAGTAGTTGTATGTATGTATTGCTTGCAGAGGGAGAGGGTTGAGTTAATTTGAACTCCATCACAATCCGGATCAGCGACAACTCAACACGATGACATGGACAGAACACTCGAGAGTAGGCCAGTTGGACAATGTCATGTCAAGAGAAGACCATAACTTTGGCTCAAAGTTCAAACAGGGGATACATGGTTCTGCTTGAAATCAAAAAATTAATAATCTAATGATAAAGATAAAGGTCCTATCCTCTATGGTAGCCATGAATGTGAAGTTTCTTCCTTCTTATGATTGATATAACCTCATGATCCTGAATCTTATTACTTGCATCTTTTTTGTCACTATAAGGCAAAAACAATCCACCACCAACAGCACCTGAAACCATCTCCTCCTCCTCGTTGGGTAGATCCACTGCTCAACTCTGGTACAGGTTTAGTAAGACCTGCCAGAAACATAGAATAAAGCCATTAGGCCGAGACAACAACACTTGAAAATATATTAATGGGCATAGATAGACAGGCTAACATTTTCCTCTCAAGGTTTCCCAGCATTAAAAGAATGACCATTTTCTTTCAATTTTTGTATTTCCCTTCTTTTCTCTCTCAGTTTCTAATAAGTAAAAGTGTTTTAAGCGCCTACTTTCATTTCTCTTTCTCTAGTATTCAAGGCAACCAACCATAGAAATAAAATCACACTGATACAAACAGAATAATCCAAGTATTAGAGGTCTACCTAAATAACAAATTTTATAGGTACATGCCTACATGACAATGAACTGATAAAAAAAATTAGCATACTTGTGCAGCGGAAACAAGAGCATGGTGGTATAAGTGAACTCCACATCTCGTAAAATCACGAGAAGATTGTATTAGAAGCCATAACAAGGAAACTATCGTGTACTTACACAGTTAAATCAACGTCTTTAATAATATAGTATATGCGTTCACAGGATAAGATGGTGAGGTAAAAGTTATGTGCAGCTACGATCAATTTTCAAACATGTATCGGGCCACTTCCAGCGACTGAAGTAGTCATATCTCTTTTTCTAAATAGATAAAGTTACGGACACATGTTGCGCTTGTACAGGAGACAAGCAATGATCTCTCTCCTATTCCACCATAATCGTTGGGAAAAGAAAAGGCAACCAAGAATAGGACTTAAGTTCATAATTAGAAGGAAAGACGAGAAACAAGATTAGAAATTCTACAAGCTATAGGAGAGCAAGTGGCATACGACATCAAAGACCATAGTTTGATATAACTCAGCAGGAGAAAACACCAATAATTTGACAGTAACCGTGTCATATACTTTCTACATAGCTTTTTTCTTTTTTTTGGTACCTACTTTCTACATAGCTCTTACTATATATCTTACCGCCCAACCTTCCCAGTAAATTTCTAATAACCAATCTCCTACAATATAAACAAATTACATATTCCCTCTCAATTGCAGACTAGAGAAAGTCAAGGTAAGACACCTTCAGAAAATGAGGGAAGATGGAGACTTCTCGTCGTCACCACCAGCAACAAACAAAAATCCTAACAATTACCAGAATCGGCTTTTAACTCAAATGAAAAAGAAGAACAAGAACACTAGGAGGTTTAATGATGACCAAATAAGGTCGCTGGAGTCCATGTTTAAGCTGGAGACAAAGCTTGAGCCAATAAAGAAGTTGCAGCTGGCAAGAGAGCTTGAGTTACAACCACGCCAGGTGGCTATATGGTTTCAGAACAGAAGAGCTAGATGGAAGTCAAAGCAATTGGAGCAACAATACAGAGTACTAAAAACCAATTATGACAATCTAAATTCACGATTTGAATCCTTACAAGATGAGAAACAGTCCCTGCTTACAAAGGTACCATTCTTCTTATTCATGTTATCTTGCTTTCTCTTCCTCTTCCTTCTGGTGGTCATCTTAGGAGTTTTGATAGCTTTCTAAAGCCTTAAATATTTTCTAACAGTTACAGAAGCTAAGTGATCTGCAAAATGAAACTCATGATGGGGGCATGGGAAGCACGGCTTTGGAAGGAAGAAGTACACACAGAGGATTGGATTATGAAGATACCGATAGTGAGGTAAAAGCAAACCCAAGTATCTTAATTGGCAGTCAGGACAACAGTTCGATTATGCATTCAGATGATGATGAGAGAAGAAACACAGGGTATCTTGCTCAGAATGAGGAACCAGACCTTCTGAACTTGTGTGAACAGTTCGATGGCTCCATGGCACCAGCCGAGAAATGGTGCAATTTTGAATCAGGCATCATTTCCAACCATATGTGTGGCACTTCGAACTGGTGGGACTTCTGGACTTGATACATGTACTAGGCATTGAGAACGATGTAGATTGTGTGTGATAATTGATTCCTGGTGTTGCATGGCACTCGTGGAGAGCAAGAGAGCTATTACAGCCTTTGGAAGCCAACTACTTCAGTGAAGTCAGTAAAGTAAATCAATTATCCACACCAGAGGTTAATTAGGCTCCAAATGGAACCAGCTGCCACGAGGAAGTTGGTCTTGAACACTACTAACTACCCTTTTCCTTAATTGTTCTTTTCAAGATCCAAATGGACTAAAAATGTCTCACTCCAATTTGGCGAAGGGAGAGAATGTGGATTTATCAGGAATTGTGGAGAACAAGACTTCGACTCAGTTACTAAGAGCAGTAAGGAGAAACCTGGCGAGAAATAGTATCGATCATGCCACGACATGTTTGTGCACAAGGAGATAAATATATTCAAATATATGATCTAGCATGAAACGAATGTGTGAAATAGGTAGCCTAGTGGATCATTGTGTATTAGTAAGACAATCTTCTATAAAACTACTCTTTTTTTTTAATTTCTTCATAATATAATTGCAAGACGATACAGTCTTACATATTATAAATACTAATGAAAAAGAAGTAGCATACCACACTTTTACTGGTGAACCCAAAATTTGTTAGAATGACTAATGTGATTGAACTTGCATATAGAACCCCGTGTTTGTTTACAATGTTATAGTTGTTTGAAATAGACATTTCGACATCGCAGGGCATCCTGCATTTCCCAGAAAAATCTAAAATATCAGCCAAGCATGAACCAAAGATATATTACAACTAGGAATAAATAACTGTGTTGACAAATGATTTATCAGAGGGAAAAAAAACTTTGTTGGCAAATGTGGCAGTAATAGATCTAATCTTTCACAGAATCCTTTATCGTTGTATATTCTTACAAATCTTTTCCTATTTTTTGCCTTTTCTGACCTCTTTTGGAGTCCCAACAAGAACTTAGGCTTCATTTGAATTTTGAAGTAAGATTTGGAAAAAAAGAAGAAGATATTATTATTATTTCTACATGTCATTTCCGTATCTCTTTAGTCAACAGTGATACCAATCAATGTCAAAAAATCCTTTTTAGTTATCAATTACAAGGACAAGCGGAAAAAAGAAGTTTTTTAATTTCTTAAGTCTCGAAAACGGCTAATGAACTGTTTCTTCAACTCACTGAATGAATAGATAGAACAGGCTGGAAGCGACCACAACCAAGAATTGGCTACGATCCATCCCACGTTAATGCAGACCCAATAAGTATATATCCGATGGGGATTGGTCGTGTGCAAGCGTGCCTAGGGCAGTGTAACAGAAACATGATCAGGTTGAAAATATTTAACAGATCTTTCTCTGAAACAATGTTTAACAAATCTGAAACAAATGCGTTCCTATTCTGATTCTCTTATGGTATCGGATGAGACCAGACCAGATAATCAATATGCTGTTATGGCGAATTTCACTTTTTATGGAAAATTAAAATCATAAGATACGGTTGACATACAAAGTTTTGACAATAATCCACCAAAAAGTAGGCCACTTAAGTCGAATTATAAATGTTGTTAAGATTGTGAGTACTTTCACAAGAAAATTAGAAGCGTGTATCACAGAAACTAAAATCATGAAGTAAAAAATTTTATCACCGACGACGTAAATAGTGAATAAATGGAGTCAACCATATACTTACTTGAAATTGTCCAATACAAAAATTGTAGTCCGGATGAAGAAGGTATCGTTCTCATCCAGGGCCAGGGGCACGAGGGATTTTCCGATTCTATGCAAGGGTTTATGATTTTCACCCATTTCTTTTTCTTTTTTTTCTATTTTTATGGCTTTGGAATCTCTGCAGTTATAATATATTAGGACAGTTTGGCCGAGTGGTCTAAGGCGCCAGATTTAGGCTCTGGTCCGAAAGGGCGTGGGTTCAAATCCCACAGCTGTCAAAATTTTTAATTTATACATTAAGGTGATGGGTTTATTTTTTATGGTGCAATAATTGTCTTATTCAAGACATAAAATGTCACACACGTGATGCATTTGTCAAGAAATTAACGCATTTATTTCAACATGAGTGACGCATATGAAGTATTATGGACGTTTTAGATAAAAAAAATTTAAAATTATTTGACATTTTATATAATATAGGAGAATTAGCTAGTTGCAATATTTTTGAAAAAAATATTACAAATGAAAGGAAAAATATATGATAAATAGTATTTTAGATAATTAATATTATATAATCGTTTTTTGTGCATAACTCTAAAACGTGATATATTATTATAGGAAGTAATAGGAGCAACATTCGGATGAGAGGCATCATTTCCGTTATCCATTATATACTGGACAAAAACAGATGATTTATTCCCCATCCCGTTTGACTAATCTTTTTTTGTGAATTCCCAGTCTTTTGATGTGATCATTTGTCTTTGTTTTTATTTTTATGGGAGTAAGTATGCAGATAACAACCCGTGTGAATCAGGAAAAATGTCCAAAACAAAATGAATGAATGATTCAGAAAGGACCACCATGCCTGCCTGCATATATGCTTTATTTGTGGAGCTTGGTAGTTGCCTTAATTAAGAATCTAGCTATAATAATGGAGCTTGGTAGTTGCCTTAATTAATTGGTAGTTGGGATGATGTTATTACCATGTTCGGAACCTCAGCTTCTTTTCTTTGGAGCTGTAAACTAGTTTCACATCGACCTCATTACACATTTGATGCACTGGAGACTTTGAGGTCTATATGGACCGGCATCCAATCTTTGAGGTCTCATCCAGTACTCTTGCGCATTTTTTTCTCCAATTTATTGTATATATTTTTCATGTAGAAATATCAATTTCCTTATATTATACTGATATATTAATAATAATTATAATAATATATTATTATTGTGTACAATAAATTTGACTGCATTCATATTTAAATTACTGATTCATTTGTTTATGTATTATGTAATAGTAATGTTAAATGAATATAGCTAGCTTAAAGAGTACTGTTTGAGTAGTTTATTCAATAGGATAGGATTGTGCGGAGTATAGTTATGCTACTATTTCAGATATCCTTAATTATGCTGGCACTTTTATTCATTAATTTATATATCAAGTAAGATTAAAGAAACTGAAGCTACAACAGAGCATGCACAGCAGCAAATATAAATTACTCCATTAGAGTTTAGAAGCAGCATCGTTGTCAAGCATCCAGGTGAGGTGTCCGTTAACCGGTGAAACATCTTGAACGGGCAGTGGAAGATAATTATTAGTATGTTTTCCCAGTGCTACATTCACCACACTCGCTGCATAACTTCCGGTGACCACAATTGCAATCTCCGAAGCCCAGTTGATGACCGGAAAAGTCATTGAAATTCTCGGCGGAGGCGGTTTTGGAGAGTCTTTCACAAAGGTTATCCAGCTTTCAGTCTCGTAGCGTTGATAATGCCATGGAAATAGTGATGCTACATGTCCGTCCGGGCCCCACTCCCAATAACATCAGATCAAATATTGGGTACTTACCGTCATCTGATAATTTTAACATCTTTTTCTCAACCAACCTTTTGAGTTTCGCTTCGTAGTCAGCAGCTGCAGCCGCTGGTAACAAATCCTCAGTAATGGGAAATATGTTGGAATGTGGAATTGGAACCTGCATATATATATATATATACCAGATCATCGATTACGTACATTAATTATAATAATTATCATATATATATATATATATATATATATATATATATATATATACCTTAGATAGCAAACCATCATAGGCAAGCTTATAATTGCTGTCCGTGTCATTTAGAGGAACTACCCTCTCATCCAACCAAAAAATGAACCATTTCGACCAAGGGATGGAATTCTTGTAGTCTATTAGTTTTCTGAAATTTCCAGCAACAAAACGATAAGAATTTTCTTTTCTTTAATTATGGACTTATCGAATATATAGAATTAAGAGCGAGCTAGCTAGATGATTAAAATATTAATTAGTACGTACCATGCATGCATAATCATGTTTTGTTTGTTTTTAATTAATTACCTCATCGTAGAAATGAGCGAACCTCCGGAGAGAACAACGGTAAACGAATCTTTGTCTTTGATAAACTTATCAGAAAGATTTGCAATATAAGTTGCTAAGCCCACCGCCACATCTTCTTCTGTCTCAAACTTACTTATCGAGGGTTCACCTTTTTTGGACGCCATTAATTCTGGGAGATATTAAGAGGGCTGGGCTAGGGATATATATATAGAGAGAGAGAGGGGGGGGGGGGGTATTGCATGTGACCGAACCGAACGCCATTCCTTATTTATACACTAGAGTTTATGAATCTTGTGGTCCAGATTGAATAAATAATTAAGAATTTTACCAAATTAATTTTGGAATATGATAAGAACGATTATATATTTTATTCCCTCTCTCTTAATTAAGAACCAACAGTCCAAAATTTAATTAATAATATAGGTATATAATCATTACAATTAGTGAATTAATATGTAAAATTGTTTTGATTCACTTCAGAGTTTAATAGTTTTAATAAATTCACTTATAAATTTCATTCTATCCCGTCTCTATAGATAGATAGATTTCCCGGAAGTCATAAAATTAAGATGTAATAGTGTAAATTCCTAATTAATAAATAAACAAACTAGATCCCAATATTCTTTGCTTTTTAATTTCAGCTTAATTAAAAGAAATAGTTATATTTCAAAAATGTATTAAAATAATATATTATAATATTATTATGATCTATGAGGTTAGTAATTCTACACCACAAACTAATTAAAAAACGTTTTTCGCATTTGACGTTTGTAACAATTAACAAACACCACACAAATAAAGCATATATACAGTACAGGCATGGTTGTACTTTCTATTGGACCGACGGTACTGAATCATTAATCACTCATTTTGTTTTTCCTGATCAAGCATGATTCACACGGGTTGTTATCTGCATACTTCAATAAAAATAAAAACAAATGATCCCATCAAAATATAAGGGAATTGTTATGAAATGTTATAAACGATAACTAAAATCAAGTATAAATATGATTAGAGAGAAGAGAGTATTTTCATAATATTTTGGGTTTATCATTCATTTTACAAAATGATATTATTTATAGATGTACTAACATCAATATCAGGAGGTTATAAAACTCAAAGGTCGTGAGTTTTATAACTCATTGAACATGGGAGTTACAAGATAAGAATGAATCTAGACATCCACTATAATTTTATAACACTCCCCCTTGGATGTCTATTGTATAGCAATACGCATTGAAAGTTAGTCTCATTAAAAACCTTACCAGGAAAAATCCAATGGGAAAAAAATTTGGTTAAGGAAAAAAGAGTGCAGCGCGCATTAGCTCCCCCTCATGAATGTATACTTAAGTTCTTCAGCTGTCGCATTCCAATATTGCGACGCAATCCTTCAAACGTTGCAGTTGGTCTGCTAGATTATCTTTGATGTATCCTCCCTTTAATTGAGCTATACATGCAACATTGTCTTTATACAGAATGGATGGAGTTCTTTTGTAGCAATTTTCTAAGAATATGCCTCGTTAAAAATCCTTACCAAATAAAAACCCAGTGGAAAAAAATTTTGGCTAAGGAAAAGAGTACAATATTCTTGTATAACTTCTAGTGCCTTGGAATTGCCTCATTAAAACCTTCCAAAGAAAAACCCAGTGGGAAAAAAACCTTAGCGAAGGAAAAAGAGTACAATCAGCACATATCCTTTTTACTCCCCTTCATAGAATTTCCATTTGTTCATTTCATAGAATTTCCATTTGTTCATGGAAAAAATATCATTAAGTCGAAGCATGCATATATTGTGCACCATCTTCTTCAAAATCATAATTGGTAATGACTTAATGAATCTATCATCCAAATTATCACATGATCATATATGTTTGATATCAATATCGTCATTCTTCTGGGGCTCAAAATAATTTTGGTGCAATATGCTTGGTGTTGGGCTTCGGCACAGAAATGCACAGTGAAAATTAAAATTTAAAGCAATTTCCGAAACCCTAAAACAGGATCCATGCGGAAAATTAATTAATTCAGAGGTTTAGAGATTATACCATATATGAAAAAAACGAGAATCTGAAACCGACTGCGCCTCGAATCTCCAACGCAATACAAACCGATTGCGCCTCTACGGTATCCACACAAACGCCGCATGAACCGTCGAACGATTCTACAATAAGAAGGATTGCAGTACTAGCCACCAAAAGGAATGGATTTTCTGAAACTGTTTTCTCTCTAGTCTCTCTCTAAGAGCGGCTAGGGTTTTTCAATTATGATATATCCCTAATTAGTTGCTATATATCATATATATAGTAGTTAAAAGGAATTAATCAAATCAAAACCTAATTTCATAAAATCCAAATTTATATATATATATATCTTAATTAAGTCTTACTTAATTAATATACATATATACAAATTATCCTTTTAATTTAAATTCGTGATTTAAATAATATTAATCATATTAATATATTTAAATCCTTAAAATTTAAATTAATTCCCTTTTAAATAACGTTCTATGTGTGTGACCCTATAGGTTATTATTACGTTGGCAATAATTTTAAAATCATATTATAAAATTATAAACAATGAGCGGCATCTAATAATGTATCACTGCTACCCAAGTAATAATAAGATCGATGATTCGATGCAACCTTTTCGTGACCAATGTTTCAATGAAATTTAATCCTTTTAACCTTAATATCCTAAATTAAACTCGAGTCATGGAATGTGTCATACTCTTCATAATTTAATCTGAGTTTTCTTGATCAATGAGTAGACTATATGAAACAAAGCACTATTTGAGCATGGCCATGCATTTCATAGTCCGACTCAATCAAGAGGCCTATGGATATCACCCATAATATATAGGATGGTTAAATTCCATCTAGATCACTCATATTTCTCACACGATTAATGATGAACCCAATAATCACCTTTATAATCCACCCTATTAAAGGTGACATTTGATGATATCAAAGTACATAAATTCTCGTGTAGTAATATAGCGATTTCAGGTCGGAGGACCATTACATCATTGTCACTATGAGAATTGCTAATGACACTTCGCATAATGCTTCATATAGAATTCTCATGGTGGGTCTGTCCAATACATCGTTCTCTAACATGTACCTATGCATTGACTTAATATCTCATATATTTATGACCAATGAGATTTGGTCATCAGTCAATCCACATACTAGTCTCAATGCATCATTGTTGTCCCATCAACAATGATACTCGACTAGGGACATTTAAGAATACTGATACTAATGGTAATATATAATCTCATGTTCAAGTCACATACTTGAAACTATATAATTTGTATCACTATTCTAAGGAATTTTATTATGTTAACAATTATATTATGCAGTAAATAAAACCATAATAAAATCATATATTTATTTAATCAAATATAATATCAAAACGTTAAGCAATTATATCAAATAATTGGCCTCTAGGGCATAAACTCTAACACTTGGTTCTATCACCCATTTGGATTAAATAATACCAAATCAATAGTCTCACAAAGATAACGTAAAATATGTTTAATTTCATTACAATATCTTCGGGTTGGTGCATAACTATACATTGCTAGTATGTTAACTGCAAATGTTATATCAAGTCTTGTGAAATTTGCAAGATACATCAAAATATCAATTGTACTAAGATATGGTACTTCAGGACCTAATATATGGTACTTCAGGACCAAGAGTTTCTTAATTATTTTTTTGTGGCAAAACGGATATTTCTTGATATCAAGTGACCAACCCATTATTGGAGTACTCAAAGGATTAATGTGACGCCCCCAAAATTAGGTATACATCACCCATCTTGAGTCGTCAGATACATGGTACAGAATTCAAATACAACTTACTAATACCACTGTCGTGCATAATACGACAAAATACAACTGTGAGTTTGAATACAATAATTGTCTACTAGAGATCATACAAACTCAAAAGGAGTCCTCAATACAATTATTGTCACACTATTTAACAGAATAATGAGGACTACTAATACTATTCTCTGGTCCATCACTCCGCTCCCCGACTCGTCCCAGCTATATTCTCATTTCCTGAAGAGAACAGTGAAAGAAAGGGTAAGCTCAACTAGCCCAGTAAGAAATATTATGACTAAGATAATGCAGAATAAATTATCATTAGCCTTCAACAGTGTTAAACTGATAAAATATAATAAACATCAAGTTTAACTGCAGCGGAACCAGCAATCCATTAAAAGAGTCAAGTAGAAAATAAAAACTACTGTCTTTTATGATTTAAAAGGTTTTTCATCATCGTTATGGCTGAGACTCAGCTTAATAAATATTCCACATCATCGAATCACCCCCGCACTACGGCCAAGGATATTCTTTAGTATCACGACCATAATTATTCATGCACTACGGCCAAGAATATTTGTGTATTCATTAGTGGTCATGATCATGCCAACAACTGTCCATCAATGCACTACGGGCCAATGAGGATTTTTAATTTTTACATCACTTGTAATATTACGGTCATGATTACACCGAATAATCCCTGGTCATAATCATACCAAGTCCATCTATGCACTACAGGCCACAGATGACTTTCAACAAAATATAAACAGGAGGATGATGACAATGATATAATCATTCAATAAAACAAGTTCAAGAATTATTTTATCCAGAAATTATTAACGTCCAAACTGTCAACACGATACTGTTTTGTGGTGTAAAATTCAAGAATGATCAGAAGAATATTTTCATGAAAGGATACTGGATGAAGCGCAAATATCAAGGATATTCTACTAATTTCATGGAGTATAGAAGTTAAAGTTTTAACCAACTGAGTATAATAAAGAATGAAATAACAAAAGAAATCATCATGCATGCGATAGACCGCACATGCAGGTTATTCCAACAGAATAATAAATAACGGAACCAGGTCAGGTGAAATTCACACCGACAGGATGTTCCAACAGAATAATAAAGACGGAACCAGATCCGGTGTAAAACACACAGATAGGATATTCCAACAGAATAATAATAAAGACGGAACCAGATCCGGTGTAAAACACACAGATAGGATATTCCAACAGAATAATAATAAAGACGGAACCAGATCCGGTGTAAAACACACAGATAGGATATTCCAACAGAATAATAAAGAATGGAACCAGGTCCGGTGTAAAACACACAGACAGGATATTCCAACAGAATAATAGAAGAATGTCACCAAGTATAGGGTAAACCGCGTATACAGGTTATTCCGATAGAATAATAAGAAATGGAATAACATAAGGATTTCACCAAGTATAGGGTACACCGCGTATACAGGTCATGTATAGGGTATGCCACTTTTACAGGTTATTCCAACAGAATAACAAAGAATGGAATAACATAAGTTTTCTTCAAGAAGAAAGAATAACACCCATTACCGTATTAGGAGATTGAATACTGCAGTAGTGTAGTAACCAAATACTCTTCTTCTTTCTCTATTACTCTCTCTATACTTTCTCTCTCTATAGCTTGAACGAATTCGTGAAAAATAATGAAGCCCTAGGCCTCTATTTATAGAAGATTTATTACTATTTACGAAAGTAATTACTATTGACGAAGGTAATTACTATTGACGAAGGTAATTACTATTTACGAGGTAATTACTATTTACGAAAGTAATTACTATTTACGAAGGTAATTACTATTTACGAAAGTAATTACTATTTATGAAAGAGACTCTTAGATGATGACTTATGGCCCCCCATAAATAATTAAACTTACCACAAACGTCTAATAATAGACTCTTTATATACATCAGGGATTGAATAAAAATTACCAGAAATCATTTTTTTTAATCAACACATATTTAATCTTTCAACAATTATTAATCATTTATAACTTGTCGTCTCAATTATTGTTTAGATAATATAACATATTATACAGATGATACTGTGACAATAATTGAATCAATAATATAAGAGATATGATGCAGCAATTACTGTAGCAATAATTGAGTATAGCTGAGTGACTTCTCACGTAAGCATCAATAATCAATACCGTGTGCTACTATGCAACAACGCGTATTACTGTACTTTTACTACCGAGTAGTTCAACAGTTTTAACGGTAACACCCCCACCGTTATTTTATAGAAAGATAATTTTGTCGTTTTCTAACTACAACAATACTTCCGTTGTGGGGTCCACCAATGATTGTGCCGTCGTACGAATATTCCCCGACAAAAAGAATATTCCCCGACCAAACGAATATTTTATAACAACTTGCGTACTTTGCAAAATTTATAAATATTACCCACAACTATATATTCTATCAAATTTATTCCATAATATTCAAAAATAATAATTATGAAAATTCATCTTTATTTATAAAAACTGGGGTCTTACAATTAACATTATCCATGTAAAGTTATTTCGAGACTTTTTTTGTGTATGTTGATTGATGAACAAGAATTTTATAGTTCAATTTGTAGGCCAAAACAAAATTTTGGCTTATCAATATCTTTCATCTTAAATTAGTTATTTTTGTCGACTCTTCTGGAGCATGATCTTTCATCAATAAATACAATAATAATAACAAATCCAGATTATAATCTTTTGATAAAAATGCATTCACATATTGGATTATTCTCAAATCCTTCTTTCAAAAGATATCCACATAGGCGATTATACCACAATATGCATATGGATTTCTTTAACCTATATAAAGATCTTTGTAGCTTAATAGAATACATATTTTGAGATGTAGAATTATATGCTTCAGGCATTTTATATCCTTCAGGGATTTTCATATATATATATAATTATATAATGATCCATACGGATATGATGTAACAACATCCATTAATTTCTCTTTCTATCAAGCTAATTAAAAATCTGAATGTAATTGTATCCATTACATGAGCACATGTTTCTTCATAATTAATACCATGTCTCTGCAAAGAAACCTTGTTCTACAAGTTGTGCTTTGTATCATATAATTTTATTTTTTTTATTTCGTACAAATACCCATTTGTATTCAACAGACATCACACCTTTAGGTACTCGGACTACAGGTCCAAAAACTTCACGTTTACTTTGTGAATTTAGTTTTACTTGAATCGCCTCTTTCCACATTGGCCAAATATTTCTACGTCGAACATTTATCAATAATTTGTGGTTCATATTCATGATCATTACTTCTGGTAATATCAAGAACTACTTTATATAAAAATATATTATCGACAATAATTTTATTTCTATCCAATATATTTATCTCCTGTATATACATAATGTATTGAGATCTCGTTATATTCAGGTACCTGATCCTCTTCAGAGGATAACTCATCCTCTTCAGGAGATAACTCTTCAAGAGTTTTTATTTACAGGAGATTTTTGTTCATAAGTTTTGGATAGATCAATAATTTTGTAGTCTGTTTCATAGGTATAGCCTTTTTATAGGCTGCAACTTGTTTTTCTTATACTTTCTTCTTCTGAAAAATTTTATCTTTAACACCGATCATTCTTCCATGTTTCAAGTGGGACTTTGATTCAATTTATTGTTGTATTAACTGATTATCTTACAGGGACTTCAATCTCTGCTAGAGTATTAGCAGCTAGAATGTGAGATATCAACATTTTCTTATTATCGGTGAATAATTCTGTTAATTGATTTACAATTCATTGCAAATAAATAATCCTTTGAACTTCTAGTTCATATTAATTTGTATGAGGATCAAGATTAAATAACGTTGAAACATTTCAATTAATCTCCCGTCGTGCTTCAGGCATTGATTTCACGTCATGCTTTAGGCAACGAATTTTCTCCCCCTAATGGTGGGAAGACTGTTTCATTAAAATAACAATCCTCAAAATATACCTTAAAAATATCACTTTTTGAGGTTATGAATAGCATGACCCCAAACATGTATTGGTAATTAATTTACTTTAATATAATCAACAAGTAAAAGAATCTTCTAGTTCTTTAAGGGATGTTCATGAGAGTTTTCAATAATTCAATGCATCATTATTGATCCTAAATGATCATGATAAATCATAAAAACATTTAGATCCGAACACTTCGGGTGTATTGCACACTTCTGGTGTATTACAACATTTATTTCAACTATTCTCATTTTAGTATTATATAACCCAGAAGAGAAAATATACAGTTTTTCTAATATGAGCTTCTGGCCCGATAATATTGAAGTAATATAAAGAAATGCTTCACTGCCTTCGTTATTGATTTCAATATGATAACCATTATAACGTATATCCTTAAAACTGAACAAATTTCTACTTGCCTAGGAAAAATATATATAAAGAATCATCAATACAAAGTTTTGTGCTCTTTGACAACATTATAATTGTTTTTCCAGAGACTTTGGTTAAGTTTGATGAATAATCACTCTTCAAGAGTCTTCAATTATGTTTGATGAATAATCGCTCTTCTAGAGCCTTTAATTAATTTTGATGAGCTTCTGGCCCATACAATTTCATATTTGCAAAACATAAATTTAACTTTATTACTTCACTACTAGAAAAACAAGAATACGTGACAGAATTTTGTGACAGTTTTTAAAAACCATCACAAAAGATAGTAATTTGTGATGGACTTTTTAAGCAATCACAAAATAATAGTATATATGATAGGCTCTTAGTAATGACTAATTTTGGCATCAATGTATTATAATTGTGATGGTCATGTCAATCACACCAATTTTTTCACGCAAAATAAATTTTCTTTTTGTGACGCACTAAGTCATCACTTATAGATATACCCTTTTCGTGATTGCATTTAAGCTATCACTAATATTTTAATATAAAAAATAATCAAAACAATATTTTATGACGGTCGTGATAATCATTAAAAAGTTAGATTTTTGTGATGACTTTTATTTGCAATTACAAAAAGAAGGTATTTTGTCATGGAATTTTCAAGTCGTCACAAAACAATACAATATATGATGGCTCTTAGTGATGACTAATTTTACCATCATTATAGAGTATTTGTGACTGCCATTGCAATCACCAAATCTTATTTGAAAGTAATTTTATTTAGTAAGTCAACTCACATATGTTTCCTTTTATATTTTGTTTTAAAATTATAATCATGATCTGGACTTTGGTGTAGTGGTAATACTCGTTATTTAGTTTGCAAATGGGAGGGGGTTCGAATCCTACAAATATAATTTGATACAATTAATATAGATATAATTAATATAGTAAAAAAAATTATACGTAAATAGAGATTCGCGTTCTTACATTTGATCCCTAAAGTCTTATTTTTTTTTGTGATGACTTTGACAATCACAATAGATTATATGTTAATGTGATTGTATTAATCATCACAAAAGCAATAAGCATTTGCGTGATTGCCAAAACCATCACGTAAAACCTTTCATGATGGGCGTATACAAGACGGCCATTGTGATGCTTAAAGCCATCACGTAAACCTTTCGTAATGGTTATCCTACTTTTTGTGATGAATTTTGGCCATCACAAATGACCATATTTTTGGTAGTTAACTTTAACTTTTATCAATTTAACCATTTACTGAATAGTAATTATAAGAAAAATTGAATACTTTTATTTCATAAAATTTGGGGTCTTACACAGTATGTTATACTAAAAAATTTGTGTATCCATATATATATAATAGATAAATATACCTTCTCCTTCAAATCAAATATGATTATTTTCAAGACGAATGTGAGAAGCAATTTGTGCTGATAACGTGTTATGAAATATTATAAAAGATAACTAAAATCAAGCACAAAGATGATTAGAGAGAAGAGAGTATTTCTATAATATTTTGTATCCACCATTCACTTTACAAAATGATATTATTTATAGATGTACTAACATCAATACTAGGAGGTTATAAACTCAAAGGTCATGAGTTTTATAACTCATTGAACATGGAAGTTACAAGATAAAAATGAATCTAGAAATTCACTATAATTTTATAACAGGAATAAGTGTTTTTGATATTTTAACAAAGTTCTTTCTCACATTAAAATGAGATCCATTATATACTCATGTAAAAAAAATTATATAAAAATAAATGTCATAATATATTACGTTTTAGAGTTGTGTACAAGAAGCGATTATATAACATTAAATATAGTATTAATTATTTATAATATCATTTATCATATATTTATCTCATATTCTTTCTTTCACCTGTAACATTTTTTCTAAAAATATTATTGTGGCTAGCTAATCTATCTAATAAAATACAAATGATTTTGAATTTTCCTCTCACTCAATAAATTATCTGGGCCGTCCAAAGTTTGAGATAAATCACACCGTTCATACATCTATTTAATAAAATACATCTATCTATCTAATAATCTAATAATAATTTAATAAAATACAAATGACTTTAAATTTCCCGCTCACTCAATAAATTATTTTGGTCGTTCAAAGTTTGAGATAAATCATATTGTCCATACAGTGCCGGATACACGGGACCCGACTAGTTATTCTATATTATATAAAACGTCAAATAATTTAAAAAAAATAATATTATCTAAAACATCCATAATTACTTCATATGCGTCAATCATGTTGAAATAAATGCATTAATTTGTTGACAAATATTGCACAATGTAATGTAATGTCGTTAGTTTACTGGATATTGCACCATAAAAAATAAACCCATCACCTTAATTAATGTCCCCAACACCAACAACCTTGTCCAATCTAAATTATTTGGCTTTCTTCTAGTTCTACTTTATCCAATCCACTATTAACATCAATTCAATAAAAATATTAAAATATTTTTATCATTCAAAATTTTGACAGCTGTGGGATTTGAACCCACGCCCTTTCGGACCAGAGCCTAAATCTGGCGCCTTAGACCACTCGGCCAAACTGTCCTAATTTATTATAACTGCAGAGATTCCAAACCCATAAAGATAAAAAAAAAAAAGAAAAAGAAATGGGTGAAAATCATAAACCCTTGCATAGAATCGGAAAACCCTCGTGCCCCTGGCCCTGGATGAGAACGATACCTTCTTCCTCCGGACTACAATTTTGGTATTGGACGATTTCAAGTAAGTATATGGTTGACTCCATTTGTTCACTATTTACATCGTCGGTGATAAAAGTTTTTAGTTCATGATTTGAGTTTGAGTTTCTGTGATACACGCTTCTAATTTTCTTGTGAAAGTACTCACAATCTTAACAACATTTATAATTCGACTTTAGTGGCCTACTTTTTGGTGGATTATTGTCAAAACTTTGCATGTCAACCGTATCTTATGATTTTAGTTTTCCATAAAAAGTGAAATTCGCCATAACAGCATATTGATTATCTGGTCTGGTCTCATCCGATACCTTAAGAGAATCATAATAGGAATGCATTTATTTCAGAGAAAGATCTGTTAAATATTTTCAACCTGATCATGTTTCTGTTACACTACCCTAGGCACAGTTGGGGTTAGGAAGAAGGATTGTTAACAAAACACTAGAAGTAGGAGGAACCAGCAATCATGGACGGGGGCAGCACATGACCAATCCCTATCGGATATATTTAGGAGTGTAGGTGGGTTAATAGGAATGACAATATGCTTATTGGGCCAGTTTGCATTAATGTGGGATGGATAGCTACAAGTAATCGCTGAACAGATTAAACAGATTCTGGCAAAGCAGGAGCGATAAGAAAGGGGCCGATCTCCCCAAAGAAACAGGCCAACTCCCTGTAAGCAAGTGGAAGTCATACCCGATGATAGGTCCCAACACAGAAGAATATAAACACTAAAGCAATTGTCCTCTTCGGGTGAGATCGCCGTGGCTTAACACCCGAAAGCCGTAGAAAGAGGCCCAGAGATGAATTTCCTTGAGCCCGATTGGGTTTGAAATTTGCTGCCAAGGATTGAGGAACTAGAGTGTGAAATCAAGGCCAAAGATAATGGCATGAGGGGCTATGGGAATAAATCACCATTCTCTCATTAAATAGAGAAAGCGCGGCTTGATTACCGCCTCCAGTTACCAGAACTAGAATCCTATGATGGAATCACTGACCCATGCGACCATGTTGAACCCTTTGAGACACTGATGAGGTTACTTGGGCATAGGCTATGTATGCTCTTCATAGGCACGCTGAGAGGGCCAGCCAGCCAATTCTTGGTTGTGGTAGCTTCCAGCCTGATCTATCTTTATTCATTCAGTGAGTTGAAGAAACAGTTCATTAGCCGTTTTCGAGACTTAAAAAGGTAAAAAACTTCTTTTTTCCGCTTGTCCTTGTAATTGATAACTAAAAAGGATTTTTTTGACATTGATTGGTATCACTATTGACTAAAGAGATACGAAAATGACATGTAGAAATAATAATAATCTCTTTCTTTTTTTCCCTTGTTATTTCCTTATCACAGAAGAGGAGTATGGATAACTGAATTATTTTTCCCCCCCTCAGCAAATCTTACTTCAAAATTCAAATGAAGCCTAAGTTCTTGTCGGGACTCCAAAAGAGGTCAGAAAAGGCAAAAAATAGGAAAAGATTTGTAAGAATATACAACGATAAAGGATTCTGTGAAAGATTAGATCTATTACTACCACATTTGCCAACAAAGCTTTTTTCCCCCTCTGATAAATCATTTGTCAACACAGTTATTTATTCCTAGTTGTAATATATCTTTGGTTCATGCTTGGCTGATATATTAGATTTTTCTGGGAAATGCAGGATGCCCTGGGATTTCGAAATGTCTATTTCAAACAACTATAACATTGTAAACAAACTCGGGGTTCTATATGCAAGTTCAATCACATTAGTCATTCTAACAAATTTTGGCTTCACCAGTAAAAGTGTGGTATGCTACTTCTTTTTCATTAGTATTTATAATATGTAAGACCGTATCGTCTTGCAATTATATTATGAAGAAATTAAAAAAAAAAGTAGTTTTATAGAAGTTTGTCTTCCTAATACACAATGATCCACTAGGCTACCTATTTCACACATTTGTCCCACTCTCTTCGTTTCATGCTAGATCATATACTTGATTATATTTATCTCCTTGTGCACAAAATGTTTGCACAAAATAATTGAATAGCATTAAACATAATATCAAACGTCTATATTGCCCTTTGTAGTGGAAAAAGAGATTGTTATTTATTGGGCAAAAAATAGATAATCAAAATTATATTTAATACTTGAGGTAATATTAGAAACTAATCAATTAATGTTTATTTGGAATTCTAAAACCTCATAAATTTTTTTTTCCAAAACGTTTTATATTAAGGGACGGAGGTAATAGTCATTTCAAAATAGTAGTAGTAATAATAATACATACTCCCTTCCGTCCAAGATAAAATTTTTATTACTATTTTAGGTAGTCTCATGTTAAATGTCATCTTTCTTTTAATGATCAAATTTTTACACAATTTTTTCTATTATACCCTTAGCATTAAATATCTCATTGCTTTTCTTATTCTATTTCTCTCTCCATAGTCGATAAGTATAATTAGTTATGTGTTGAAAATATTTTAAATTGTAAAACTAGAACATCACTCTCTCACCTACATTGGAAATGATTGGGACGGAATGAGTAATAAATAAGCAAATAAGTGCTGGAATTATCCGCTCAGGTACAGGCGGCTAAAACCTTGAGTTGCATTATACTGCAGAAAGTGAAATTGTAAACTTGTGTGTTTGTGTGTGAAAGAGAGTGAGAGGGAGATGTTATTTTAAGATAACTTAAGGAAGGCCAATGGGCCACCTGGAAGAGAAATGTAACATTCAGACTCCTGACTTTCATCAAACAAACTAACACAACTCGGTCACGATAATACACCAGTTGCCAAAAGACATCCAAGAATCATAAAACACACTATATGGACCAAATTATGAACTCATGTTCCAATTTGGAATGCACAAACACAATAAAAACATAAACAAGGAGCTGTTCTTCTAACCATGTGATTTAAATAAAGACCGAACCAATCATCTGATCCTGAGATAATTATAAGTGACTACTTTTCTTTGGTGTATTGTCGAACTGCAAATGCTAATCCCAAGATCAAAAAGGGCACGACAAACTGTAAAACCTTAATCACAAACTCCGGAGTCTTGTCAGGATTGTAGGTGGTTTGCTGTGGTGCAATGTAAGTGCGTTTCAGGGGAACAGTTGCAGCATCTATCTCTCCAATATAATATTTCTCCATCATCTCTCTAGCATTATCACTGTGGCCAACATCTTCAAAATCATTTGTTGCATCTTTCCCTGCAAAAATTCAAGACAAACTTGAGAAGCCCATTTCACACGAGCTACAACTCAAATCTGTAAAGATGAATTGGATGGAAAAATATATCAGAATTACCAGTGGCTGATAGCAAGACTTCATCACCTCCAGGATGATCATCCATGAATGGGGTCACATCATACACCTGCAACAGTTATTTAAGATTTAAACTTGTCACAATTATAGTGAAAACTCAGTCACAATTCTTAAACTAAAGAAAAAAACAATATACATCCAGAAAGATAGCAATGTCATACATAAACGTGTTATACTAGCATTAGCTGCTCAAGTATTGCAACTCTTCTATTTCCAATACTGTCCTTCTGCAAAGATGCAATTAGCTTCACAAGGGTTTAGAAAATTTCAGTAAAAAGGTATATTTCCTTGTACAGTCACTAGTAAGATGGCTGACTGAATTCTAGAAAAGTACACCTTGTGAGAAAGTTTTGACGCAACTACTACTGAATGCCCACGAGCCATAGGGAATGGCCCATGTGGATGGGGAAGAATAGAAAATTATCTGATGGAATGAATTATCAAATTCAAATCTAAAACAGTTTCGCATGACGAACATTATATTAAGCTATCAGAGAAATTTGGTTTCTCTCACTATTTGGGTATTCTTTATTTTGAGGGTCAGATCATTAGTGTGGTTGTATAAGAAAAGAAATACTCAATCATTTCAAAGTGAAATGCAAGTTCAATTCAATGTACATATTATCATATATAGAAGCGAATTGATATTGTTTATGGCCATGGGTTATATTAAACAATTAAACTGTAAATTCTACACTGAAGAAAAACATTGTCAGAATGGAGTAAGATTTAATCTAGCAAAAAATGTTAAATCAAGTAACTATTTGGTTACCCTATTCATAAGGAAAAAACACATGGTTATGGTTGTAGGTAGTCAGTACTAACTAGAAACTGGATGGCCGTGTCAAGACCCAAAATGAGTAAATGACTAGTCTTTCATTAATTAAACTATGAACTATGATACAACTGCCCTTAATACATATAGTGCAAATGTGCAATGACAAAATTGTCTGTAATGAAATCCTCTTTGCCACAGCATGTTCCCTAATTATGATAGAGAGAAAATAATTAATAAACATTGCATAACTTTAGAGAAATGTTCAGATCACACAGATCAGTATACATCTTCCACTAATACAACTTGATCATGCTTAAAACAGATTGATTCACGCTTGCAACAAGAAAGTCCCAAATAATTAGATAAAAACCCACCCCATAATTCAAACAACAAATTACAGGGAAAGATGGCACATTTCTTAAACAACCCGAAGTCAAATACTGCTACTAGAAGAATTAATCTAAAGTCAGCCAATTCAAACTTAGAAGAAAAGAAAAGCACAAACCTGATTACAAAAAATCGAGAATCGAGAATCAATCAAAACTAATTAGAGATCTGACCTTTCCAGAAATAACAAGCCAGCAATCTTTGGTTTTGTTGTGGCTAGCTACCTCCTCAAATGTGTGAATCTTCGGATCTGATGCCATTTATTGCTGCAACTGCACCCATCAATAAAATCTACTAAGAAAAAACCCCTAAATTTATTTATGTATACAAACATAATTAGACACAGTAGAAAAGATCAGTATATACATATACATATATTATATTGATACCGGAACAAATTCAAACAAAAAGAAAAACAATCATATACTTACGGGAGATGAAGAGACGCTTGTGATGAGCGGGCCTTTTCTTCGATTCTCACACAACACCTTTAGAGAGAATCGGAGAGAGATAGTGATCGGGGACGAAAGCAATCAGAAAGAAGATTTATAGGTGTAGATATGCTAAAATTACAGAATTGTCCTGGCTAAGCTCACTTTTTACACGCGCCTCCTACTTTTTACACCGGCTACTGGTCAGCAATGAAAGCTTTGGATAAAGCTTTAACTAGCATTGACTATTTTAATTTAACGTTCCGTTTGGATTTAATTAAACTTAGATATACTTATAATATTTGATCCAATTCTATAAGAAAAATTAATCTCTTTTGACTTCACCTACAAATTTTGTGTGACAAATTCAAACAATTTTTCAATAATTACAACTATTAAATTATATATGCATAACAAAGGTAATTTTAAAAAGAAAGGTAATAAATAAATTCAAACTCTTCCAATGCCATGCTCTTATTAATAAAAATAAAATAAAATTGCAAAGCATAATTCAATTAAGTTGTGTAAAGATCTTCATATTCAAATTTTGTGTTTTGCATATTATTCGATTGCTATTTACCTTTAAGGGTGGGTACAATTCTTTTATAAGTTATAATCTATCTTTTCAAATTATAAGAGATTATTATTGAGTTTTTAAAATTAAATTAAAATTAATTTGAAATTCTTTTAATTTTAATCATTATAATAATAAATCTACTCCCTAACATGTTCATTTAATCTAGTAATATATTTGATTCTAAATTTGTCTTATTTATTTCGTGTTTTTTACTCTCCAGTCTGTTTTTCCGCAACCAATAGTACTTCATCCATTTCATAATAATAATAATAATAATTTAATACATAAAATTATTTAATAATTAAAATTTGTGTAAAATTTTGTCACTATTTTTGTTTGGAAAGTTGAAAATTATTACTAGTACAAAAGAAGGAGTTTATTGGGATGATAAAAAAAATTATGGGTGATAAAAAATTTATTAATATTCTAGAAAGTTCCAACAAATGACAAATAAATTATTAGAATAGTATAAATTCCTAAAAAAATCATTACCATGGAAATGGTAGGTTAGTTAAATACCGAGAGTGCATAGTGGTGGCGGGTACAAGTCAAGAAAGTACGCCAGCCAATAGTCGCACTCCCTCTTTGACCACAGTGCTCTTAATTTGACAACGAATAGTATAAGTTGGATTCACTAAATATGAAGTTATTTTTTTAGTAAATTTATTAATTGATCAATAATATATTGATATATATATAAATTTATTATATGTCAATATTCTATTGGTCAATTGACCAATTTATTTTAAAATAAACTTCATATTAAACACTTCAGTATAAATCCATTAAATTAAAATACTAAGTGTATTTTAATAGTATTTTTTATTATTATTTCAGAAATTACATACATTATTTTGAAATTTTAAATTAAATATATTTTCTAATTTTTTAAAATTGATATAAAATTATTTAATTTTGATACAAATAAATATAATAATTATAAATTATTAATAATTATCATCTTTATTGTTTTTAAAATTTAAACAGAATAATATTGATTTCAAATTTTAAAAAGTTAAAATGGGAAGAGGTAACTAATAAATTGCGGCGGCTAGCTGTAGCTGATAAATTATTTATTGTTAGTCCTGACTCCTGGTTACCAAAATAAATATTTGAAGAGGGTTGGTTAGTGATTAGAGCAGTAGTAATTATTATTGGCATTGACATGACTGGTCAAGAGTGGACTTTCTCTATTAATGGAAGAACATAAATAACCCATACGTTAATTTCTTAATTGAAATAATTACTATAATTTGTCAATAATATTTTTAATATTAATTTGTATATTTCTATTATGGAGCATCAATAGTCATGTGTAAAAAATTATATAATTAAATAAAAATTTAAATATAAATAATTTTATTATTTTATTATATTTTTTAATGTGTACAAAGTCTATTAAAAAAATTTATTCTCAGACGAAGAAAGTAGTATATTCTAGATGTGAACAATAATAGGAGTAATATCCATCATTACACCTACTAATTAAAAATTCTTTTCGTTCTAAATTTGATATATAATTTAATTTTTAAAGTTAAATGATGACATATTAAATTTTAAATAAATTTAAATATATTAAATTTTAGTTGATTTAATTATTATAATTGTACAAAAATTATAAATAAATAAATTTAATTCATTATAAACTTTTATGGGTTATGTGACGTCCCCTAAAATTAGGTATATATCACCCATCTTGGATCACCAGATACATGGTATAGAATTCAAATACAACTTACTAATACAACTGTCGTGTATAATACGACAAAACATAAACTGTGAGTTTGAATACAAATATTATCTACTAGAGATTATACAAACTCAAAAGGAGTCTTCATTACAATTATTATCACACTATTTTACAGAATAGTGAGGACTACTAATGCTATCCTCTGGACCATCACTCCGTTCCCCGACTCGTCTCAGCTATATTCTCATTTCCTGAAGAGAATAGTGAAGAAAGGGTGAACTCAACTAGCCCAGTAAGAAATATTATGACTAAGATAATGCAGAATAAATTATCATTAGTCTCCAATAATGTTAAACTGATAAAATATAATAGACATCAAGTTTAACTGCAGCGGAACAAGCAATCCATTAAAAGAGTCAAGTAGAAAATAAAATCTACTATCTTTTATGATTTAAAAAGTTTTTCATCACTTTTATCTCTGAGACTCAGCTTAATAAATAATCCACATCACCCCTGCACTACGGCCAAGGATATTCATTAGGGTCACGATTATAAATTTCATGCACTACGGGCCAAGGATATTTGTGTATTCATCAATGGTCATGATCATACCAACAACTGTCCATCAATGCACTACGGGTCAATGATGACTTTTTACACATCATTTGTAATATTACGGTCATGATTACACCGAATAATCCCTGGTCATAATCATACCAATTCCATCCATGCTTTATAGGCCACAGATGACTTTAAAAAAAATATAAACATGAGGATGATGACAATGATATAAGAATTCAATAAAACAAGTTCAAGAATTAAGTTATTCAGGAACTAATAACATCCAAATTGTCAACATGATACTGCTTTGTAAAGTAAAATTCAAAATTTTTCAGAAGAATATTTTCATGAAAAATACTGGATGAAGCACAAATATCAAGGATATTCCACTAATTTCATGGAGTATAGAAGTCGAAATTTTATCCAACTGAGAATAATAAGGAATGAAATAACAACAGAAATCACCATGCATGCGGTACTTCGCATAGGCAAGTTATTCCAACAGAATAATAATAATGGAACCAGGTCAGGTGAAAATCACACCGACAGGATGTTCCAACAGAATAATAAAGAATGAAATAATAAAGATGAGACCAGGTCCGGCGTAAAGCACAGATAGGATGTTCCAACGGAATAATAAAGACAGAATAATAAAAACGGAACCAGGTCCGGCGTATAGCACAGACAGGATGTTCCAACGGAATAATAAAGATAGAATAATAGAAGAATGTCACCACGTATATGATATTCCGCGTATATAGGTTATTCCAACAGAATAATAAAGAAATAGAATAACAGAAGTTCTCTTCTTAAATACAAAAGAATAATATCCCTTACCGTAAAAGAAACTGAATATAAAAGTAGTTAAGTAGCAGAATACTTTTCTTCTATCTCTCTATAGTCTCTCTTTATAGTCTCTCTCTAGAGTTCAGTGAATTCGGAAGAAAATAATGAAGGAATGAGTTTCTATTTATAAGAAAATAGAATGCATAGTAACTAATCCATGAACGGTCCAGATTGATTTACTTTAATCTGACGGTCCATATTTAAAGAAAAATCTTTTAAATAAAATATAATAAATTCTATTTATATAAAAAAATTTTACTATGCAACAATATGCAAACACTATGCAACACTATGCATAATAAAATATAATATATTCTATTTATAGAATAACTTTAATAAAGTATTCTGTTTTATATAAAAAGATGTTTCTGTTTTATTACGTTAATAATACGAATAAAACAAAACGTCATCATCGCTATAATAATTCACATTATTAATCGACAATAATTGAATCAAACTGAGCGACTTCTCACATAAATATCAATAATCAACACTGTGTGTTACTATGCAACAACACGTATTACTGTACTTTTACTACCCAGTAGTTCAACAGTATCAACGGTAAAACCTCCGCCATTTTTTTTAATAAAATATTTTTGTCGTTTTCTCAATCCGACAATAATTTCGTTGTGGGGTCCACCAATAATTGTACCGTCCTACGAATATTTTCCGACACAAAGAATATTCTCTGACCAATCGAATATAATATAACAACTTGCATACTTTGCAAAATTTATAAATATTACCCTTAACTATAATATTATCTCAAATTCACACCATAATATTAAAAAATTATTTCGAGAAAATTAATTCTTTATTCATAAAATCTGGGGTTTTACATTAATGATAAAACTTCCGCCGTTATTTTCATAAAATATTTTTGTCGTTTTCTCAATCCGACAATAATTCTGTTGTGGAGACCACCAATGATTGTGTTATCGTACGAATATTTCCTGTTTAAAACGAATATTCCCCGACCAATCGAATATTATATGACAACTTACATAGTTTGCAAAATTTATAAATATTACCCACAACTATAACATTTTATTAAATTCATTCCATAATATTCAAAAATGATAATTATAGAAAATTTATTTTTATTCAAAAAGTTGGGGTCTTAGAGGTTATATCAATTTTAAACTGTAATTTAACCTCCAAAATCAATCAAATTTTATGAGACCTAATTTTTAAAGACCTATAGAGTTAGGGTTGGGTATGAAATATACTCCTCCCCCCACCACCCGATTATATGTATATATAATATTTTGAAACTTAACTAAAGTCAGGTCACCATCAAGGTTAGGTAAATACAAAGCTAACTAAAGTCAGGCATTAACTGACATAGTAAGCAACTTCCATAGTAAGGCAAACAAAAGAAATACTAGTAGTAGATACTTACAATCGTAACGGATTACCATCAGCAATAAATCATAGAAACATGCAAAACAAAGTGCGAGCAATAAAATACACGTCAAACATTAAAAAAAGTAAAAAATAAATACTAATTGAACAAATAAATATAAAGCTATTAGGGGTAATCATGAAGTTAATTTTGATCAATTGATCAATACAGTGTCGATACGCAGGTGAGAAATGATCTCTATATATGCGTGTCAATATTGTGTATAGATCAATTGACCAACTTAATACGAACTTAATTTTATTGTAATCGAATCCAAAACCATCTCTTTGTTATGGCCAGACAAATTGAGAAGAGTTACCCAGAGGTGTGTTTCCCTAATTAAGTTTATATATGTACCATTTTCTTTTGCATAACCACCTGACCCAACAAATTATCTTATATGCCCAATAAATAATTCGCTTGGCGGCCAAAGACCCTCAAGTAAATCATCACACAAAACATGAACCACCAGCTCATCAATGATATGTCAAGTAGAATTAATGATATGTCGTCGTATTTATGTTGCAATTTGCAATAGAATAGCCACTTTGTACAAGATTGGATTCTCTTTGTATGTAATTTTGATTTAGTGCATTTTGGATTTTGGGTAATTACTCAGGATTTTGAATTGTTAGAATGTTTACATGTAGGGTTGTATTTATTTTTTCAATTTTGTGTTTGACTTTTACATTTTGGGTTTGCAGTCATGCTGCTTTTGGTGTGTGCAACACCAAGTATTTGTTAATAATGGGCATGTATTAATTATAGGAAAATTGCACAAAGAAACATGAACTATTTGGATATTGATTAGATTGTGTAATATACATATAAAAACAAGAAATGGGTAGCTCAGGATTCTCATGGAAATCGAAGGAACACCCAAAGTTGTCAAAGGGGAAGATCATACCCATGATGGGTGGAGTGAAGCCAAACCAAATCAGTACAATTGGAGTATATTACTTGTAATCTCACAACTGGCCTCAGTTCAGTATTAAGATTCCTCACTCTAGTATTGTCCCGGCATCGGCAGTAAACATTCCTCTCTTTCAAATTCTCCTCTAAACTCCTAAAATTATACTCCCTCCGTCTCAAATTATCTGCTGTTTTAGCAAAAAAAATTTGTCCCACAATATCTATTTTTTTAAGATTTCAATGCATTTTTTTCATTTGTTTTCCAAATTTGCCCATTTATCTTAATTGTTGATAATCATTACTCTCATTAATGTCTCTCCTCTTTTTTAAACATCCACATTCATGCCTCTCTCTCTCTTTAATTAATAATTGTTTCTCTCTATCTCTCTCTTCAATTAATGTGCTGCTTTCTCTCTCTCTCTTCAATGTTTCTCTCTCTCCAATTAATTAGTTACTTTTTCTTTCTCTTCAATTAATAAAAAAGTCAGCACAAAGGGTATTTTAATATTTTTATCATACATATTGGTATCTGTGTGAAACTCTAGAACAGCAGATAATTTAGGACGGGGAGAGTAATTTAATAATCGACTGTTTGGTTACAATATTGAAATGTGAATGAAAATAAATGGAATGAAATGGTCAATTCTATTCTTATATTTGGTAGTTATACGATTTTAATTGATCGAGATTTTTTTTTTAAAATTTGTCGATTGAAATGGAATGATCAACTTTTACCCATCCTAAACTAAGCATTTATTTAAAGGGTTAAATACACTTTTCTCCACTCTACTCGACCTCGGTTTATAAATGCATCACTGGACTGAATTTTTTTACGGTCAACTCATTGAATTATACTAATTTTTTTACAAAAATTGAATTTTCCGTCTAAAAGTGTTAAAAGTTAACGGCAAGTCTACATGGCAACGCTTACGTGGAATATAAGACCCATTGTGGAATTTTTTTAATAATAATAAAAAAATAACTTTATTTTAATTTTTTTTATTTTCAAACTTGAATTCTCTAACAAATAATAAATTAATAAAAAAATATATTAATTTATAAAAAAATTTAATATATAATTTTTATAAATGTATTTATATAAAATTAATGAATACACATTATTTTTTTAATTTTTAAATATTTGAAATTAACTTTAAAAATACAAAATTATCTAATATAATTTATCATCTTCTCCACCACAAATCCAAATCTGAATTCATCATCTTCTTCATCATAAATCCAAATTCAAATATAATTCATCCTCTTCTTCACCACAAATCCAAATATAATTCATCATAGTAATCAGATTTAGCCGAAATACAAATCTAATTCATCATATTCTTTACCACAAATCCAAATCAAAAATAATTCGAAATCAAAAATCTGAAACTACATTTCTTCTTCTTCACCACCACCAAGATCCAAAATTTAAAATAATCCGAAATCAAATCTACATGCTTGGATTCATCACTATCCCTTTCAGATTCGCCGAGTAAGTCCGGTCACATACTTGGACTCACCACTACCCAAATACATCGTCACCGCCGCCGTCGCCACGTCTTCCGCCGTCGGCACAACCCCAACCCAGATCCCTCCATCGCACTCTTCTCCAACCCCAACCCAGATCCAGATCTTAACTTTGATTTCCACCGATTTCTGATTGTTTTTCTCCTCTTTTGATCCTCTGTTTTGAAGAAACAGATTTCGGGCTCCCCTATTCCTCTGTTTTGAATAACATGAATATGAATTATAGGAATTAACAAGTTCCTCTGTTTTGAATAAAAAAATATATATAAATTCATTAATTTTATATAAATATATTTGTAAAAATTACACATTAATATATTTTATTATTAATTACTTTAACTTATATATTTTATTTAATTACTTTACTTATTTGTTAATATATTTTTAATTACTTTACGTATTTGATAATAAGTTTTTAATTAATTATATTATTTGTTAATATATTTAATATTTATTTAATGATTTCATAATATAAATAATAATTATATTAGTTTTCAAAAATAAAAATAATAATTAATTTTTCAAAATTTTAGTTATATTTATGAAGTTTGAATTTATTTATGAGTTATTTAAATTAAAAGAAAATTATATAATTATATATGTAATTTATATAATTTATTTAAAATTGTACAAATATTAATGATTAAAATAAAATTTTTAAAAATTATTTTTATTCTACTTTTATTTTGAATGCATTATTTTATTTTATTTATTTGATTTTAGATTAATTTAATACAAGTTTCCATCTAGGCATGTCATAAAAAAAATATTTGACACGTAGGATTTCTCTCTCCCACGTGGCAACGCGTGTAATTTTTCCGTCCAAAGTCAAACAATTTAACAGAGTTTGTAACGGTTTGTAACAAAATTGTAGTTCAGTGAGTCGAATGAAAAAAAATTAAATTCAATAATTCATTTGTAAAACGAAATCGAATAGAGTGGAGAAAAATATATTTAACCCTTTATTTAAACATTCAGTTGGAATGCTCATTTCTTCTCCTAGTAAGTAACCAAACATAATCAATATTCCTTAAGAAATGCTCATTCCAGTCTTCTCTAATCAAACAGTTCATATCCGAAATTTTTTAACCTAATTGCGATTGCAAAGTAAGTGTATACATGTGATATGCATCAATTAAAAAGATTCTCACTTTAATTTATTTTTTATTATATATACTTACACGTTAGTCGCAATCTAATTTTAGTAAATATTTATCTATAAATATATCATTTTTTATTTAATAATATAAATTTTCTTAATTTAAAAGCGGTTCGCATGTTTCTGTTGGCTCTAACATTAACTATTAAATGCCCCACTCTAACAGATTCCCACTATAGTACATTGGAAATTTTAATTCTAATACTAATGAAAAGTAGTAGGAATATTTAAAACTTATACTTTCATAATATTTTTTTATATTTTTATATTAAAATTGATATTTTTATAATATTTTTATACGTGAGATTTATTTTGTAATTAAATATCAATAATAATTTAATTAAAAAAAATGAATCCCACATACAAAAAAATTGTGAAAATTTCTGTTCCCGTATGTAAATATAACCTACATAGATATTGGAATCAGCCCCAATCATGTCATGTGTGATATATGAGGGAGTTCCAGTTGACAATAAAGTACCACAAAGAAAATAAAATTGTGGCACAAAATAGTAAATTAGTGGGCCATCAGTCAATTTAACAAGTGAGTACTCCCTCGGTTCCTTAATATTCGTTTCAAAAAAATATTTTTATTTTTTAATATAAATCGTTTAAAAATTTTATATAATTATTAATTGTTTGATTTTTAATATTACTTAAAGTAATAAATATAGTTTTGATTCTTTTATCATTTTTTATCTAATAAATAAAAAAAAAATCAATACAAGGACAATATAAATAATTAATATTACATTTAATGCTATATAATCATTTTTTAATACATATACGTAATTTTAAAACAATTTATATTAAAGAACAAAAAATAATATTTTAATAATAAAAAATTAAATGTAATAAAATAATGTATACGATAATAATTAAATAAAATTGTATTGAACACATAAGAATTCAGGTAATTATGTTATAATCATATATATTTACAGTCTCTTGGTAGTGTAGTCACTAGTCAGTCTCTGCTCCCACTTTCCCTTCCTCCCTCCATGACCATGGATTGTTTCGTCCCCTCATTTTTCTCTAACAAGTCCAGGTGTCCATTTTTATTGCTCCCAATCACATCAGAAAATACGAAATAATAGTATGCATCCCAGAAAAGGGAAATAATAATATTAACAAATGAAAAAACCACCACCACCACTACTATATTTTAGAAACAAACCCCCTTCTTCATTAACCATACCACTCTTTTTTCTTTTACTTCCGGTGGAGGTGGGGAGGAAAAGGACAAAGTCCGTCAACGGCAATGGCCTCCCTACATCACCACCACCACAACAACAACAACAACTTCCGCTTCATGGGTTTTATCAAACAACCCGACTCCGACCCCAATCCAAACCCTAACACCTTCGAGTTCGACGAGAGCGACGTTGTTTGCTCCTCATCCGATCTATCAGATACTAGCGACACCCATTCTATCTCACACTCTCCTCCCATCCTTTCCAGTTCCCCCACCACTCTCCGCCGCCACCACCATCACCACCTCCACCTCCACCTCAACCACCAACACCTTCCATTTCAGCCTGATAAGTCTGGCCTCTCCGCTGCTTTGACCGACGACCACCACCCTCTCGTTCGCCGGAAATCTGCTCTCAACCCGTCGGTGTCGGCAGCCACGGCCGCGAGGACTATACCCCCGGTGCCGCTAGGCCCGCTACTGCGTTCGGAGGGTCACGGCGGGCCCAAGTGCCATCAATCGGCTCCTGTCAACGTGCCGATTTGGCCAAAGAAATTTGGCGAACGTACGTTTGGTAATTTGGGGAATTTCGACGAAATTGAGGATGACGGCGAAGAGGAGGAGTCGGAGGTGGTTCCACCGCACGAGATAGCGGCGAGGTCGCACGTGACGTTCTCGGTGTTTGAAGGAGTTGGCCGGACCCTCAAAGGGAGGGATTTGCGTCGCGTTCGCACTGCTGTGTTTCAGAAGACAGGTTTTCTCGATTGAAACCAAACAACACGAATTACCTTATGTACTTTGTTGATTTTGTACCTTTAAGGTGCTTCTTATTATGTTGATTATTATTTGAGAAATAAAATTTTATGTTTGGTTTGTTATTCTTTATATAGAATCTTTTGAAACACGGGGAAAATCTTTTCTCTTTTCTTAGTCAAAGATGTGTGCTTTTAGCTGAATTCAGCGAAACTGCTACAAGAACCAACAAAAATTACTGGCTTGTTGGTACTAGAAAAGAATTACAAACAAAAGCCTCACAAGTTTTAATTTACAATCATCTCACAGTATATTTTGTTAGCGTGCCCCAGTTTTTCCGCATCAAAACATTGCTTAATAGACCTTCTAGCTTGCCTAATTTTCAGAAGTGCTGGTCTTTGAAATTCTCTATTGCCTTTCGTGTTATATACAATAGACTGAATTGCCTCTAGTTGTTCCCTCAACAGCTCAACTCAGCAACAAAGTATCTACCAACATATTTCTGAAGGGCATAGCTTACTCATAACTCCAGCCTGCTACTAAAACTCTCAAAGCTTCCGGCCAAAATTTCATTTTATAGGAGAATGCAAATGAATAATTGCTCTCTGTTCTGAATTTGGTTACCACTTCAGAGATGACTTTTTCCAATTCTTCAATTTGTCTCTACAGATTAGCCAAGTATAAAGTCACACTTTAGAGTATTATTAGAGAAGCAGATGAAAGAGTGCCTGTGGCCGAGACCTATGGGTTTATGTAGTCTAATAGCATTCCAGACTTCCAGCTTGACATGCACGATATGGTGGTAATACTGTTATCTATTCCTATGTGCAATTTAATCTGATGAATATGCTTCATGAAACAGGGACTGATTATTGTCCAGCAGGTGCAACTGTTGCCTTTAGTTAATTTTTAATTTTAAGTTAAATTTGTAGGAATTTTGAAAAGCAATAATTCAAATGTAAATTAAACAGAATGAAACAATTGAGAACCTGCAGAAGATAAATGCTGGTACATGTAGGAGAAAGTATGAAGCTTTACTGATTGGGATATAAATTACATCACTCAATCAGACCTTCAAACAGGAGCTCTACTTCTAAATTAATATTCTATTAAAGTTCTGTTATTTTTAAGCTTGCTTCAGTTAGACTGTTGTGTATCCTCCAATTGGTAAGTAAACTGGCATTTGAAACTTTTTTATCTTATATCTGTTACTTCTTTGAAGTGATCCAGGGCATATAAATGCATTACTTTATTAATGTAGCCTAATCCTTTGATCTATTTGGATACTAAATTATCATAGGAATAGATTTCTTAGGTTTTAGATGCTAAGCATGTTATTAGTTGTGATTCTGAGTTAAGAACTTATCAATGATTTACAAACTGTTGTCTGGAATCTTAGAATTTGGCAGTTTTAATAAGAGGATGGATTACTAGATGTCCACCAGGCTGGTGGAAAATACTTGGTAAAACTCAAATCGGTCCAGTAGCCATGACTTTTTTTGAGAACATCTGATTGTATTTGTCTTTTAGATTTTATATTGTTGTTTCTTATAACAAATTGGCTAAATAACAATTTTACTACTTCTGAGAAACACTGAATATAATTTGAGAGAAAGCTGGAATATTAGCATAGGGTGTGATATTGCTCCCAGGAAATGTAAATCCCATTATCCCAGTAGGAACTTATTTGCTGTACCATAAGAATAGGCAGAGCTTGTAAAGAATTCTTGAGTATTTCAATTTTATTCTGCATAGGAGCCTTGTGCCGAGAGCTATCATATTTGCGATGACTTCATGATGTGAATTGCTGGCTTGTTACTTAGTGAATGACCAGTGTCATCTTACTAGGCAGGATTGCTGCTATACACTAGCGAAGCCATGGTGAGGATTAAGGTTTAGATCAAATTTATCTTTCTCGTCTCTCATAATTTCCTTATGCAGTACTGCAGATGCATATTACTGTGCCAATAACACAGCCCTCATAGGAATGAAATAATAAGCTTGGGGTTAGAATATGCTAAAATAAACATAGCAGTAGTTATTTGTCCGTTATTATAGGACGTGTGGAGCTGGTAAGAGCATGAACAAAACTCCGCCTTTCTGTTTAGGCAGATATATGTTGCCGAAAGTTTGTGATATTGAACATGTGGTTCGAAAATCTTGACATGCATCAAGATCAAACTTCCCTATTCGAATCTGTTTTTTCTTACCAAGTGGTTCATGACTTTAAGTGGGTTCCTTTCATTGATAAGTCGGTCCAGTACACTCTCTCTATGTGGTAAGGTGGTAGGATAATACTTATCGAAAAGAAAAAAAGGTGGTAGGACCACACTTTGTTGTGATTCCAATATTCATATGGTTGATTGATTTGTTTTCATTTTTAACTCTAGAATTCTAATGAAACTGGAGATTTTTTAAAATGTATATCGGTTCCTTCAGCGGCCCCCATGCTATCTTCCCCTTTATTTTTATGCATTCATTATTTGGATGTGCGCATTGTACAGTTTGATTTTGTTCTCAAATTTCTCGTCTGTTATGCAACTTGAAGCATTTTTCAAGACTATACAAATTCACAATCATTGAGGCATGACGCACTTGCATGGAATAAGTAAGCAACACCAAAGTAGTTTACTTATTTTTACAAACCCATCTTGATCAGAGACTATATCACTCCAAAGTAGTAAAATAATTAGTTCAATAGAGACAACCCATAAATCATAATCTATTTTCTGTGTAAAAAAACAGCCCAAATTTGATCGAAAGAAGGGAATATTATACGCACGAAAAGGTAAGCAATATGTTCCTCAACATCAACGAAACCAAAAACATCATCAATATTTGAAAGTTTGACAAACCCCTCAAGCTAATGGGTAAAAGTTTATTTGGCCCTAAAAATATAAACATGCAAAAAATTAATTAGACTGCAACAGAGAAAGATACGACGAGTAGGAGAAGTGATTTGAATTGTAGAGAAGATGAGACCATGGAGTTGGGGAGAATCAGAAAGAACGGAACTCTGTATTAACTTTCACTTGGCTACATAATATAACAAACCGGCGGCACCGTTTGTTATCTACCGAAAAACCCAAACTCCTGTACCTTTTCAAACGGTATTTACCGATTTTTTTACCCGAACCAAGTTTAAATTATACCGTACTCATGGGGCTGAACCGGTCTGTTCGGTAATTTTGAACAGCCCTAGCACCAGTACATTCTCTCTTGTTTTTCTCAGGGGCTTCGTGTACTCAGGAAGCTCATGCAGATTGGAGGATTGATCTTAGCCAAAGCAAGAATCGACGACGGAAGAATCCACAAGCCATCTCCACATATCAAACCTGACGCAACCGCAGGAACCATCAAGCTAGCCTTCCTGCTGTTGAGCTTATGCCATACAAATACAACCAAGCTCCCCATGCACATATCAATTGCAAAGTAAGCCCCAACAAGGAAAGGTACAGCCATGGCCATTGGAAGTGGAACCCATTTACCTACATTCTTTGGGGAAACGTCTCTCAGCAAGTTGGCCACTATAGCAAAGCTGAAAAACCCATAACAAAGCTGCAAACAGTGTTGGGGCAGGGCAGAGAAACCTTCAACTCCTAGAATTGCCATGTTCCTATATATAATTGCGTAAGGAGCTTTATATTCCCCATCCGGATTTCCAACATCAAAAGCCTTGTAGAAGAGAAAGAATGTGAGAGGCGCTACCACACAACCAACAGCTGTTCCAATAGCTTGGCTGAGAAGCATCGATCGAGGGGAAGTGAGGGTGAGATGCCCGGTCTTGAAATCATGCATCAAATCAGAGGATATAGATACAATGGATTTTATAAGACCACATCCAACAAGCCCTGCAACTACACCGTTGTCTTTCCCTGCTAAAGCTGCAAGCACGAAGAGGGCTACTTTCCCATAATTATAGGCCATGTTCATGTCGGTTAGACCAGCTCCACAGGCATTGCAGAAGCTAAGAGACGGTGCAAGAATATAGGCAACAAGAACATAATACCATTTCAGCTCAGGAAACATTTGAGGGATAATAATAATGGAGATGATGGAAAATAACACGTAGCCAATACAGGCTACCCATAAGGGAATGCTATCTCTTACGAATACTTCATTTCGTTGAAGATCATCGAGCGACTGATTATTGTCATCTACAGCTGTAGAGAAAATATTTTCATTAGTACAATTTTACATGTTGAGGCCTGAAAAACAGGCTGCCCCTCTCCGCTGTATATCATTTCTAACAATAGAACAAGAGATTGGATAAGGTTTCCAACTTACATGTTTTACGAGTCTTTTTGTTCAAACTGGCATATATGCTTCTACTGGTGAAATATATTATCTTGAGGAAATTGTAGAGCCCATCTCCTAAGATGAGAGCAATAGAAATAAAAACCTGGAAATGAAGGGCACAATTTCTTAGGTTCTATTAGGTCATGATAAATTTCTGCTCAATGAAATAAAAATTACTCTTGGTCGCAGACCTTGTATCCATTTAGGCTCTTCATGCTGCTTTCTGGTATTGTTTTGGGAAACCAATCACCTTTCCGTTCAACTATGAGTGGCCACATCAGTCCCCAAGAGAGCAAAGCTCCAAGAAGCAAAGACAGGTTCACGATATGGGAACAGATCATCCCTGCTCCAATATATGTCATGCTGAAATCGAAGTAAAATCTGCATGAAGCAATTATTTGTATCAATGATGACTGAAGGATAAAAAATCCCCAGAAGGAGTGAAACATGCAAAGAACAGATGTTAAGTACGCACGACTGTCTCCATGCTTTTAACCCTATTATGGGAAAGTTGGCAAATCCACATTGTTCACCACCAGAATAAAACCACTGAAAAAAGCCCCACAAGAAACTAATTGAGAAGAATTTCATAAACCCATGAACCTGCTTCCTGCAAAAACGATGATGAAATGATTTTATTGTTCTGCACTTGTACATCTATCAATCTTTGAATTTCACAATGAGAATATATTTAATTATGAATGCATACTTGGCCATCTTGTCTCGACTAGGAGTATGAAACCCGTTTATGAGCACTGCGGTAGCAGTACCACTTGGATAAGTTAATTTGTAGTCTATTACCATGATCTGCAAAACAACATAAATAATCACAAAGACTTGAGCTGCTGCTTGTGATATTCATACTTTAAACGAAAACTATAGCCAAGTGAATTTGCAGAGGATCAAAAACCCATGAATAATTCATTTGAAAGCCACTAGAATGAAATCCTTTCAGTTAATTTGACAAAGACTATAGAAGGTAAAATCATACCTTCCTGAGAGGGACCAAGGCCAAAAGCCCTACAAAACTGCTAACAAAAAGGAAACCAGTCATCCAACCAACCCCAGGTTCCTTGTAGCTCCCTGGTGAATTTCCCTCAGTATCAATCCCTGCCTGCTCATACGTCTTCTTGTTTAATCCCAACAGATAGGAACCAAACCCACCTAAATTACCATAAGCAAGCAATAAAATACTTATTCATTGAACCAATATTTTTATCGAAAAACAAAGAAATATTGGGGTAAAACTAAAAATATCAATAATCAAATGCTCTAACCTCCCACAGCAATGCTATAACATGCAACTGCGCAAGTTTGAATAACTGTATTCTCCTGTCGAGTGAAGGGCGATGAAACAAATCCAGCCATGTGTAATAGCTTTGTCCAAGTCCGGATGAATACAAAAGCAAGCAAAGCTGCCGAAACATTGAGATTAGGAACAAGGCCAGTGGTGAGATTGAGCTTCATCACTATGACACTGTAAATAATCCCAATAGCTATACTCGCCAAAATTCCTCGAATTGTGACGTGTGTTGTCCATGGAGGCAGTCTCTTTACATCCTCCGGCTGGTTTTGCACCTCTTCCAAGTCATTTATTTCAATCTCTCTCGTTAATTCCACTTCCGTGTTACCCATTTGGAATAATTAAGTAAAGTTTGCCTCTGCTCCAATTCAGAAGGAGAATAGAATAGAATCTAAAGTTTAACACAAGATATATTTATTATATATTGTCATATTTGAATAAGTAAATGAGTTCAGCATTAATCTTCTTCTTTAATAATGCAAAATCAGAGCTTTAGTGAACTTAATTCAAGAAATATCTGAATTCTTCAACACGGGAAATTGGAAATTGGGTATCTGTCACAAAGCCAAGAAAACCCAGTTCAGCACCAAACGGAAAGAAGGATTCTTGAATTCTTAGGCATCCCGCACAATGACCCTCTAACAAAAACACACACAAATTCCCAATTCAACTATACGAAATGCTGCAAAATATACAAGGAATCCCAAGAACTCGGAGAGGGTTACCCGGCCCCCGCGGCCTTATAAAATTACAAAGCTAATGCAGTTCCCCACTAGTACAACATTTGGAGTATTTCTAATGTTACAGAAACTAAAAACTTCCAACTTTATACAGGTAAAGAAATTAAAAAATAGCTTACCGAACAAGAGATTTCCAAACTCAAAGGTAAGAAAGAGCAGTCATTTCTTAGTGCTTAGGTTGTTGTATGTAGTACAGATTGATTACAGGACGCAAAATATATAGAAGAGGCAGCACCAGCACCAGTACCATTAATCATTAATAGCGATTTGATTTTTGAACAGATGGTGGGCTATAAATGATTTGCCTTATTGCATGTTGACTTTTTTTCTCTCTCTTATTTTTCAATAGAGATAGATATACTCCAGCATATAGAGACGGGAATTTATGTATGTATATCTATACTATACGTATAGTATGCTCCATTACTTGACGTCTGGATTGGACAAGCCATTAAAGGGTACTTAACTCACCACTGCTATCTTTCTGGTGTAAACATGTGTGGTGTATCGAATTAATTGTTTTTCTCTCTCCTCCTTTCTTCTTTTGGGTGTCAGTGACATTGATGAATGAGATTGAATATACACACACTCACACTCCTCAACTTGATCAAAAAAAACTATTCTATTCTCCACTTATATTATACTACAGTTTACGCTTAGGATAGCAGCGTGTTAACCACGCTCCCGTAAATTGAATAATAATACAAGTTTATCAAAATGATGTACTTGAATTATTCCTATTGGACGATTATGACATTTTTGTTTTCTTTTAAATAAATTTTTTTACTTTTCTATTTTACTCAACTTTCTTTGAATAAATTTTTTATCCACCGTTCTCTCTCATTATTTTCTCCCCTTATCTTATACTCCTTCCCCACTTATTTAAATGACGTTTTAGATTTTTTTATTTGTTTTTAATTATTTGACGTTTGTTAAAATTTAAGAGAATTAATGATAATTTTTTCAAAAATATCCCTCATTACTCTACTTATTTTTTTTGGATACTTTAAACTCATTAATAATTTAAGGGTATTATAGACAATTGAGTACTATATTTAATGTTTTTCAATCATTATCTTAATGGGTGTGCCCATCTCTAAAAGGTCATTTAAATAGGGACGGAGGGAGTAGCATCCTATTCAGATTAAATGACGTTTTAGGGAGTTTAGCTTTATTCTATATAATTATCGTTTTGGAATTTCTATGCAATATTGCACTATTTTTCTCTAATTTACCCCTCTATTTAATATGCTTAGTAAATGCAATTGTGGAGAGAGAAATAATTAATTAGGGACAATTGTGGAGAATGAGAAAAGACAATTGTGGAGAGAGAAATAATTAATTAGGGACAAAAAAAATATTTTGTGTTATTTCTTAATAAGTGTGCTTAACTCTAAAATGACATTTAATCTGAATAGGAGGGAGTGCATAGTATATGCCACGTAGACTAGTGTTTTGTACTTCCTCCGTCCCTAATTATTTGAGGTTGTAGAACTTTTTATTTGTCCCTAATTATTTGACGTTTGTTCAAATTTAGGAGAATTAATGAAAAATTTTCAAAAATTACACTTCATCACTATACCTATTTTTTTGATACTTTAAATTCTTTCTCTCTTCCTTATCCCAACAAATCTATTCTTATCCCAACAAAAGATTTAAGAGTGTTATAGACAATTGAGTATTTAATGATTTCTAATCATTATCTTAATTTTTGTATTCACCTTTAAAACGTCAAATAATTAGGGACGGATGGAGTAAATAATACGGTGTCAATTGTTAATCTTAGCTTAATAAAGTGTAGTTTTTGATATTTTTACATGCTTTTTTTACATAAAAATGAAGTAAATTATATAAAAATATTAAAAATACATGTGAAAATCATTATCAGTCAGACAAAAGTTCAATCTTCTCAACCATTTATTACTCCCTCCGTCCCAGGATAAAAGTCCTGGTGGACTTTTCACGTATATTAAGAAGATGAATAAAATGACAAAATTGTCCATAATAATGTCATTAAATATGAAGAGATAATTAAAAGAAGAAAAATATGAGATATTTAATGCTACGGGCATAATAGAAAAAAATGTGTAAAAATTTGGTTATTAAAAGAAAGTGGACATTTAACATGGGACAACCCAAAATAGTAATAAGGATTTTTATCTCGAGATGGAGGGAGTATTTGTGTAATTAATAGCCTTGTACCGGCCTAAAGGAGCAATATAATTAATATTTTTACATAAAAAATGATATTTTCACACATTAATAATGAGTAGGTCTCACCTCCATGACTCGTGAAAATATATGTTTTTAGCTTTCCTAAATTTGTAGCTTTTGGTTGGTTAGCAGTATCTACATTTTTTTGGGTTTGGGTCTAAAGCATATATATATATATATATATATATATAAATTGATATTTTTACATTATTTTTTGATATTTCCACATGTAGAGTCACATATTAGTTGATGTGTCGAATTTTTATTAACTAATATGTGAGCCTTACGTGTGAAAATATCAAAAAATGATATGAAAATATCAGTTCCCAATATATATATATATATATATATATATATATTCTGCTATGGATTATCAAGTCACCCTAATATCGTATCTAAATTCAAAGAATGATCTAAATCAAAGAAGGTCCATATGAAATTAATATACCGGGCAACTCTGCTATTTAAAACGTAAAAGAGCCCAAAAGTATATTAGTGCAAGAAGAGCCAAATTTATATTAGTACGAGAAAAGCCCATTGAAAAGCAGGTGGAACCCATCGACACCAATCCGGAGTCGTTAGGATAGTACTAGTGCAGTAGTGCTTGGATTGAGTCCAGTCCAGTCCAGGCCACTCGCAAGGTTTCTAGGACAAAAAGACGAATTACGAAATCTTTTCTTTATTATCCTCTCTAAGTATTTTGACGGTTTGGTTCTGGTATATGAAATTATGAATAAATCCTCCCTCTCTCCCTATTTCTCTCTGAAAACAGAACAGAACAAACAGAACCAGGGAATTGTCTTATAGACTCTTTATTTTGTATTTAATTGAATTTATAGAAGGAAGGGTATTATCTCATCAATCATTATTTGAAAGGAGAGAGTTTGAGAAGATCGATGGAGGGTTCATCATCAGAGACAAAGTTGTGGCAACAATTGATTCTGTACGCAGCCAGCGCCGCTTTTAGCTGCTTGGTATTGTTCGCCGGACTACGCCACCTTGACCCTGATCGAGAGGCCTCCAAAAAAGTTCTCCAACATAAGAAGGAAATTGCTAAGCGTTTAGGTCGACCTCTCATTCAAACCAATCCCTACGAGGTCTCATCTTCCCTCTCATATATTATATATATATATACTTTTGTTTTTAATGCCCTAATTTTGTAAATTGAAATTTAGGTTGTCATTTGTAGAGTTGCTTGTAGGCACATTGTTGTACTAGCAATTATATTGTTGGGCGTGTGATGTGTCATGTATGTTTAGTGTATATATACTCCACTAATGTCTACAGTATATACTAGTTGTTAACGCCAAGATCTTTCCACGCGACTCAATCACGTAACACGCGTCTATATCCTGTACAGTAAACATGACAACACCAAAAGCTTGACGGCCTGACCGTCGGGGGATAGCTCCGACGTGAGAGTCAGTACAGGCGATCACAAGGTTAACAATGGAGGATAAAATATCTAGTGCTTGAGAGAGATAATAATTCAGTTAAGTGTTACCTCTAGATTGTGTGTGATCCCTCTAAGATATACTCTCTGTCCAATTTTTCGTGCCACCCACTACCGTTTGACACCGTCCCCCACTCTCCTGATCCCAACCGAATATCAGTAGCTCACCTGCTCCATCCTATCACTGTTTACCACCGCCGGCCGATCAAGTCCAATCCTCATTAATGCATGGCAGAGATAACAGTCAACTGTTATCTTAGTAATCATTACCGGTCAAAGCCGAGGTATAGATATTTAATTACCTAATGGACCGATCCAATAAAGAAGCCCAATGCATTTAAAACATAATAAATAGAACCAAGGGGTGAGTCCATTCGGTTTGGCCCAATGTGAAAGTGTCATGGTCTAAGGGAGGAGCCCAATCGGTCAAGCCCAAATGCATAAAGTATTACGGCCCAACACTAGTAATTACAGATTTTGGTGGGACTTGATAACTGAGATGAAATTAGCAACAGTTAACTTGTAGAATTAGCACGGGAATATAATGGTATTTTAAATTTTAATCACCAAAGTCTATGATAGCTTAATTTTGGATGACTGTAGAGTAAAAGGAATTGGGTTTTGTGCCATTTAATATCCTTTATGTTTTTTCGGGGCAGTCATGACTCATGAACAGTATTTTGTTTATAACAAGTAAAAATTAAACATGAGAAATAAATGGAAAATTGATTGAAAATTTGAAAGTTGGGTGCTCCTTAGAATTTATTAGTTATCTGAAATTAACAGTGGCTATTTATAAAAATTATGTTACAAAATTATAGAAATATTTTGGACCAAAGAACATTTCAGCATATGATTTGATTAATTGAAATACGTTAGGAAAATGATATTCCTTAATCCCTATAGTGCTCCTTTTGTGTTTTGAATGTTCTTTTGCAGACGGCCTTAGGGAGGCTAGGGGGCCTAGTGCCTAGGGGGCGGGGCCTAGGCAGTACTTTTTATTTTAAGCCAATTTTAATATTTTATCTTACATTTATTCAAACAAAACAATAATATAAAGCAAAACAATCTATAATAAAGTTAATAAAGGTCTTTGCTTAAAGTTCAAACACATATCCATATTGCTAATGTCAAAGTTCAAACACAAACATACAATTGTTCAAACTTCAAACATATTTTTAATATCTTAGTTTTATTCATAAAAAAGATTATTATTAAATAATAAATTTTAAATTTTCAAGAATTTAATTCAATATTAAAACTTAATAAACTATACATAAATTTAAGAATTATATTGAATTAAATTAAATACTACAAATGTATCATTATTTATATAATTTGAAGTTGGTACAAGTTCAAAAAATTACAACTATAATAAAATTATCCATTTTGATCACTTGATATTGTTCACTTCTTGTTGTGATTTGATATGTTACAACCTGTATTATGAATATGGTAAATCATTAGAAAAATAAATATATCAAGATTTGGTTTTGGTAGTTATTAAAATAAAAAAAACCTCTTCGCCTAGACCCCACCTAGGCACTGCCTAATTTTCTGGAGGAATTTTTTTGTCGTTTGGGGCCTAAGTGAGGCGCCATGGGGGCCTAGTGCCTAGGCGGGCCCTAGGCGGGAATTTTTAGAATACTGTCATTACGTCAAGGCCGAATTAGGATCCTCTCCATTTCATGATCCAAATTTAAAATGTGTTGGAATGTGAGATGATGATGATAGGAGAGAGAGATGATGAGAAATGTACAAAGACTGGAGACTCTCCATTTCATTTGAAATGGAGAGGATCCTAGTCAAGGCCTTGCCCTTTTGGACTGCTTTTTAAAAGTTAAGGAGATGTGTTTTCTATAAGGTTTCACTATAGAATTGGATTTGACCCTTTTTTGAATTTAGGATTTTAGATACAATTTTTCATAGATATGACCCAGTAAAGAAAAATATGTGGAACCACTTTTTACTAAGTGAGGGTCTTAAAGATCTGTTTAATTGTCCTTTTATTTAACTTCTGTCATATATGATTAACAGGACGTAATAGCTTGTGATGTTGTAAATCCTGATCACATTGAGGTGGAATTTGACAACATAGGAGGACTGGAAACCATTAAGCAATCATTGTATGAATTGGTGATTCTTCCATTACGTAGGCCTGAGTTGTTTTCACATGGGAAACTCCTTGGTCCTCAGAAAGGTGTGCTGTTGTATGGTCCCCCAGGCACAGGAAAGACTATGCTTGCTAAAGCTATTGCAAAAGAATCTGGGGCTGTATTCATTAATGTGAGGATAGCAAATCTAATGAGCAAGTGGTTTGGGGATGCGCAAAAACTCGGTTAGTATATTAATTGTCCTCAATGTTCCCTCTGGATCAGTAGTTGTTTCTCATTGTGCGCATTTTTTTTAAAGAATATTTGGTTTAAATTGGGATATTTCCACAAATAAATTCTTCTTTCTACAAGGTCCTCTCTCACATGAATAGTATTGTGAGACCCACATATTATTTATTCATGTGAGAGAGGACCCTTTGGAAATAATAAATTTACTTGTGGAAATAATGATCCCCATAACATATAGAAAGTTAAATGATCAAATATATTAAGCAGTTTCCTTTACCTTTATTTTTGGGTCAACAAACACCATTATATAACTTCGCTGCACATCATCTTTGTGCCAATTGGCCAATGAGAGTACTATGGTAGCTAGCCAGTAGAGGAGGATATACTTATATAAATGAAGTTTTTCATCTTCAATTAGAAATTTCTAGCCATCCTGACTGGTTATTTGTCCTTAAAATTTCAATTTAGTAAATAAAAAAACTTGACAAGCTTCATACGTAGGATTTTGGTTGAGGCTCAAATAGTAGACCATGTGAATGTATGCATGCATGATAGATGTATGGAGCATAAGTTTTTTGACCACTTAATTATTGGCTTCATGTTTTCTTCAACCAAATTTTTTGTGTTTCCATTGTTGATTAATTTATTCCAAAACTTCTGTAGTGGCTGCTGTATTTAGCTTGGCCTATAAACTCCAGCCTGCTATCATATTCATTGATGAGGTGGACAGCTTTTTGGGCCAGCGCCGGTCGACTGACAATGAAGCGTTAACAAATATGAAGACTGAGTTCATGGCTTTGTGGGATGGCTTCACTACTGACCGTAAGTTGTGTTCAAACAGCATTAACATTGTTCAAATTTTCTGTGTTTCTTGCAGTGTGTTTTTCCATGTCATAGCTCTCTTTAACATTTGCTTTGCTGCAATTGTTATACATGTGTTTTATTTATAACGTGAATGGGACAAGGCTTTTTTGTCATGATGGTAAGAAAATTTTTGTGTAGAGAATGCGAGGGTGATGGTTCTTGCCGCGACTAATCGTCCGTCAGAGCTTGATGAAGCAATACTTCGACGTCTTCCTCAGGCTTTTGAGATTGGGATACCTGATTGCAGGGAGAGAGTTGAGATATTGAAGGTCGTTTTAAATGGAGAGAGGGTAGAAAATTCCATTGACTTTGACCACATAGCTGGTTTATGTGATGGATATACTGGTTCGGATCTTCTTGAGTTCTGCAAGCAGGCAGCCTATTATCCCGTCAGAGATCTTCTTGATGCCGAAAAGAGTGGGAAGTCTTCTTCGGTTTGCATTCTTAGCTTTTGTATTACTTGGCAAGGAAAAAATATAATATACTTTTTATTCTTGTGCTTCACATGTAGTTTCCGAGTGCATGTTTTTTATTATTATTTTTGCAGTAGATAGCTGGTCTAGCAGACTGCAGACCGCTTTCTCAAGTAGGATTCTTTCTAACCTAAGATTCAGTGCAGTATCATTATCAGTCTGTAGCCTTGAAAACCTAATAGACCAGATATGCTGTGGAAGACTTGGGGCTATTATGTGAAAAACTAGGAACCTGTCCCACTTACGTCTTACCATCATAAACTTTTTCCTTAGCAACACCCTTAGAAATTACATGTACATTCTGATTTATTGGAAATTTCAGATCTGACCATAATAAAATTTTGGGCATTTTTAAGGTAGGGCAAAAAGCCACTGATGATTACCCTACATACCATACCATCTCACAGTTCACTTTTGGACAATTATTAGGGACACATATAAGGCTAATTGGATTAATTTTTCCTGCAACTTCTGCCTACATAACATTCTGTAAACCCATCACCTTAACCCGTATTACCAAGAAGAAAGTACACTATGCGACTCTTATTTCACTAGAGATTCGAGTTGCTTCTTGACTGTTATATTTCTTAACAGTTTACCTATATGATATAAAAGCAGAGCTAGGTTGAGGTTGTGGTAGCCCTTGTAAAATAGTCAATAGATGCTTCTGCTGGGTATATCTCAATTTTAAGCCTACAAATTTTTGTTTGTTATATGTACTTTTCAGCAACCAAGGCCATTATCACAATTGGATCTAGAGAATGCTCTTGGAAGGTCAAAAAAAACAAGGGTTGCTGGTAGCGAATACACCAAGTTAAGCTTGCAATCACCAGGATGGTCGGGCAATAGAGAGTCGGATGATTATCAGGTGCAAGCTGCAATTAGTGAGCTATCTAAGCTTGTGGTGTGCCAAATATTGAATATTCAGCCAGATCCTCAAGATCCTTAGAAGTAATCTTTTTCTTTTCTTTTCTTTTTTGAAACAGTGAAGATCAACTTTAATAAAGATCCTTGAAAGATTACCACTTTTTCACCCGACCAGCAGTATTCCAGCTGTCTGTCTGTCTGTGTAATTATGGTTACCTAGATGAAGCAGGTTTAAAGCAGTACGTCTGGGTAAATTACTGATGGTAATTTTGAGCTAATTGAAGCGGTTGTTGCCGTCCACCACAGGAAGTCCTCCGTTGTTCAAATTTGACATTTATATGGAATTGTTCGATTTATTGTTCTATCAACTGTTGAGCCAAGTAGTCTAACAGCAGGGGCTATGTTGACTTAATTGTATGTTTATAAATCACTCAGGTAACTTTGTAAACCTAACGTGGTATGCATTTTGTTCTTAGAGTAAGAAAAAAGAAGAGTGATCATGGAGCATGATGATGATGGATGAGGCCAACTGAATATTGGTATTGGTATTGGTATTGGTATTGGTATTGGTATTGGTATTGGTGGAGGGAGCTCTTGTTTGTGCCCCCCACCCACCCCACCCCCACCCCCACCCCCCCCCCCCAAATGCATACATAGGCAGGCGGCCAGCATGCATCTATCTACAAATATGCAGATGCAAAATCAGTAGTAATTTAATTACTACTTTTATCGCGGAGGAGTGAGTACTAGTAGTGGTATTTATTATGGCCAAATTCTTTGGCCAACATAACATATTAACATACTAGCAACAGTCTATGCCCCCGGCACTATAGACAATGAGATTTATCTCATACTTTGGACGATCAAAATGATTTATTAGGATGAGCGGAAAATTCAAAATCATTTGTATTTTGTTATATAGATATCTTCCTACCTGTTGTTGGACCGGGTGTTGTGGTTGTTGTTGGACCGGGTGTTGTGGTGGTGGTCCAGTTCAGCTCTGATCATCTGTACAATGATTTCGATTCAATAGGTTTGCTTCCAAGTGGGGGTGTTGTTGACAGTGTGTAAAACGAAATTATATTTTGGTAGGTTGATATAACAAACTAAATTAAAGTTGATTTCTTCAACTAAATAACCAACTACTTGTCTTGTTTGATTTTTTTGTAAAAGATTTATATTGAAACAAAAATATACATTATAATATTATTAATCTATATTCCCTCATGAAAAAATATTATAATTAGAATGAATTTTATTGTATTACTACTAAAAGTGATTATTTTATCCTTACATATGTATTATTAAAAAAAATGTAAGAAGCAATTAAAATTCGCATAAATTGTTTGTTTGGATCATAAAGGTGAACAATGATCATGATGTACCCTCCTACAATTTACAAAAAAGGATTGTTGAGCTTTTACAAACCCTTTAATTTTTCTATCTTTACTTTTTGGGTGACAATGAAATCTGCAATCATGCTCTTTCATTGAATTAGCAAACTAGCGGTAGGTAACTATGTTTCACTATTATAAAATATGATAAACTGTTAGCTTTAGTTTAGCATTTTAATAAAATTAAATTTTCAGAACATTGCATCATTTTCTATATATCAATAATAAAATATATTTTTTTGTGATAATAAACAAATTAGATTATTTTTATAGAGAGGAGAAACATATTAATAGATTATTTTGCTTTAGTTTTTATATTTTGGCTTAGTTGCCAGCCAAGCCAACCTATCGAAATTCCAACCCGTGGTGCGCTATTTATGTTTAAAATTTAGAAAAGTAGTAGTATTTCAGTACTACAAGTCTATATCTATGCATGTATAACACACTAAACACATGGCCGATGCCGAGGCTGACTAAATTTAAATCCCAGTCCAGTCCAGTCCAGTCCACAGATGATGATAGTCATTAGTCGTATATTCACAGCTATCTATCATCTATCCGCAACGCCACAAGAAAGAATAATTCTCTTTCTAAATTCCACGCGCACTTTTCTTTGACCTATTATTATTATTATTATTATTATTATTATTAAACTACTAGTAGTATAAACAATGCATATACCGTGCCGGCGCTAGCCGTCTTCAATCCTACTGCTCATTTAAAAACACACCATCATTTGTAAATAGAGAAACAAACGGGCTCAGCCTTACGCAATCTCAAATTTTCATTCCTTCATTTATAGCTTAATTTATCAAAATATTTTTTACATCAACCATGTTTTCAGTGAGCTCCTCCATTCTCACCTCTGCTACTGTCATCGTTGTTATCTATTTGCTTCACCGCCTTGTATCGAAGACGTCTCTATTGTTCATTGCCAAAAACTGGTGGAGATTGTTGGAAGACAGTTGTCATGTCTACCAGTTGTACAAAGTTCCCAAATTCAACCACCATATGCAACAGAATCAACTTTATCCAAAACTCTTCACTTACCTAAATTCCTTATCTTGTGTTGAAGATTCAAATTACGCCAATCTCTTCTCAGGTAACAAATCCAACGACATAAATATAGTCCTCGATTCCGATCAACCCGTTACTGACACTTTCCTCGGCGCCAGAGTCTATTGGATCAACCAAAAAGTACGAGGCTCCACAAATTTGGTTTTGAAGATTAGAAGGAAAGACAAGAGGAGGATTCTTCGTCCCTACATTCAACATATTCACACTGTGTTCGATGAAATTGATCAGCGAAGAAAGGAAGTTAAACTCTACATTAACGCAGAATCTGAACCGGAGAAGAACGGACGGTGGATATCCGTTCCATTTACACACCCCTCCACGATCGACACATCAGTGATGGACTCGGATCTCAAGAACAAGGTCAAGTCCGACCTCGAATTGTTCCTCAAGTCCAAGCAATACTATCATCGACTCGGCCGAGTCTGGAAACGGAGTTATCTCCTCTGCGGACCGTCCGGTACCGGAAAATCGAGCTTCGTCGCCGGAATGGCGAAGCTCCTCAACTACGACGTTTACGATGTCGATTTGAGGAAAGTATCCGATGATTCGGATCTGAAAATGCTCATGTTACAAACGACGAACAAGTCAATGATCGTGATTGAAGATCTGGACCGTTGCTTGATTGAGAAATCAACGGCCGTGAGCTTGTCTGGGATTTTAAACTTTATGGACGGGATTTTCTCCGGCTGCGGCGAAGAACGCGTGATGGTGTTCACAATGAACAGTAAGGATCAAGTTGATCCAACGATTCTAAGGCCCGGAAGAATCGACGTTCATATACAGTTCCCTCTGTGCGATTTCTCCGCTTTCAAAAGTTTAGCCAATAGCCATTTGGGGGTAAAAGAACACAAACTTTTCCCTCAAGTGGAAGAGATTTTCCAAACCGGGGCAAGTTTGAGTCCGGCTGAGATTGGGGAGATCATGATTTCGAATCGGAGCTCACCTACTCGGGCATTGAAATCGGTGATCACAGCAATGCAAACAAATATTGATGCGAGGGTGGTAAATAAGATCCCACGGAGCGCATCGGGTCGGGCAGTGGTGGAAGAGTCCGGCGACTCCGGATTACTTTGCCGAGAGAGTGTGCATACAGTTAGAGAAATTCGAAAATTATATGGACTACTGAGGATGAAGAGCAGTAGGAAGGAATCGTTGGATTTGGATTCAAGTGAGAAAGAGAATCAATGACATGAAACACTTGATTCGGCTCCGCACTTAGTTACAACTGTACTAGGGTCATATCAATTTCTTTGTTAGTACTAGCATTAAATTTGTAGTATTTTTTTTCTCTCATTTATTCTCTTGATACACAACAATTTCTTAAGGCCATAATTGTTATGGGAACTGGGAAGGTTTTTTGTTTTATTTTAAAAATAATAGGTGTCCCACTTTATTTATGAGTAATATAATATAATTTCATAAAATTAAGATGAAAAAATAAACAAGTTTTTTAAATTTTGAATTACGGATCATACAAATGAAAAAGAAAAAAAAGGGGTAAGAAATTGCTTACTTCTTCTTCTTGTTGTTGTGTGGAGTATTATTCAAAATCAATTTAAGCGATTACTCTGTCAAGGAATGACAGGATAAGATAAGATGAGATGACAATTTATAGTCTTTAATGGAGTATAAAACAAATATGTAGAAGATGAATACAAGTTTATCCTAGTAAAATCAGATATACTTACTACTCTTTACCAAAACAAATCTACGGTCAAATTTTTTTAAAAGGGTCATTTGACATTTGGGGACTGGGCCGGGGTGTTTTATTGACAAAGAAAATGAGAATGCGGAACATTATGGCGATCGGTCTTAAATTATACACTTGAATAATAATAATAATAATAATAATAATAATACTCACTACGTAGAATGTTGAAAACACCCGTCTCCTTTGATTTCTAGTAGGAATTTTCTTTCCATTTTTTATTTATTAATATCATCAATGATTAGAATATAATAGTAGATAGCTTTGCTATCTCTCTTATTACTACCAGAAGTCTTCTGGAAGGACATACTTTTTAAAAATTATTAAATAATAATAAAATTTATAATAACTAACACTTTTTAGACCATCTAATTAATAAAATACAAATGATCTTAAATTTTCCGCTCACTCAATAAATCATCTGGGCCGTTCAAAATTTGAGAGAAATTTCACCGTTTATACAGTGCCGGAGGCACGTGACGCAACTAGTTTATAATATTTTATCTTTTCAGAGAAAAAGTCAACAAACTTTTACATTCCAGCTAAATTTAAGTTTATCATTCCAGCTTAATTTTTACCCGGGCTGAACAGTAAACGGGCCTTACAGGATGGGCTCAATAAACTTTATATATATCCTTTTGTTAATACTCATTTTAATGGCCGTACCAAGGGAACTAGATCACCACTACTAAACTTGGGCTCACTCCAAAAGTTAGGCCCTTGAACTCACTTTCCACGCGTCAAGGAAAGGAGTGGGTATGAGCTTAATCATCGTTAAAGATTTGGTACTTACTTCATAGTTTTGGGTTTAGACTTTGGGTTTGTCTCAGGGTCGCTCAGTTCTCTCTCTCCGATCGCCCCGATCAATTCAGATTACTAAATAGATCCGGCACTTCGCTGTATAACTTACTCTTCTCTGGTATGTTTTTATATTCTCTCCTCGTCTCTTGATTACATATACTCCGTATGTATGTGGGCATTTCAAAACTAGGGTTCCGAACGAGGAAAGCCCGAATTTTTTTCAAACGACGTATGATCAAGCTTTAGAACTCAAAAAGGGATTTTTTTTATTTTTTTGTAATAAAGTAACGTTTTTAGCTGATCAATAAACTTCAAGTGGAAGGCCCTTAGGTTTAATTTGTAAAATCCTGGCCTCTGAACTTCAAATTTGCAAAATCTGGATTTATCAGGTGTTCAGAAGAAGGATTTTAGAGTGGAATTTGATACTACCCAGTATGGTACATATTTTCAATTCGCTCAAGAATTCTAGAATATAATTTATTAGTTCTTTTACAGCTGGTCATAGTAGTGATTGTAATCTCTAAATAAGGTACATTGTTATTTTCAGAATTATATCATAGGAGCGTTCAAGCCAGCTTGTAACATCTCTGTTGTATTCACGGATGGAAAAACCCGGAAAACGGTATTGCCATTTTGTTCATAGTTGATATAGTATATAGGAACATTGTTTTGGGTAGCTTCTGTATCATTATTAGGCTGCTGTAGATGTTTAAGGTTTCATCATTAGGTGCAAAATAAATCAAGTACTTAATTATTCCTAGTAATTTGATATTCTTGTGGGTTAGTGAGATTGGAAAGTGGAAAAGTAAGTGATCATTTGGTGTTCTGTTTGTCTTCTTTATTTGGGAGATGGAATTTTCAGTGATAAATTGTTTCTACTTTGATCTTTTGCCTCTCCCTTTTTAAAGTGGAAATGTCCCAGTATGCCATTCACTTGGATTTTAGTGATAACTTATTGCGGGGAATCATGGATAAGGTTGATAGTCGTACCAACTACAATCTAGTGATGCTGAACTATCCCGAATTAGCTCTTCTCTGGCTTTATTTATGAAAAGTTCAATAGTTAAGCCTTTTATGTTTTCCATATCCTATATGCACTTGTATATATTTTACTAGCTATAACCCGTGCCTGAAGGCACGGTGTAACGAAAAATTAAATTAAAAATCGAAAAATATTATTCAATCATCAATACATATCCAACCACCAAAACATTGAGTTAGTCGGTACTAATTTCAAAAAATTTCGGCAAAATTTCCTTTGGGCACAAATGTGGACAATCTATGTTACTTGTACTTGCATTCAAAACAAAAATGCTACTTGTAAAGTTTTCTGGACAGAGAAATCTACAAAGGAATATGGAACCCTTACATATCATATAATTAAAAATGAAAAAACAAATTAAATGTTCGAGTAAATTGATTAACATCTACATCAAGACTTTTCTTTTAGAACTCTTGAAATGGATTTAATTGTTTAAGGTGTGGTGCGACAACAGCCCCCAATAAGCTTAGCTCCTGAGTAGTGCCATTTTGTAGCAAACAAGTCAAACTTGTCATCGTCGAAACACTTGGAAGGATGTACACAAAGAGCCATAATGTAAACGCTGATTAATCCCCTGGGTATCCATCGTTAAAGATAGAGAGAAATATAGAAGTATTAGAGCTTTTCAAAAAGTCCTTATAACTCACCAGCCATTTCTTAGCTATGTCATCCCATGTCTCACCACTGTTGGGATAAGCAACAATCAACTTTCCAGTTATCTGCTAGGAGAAAAATTGACAAACATTTCAGATCACAGCAAATGGTCAAAAATCTGGAGATTAATGTGTTGCTTATTTAATCAGATCGAACCTTAATCTATGAATTCATAATCCAAAAAACATGAAATTGGAAAACCCAAATAATATCTCATTATAAAATAACAGGAGCAAAACATGAAATCCAAATCACAATAGAATCCCAAAAATCATACCGTCCAATTATGGGTCTTGGCTAATCGCCTAGCAAGTGCATGTAAGCAGTATGAAACATCAGCTCGAGGCCGAATTGCGGATGTGGAAATCAAAATTTCTGCAAGAACCGCACAAAATATCAAAAACCCAAAATTAGAAAAACCGATAAATAAGTGTAAAAACAATAGGATCTGCAAATAGAAAAATATCTCACTTCTGAGGTGTCGTTCTTTGGGTGGGCACTCAACATGATTCGTAGCTTTAACGATCGCAACATCCACATCCTAATTATAGACACCCAAAATCAAATCGAATCAGAAAAAAATACCCCAAGATAAGAATAAGACATAAATTACATAATCATGGAAAAAAGAGACCTTGAAATCGCTATTAACATGGGCAAGGCCGACTTTGGTCTGGTCTTTGAGAGCACCATAGGCCTTTCTCCAAGTCTGAAAAGTGCCCATCTCTCTCTTTGTCCTATTTTCTCTCTCAAAAGACCATTGTCGCTGAGATCGCGCTCTTGACTTTATCTCTCTACACAAACCTTTATCTGTCTCTGGTCTCTCTCTCCCTGAACTGAAATACAAGTGCAGAAAATGGTTTTTTTGTTTGTTTTTTTTGGTGCGCGCAGAAAATGGGTTGTTACAATTCGTCCCTCTTCTTCTTTGATGAGTTGTGAATGAGAAAGAAAGGCTTTTCTCCGATCTGGCTGGCTTTTGGCGTCCCCTCTCCTCATTCGGTATTTGTTATTTTTATATTTCTCCATTTGGTGGTTTAAATTTGAACAACGTTATTGAGAGAGAGCTGCTACTGACGTGGAATTGATGGGACACTTATATTTTCTCTCTCTGCTCTGTTTTATATTATAGATTTGGAGTATGAGACATCAACCTCTGATTTGTGCTTGTAGACCTTTTGAATGCTTTTAGCATCCTCTTAAATTATTAGGCTAGATTCCTCTTTATTAGTACTTGGTAATTGACTTCATTTCCAACCATTGTTGATGTTCCTACACTTCACCAGTTCACTTATATGAGTTTATTGCAATAAGCATATTATGCTAAATTTGATTTCATAGTTATATGTTGTTATATTTACAATTCCTAGGTTCCATTGAAGAAGGAAAATGGTCAAACAGTTATGGTACCACTATTCCAAAGTCAAGAGAACATTTCTGGCAAGGTGCTCTATATATTTTATTGTAATATCAGTGATTGTGGTAATTTGATTGTTCGTATTTCAGCCTTTATCCCTGAACATGTTAGTTTAAGATCTTAATGCCCATATACATTCTATTTGCCATCACTTTTAGATTTCTATTGAACCAGCTCAAGGAAAGAAGGTTGAACACAATGGGATCAAAATTGAGCTCCTTGGTCAGATAGGTGAGTGTTGAGTTCTCATTTAGACAGTTACTTGTATGAGAATTGATTGTTGTCTTACGCTAATACTTTCTTATTAAAGGAAAAGGGAAATAAAAGGAATTTTTTTGGATATCTTGATCTTGGTTAAATTATGTTTGTCTAGTTTAAGACAGTTGGTTGATATGAAGGGAAAAGGTCATTCTCCCTATAGATAATGCAGTGTGACAAAGAACTTTGAGGAATGATTTATTTAATTTTTTTCAGTGTTCTAAAAATCCTGCCTAGGCGAAGCCTAGGCTCTAGGCCCCCCGCCTAGGCGCTAGGACCCCCTTAGCGCCTCGCCTAAGTGTTAGGCCCTCTGGCGCCTCACCTAGGCTCAGAGCGGCAAAAAAATAGGAAATTATGCGGGGTCTAGGCGAAAAGTTTTTTTATATATAATTTTAATAACTACCCAAACCAGATCTTGATATATTTATTTTTCTAATGATTTATTATATTCATAATACAGGTTGTAGCATATCAAATCACAACAAGAAGTGAACAATATCAAGTCAAAATGGATAATTTTATTATAGTTGTACTTTTTTGAACTTGTTCCAACTTCAAATTATATAAATGATGATACATTTATAATATTTAGTTTAATTCAATATAATTCTTAATTTATGTTTAGTTTCTTAAGTTTTAATATTGAATTAAATTCTTGAAATTTTAAAATTTATTATTTAATAGCAATCTTGTTTATAAATAAAACTAATACATTAAAAATATGTCTGAACTTTGAACAATTGCTTGTTTGTGTTTGAACTTTGACATTAACAATATGAATATGTGTTTGAACTTTAAGTAAAAGCTTTTATTATTTTTATTATAGATTGTTTTGTTTTATATTATTGTTTTGTTTGGATAAATGTAAGATAAAATATTAAAATTGTCTTAAAATAAAAAATCTCGCCTAAACCCCCAAGGCGCTAGGCCCCCTTGCCTCCCGAATAGCGCCGTTTAGAACATTGACTTTTTTATGCTTCATTGTTGTAGTAATCTTATTTCTTTTCTCACCAAAAATTCTAATTTTCTGTGATATAATTACTCTATGGACGTTGCTTACCGTTGATATATTTCATTTTTTTGGTTGAGTCTACCAAGTTTTTCTGGGTTTGTTGTCTCTCTCGCCAGTGATAAAATGTTATCACATTTCTCTTAGCAGAAATGTACTTCGACAGAGGCAACTTCTATGACTTTACATCTCTTGGTACGTTTTATTTTTGGGTTTGGGTTAAGGTTATTATTTCTCATGCAGTTGTTTACCCAACTTCCAACATAAATGTTTTGAATATTTTGTCACTATTTCATTTTTTTAGTTCGTGAACTGGATGTTCCTGGTGATGTTTATGAAAGGAAAACTTATCCCTTTGAATTTTCAACTGTCGAAATGCCATATGAGACGTACAATGGGGTGAACGTGCGACTTAGGTAAGTACATTTGGCTTGCTATTGATCATTAACAACAGATTATATGCACTATTACCATTGCAGTTGTTTTGTAGAAACTTGAATTGAATTTATCTCTTGTGAAATACATATACTAATATTAACTACTATGTGCCTTTTGCAATGCTCGTGTCGGAATTTGTCTGTGACTCTCTGCCCCTTGTTGTTATTCACATTGTATCATTTTTTGTTATTTGTGATTGAAGATTTAAATTAACTGTGCCCTTTCCAGGTATGTCCTGAAAGTGACTATCAGTCGTGGTTATGCTGGAAGTATAGTTGAATATCAGGACTTCATGGTATTCTCTCTCTCTCTCCCTCTCTCTCGCTTGCTCGCTCTCTCCCTGTCCCCCCCCCCCTCTCCCTCCGTCCCCGGATATCTCATTACAGGAATAAAAGCCTCAGTCTACATTATCATTCCCCCTTATGCTCAATTTTTTGTGAACTTATGATTGTTTAATGTTTTTAATCATCTCTATTTCCATCTATTTAAAATTAATAAGTTTTTTTCATTGATTTATTTCTTGGTTTGGGTATTGGCCCCTTTAAGTTAAGCTTTGGATTTTCTTGCACTTCTCTTTACTTATTCTTTTATATTAGTGCCTTTTTCCATAATATCACCCTAAAATATTTTCTATAAATATGGCTGAAACCTTGCTTTAGTGCTGTTTACTATACAAATTTGTAATTAGGTTAATTTTCCTGATCTGTTTATTGCTTTAAATGAGGATGGATGGAAAGTGAAACTGTGAAAGGTTGACATCCTCTACTAATCCCCTTTTAGTTGGAGGTAATACGTAGTTTGTGAACTGGTTGTTTTAAATTTATTATGATTTACCCTAGGCTCTTTTTCATTCACATAAAATTAAATTTTTTTATGCTACCAGGGCCAGGAATGTGTTAAACTTGCAGTAATCTACATACAGAGAGTTATATATGTTATTTATCATAATGGCGCTCATCAATGCAGTGCCAAGACACGTTTTTAAAAAAAATTAATTTTTGACATTTACTATTTTATTTTGTTAACTTGACCACATTGGGATTTTTTGTGAACTGATCAGTCAATATATGCATCTAAGATTCCATTTGAAGAGATATTTATCTATATATAAGATCTAAAAGTTTTTCTGGATAAAAAGGTTTTTAGACGTACTCTCTTGTCAACTATGTACTTTCAACTACACAACTTTTTTGTTATTTGCTATTCATAAGCTATATGGCTTATCTGCCATCTTTCAAACTGTCTCAGCTATTTGGTGTTCTTTTGCGCCAGGTTCGCAATTACAGCCCACCCCCATCGATTAACAATAGTATCAAGGTTAGTGATGTACAATGATTATTGTAAATTTTAATGACATGTGGCAGTTAAGTATCTGTTTTCAATAATGTGAATTTTCATCTCTGTTCTGAGTTCTGACCACTTTTTTTTTGGGGGGGGGGGGCTACCATTAAGAAAAATTATTACATTTTCATTAAGCAGCTATGTATCATGGTCCTGTTAAATTGATTGACAAAATGTTGACATGTTAATCATAGTTATGGACTGTTAATTGAATACCCTATTTACGCTATAATACAATTATTATATCAAGAACAAATCTTCAATCTCTATTTTTTATCAATTGCAGATGGAAGTTGGAATTGAAGATTGCCTTCATATTGAGTTCGAGTACAATAAGAGCAAGTAAGAACAATTTATGAATAATATATGAGTTTTGCTCCTGGTTAAGCTCCCCTAATATATGGGGTCTGTCTAGTACCCAGGACATGTGTAGACATAATCTGTATGGAATTTGTTATTTTGGAAAAATTGTGTTCAAGTGTGTCCAATGTAGTCAAAGATTTGATGCCCCCGTCAAACAACATTATATTCATGGTGTAAAGTGTAGTTGAGTTGCTCCTGTGACCTTGTTTTGACTAAAAAGAGATGAATCTACTTGCTGATTGGAAATTTTTATGCAGGTACCATCTGAAAGATGTAATTATTGGCAAGATTTATTTTCTTCTTGTTAGAATCAAGATAAAAAATATGGATCTTGAGATTAGGCGCCGAGAATCAACAGGTTCTGGAGCTAACACCCATGTTGAGACAGAGACACTCGCCAAGTTTGAGTTGATGGATGGTGCTCCTGTCAGAGGTGCCTTGTTTCCTCTCCTACGTACTTTTCTGTTTATAATTCTATTTAAAAAAATGTGTCATCATTAATTTTTGTGGTTCTGTCTTCTATAGTTTAGATGCAGCTTTCATTCTAAATATGCAAAACAAGTAGTTTGAAATTCAGGACTCGTCATTCATCTAGCTGCCAGCATCATCTGTTTGACCTATCTATCTAATAAAATACAAATGATTTTGAATTTCCCGCTCACTTAATAAATCATCTGGGCCGTCCAAAGTTTGGGATAAATCTATCTAATAAAATACAAATGATTTTGAATTTCCCGCTCACTTAATAAATCATTTGGGCCGTCCAAAGTTTGGGATAAATCCCACCGTTCATATATCTATCTAATAAAATACATCTATCTATCTAATAATCTAATAATCTATCTAATAAATCTATCTAATAAAATACAAATGATTTTGAATTTCCCGCTCACTTAATAAATCATCTGGGCCGTCCAAAGTTTGGGATAAATTCCACCGTTCATATATCTATCTAATAAAATACATCTATCTATCTAATAATCTAATAATCTAATAATAATTTAATAAAATACAAATGACTTTAAATTTTCCGCTCACTCAATAAATTATTTTGGTCGTTCAAAGTTTGTGATAAATCATATTATCCATACAGTGCCGGAGGCACGGGACCCAACTAGTTTTAAATATGGAGATATTGAGAAACAAAAATTACCTCTTTTTTGCTGTCATTATCAGTTACTTAGACTTCAATCAATGACTGAGGCATTATGCTACAATTGATGATGATTACAAATTTTTACGAACGAATAGGTTACTGAGTGTGCTTGTTACAGGTGAATCAATTCCCATCAGACTGTTTTTGAGCCCTTATGAACTGACGCCAACCCACCGCAATATCAACAACAAATTTAATGTGAAGTATTATTTGAATCTTGTCCTTGTCGATGAAGAGGACCGGCGGTACTTTAAGCAGCAAGAAATCACAATATACCGCCTTGCAGAGAATTCTTGATTCATCTGATAAGGATTTGCTTTTCCCTTGAATAGAATATTTACACCATATCAAGCTTTGATGTCCAGAGTGAGAATCCTGTAAGCTGAAAAGAGCTACAATGGCGTTGTGTTTGATAAGATTATCCTCATCTCTAATATGACGTCATTGCAATTGTATAGTCGAGCAATGTACGTGGGCTGTGCCTGCTTGTAATATCTTGTTGGTGTTCAGACTATTGTGAACTGTTGTCTATTTTACTGATAATGGATATAGGATAGGATAGGATGAAGCAGCAATAACTGGCTTGTTATGGAGTCGATTACACTTTCTTTAGTGATTACAACAGAATGTTAGGCGGTGTTTGATAAATTGAGTGTTAAGATCTGAGTTGTTTAGATATCTGAATAATTTAGAGCATGTGTTCAGAATTGGGTCTGAATGAAAGAATATTGTTTGATAACTAATTTTTCTAAAGTGTTTGAATGGCAATATTTTATCATTTTAACTCTATGAACAGTTTAAGTAAAATTTATTTGATAATCGGAGATGTCTGAATAGTATTTTAAATACATATTTATAATATTTTGAACACAATATAATAAAATAAAATATATCATGTCCAACGAAAACATCAACATAGCATAATAATTCAATCATACAAATTAAGGGGGGTGTATTCAATTAAGATTTTTAAAGACTTTTTTTAACTGACTGACTTTAGTAGAATTTGTGGGATTTTAATGACATTTAATGACTTTAAAGACTTTTAAAGACTTTAAAGACTTTTTTAAAATGACTTTTATAGACTCCATGAAATAAGTAACAAACTTTTATAAACTTTGTATCAAGACTGTGATAAACTTTTGTATACTTCTAATATATCTTGCAACTTATATTAATTGTTAATTAGCCCATCTGTACAACATTTTCCTCTTTTTTCATGAACTAGAGTAAATTTTTTTATATTATTGTGGCATGAGATTTTATATATGTTGAAAGCGTTCAGATTATTCTACTCATTTCATGATACATTTGGATACTTGGATACAAATAAAACTTTAGAAAATACAGACGCAATACAAAAATTAAGCTCACTTTTCATTGAGTTATATATACTTTATGCATATGTGTACGCTTAAAATGTTAAAGTATCTCAAAAATTAACAATAATTTTCTTCGTTTAAAATGTCAAAAAACTAAAAAAAAATACACATACACATCATATATTTTATATTTTCATATATTATACTTACATAATCTTTACAACTGAACAACTGATATGAGAGTTTCATGATCTCACATTTGTTGAACAAATCTCTTTCCTCTTTCTATTGGAAGCTTTCGAACGGCTACTTTTTTTCTCACCAATTCAGATTATGTCTAGTTATTTGTTTACTTATTAATATATCTTGTTAATTTTCTTATTATAATAAATTCAATTATTTTTATGGCCCAAATTTCATCAAATTATTTATCCATCACATAATAATATTTATTAGCCCATATAAAATAAATAAATAGTTTGACCCAATAAAAGACAAAGTCCAATTAATAAGTAGTTCTATCCACCTTTGTATTTATTTGGATGTCTTTAGAAATCCTTAGAGATGAGGTAAGACTTTGGATATGGGTTGATAGTTATAATTCTTCTTCTAAAGTCTGTCAAAGTCTATCATTTAATAGAAATCTTTAAAATCTATGACTTTTTGAATACCCAAATACTTTTATAGACTTTGTAAAAATCTTAATTCAATACCACCTAACTTTTAAAAACATTAAAAAAATTATAATTGAATACCACTAAACTTTTATAAACTCTTTAAATGTCTTGATTGAATACAACTAAACTTTTAAAATCTTTAAAAGTCTTTAAAAATCTTAATTGAATACACCCCACTAAATTAACTTCAAATAGTTGTTAAAAGTTGAAGTGCAATTGGTTCACGTAAATTAACCATAAATTATATGCCTTGATCACCCTATTGCGGTTCATCTTGTCTCTCTTTTTCGTTTCCTTCTTTTTGCCCCACTTCATCGTCAAACGTGTTATCTCGATCATATTGAACAAACAATTCATCCTCAATGTTATGTTTTCTTAAAAAATTATGGACTACGAAGCAAGCGATAACTATACCCTTTGTACCGTAAAAGAGCAAGGAGCTATTCATTTCAAAATTGAGAATCTTGCTTTCAACACACCATAAACACGTTCGATAATGATTCTTCATTTATTTTTGATTCACAATCATGTTATAGGTATCTTTTAGTATTTCTCCTACCGTTCTCTACGATTGTGATTTAAGGCTTGCACATTCCCTATGATTTTTAACAACCTGCTTTTAAAAAGTTTTCACTAGTGATTCATTCCTCCAACTCACTCTAGTCCTTTTTTGTTTTTGAGTTTCACCATTTTATTTCATACCTAAAGTACATAGATTATAAAAAGTATAAACAATAAAGAACAAACATTTAAACATTTAAATAATATAAAAGAGAGCAGAGAGAGAAAATAGATAAACGTCCCATCCAAGTTCACGTCATCAGCTCTCTCTCTCGCTTATTCAAATTTCAAACCTTGCATCTCTCTCTTCTACCACACACAAAGCTCTCCTTCATTCCCCCAAATTCCCCCAAACAACTCGATCTCTCAAAACTCGCTTAAATCTCTTATACCCAGTACACAACCCTAATTTTCGCCCCAAATCTTTCATACCCAACCCTAAATCTCATACCCAGCCCCTAATATACCAGACAGAGCATAAACAAAGCAGCAGAAGAAAAGTTGAAGAGAGAGAACGAAGCAAACACCACAAGTCGCAATCATCTCTCTCTTCTACTCTCCCGCCGACGTAGCAACGAATCGCCGGTGCGATAACGGCAGCGTAGCATACACAGTCGCTATTTTAGCCCAATCTCTCTCTTCCTCTCTGAACTCGATACTATTAGAGAACAAAAAAGTTTGAAGTGCAACCGATCGACCATGAATGAGAAAGTCAGTCTCCAAAGAACTCAATACTAAACACCGAAAGGTTTTATCCTTTTTTCTGTTTTATAGCTTGATTTTTTAGCATATTTTGGTGATATTGCTTCGATATGCGATTTTCCATGATTTTCAGAATGAAATTTTATTACCCTTTTCTTTGGTTTACTGATATGCTTAATTTGAGCTTAGTTTGAATATACCTGTTTTTTTCTGGATCATTATTAGGCATTTGTTTCTTGGGACTAGGCGCGGAGAGTTCGGGAACCGGAAATGGATATAAACTGATTTTTTTTCTGGCATATTACTGGTGTTGTTTCCTGCTAAAACCAATTACTAAAGATTGTTCAAAGTTCGATTCTATATTCTGGCATATAGAGTTCGATTCTATATTCTGTACAGATCCTAGCGTTTCAAAGATTGTTCATTTTTGTTTTTTTTTTCCAAAAATTGTGCAGTAGGCATTTTTTTTATATTATGCTGGTCGAGGGTTTGGATCCACTTGGGGCATTTGCAGGTGGCCTAAATTATGTATAGACTTAACTTCATGCTAATGGTTTTTATCATGGGTATGTACATCACTGATTTGGAGCTTTATATTTTCCATTTTATTTGGAAATTACTATTTTTTTTGTGTGTTTTGTGTAAGAATATGAATAAAAAGTGTATTAGATCATATTGGGCATTTGAGGTGTGTAGTTTAATATGCTGGCATCAAAGCTGATATCTTTCTTTTGATTTTCTTAGCAGATCTCTTCATTTAGGGAGAGTAAGTCGGATAATAGACAGTTCTATATATTTACGGCCACAAAGACCCTTCACCTTAGGACTCATTCTAGGAAAGAAAAAGTGGCTTGGATAAACGCTTTGGTTTCAACTAGAAGTCTTTTTTCACTAAGACCTTTGAATGATAATCTTTCTTTTATACCAAATGATATATCTTCGTCTACTGCAAGACTTAAGAAATAAGAACCCATTGTCTGTGGGTTTAGCTTTATTGGGTTTATGGAGTTCTTGATTTGGTTTTCTTTTTTTAGGGTTCCTTTTGATTGGTTTGATGTTTACAATTATGTTTCTTGGCTCTGTTGAAGATATGATTCATGGAGTGAATTACACTTATGCAGTTCAGAAATGGTAATTATTTTTATTGTTCTGCTTCTTAGTCTTGGGTACCAATAAATTAACCTGTTTTTTTCCTTTGTGTGTTAGTGTGTTTTTTTTTGCCGATCCCACGAAAAATGAAGGAGAAAAAGAATACTAGAGATGCATAATCTTGTCACTTTACATAATAGTAGGAACCAGGCTCATTCACTCGGTCACAAAGCTAGGTGACCAAGGATCAAGCTATTAAGAATAGTTCAATTGTTGAGCTCAACACAATGTTAGGCTTGTTAATTAGCGTTAAGATGACTACTGAAACCAATATCACCGCTGAGCTCCTTCAGCTGATCATCATCTCCGAATCCCTTCAATTTCAAACGAGGAAGATGATTTAATTTTCAAAAGAAACTCTACCGACTAGCTTGATTTTTTTGTTACGCCGTGCCTTCAGGCACGGATTATCGCTAGTAAAGAACAAATTAGACTTTATAGACAACAACATTCAACTCAAGGAAAAAAGAAGAAAGAAAAAAGTACATGATTGTGGATCCAATATCATAACACTAGCAGTTCATAAACAGACCAAGAAATCCAAAAAATGAAAGCAAACTATGATTGAAAGTAGTTTCAGGAACAATTCTATGTCCCACTCTGTATATAAAACAAACACATTGGTAAAGGAAGAAGTTTTCTCTCTCTAAACACTTGAACGAACTCATAGACTATATAATTATATGACAGCAAATGAATCTGTTATGCTTATCACCCGCATTGAATGACTAGAAGTAGGATAGAATTGCCGTTACACAAGGAGTATTTTGGCCCCAATTTTATGAGAAACCTAAGTTTGAGGCAGAATACAATGGATCGATGTTTTTATTTGGAAAAAAGTATAATCAGATTAGGATTATGCTCAATAGTTGGTTCTAAAATATCATGTCTTCTAAAACAATAATAGATACAACAAAATCATACAAGAAAAGAAAGGGAAGAGAAGTTTTTCACCAAACAAACACACCACAATGCACAAGCATAATTAAGGACTCCAACATAGCATACACTACAAGAGCATTTGAATTTTAAAGAGCTTATCTGTGAAGATTCTTTAAAACAATGTGAGGTCATACACTTGTTGGAGGTTGGTGTGAAGTAAGTTTTTTGGGTAGTTTGGCAAAGGTAAAGGTGTATTGGGACCTTTTATTGGACTCCTTGAAGGCCGAGGCTCCCCAACATTATATAACAATACAGTTCTTGATTTCATACAACCAGTGAATAATTATAAATTATGATCTAATTCTTGATATGACATAAAATATCCAAAATAGAATTAACAATCTGGTCCAATGTTGTGTCCATCCTGTAACTTTGAGGTATAATCAGCCATTTGTTATTATCTATGCAAAACATGTATATGAAAATACATCCTAAGGGTAATTTTGATTCTACAGCAAGAACCTAGCAAATCAAAGTGGTATTTTCTTTGAAAAATTGCAAGCGCTTGCGTTCAGTATCAATTTTGTGATAAGTAAAAAGACTAAAAATAATCTGTAATAAGTAAGCGCTTGCGTTCAGTAAATATCAATTCTTTTGTGTGTGTGGGACAGCGTAAGATTCATCGTGTGCACTCACGTTTTTTGGTTCCTTCTCGACCTGGAAGTTCGCTTCTACCGCTAGCGCTTGGACTTGGATGCAAGCTAAAGCTACCTTGAATCAATCAGTGAATGAAAAAAAATTGCTTACCTAGGAATAGAAAGGGAGGACAGGTTGGTTTGAGGAGCCGTTGGTCAAAGGAAAGGGAAGGTTCTGATTCCGGGTCGAACCCTTTACCCGTGATCTCAACCTTGCTTGTAAGAGCAAGCTACGTTATGCCAGTTGATGATAAATTTGAACAAATCACGGTCCAATTATCATCAAACTCGGCATAACGTATTATAAATTCTTCAAACACTTGGTGTATTATAAATTCTTCAAACACTTGGTGAACAAATCACGGTCCAATTATACACCAAAATTTGAACAAATCCATACTTGCTACAGACCCTCAAGAACAATTTAAGCTCAATTTTATAAAAGATACTTTGCTTCCAGAGAAAAACGTATGCTCCAGGGGCATAACATAGCTGTCTCGATACAGTTATCAAATTTTTGTTAGTGTTCTTATCTGAATCACTTTCTGATTCAGAAGTTCATTCTCTGGAAACTGGAAGCACAATTTCTGATTCAGGCTTCATCCTCAGTAACTGCTGGCAAGTCTTCTTTGAACCAGGTATAAAGCCCTCCTTCTAGGTGGTATACATTGGTATAACCATTTAGGACTAGCAAGTAAGCAGCTATAAGTGACCTGCAGGGAGTAGTAGGAGTTACCAGTGGTATTTCTTGTGTGTTGATCAGGATAGAAAAGAAGCTTCATAGTGTCAGCTGCTTAACATGATTATGAATGTCAATTGCACAGTCTTTCTATTTTTCTTTTATATTTTCTACTTCTAAGTTTACTAAACTATCTGTACATTTTTGTAAGTATAGTTTCCAGACTGGTATTTAAGACAGAGGGTTCTATGAAACCATCAAAGAGACATCACTTTTTGCCAAACTTACAAATTCACAAGTTGCGTACCTAGTCTAAATTCAAGTTCGTTAGATAGTGGCAAGTTTCTTATCCTTAATTAAAACCCCAAGATAAGCTCTTCTTGTTTTCTTTCCAAAACATTTTTTTTCTTTTTCTTTTACAACTTTTATGGCAAAATGATGCATATATATATATATGGTTGCAGAACTTCCTGCAGGTCTCTGGCTTGAATTTTAACGTTAAACTTTCTCTTCGCCTTTTGGCTTAACAAATTACGGATGAGCGTATGCACTAAAAGGAGAAAAAATTAAGTACAAAGATATGTTGGATAAAATAATGAACCCTTATAGCTTTATTTTAAGCAGTCAACAATATTCATCTTGTGATATTTGATGTATCTTCTTTTTATATCCTGACATTTTTGTCTCATATGCTTGCACTGTGGCATCTAACTATGCTGCAGTATGATATCATGGAAGTATAGATCATGTTGAGCAATGAATCTTGAATGCATATAAGGAATACCAAGAAAATGCATCGAGGATGGGGAGAAATAGAAAATAAAAAAGAATGTGAACAACCTTGACTGTTGGCCTTCAGGAAGATTTTGTGATGGTTTCATTGTACCCCCTGTGGAGCAAGCCACTATTATCTTGGACGACTTATCTAATTTTGATTCAACACCTGTTTCCATATTCCAAACATTTAGTTGATCCCAAAGCCTTACTTTTCAAAATCTAGTGTACTGAAATAAAATATTCTGAAGCAACTGTCTGTACTTTGGAGAAACTCAGGATTTTCTTCCGTTCCTGCAAAGATGCCAAAAAAAGCAAATGCAGCCCTCCTAGCAATGTCCCATGCTGTCCACTCCTTTATAAGCCTATATATTTGTACATTAATAGCACCTGGTGGATGAGCCTACACACAAAGATGTCAGAATAGCACCTTGTGATCAACATGTTGTAACTGGAACACGATGCAAATTGCAAACTTACTGAAGAAGAGCTAATGGCATAATTTAACAAAGATATATATCATAATGTAAATTCATTACATTATGTGTTACTTAGGATGCTAATTCGAGAAATGTTGGGGCAAGTGGCTAACCTCCTTGAATTCTGCTTCCGGCCTTACATCAAGAATTACAAAGTTATTTTCTTTCTGTAGTCGCAGAGCTTCTTTGACATCCACACTCCTTACCTGCGAAGGATTCCAACTTTAGTATAAATCTCCATATATGATTCTCAGTCGGAGGATATGGGTTTCTTTTTTAGTAATTATGTTGCATGGGATGGAGTATCTATACTTATTTGTGCTAGTTTGATATCTTTAAGCACTTTTTTATTCTTGAACTAGTTCTACCATAACAATCTCATGGACTATTTGTTTTGTTTCGAAGGTTATTTATGCCCAAGGAGGGATTAAATAGTACCCCTTTTAAGGTATCAAATGGCTGTCCAGAAATTGTCAGACTAATTAATTTGAGTTGTTTAATTAACGACATTAAAGTAGTTTAAATAAGTATAAGTAGTCCAATCTCATGCACCACTATTGCAAACAAACATAGCCACTGGTGTTTTGAATGAACTTTCATGGTTACAGCTGAGTTTTTTAGAAAGTTTATTGAGTGCTGTAGTTAGTCAGTGAGTCAGCTCATCTGTATTATAAGTACTTGGCAGTGGCAGTGGCAAATATAAAGATTAAATGTTATGTTTCAATGTTGTGCGTGCATGCCTTTTATCTACATAGCTAGCGTGTCTGAAAATTGGATTAAAAACTAGTATTTTTCTTAGAGATAGCGAGAATGAATTTTACCCTTTTCTGAAGCAGTAACTCTCTCTTAGTTTTCCAATCTTCTTCAGCTAATTCCTCCAAAAGGAAAGAATAAAGTTAAAAACATCTTATGAAGTAAATATATAGTTAGGTTTGAAGACTAATCTTAATTTAGCAGAAATACCTGGTGATTTTGCAGGTTTGGTTGCTGCACTGCGGATTCTAAGGGGCGAAGGGATGGAGTATGATGTGAATCGGCTACTGAAAGATCCGACTGGTTTGATCATCATGCAACAGGTAATAGATTCATTAGCAGAGTTTGAATACAACTTAGGATGTAGGGAAAGGTAAGAAGTAGAGTGTGGAGTACTGATCAAAGTAAGAGAAACCATGATCATTCAGAGAGAGAGAGAGAGAGAGCTATATATAAATTAAATGGTTATAATAACAAGGACAGGACAGGACAGGACAGAACAGCAGCTCTTAGATTGTAGTAGTAGCTTAAGTTTTTGATGAAATTGAATTATGCTTATGATCGAGCTTCTTCCTAGTCTAGTAGTATGGAAATGGAAATGGAAATGGAAACGGAAATGGAAATTTTTTACATGATGAGTTAGTGAGTGGGCCAGATGAGTTGTGGATATTATTTCTCTTCCCCAAGAATCTGCGTTTGTGGTCGAGGTTTAAACTTCATTTCTATATGGATTTTGTTTCATCCAATCTCTCTCTCTTTTTTCATTTTTTTTTCTTTGTTGTTGTTGCTGCAGATTGTTCTCTTTGCTTCATGAAACCTGGTTTTTCTGCAGATTATTGTGTAAAAAAACAACAACTACAAATTAAATAAAACTCCCATTTCTGGGAAGAGTTTCCTATATGAAAAAAAAAATGTGTTATATTTAAATTACACTGTCTTATAAATAATTTTCTATAATAATAATAATAATTCTGAAAAACTAATTGTAAAAGAAATTGCCATCAATTGTGCAAGTATATAACAAGTCAAGTCTTGAAGATCTTATTCAAATTAATTTAGTTGGCCATTATAATTTTTAAATATAAATTATATAATTCTAATAATACATGTTCAAATTAAATAAATTCAATGAATATAAGTATATATATATATATACACACACACACGTCCATGCATGTATCTCACAAAAAATAAAAGAAAAGTCATAAAAGTATTAATGTTATATATAATAATAATAATAATAATAATAATAATAATAATAATCTAAAAGAGGAATTTATAATTTAATTATTTTGATAAACAAAAATATAAAAAAAAAATACATGTTCAAATTCAATGAATATAATTATAATTTAGTATTATATAATTTGATATGCATGAATATCACAATAAAGTGAAAAAAATCATAAAAAATATTAATGTCATATATATATATATATATAATTACAATTGAATTATATATAAGAACAGAGGCGGAACTAGGGGCGAGGGCGGTCATCTGACCCCGGTAAGGCTATAAACGAGCTAACACAGTTCGGGCTCGACTCGAAAAAATACGAGCGAGACTTGGATTCGTTAATAATATGATCCAAATCTGAGCATTAAAATAGTTCGAATAAAAATACGAGTAGAATCTGAGTAATGTTATACTCGATTCGTTTAAGATTCAAACTACTCGAATTTTTTATTGTGATTCGATACATACTCGGTTAATACATATTTGATTAGATGTTCGATACATTCTCTTATAATATATACAAATTTAAATCAAATTAGGATAATTAGTTATTGTTTTGTTTTATTTTTAATTTTAATTGATTTTATATTTGTAAAGTGTAATAATAAATTTATTTTCTCATTTTTAAGTAAAATAACAAATTCAATTTATAATTATATTTATTATAAAAATAGTTATTATGTGGAGACTCGAATTTGAGCTTGAATTTGAAGCTCGCGAGTAGTTTGAATAAATATTCGAGTCGAGTCGGATCGAATTCGAGTAATAAATATTCGAGTCGAGTCGAATATGAGTAGGCTTTTTCAAATATAATTCGAATTCGAGCCGAATTCGAGTACGAATTTATTATTTCGAGTCGAATTCGAGTAGCTCTCTGTTTGCTCCGGTTCGATTCGTTTACGCCCTTAGACTCCGGTAGCAGAGGCGCCTCAGACGGAATTAGGGGGGTCGGGGGCGGGGGCAGCCACTATCGTTTGCTTGGCTGAAATTCATGGCCTTTCGACGACTTCTTGTCTCCTTCAGCGGCGGGCAGCGGCTCATCTTCTTCTTCGTTCTTCGTTGGTACAATTCTTAAGTTATTACTGACCTTGGTACAATTCTTAACTTATTACTAGATCTTTATATTATTCTTCATCTAATTTGATTACCTTTTTATTTATTTATTTATTTTCTCAAGCAAATTATAAAAATTTGTATTGTTATTTAGGGATCCTAAATTTATTAAATTTTATGTTTGTTTTGAACTCATAATCTTCAAAAATCTGATCAAAAAATAGCAAATAGTCTATTGATGTTTGAATACAAATTAAACTCAATTGATGTTAAAATGCTAACTAAATAGTTTGAATGGTAAAACAGGACTGAATTAGTAGATTTCACATTTGATTCGATCTGTTTTGGTTCATTGTTTTTAATTTGAATTTTGAATTTTATGAATCTTTCAGTTCCACTTACTGTGAAACCCAGTTGGAACCCCTTTATCAAGATAGTAGGCTACTTCATTGCTCCAATCCTGCTTTGTCCTTTATTTGAACTTTGGTAATTTCTAAATTTTAATTTAGGTTATGTCTTTCAATTGTTAGGTTAATTGAAATTATTAAATTACGTTGATTGATGAAATATTTGAAAGAAGCACTTCAAGCGCTAATAAATAATTTTTTTTATTAATATATTTTGACCCTCTTATAAAAATATTTTGATTCCACCACCGTTAATTAATCATTTCCCCATATTTACAAAATTTGTCACGCAAGTATATTGAGTATTATTATTATTGTGTAACTCGGACCTTGGAAGTTATGATGGTAAAAGTTAGTTTGTTTTATCCTTCTCCTTTTGCCTAAAAGCAACTCTTCCTCCGACCCCACAGTGTAGGGGAACAGAACAGTTGCATATTTGCATCACAAATACAAGGTTTACCAGTCAATTGAGTAGTAGTAATTAAATAGGTGGTGGGTTCATATTTTATCTCTCCTCGTTTATTTCTATTTCTATTTTATTTTACATTTTAATTGTGTACAATTTAAATAAATACAGTATATCCTTATATTATTATTATAACACCAATAATCATAAATTATTGACTCAACTAATATAATTATCACACATAAATTGAAATTAAAAACATAATCTGTGAATTGAGATTTCAGCGAGAGAGACGGGCAAGCCACAAGCGAGCGAGATATACGATTTGCCATTCGCAAGCGATTACACTCTTGGAGTATATTACTCCACGAGTATATGTTGTGGATTACTCACTCTAATCCGCCGACATCAATCAAACGGTGGACCGCGTTTCTATATAAATGCTGGCTTGCTAAGATTCTTAGCAAAACCCCCTTCTCTTTATTTTTTCACACTCATCCACCAGATATCGTTTTATTTGCCTTCTCTCAAAGTCTCACTCCAGTAACAGGAGGAAGGAAAGGATGGAGGTGTTCTATTACATGGTGTTAGGGTTTCTAGGGGTTGTAGTGGCAGTAGTGGAGCTAAGCAAGAACAATAAAGATCGAATCAACACTTCTCAGCCTTTCAATTCCTTCAAGAACAATTACCTTGTTGTCTACTCTCTCATGATGGGTAATTTTATTCTACCACTCAACCCCCATTTTTCATTATTATTTTCATTTTTGACTGCTCCATGTTTATCTTTATACTTGCATTACCGCTATGTCTCCGTGGTACCCAATTTTACTCAATTATGGATATTTGGTATCTCCCTCTTCGTTCCCATCCGATCTGAGATTGTAACACATCTGTTGAAATAAAAAGAAGTGATTTCTCTTACAATCCGTGGATCTATGTGCTGAATCATCTTTCGTTCAAATGTTGGATCTGGATTCTAATTCATTTTTTTTAGTTGCTGAACTAATGTAGACGAAAATATAAGAGGCAATTGAATGTGTCGTCCACAAACACCTCAGCTCATCTCAGTTTGCCCTAATTTGACTCTTTTGTCTTAACGTCTGTCTAAATTTGGTAGCCAACACTAATTTTAAAATTCAGGATGGTATGTTTCAATTTATTTCTCGGCAACAAAATATTGTCAGCGATTCGTCTGGTCCAATTGTATCGGACGTCCTGTCTCTCTATATAAATAGAGGTTGGCTTTGTGTCCCCACTTCCGGACCTTTTAATCGAATCAAATTCATCCAACCAAGGCTTAAATCAATAGCACAATATCTTTTTGGGTCATCTTAGCCCACCACAAGGTCACCCAAAAGGTCGTGATTGAATGTACTATTGTTAGTAACTTAATTCATTATATACAAACAATTTTTTTCCATATCTTTTGATGTGGGACTGAGGTGTTGCAGTATCAATTTCACTTGTCTGCGTAACACTGTTTTTTAGCTCATACCGCGAGCTTGATTCTATGTACAATTTGTTTATTAAATGATCACACTTCTTGGGTAATACTATAATTCAATGCGCCAGTTGGTTTGTTGAGAAGAGGATTGTTAACTACTACTCAATAAATTCTTAAGTTTAGTTTCAGTTTCCTTTCTATTCATTAATCTTGTAAGAAACAGCACAAATATAATTTTTTAAATATATTTTCGTTTAATTAATTGCATCCATCAGCCACCTTAACATGTTTTTATTTCTGGTAATTGCTGATGAACTGTTTGAATTCCAGTTCTACTTGCTCAAAGTCTTGGTGTTTATTTGTCTAACAACATAGTTTTCATGCGGATACAGCTGGTGACTGGTTGCAGGGACCATATGTGTACTACCTGTACATGACTTATGGCTATAGTAAGGGAGAGATTGGACAGCTATTTATTGCTGGGTTTGGATCTTCCATGCTATTTGGGACAGTTGTTGGGTCTCTAGCAGATAAACAGTGAGTGTTTTTGTACCCGTTAGTTTTTGTGATGAAATTTCTCATTCGTTTTTTGTCTTCGCTGGTACATGAAACTCATTTCAGGGGTCGGAAACGGGCATGTGTAACTTACTGCATTACTTACATACTGAGCTGCATTACAAAGCATTCTCCTCAATATAAGGTCCTGATGTTGGGCCGTATTTTGGGTGGTATTGCCACATCTCTTCTATTTTCAGCATTTGAGTCATGGCTTGTTGCTGAGCATAACAAGGTGAGGGATATTGAAAAATAAGAAACTTTTGCTTAGCTCTGTTGATTAATTTTCCTTATTTTGTCTGTCATAGTTTTAAAAAAGAGCGTCTGTAATAACTTCCATTAGCATAGTTGTATACCATATTCTATAGTCAACCTTCATATGATGGAACATTCTTTCTTTAGAATCTTGTAACAGAAGATGAACTGTTTCTTAACTTATTCGAATTGAAGGTTATTGCGGTATGTCATCTGCACTTATGAAATCCAAACAACATTTCTGGAAGTTGATTTAAATAACATTAATGAGGATGCCTTCGCCTTATAGAACGTCTTCTTAATATATTGTTATATTGTATGATGGGTTAATTTGGTATTGCTTTCTCTTAACATAATGATGATTGGTGGAATAATAACTAAAAATTTATGGTCAAGATTATCAATTCAATTAACTGGTCTTCGTTTAAGGGGAAATTTATTACTTGTTATTCACTTATTTGGCACGACATCTAGTTGCTCCAGAGATGTGAGTTAGAAATATGGAATCTGAAATTTGTTGATATGTCTTTAGTGTCCAGGTTGTAGTGTGAAACGCTTGCATCTGAAATTTATGCTTATGTGCCTCCAATGGTCTAGACTTTCCTATATATCCATCACGCCCCTACTGTCTTATGTTTTCGTTTTGATATTATTACTTCTTACTTGTTTCATACTTTCATTGTAGTTCTTATCAATCTTTTGTTATTTCGAGTGTGAAGAGAACTCGCAAGTCTTAACAGGTAGAACTAGTCACGTAGTCTACCTCCCCATTTTGATGATGAATGTTGATCCTTGTTTTCTTCTTGTTTCTGTAGAGGAACTTTGATCTACAATGGCTCTCGCTAACTTTCTCCAAGGCTATATTTCTTGGAAATGGTCTTGTTGCTATAATCTCTGGGTTGTTTGGAAATCTGCTAGTTGATACCCTTAATCTCGGGCCTGTTGCACCCTTTGATGCTGCTGCATGCTTTCTTGCAATTGGTATGGCCATTATAATGTCATCCTGGACTGAGAACTATGGAGACCCTTCAGAGAGCAAGGACTTGCTAACCCAGTTCAGGGGTGCAGCTGTGGCTATTGCTTCAGGTATACTATAATCGATGCTCTGTGTTCCTCAATTGCTTATTACTAATGTTTTTGTTGATATCATCATAGAGTATTTTTTGAAGAATCCTTGGAGACTGCATGCAGAACAATTGTCAACAACTTTACACTCGCAATTCAATTTTTCTGTTGATCAAATAAAATTTTATTAGTGTTTAACTATGCGAGATGAAAATGAGTTGAGCTATTAATCATCACTATGGGTGCAGTATCCTTTATATAATTAATTTGCTCTTAAAATAGAGTGGGCAACCTTAGTTTCTTAGTGCAATATTTTCTGTATGATTCCTATTCTCACGTTCATGTTTTGTGCACATGGCTATTTGTGTGTCCTATGTTATGTTCTTTTATTATTTTTTATTGTATTTACTTGTGGAAGTTTAGTATTGTGGATTTTTTTGGAGCAGATGAGAAGATTGCGTTGCTGGGTGCAATACAGTCCCTGTTTGAAGGTTCAATGTATACCTTTGTGTTTCTTTGGACTCCTGCTTTGAGTCCAAATGAGGAAGAAATTCCCCATGGTTTCATTTTTGCAACTTTCATGTTGGCATCAATGTTAGGAAGCTCATTTGCATCTCGCCTGATGGCTCGTTCATCACCTAAAGTTGAGAGCTACATGCAGATTGTGTTTCTGGTTTCTGCCGCTTCGCTACTGCTTCCCATTGTGACAGCTGTATGTTTTTTGTTTTTTAATTTAAATTTAAATTTATTTTTTGTTTTTCCTCTTTGCTCTGCTCAAAATCATTGGTTCCGGACATCTCTAACTTTGTCATTCTTGGAACAGTTCTTGGTACCTCCTTCTAAAGTGAAAGGTGGAAGCATTTCATTTGCAGGTTGTTTGCAGCTTCTTGGCTTTTGTGTTTTTGAGGCTTGTGTGGGAATTTTCTGGCCATCTATAATGAAGATGAGGTCCCAATACATTCCGGAGGAGGCTAGAAGCACTATCATGAATTTCTTCCGCATTCCGCTCAACATTTTTGTGTGCATCGTGCTATATAATGTATGTTACTGGGTTTTTTCCTATGTTATACTGCTTAACCTTGAGCACTTTCATGTGGAGATTGTGTAAACACTGTCGAAACTTTATGTTTGTCCTGGACTAAAGCCCTAAATCCTTTAATCTGACTAATCTTAACCCAGTTACAGCCTTTAAAACTTCACCTTCTGACTGGTTTTTCCTAATCTTCTTGTCTTGCTCTCTTTAGCCAAACATATTATTTGTTAGTTGAACTATTACTCATTACTACCAATTTCTATTCCTGTGGTTGGAGTATCTCAAAAATTTCTCTCTCTATCTGACCTCTCTCACATGCACCAACAATCAAGCACATGAGTGCACACACATACATAAACTCAATATGTTTCACCAAGTTCCTTATGAGGCAGTGACATTTATTTGAGATTAAGGTAGACAATTACCTCAACAGAGCTTCTTTTTTCTTTCTGATGCCGAAAATTTGTCTTTCATGTGTATTTCAAGGTCAATGCATTCCCTATCACCGTGATGTTTGGCATGTGCTCCATCTTCCTATTCGTGGCATCTATATTGCAAAGGCGGTTGTTGGTTATAGCAGATAAGACAAGTAAGTGTGTTTATGTGGGAGATGAGCTTTACTTTTATTTTTGTTTGAATTAGTATAAACTTCAAGGTATATACTTTAGATTTGTTTCAGGTCAAGTTTATATGTAGTTAGCATGATGGCATCAAAGGCAAATGCTTTTTAATTTTCATCATTTCAATCTATGTAGTCTTTATTCTGATTTTGAACATAGAACCGATTGATCAATCATTCCCTGAAATAAATACTTTCCTGTGCTTAAAGTTGCGACATTTGTACTCGTTACAGAGACGGAAGATTGGGCACAATTGAAGGAAAGGGATGGCGAGACTGAACCACTGAATGATGCATAGTACCTTAAAAGTTGGATGGTAATTGCATAACTCAAGCCATGAACTGTTGCAGAACTCGATCTAGTCAACAGTATATTCGATTTAGTGGCGCCAATTTATAGAAGTAGTGGTGGCTGCTGCGAGAAAAAAAGGTGGATGCTTGCAGGGAAGCTTTTAACCAGGCTGTTGGAGTTTAAATCGTGGTGGAATTTAGCACCGATTCTCAACCCATACGCGCCTATGTAGTGTAGGAAATTTTTAGTTTAATCTTATGTAATTTTGCTGTTTACTAGGTCTCAGTTTAAGTATCTTTTGAGACACTAGTTTTGTTTCCGACATTTTTACCCATTTTCTCCTTTATTCAAGTGTGAATGGCAAGAACAATTCTTCACGGTATTCATGTGGTGGCTCACTATTCTATATCAACTTATCAAGAGAAGAAAAAGTTGGGTACGTCTGTTAATCCCACATTTTATGATTGTCCTGAAGTTCTCTCGGTTCTAAACTTTGTATAAAATCTATATTTGTTTTTAACTGCATAATTCTCATTCATCTGGCCTATTTTTGTTTTCTTCAGCATTCGATATTGAGCCCGGAGATTCCAATGCACACATGCTTTATTTGGTACAGAAGTCACTTTGATGAAAATAGATGAACGAATAATTTTTTTTAAAATAATAGTCGCTGCATTTAGTCCTTCGGAATAAGATTTTGATTCAAAACACTTTTATATTTCACTAACTAACGGAGAGCCGGAAGAACATCTATGAATATATTTATTAATGAATCAAGAGACTATTCAGTCTTTTGAGAATGTTTGTGTTATTTCAGAGTAGGTGGGAAACTCCTATTTATCAAAAAAAATTAAATGTGGTACTGGTAACTTAGGAAACACTAGTATAAACATCCAATTATATATATATATATATATATATATATATATATATATATATATATATATATATATATTCAAGGCATTCGTCCATTTTGAGCATCCATACAGTGGGATATTTATATTTATATTTTCAAGAGAAGAGAAGAGAAGAGAAGAAAAGAGAAAAAAGAAATAATAATACTAATAATAATAAAGGATAGATCGATCCAATAATAAAGACGTGTGCTTAGGAAACCTGAACAAACGATATATTTTTAGCTGAAAGCCGGGCAGCCATCAACAACAATCCCTTTAGCAGTTGGACAATGAGCCAGTGGACACCCCTCTCCGCTGTTTCCCCACCAATTAAGCTCAACGTCCTTAGACTGCAGCGCGATAAACAACAAAATCGACATGAAGGCAGTTCCAGCATCAAGACCACCCGAAAGGACATAGTTATAGCGCTCCCACAACCTTGGTCGGTACTTAAAAACAACAAAACCCGAAACGAATGCCATGATGATCCAACTGGTGTAGTTGACGGCAGAAGCAGGAGGCATCATCGCGGTGGCGCCTAGTATAACCGGCATATTAACCAGGCTAATCCATTTCTGCTTCGGGAATGCCTTGTGCGCCAACCACACCAGTACAGGGGCAATGGCTCCGGCAACAAAGAAGTAATTGATTTTGCCGTAGTGACCGAGGTTCCCAAATATTCTCTGAGGCCCAACCAGTCCCCATATAACTGAGGCATCATAAAACACGCGATCCATTGGGCATGTCCACTCGCTATCCTCGGGAAGTACGGAGGTGTCACACAGGTTGGGAATGGTATCCATCATCCACCAAGCAGTCATCTGGTATACAACAACTGATATCACAGTTCCCAACACCTAAAATCATGTCCAACATCACTTCCTTTTATTGCATCCTTGCAAAATTCAAATTAAAAAATACTCCAAATAAAAACATACAGTACTAGTATCTTACTTGAGCCATGAACATTGATTTGGGTGGAATCTTCATGTAGTGGCCAAGCTTGAAGTCACTAAGAAATGTTAAAGCCTGGGACATGCTGATGTACCCATAGACCTTAAAGCTCATGTTAGCGACTGGGCGCCCCGGATACACATACCCAATAATATACTCTGTGATAATGTTTAGACCTGGTTGCTGTTCACCCGAAATTAAGACAATTAACTAAATTGCAGAACAACCACCATCGGTAATTTGAATTTGAATATGGGCTTTAATTAGTTTCACCTGATTCGTGGTTGCAGTAATGATGCCAATTGGAAGGGTATAAAGAATGGCGATGGCACAAGCTAGCAAGACACCCCACCAGCGTAACTGGAGCATGTAATTATAATACTCGCAAGCAAAGATAATAACCACAATGTTTACCACCAGGATGACGTAAAACCACCACATTGGAACTTGCTTGTATACCTGCATAAGCTTTGTGTGTATATCTGCTTTCTTAGTTTCTCCAAAAGCGCTCTTGGTTTGCTTCCACAAATCCCTACAAGAGACTCAAGTTAACAACAAAATTCTTTTCTATTAGTATTAATTATTGAGAAGGACCGGAGTGCAGTGCAGGACGTACCTTCCATTGAAACATAGGACATGGACAAGAGTTGCAGGAAGTGCAGCAAATCCAAGACCATAGGTCATAGAGAAGAAAGTGCTCATATATAAAGGCCCAGTTTTGGAATAAGCATTTTTGTCGAGATTAAAGTTGGAATTTATGATTGAAGAAATGTTATACAAGGAACCATCTAAATTGAAAAGCTCCCTGGAATATATTGGAAAGTTCTTGGCATTGAAGGCATTGGACCACCAGTAAGTGACGGGTGTCATGACATACATTATAAAGAAAAACGCAACGGCAATATTGGCGGTAGCAAACCAGGGGCTTGCTAAAGGACTACCGAGGTATGAGGAGATGGTTGCCCAGTCGAAGCCGAATGCAGCAATTCCAAGACCTTTAAAGCCCGAGCCCAATTGCTGCACAAGGACAGACTTGGGAGCCAGCCAACATATCCAGGAGACTGATGTTAACATGGTAAAAAGATATCCAGGGAAGGTACAGTAAACGGCACCGAGGATTAAGGATAGGAGGAAGAACTGATTCCGAGTAATGGCCCCTTTGGGCTTTTTTTCCTTTTCGTGTAGAGCCCTGCAAAAACCGAGTATACAGTAATGTTAATAACTGTATGCATACTAGATGCAAATGAATGGATCAAGAGGTCAGGGCTACCTGACCTGAATAATGAGACCTGGACCAGAGTTGATGGCCACCACATGGCAGAAGGCTCAACAAGAAACTTGCGGAATATGCCAGCCCAGCCAAACCCCAATACCTACAATACAATTCAATTCGTTCGTATTAAAGATACTTGCCAACTTCTTTTCTTCTTCTTTTTTTTCATATTATAAGTGTATACTCCAATATCAGCCATTCACAACACAAGTTCGAGAACTAGTAATACAAACTCTTGAAATTAGCTCATCTATATTATGCTTTTTCTTCAATCCCGCTCAATTATATTAATATATTAGTCTTTGCATATAGAGTATAAACAAAATCAACAGTTTCTTAATATATATATATATATATATATATATATATATATATATATAGGATTCCATCCACAACAACCGGTTGTAGCGGAGCGGTTGCGCCAAAAGGGGTTGCACCAGTTGTTGTGGATGGATACCATATATATATATATATATATATATATATATATATATATATATATATATAAAACAAAACAATAACAAAATCCAACAGCAACATTCGACGAGTATGTATGTCCAAATTTAATTGAGAATTGCCGTGAATTTCTATTAATTCTAATGATTATTGTGATGTAAAAATAGGAGCCGAAACCCATAATTCATTATTAGAACCCTATTGGTAAGGAATATCTTTTTGGGTTGATATCACACACACATACAAGTATACATATAGAGGGAGAAACGGACCTGGGTGGTAAGCATGAGAACGAAGGCGGGAAAAAAGGTTAACTTTTTCTTGTAAATAAGCTTGACAGCAGTGAGAATATGGGTAGCATAAACAGTTCCAGCACCGGAATTAGCAAATATGGTAATCAAAACATGCTCCTTCACATTAAAGGGTCCCGGATTCAACGTAAATTCCCACCTTGATCCCTTAAAGAAAATCCGTTTGGTGATCGTTTTTGCCATGAGATGCCCGATAGGCACAACCGCAATCATGGCAGAAATCGAAGTGATGGTAAGAGGCTCTGTTCTGTACCAGAAGAACTGGTTCACAAAAGACAATAACACACACGAAACAATACCCAGAACCCACATCCTAAAAGTAAGCACCGGCATTGTGGGATCATCGGTTTTTACCACGGTTAACTCCACCTGTTTAATCACCGGAATACTGTCTTCTTCTTCATCCTTGGCCGCCACCGCCGCAGGATGAAATTCATGTATTTCACCCATCAACAATAAGGAAGAAGAAGATCAAGATTGATTGATTTTTTTTCCTACTCTAAAATTTGAAGGGATTTTAATATTGTGTGAATCACAATTTGAAGGGCTTTTAATAACTCTGAATCACTACCAGCTAATACTACCCTTTTTTGCCTCTCAAAATTAAATCTCTCTGTATCAATTTTTGTGTGTATATAGTAACATCAAGATTTAAAATTTAAATTGGATATCGAATAACTTGTTTTGTGAGTGAATGTGTGTGTGAAAGTGGTTACGTACAAAATCTCATATGGATCGATTAGGAAAAGGTGTGTGTTTGTGGGAACGTACAGAATCTCAAATGGATTCGGAGTGTTGAGTGGGAGCGCTTGATTAGGACTACTCCCCGATATTCAATGGAATCTGGAATTTTAATGCTGACCGCTGACTAAATAAGCGAATACGGTTGGAATTATTAATTATTAATACCCCTATTTGCACAGTCTATTAAATTTAATGATATATACTTTCTTCCGATATACTCTCTCATTTCCTTAATATAAGTCGTTTTAAACAAGTATTAAAAAAATAATTATATAATATTAAATATAATATCAATTGTCTATATCACTGATAGACACGTAATTCATATATTTTATTATCCCTAATTTTGTCCTTTTAATTATATTAATTTATTAAATTAATATTTTTATTTTATTTTGTAGGATTTAATATTTGTTGCAATAAAGTCAAAATCTTGGTGATCAAGCGATATTTAATGCTCTTATTCATGTAAGGAATATCCAAGAAGAATCCGACAAGGAGAAAGAAAGATGCTGAACAATTTTGGTGTGCAAGTCAAATCCAACAAGAGAAAGGAAAGTCTATCTAGAAGATCTTCTTGAGAAGTGATTGCCATTAGGAAGTTGAAACCTACATGAAAAAGGAACAAAAGTGTCCAAGTTCAATGAATCTAAATTAGGGTTCAAAGTTATTTTTCCTATAAACGGGTCTCTTGTTTTAGAGATAGGGGGAGGTATTGAATTACTTTAGGTTAGGAGAAGAAGTAAATTAAATTACATTTCTTGTACGCTTGTTGGAGGATCGTGAATAAAGGGAGTTTTCTTATTTATTTTCAATCTTCTACTTCTTCTTTATTTTAATTAATTTAGTTAATTTCCATGTCTAGCTAAATTCTTTCAACTAGGATGAAGATGAAGTTAAATGATTATTCGTAATAATATTTTGTATCTCTTCTATTATTTATGCTTTTATGTTTAATTGATTTCGCCTTCATGTTTCGTTATTGAAGTACATTCGTTTTATAATTCTTATGTGATTTTAAATTAATTAAGAGGTTTTGATATATTATTGTTAAGATATGAGTTTTTCATAATCCATACTTGCTCAAAGAAGTTTTGATGGGTTATAGTTAATCCTTAAATTTTCATAGTCTATGCTCGCCCACATTAATTATAAATTACCAAATTAAAGGGACGGGAGATCAAAATCATAATTTGAGTTTTAAAAATAGAAGAGATTGAATTTTATATTATGTTTATTATTTAGTGGATTCAGATTCTTAGATTGTTTCCTCATTATTTGTTTTCATATTTTAGTTAATTAATTCTCAATCTTTATTTCTAATTCGCCTGGAATAGATATTAAGGAAATATTAAAATTAATCTAGTCTCTGTGAATTCGACCTGTACTTGTCAGTTCTTCAATTCGACACTGTGCACTTGCAGTTACATATTTTTAACACATCAAATTTTTGGCGTCGTTGCCGTGGACTAGACTTAATTTTATATTCCTTAATTTTTATTTATTCGAATTAGTTTTTTTTTCTCTTCTATTTTTTATTTTTTTTTCCAGGATTATTGAAGCGGATCGAAGGAGCGAAAAGATAAAGATTTTGTTGCTGTGCTTTCTTCGGTACTTCGTATCTCCATATATATTTTAAAAAAAATATAGTATTTTTGTTTTTTGTTTTGTTTTGTTTTTTTGTTTTTTGTTTTTTGTTTTTTTTTATAATTTTTTTTGTACGACTTTCGTGGTTAATTGTCTATTTGTTTTGTTATTTGTGGAAAAATGGATTCTTATTATAGTTGGAATAATAATTTTACTTGGAATCAAGAACCCTATGAAAATTTTAATGCACACCAATTAAATCAATTTTTTCCAAGTTATGAAAATTCTTATCTAAGTTCATATCCATATCCATATTCACATTCATATCCATATTCGGATCCAGAACCTCAATATCCACAAGAAATATCAAATGAAGTAGATGAAAGACTTATTGCCTTAGAGAAAGCTATGGAAGTTTTAATGGAAGATCAATTTAGGATGGATCAAGTTATATCTCGTCTAGAAATTCAAATGAATAGATTAGCCACCATAATAAATGAACAAGAGGTGGGTGAATTTTCTAATAACTCTGAGGTTAATTTTGAAAATCTTAATGGTTGTGGAAATGATGACGAAAGTGGAAATTTTATATTCAATTCTACACAATTTGAGTCAAGCGTATTTGAGGAGTCTACACATTATGAGTCTATGCCTAAAATTGATCATGTTGCATTTGATGAGTCGGTTGAAAAAGTTTATAAGCTTAAAACTTCATACCCTGAAAGACTTATTCCAAAAAAATCACCTAGTGATTTTTTGGACCAACCCATTAAAGTAAACATTATCCAAGAGTTGTCAATGACCCAAGAAATAATTGAAAATAGACTCTTGATAAAAAAAGATCCAATTGATTTTTTCTTAAATCACTTTGACTAAAATTGCAATGAATCTAAATATTTAGATAAGGTCAATGAGCCGTTGAGATTCACTACAAATAAGTCAACTAAACTAGAACATGTATTTAAACCAATTCTTCCATCATTTGAACATGTTAATGAAAGTTTTCTTGAGGTAAACTTGAAGCATAAGTACTGAGATGAAAATTCTGACTATTTTCAATTTTCTAGACCTCCTGAAAATAATAAAAAGTTCACACTCACTAATCCATTTGTAACATTCATTTTTAGTCACATAATTTTTAGGATTTATAAAATTTGTAGATATGTACTTTTTTTTTCTCACCACATTTTCTTGCAGAACAAATGTCCCGCATATAAGGTACAATTCTTTCACATTTTTGTTCTCTTTTCTTCATTTGCATACATTGGGGACAATGCATGATTTAGTTATGGGGGGAGTTTTTTTGTATTAGAATTTTTTTTATTTTTACGAAAAAAATTTAAAAAAACACAAAAATATAAAAAATTAACAAATTAAAAATTTTGTTTGACTTTTTATGAATTGAATTAATTCTAATAAGTGTTTGTGGAGCAAAACTCATGAGTGAGATTGAAAGATTTAGAACTCTTGAATTTTTAATAAGATACGAAATCTTAGTTCAAAACACTATCTGGATTTAAAATTGATTTCACAAATATTTTTGCACTTCACGTTTGCACTAATTCTTAGTTGTGGGGGTATAAACCATGATTTGAGTAATTTCAAAAAAGAAGAAGAAAAGAAGAAAAAAAAAAAGAAGAAATAACGAAAAAAATGAAGTTGAGAAAAGTTGAAAAAAAAAGAAAAGAAAAGGAAGAAATAACTGCTTCAATATCCATTAAACGAAATAACTAGGTATCCAAGCTTCGGGAAACATCGATATTCACGCTGAAAAGTGTGATAGATAAAAGCAGCTTGACTAGTCTAATTTTGTGGCCTTTGTTACTCGAGTTAGTAAATCCTTAAGGGTGTCTCTACACCTAGTGCCCTAAAGCCATCTGATTTGGGAGTCATTGGTCTAACGCTCGCTCTACATGGGTAACTCTGAAGAGCCTAAGAAAATGAGACATCGCACAAGTCAAGAATCAAAATTTAAAAAAATGGAAAAAAGAAAGAAAAAGAAAAAAATGAGCTTGCTTGATTTTTATGATAAAAATCCCTACTAAGAGTTACATCATATACACAATGCATGCATCACATGAAATTGATTTAATGAAGGATGTTGTCTACAATAAAGATTGAGTATTTTTGATAAGGTAAAAGTATGATTTTGAATTTAATCTTGCTTATGTATAATGCCCATAGATATTTAAAAGTGTTCTTTTAATTTCATAATTTGTTGAACCCAAAAATATTTTGAATTTTGTGGGTATATTCACTGCAAACCCTCACGAGACACAACTCGTCCACTTAGGGTAACCTTAGGGTTTAAAGGCTTGTTGCACATGCTAAGTGCAATCGTGTTTCCTACGAAAAAGGGGTAGTGTAATTTTTGTCTTATTTTTATTTTACTCGAGGACGAGCAAAAACTAGGTATGGGGGTATTTGATAGACACGTAATTCATACATTTTATTATCCCTAATTTTGTCCTTTTAATTATATTAGTTTATTAAATTAATATATTTTATTTTATTTTGTAGGATTTAATATTTGTTGCAATAAAGTCAAAATCTTGGTGATCAAGCGATATTTAATGCTCTTATTCATGTAAGGAATATCCAAGAAGAATCCGACAAGGAGAAAGAAAGATGCTAAACAATCTTGGTGTGCAAGTCAAATCCAACAAGAGAAAGGAAAGTCTATCTAGAAGATCTTCTTGAGAAGTGATTGCCATTAGAAAGTTGAAACCTACATGAAAAGGGAACAAAAGTATCCAAGTTCAATGAATCTAAATTAGGGTTCAAAGTTATTTTTCCTATAAACGGGTCTCTTGTTTTAGAGATAAGGGGGGAGGTATTGAATTACTTTAGGTTAGGAGTAGAAATAAATTAAATTGCATTTCTTGTACGCTTGTTGGAGGATCGTGAATAAAGGGAGTTTTCTTATTTATTTTCAATCTTCCACTTCTTCTTTATTTTAATTAATTTAGTTAATTTCCATGTCTAGCTAAATTCTTTCATCTAGGATGAAGATGAAGTTAAATGATTATTCGTAATAATATTTTTTATCTCTTCTATTATTTATGCTTTTATGTTTAATTGATTTCGCCTTCATGTTTCGTTATTGAAGTACCTTCGTTTTATAGTTCTTATGTGATTTTAAATTAATTAAGAGATTTTGATATATTATTGTTAAGAAATGAGTTTTTCATAATCCATACTTGCTCAAAGAAGTTTTGATGGGTTATAGTTAATTCTTAAATTTTCATAGTCTATGCTTGCCCACATTAATTGTAAATTACTAAATTAAAGGGAAGGGAGATCAAAATCATAATTTGAGTTATAAAAATAGAAGAGATTGAATTATATATTATGTTTATTATTTAGTGGATTCAGATCCCTAGATTTTTTTCTCATTATTTGTTTTCATATTCTAGTTAATTAATTCTCAATCTTTATTTCTAATTCACCTGAAATAGATATTAAGGAAATATTAAAATTAATTTTGTCTCTGTGGATTCGACCTGTACTTGTCAGTTCTTCAATTTGACACTGTGCACTTGCAGTTACATATTTTTAACACATCAATCACCCTTGTATTGAAAAAAGAGTGTGTTATTTATTGGACAAAAAATAGTGAGAGAACCACAATTATATTTATTACTTGGGGTAATATTGGAAACTAAGCAATTAATGCTTGAAATTCTCAAACGGCTTATATTAAGGAACAAAACTAATTCTCTAAAACGACTTATATTAAGAAACGGAGGGAGTAACATATTCCTAAATTTATTGGATGATGATTACTTTGCTAATAATGACATAATAAGATGATGATAAAACTTTGGCAAAAAAGAGTAATACTCTAATGTGGTTATTTAAGTTTAAGTATTATTCTACTAAAATTTAAAAAAATGGAATGTTACACTAAACTATTTAAAAGTTATTAATTGGACCATTTCGTCCAATTTTTAAAATGGACATCAAATCCCTTCTCCTATTCTTATATGTGACTTTTCAAAGAAATAGGAAAAGACAAGTAACTAATATGCATTATTTGACTTATCAGTTACTTACAACATGGATTGAGAAGAGAAACAACGTTAGGTCTTTATAATTAGACATGTCTAATACTTATTGTGACAAATATAGTGGGTTAGGGTTTAAAAGTGAACTTTTGTCTGAAAAAAAGCGATGAAGAAGGTGGGGGTCAACGCAAGAGGTGGGCTTTCTTTGCAAAAGCTTGATTTGGATCTTCTTCAAAGCATGTAGTTTGGATACAATCCCCTTTATAGATTTGACCAAAGTGAATGTTTCAGGGGGGAGACGTTGACTCCAAAGCAAACTCAGTCATGACCATTATTGAGGATGATGACAACAACAACCTCTCTATCGTTGTCATCGGCAAAGACTTAACTCTCGACAACTTGAGCATCACTCTCTGCATCGTTCGAAAAGGGTAAAAAGCAGAGATGGTCCATCAGCCCGACAGTGTAGATGTTATTGTATCATTAACTTTCTATTATTTGCCGCTAGTTGCTTACTTTTGTTATGTTTATTACTGACGCTTTTTGTATTTTAAACAGTTTCATATATTAAGCAAAAACATTTTATTCTTAGGTCTCCAAAGTTTAGTCTATTGACCTGATGTGGATTGAGCATGAAGAGATAAATGATCATAAGATTTCATCTTTAAGTCTATCAACTTTTTTTTCGAATTAAATACATTTTTAGTTACTAAACTGAGGTTCGATTTACATTTACATTATTGAACAGAATTTATTTACGGTCAACCCATTGAACTCTCAATTTTTTACAAAAATAATTAAAATTGTCAAGCCAACTAAGTTTCTAACGACAAAACTACGTGGAACTTTCTACTCGGATTTTTTTTAACGTAGAAAAGGGAGAATGTTGAGTTGGAAATTAATTAAATTAAATTAACTAAATAATAATAATAATTTTTTCATTTTTCTTCCACTACATCACCCCCACCATTCACCAACTGAACATCACCATCATTATCCAAGTCATTTCATTTAATTAACTCTTTTTCTTCCATCATCATACATACATACATATAGATTTGAGAGAAATTCAAAAAAAAAAATCTAGAAAATTTTAATCTCTCTATATACATACATACATACATACATATCTGAGAGTATAGATACACATATGTGATGCCCCCAAAATAGGTTCATTCCATCCAACCCATTTTGAGTCGTCAAATACATGGTACAGAAATAACTACAACTTTATTAATACAATTGTTGTGCAAAATACGATAACACATAAACTGTGAGTTTAGATACAAATATTGTCTTCTAGACAATATCCTCATGCAAATAAATCCTCATTATTGATACACTATTTTACAGAATAGTGAGGACTACTAAAACAGCTATCTAGAACCATCACTCCACACCCCGACTAGTTCCTGCTATAATCTCGCTTCCTGAGAAGAAAAATAGAACAAAAGGAAAGGGTGAGCTCAACTAGCCCAGTAAAGAATGTTATGAATAAGATAATGTACAACAAATTATCGTTAGTCTTCAACAGGGAAAAATCTGATAGAATACAATAGACAACAAGTTTCAGATCAATATTTGCAGCGAAAATAATAATTCATAGAAGAGTTATGTAGAGAATGAAATCTACTATAATCTATGAATTTAACAGTCCATCATCAATATTTTAACCCTGTAACATCAATCAATATTCATCTTAAATCAAATATTCATCTTTGCACTACAGGCCAAAGATATTCATCGGTCGATCATGTTCATCTAAACACCTGTTCATCTTTGCATTACGGGCCAAAGATATTCATCAGAAATCATTCATCTTTGCACTACAGGCCAAAGATATTCAGTTATATCATCATTTAGGACTGAGGATGATGAAAAATATTTTAAAGAAAATGAATCCAGTGAAGCAAAAGAATAAATATTAAGGATTCGTACTTTAAACAATTCTCATTCAAAAATACTTCATAAATAACCAGAGTGGGGTAAAATTCAAGAATGATCAAAACATGGATACAATCAAAGCTAGTATCCAGAATAGATATTTTGGACGAAAAGAAGAAATTTTATTTTTCGGTGAATAGTGCCGTATACGTGACTTGTGCCGTATATGTGAATAGTAATTTCGACACCAAAAGATAGAAATTTCATAAAAAAACATCATCATGCTTCGTGAATAGTACTCATGAATAGTAACTTATGAATAATAACTCATGAATAGTAACTCGTGAATAGTAACTTATGAATAGTAACCCCGACATGAAAAAGTTCTAAATTTGATAAAAAGTTTTAACAAATATTTTAGCATAATGATATTGAAGAAATAATATCATTTGAGAAGAAAATAACATCCATTACCTCAGAAAGAATAGTACTTCTGACTGAAATACTGGATATAGTGCTGAAAGAACTTGCACCGTATAGCAATACTCAAAGTACTAAAATACTCACAAGAATACGCTCAATATATCGAGAGAGAAAGCTGTAATTTCTGGTGTGATTTTCAATTCTAACCTAAGCACCCTATTTATAGGAAATTGCTTAGAACACCAAAGCAGAAAATTGAATATAATAATATTATATATAAACAAAATTCAAGCACACCTTTGAAATCTGATTTCAGCTCATTTAAATAACATGTGAGGCCAACTTAATTGCAAAAAAAATGTTTTTCTTTAAAAAAAATAATTAAAACTTTCAAAAATCAATTATTTCGGAACTTCAATAATTCATAATAAATAGCCCTATTATCAAAAAAATTCGAATCTCACGATTTTTTATAAGAAATTCAATTCTCTACAACTTTGCAAAAGAAAGTTTTTCCAAATTCCAAACAGAAATTGACCGAAATCGACAAACAGGCGATTTTACAGGCTATAATCAAATTTCAGTCAAGAAATGGGGTCCACCGACACACAAAACATGTGTTAAACAACTTTTGCAACAAAAATACTCTTATTCCTCATATACTCATATATCCCACAATCATTGTAAAAATATCATCATTATTATATTATTAAAATATAATAATAAATTATTTTATCAGAAAAGATAAAATATCATTTTTCAACAATTGTCACTTTAAAAATTTTCTTCATCTATAACCACATAAAATTAATATTTTCCTCATCATATAAATTAATAATTAATTATTCACAAATAATATTACAGAATCACACTACTGACAACCAGGCCGTTCCTAGAAAAGAGGAGGTTTTCCAATAAGAATTTCTCCTTACTGGCGCGCAATTAGGTGATCAAATATCTCCTTAGACAGAACTTTCTAGACATCACCAATAATGTTTTCTAATAATATTATTCAGATAATATGAATTATTGCTTCGATAATGGAAAATACTATGTAGTGACAATTATTGAAACAACAGTAATATAAATCAACGCAGCAATTATTGAATCAATAAAATAAAATACTGAACAGTAACTACTGTAACAATTATTGAGTAGCGCCTTCTTACGTAAGAATCAATAATTTGTGCAATATCGTGTGCTACTGTGCAACAACGCGTATTACTATGTTTTAACCACTGGATATTCCAACAGTGTTAACGGTAACAACTACGTCGTTATTTATAAACAACTTATACTTATTGTTTTTTTTTCATCCAATCGATTTTCGTTATGGGGTCCACAAAAGACTGCGCCGTCGTGCGATTATTCTCCGACAGCAAGAATATTTAACGACCAAACGAATATTCCCCGACAACAATGAATATTTTATAACCACCTGCTTATTTAAAATATTTACGCATTTTACCCATAACTAACAACATTAATCAAATCAACCCTTACTGTTTTAAAATAATAAGTAGAGAAAAAAAAATTTCATTTATTAATAATTTGGGGTCTTACACATATATTCATATAGATCTGAGAGTCGTCCCATGTTTCCCTGTTGACGATGATCGGAGCTTTGCGGAAGGCGATAGTGATGTTGGGTATGACAGAGGTAGAGAAACTTAAAATATGTGTAACTAATTCAAACCCTATTTAGAGAAACTTAAAATATTATTTAATCATTCAAAAAAATTAGTTTAAATGTAGATCTGATTTGGATCTCTTGTGCTTCTTTCATTTTTCGATTTCAAATATAGATCTGATATGTCCTCGATTACAGCTGATCTGCTCTGGATTTCCAGATCCGGGTCTTTTGCTTTTGATTTCAAATCCTGTCTTTTGGTTTTGATTGTTTTCTCCGACGAAGGATTGTGAAAGGCATTGGAGTTGAGGAAGCAAAAGCAGTGGTGGTTAGGGCTGGGTAAAGAACCAAATTGAAACCCAAATTGCACTAAAAATGGCACAAACCGCACCAATTAAAACCGTACCAATGGTTCCGGAGAATGTGGAGGTTTTAGGTGAGTTAAAAAACCAAATTTACGGTTTCGATTTGGTTATTAGCTAAAACTGCACGCATAAAATCGAAATAGGACCATGTGTGTGTATATATTGTAAGACCCCAACTTTTTATAAATAAAATTGAATTTTCTCTAATTATTATTTTGAATAATAAGGTATTAATTTGATATAATGCTTTGGTTATGGGTGAAATGTGCAAATTTTGCCAAATACGCAAGTGGTTATAAAATATTCATTATTGTCGGGGAATATTTGTTTGGTCGTAGAATATTTTTGCTGTCGAAAAATATTTGTACGATAACGTAGCTATTTGTGGGCCACATAACGGAAAATTGTCGGATGAAGAAAACGACAAGTTTAAGTTTTTTATAAATAACAGCGTAGTTGTTACCGTTAACACTATTGGAATACCCGGTAATTAAAGTACAGTAATACGCGTGGTTGCACAGTAGCACACGGTATTGCACATTATTTTTGGATTATTGATTCTGACGTAAGAAGGCACTACTCAATAATTGCTGCAGTAATTACTGTTCAATATTTTATTTTATTGATTCAATAATTAATTCGTTGATATTTTATATTATTGTTATTTCAATAATTGTTATTGCACAATATATTTTATTGTTTCAATAATTGTTGATATTTATTGTGGATTACTCAATAAATATAGATTTCCGAAATATATTAATAAGTAAGTTAATTATGTATGTAATTATTATAGTTTCAAATGCGAATTTTAATAAAATTTTGCCATGTAGTGGATATCATACGTGAATTGTTCCAATACTTATAACTAATAACTAGTATTCACATAATTTTGTATCCTCTTTTTATATTTAATTTTTTATTCTTAATTAATTAGAATTTACGGTATCGTCACCTCTAGATTTTTTTTTTTTAAAAAAATATTTTTGTTTATACTTGTGATATAGAGGAAGAGGAAAGCTTGTGGTATAAAAATGGATTCTTTAAAATCAAGCGGTGAAAATCATAGTGCAAAAGTATCCATTCATCAAAGAATTTGAACAAAGATGAGATACTACTTGAAACATTTGATCCGGACTTGGTGGAGTGAATTAGTAACGTTTGATTAGGATTAGGATTAGGAGATTATATGGATAGTGGAATCTTAATCTTCATGCAAAATAAATACTGGTCCCACCAGCTAACCAACCACGGAAAAAACAAATACTCCTACTCCTACTCCTACTCCTACTCCTATTCCTATTCCTATTCCTATTTCGGATAGCAGTTTAATCATGACAGATTCCTTCCTTCATGTATTGGAGCATTGGGCACTGAATTGTCGGAGTCTAGCCCAAACAAATGGGATAATTTAGGAGTGAAAACATGATTACTTTTAATTTCACGAATTATGGACCATCCAAAATTAAAAAAACCATTTACCAAAACAATTATTCTATGTATCAATGCAATGGAATTCCCAACCCCGACCCTATACAATTTTGTCAGCCGAGAAGCACAACCCTGATCCTAAATCGAACATTCTTTTAGGATGTTTAGAAGGACAAATATCTTTCTGGACGGACCAACGTCCTTTCGAACGGATGACATCGGACTGATTAATATCTTTTTAAACGAATAATATTTTTCGGTTAACGTAATATACACTCTTATTTTATTTGGGCACGTTGATATGGTGGGCCAAAACCCAAGTGGAGGTATTTATCCTGCGTAGTAATTTGATTCGACAGTAGAGTACTTCAAGGAATCTAAAATTCCTAATTACAGCATTAAGCCTCCATTGTTAAACTTTATTGAATCTGTACTTATTCTCACACCGGAGTTATCCCCCGACGGCCCAAACCGTCAAGCTTTTGATGTGATCTCATTTCTATGCAGGATTGGACGCATTTTTTTGTTTATAGTGAAAATGGATATATCGTAGGGTTATGTTTGTTTACAAAGGAGAAAGCTTTTCACCATCTAATGTGGACTTATGTTTGAATTAAAAACGACATTGTATTAAGTTTAAAACATCGTCCGCAATATTAAAATGCGCATGAAGGATTTTAGACAAGAATAGTTCAATTTAATGCTATTAGTCTTTCATTTTTCTGGGTATTATTGTTGTATATTAATAATCTTATCTTGCGATGATGCAAAATAATAATACACATGAACAAATAGAAAACTTAATAGCATTAAATCGAACTATATTCGTCTCAGATCGGTACTGTAAAAAAGAGACAAGATCTAAAAATATATATAACTTATTAAAGCTAAAAATCTTTTATTTCTCCTGCATATTCTTGTTAGTTGTTACAGATTCATGTAATCTGGGATGATGCGACAATCCATGACTAAACAAGTGGAAGAATAGATTTATACCCAATGAGGTGAAGTGTTTTCAATACATCCTTCCATTTGTTGGCCATCAATTTGCCTCATAAACATAGATAACATGATTCATGTTCAAACAATAAAACTACGAAAGAAGAGATAGAAAATTCATGAGCCTTAATTCACACACTACTCAGATTAGGTCTAGATCAGTTTGCAGTACTATTTATATATAGGAGACTCAACGTCCACAGTATTAAACTGCGGAAGGGGAATTGTAAAGGAGGGGTATTTTGGTCATCTGTTTCATCCGCAATATTAAATTGTGGTATACTGAAAACTAAACTGCGGACGGGAGTTTTACTAATCTGTTCGATTTTCGGATGGAGAGTCGCAATGTGTTGTAAGGCTAGACTTTTTTTATAACGTTTGTTATGCATGGATCAGTCCCCTATATATATAGGGCAGTGGTATATAGCATATATTTGTTATGAATAAAAAATTGACAAATATCATCTTTACCTTCCATTACAATTATGAACGGATGAGATTAAAAATCTTGAATCGTCGTCCGCTAGAAACTCCAGCAAAGTCGAATAATATAATTTGCTGACAATTATGCCCTGTCCGCTAGAAATTCTAGGGGATTATAAGTCTTAAAACCAAAGCACATTTCCTATGTTCAGCTCAAATACATGTATTTGGACTTGAATGATTTTCTAAATTTACCCTTGATAAAATAATTTAAATTAATAAAATGATAAAAATATTATTTTTTAATTACACATGATGTGGAATTGGCCCACTCAGGGGACACGTCAACAATTTCTGACGTGTCAAGAAAAATTAGACAAAAATAAAAAAATTAATAGTTTACTCATTTAATTGACAAAATTAAAAGGTGAATCATTGAAGTGAAAAAAATAGTAATAGTTTAAGGTAGTAAAATATATCTAATCCTAAGTTATATAAGTTAATTTTATAAGATTAGTTTATTTTATTTTTTAGTAAAATTAATTATATATATATGAAAATATCATAAGTAAACGTAGTTTTTAATTTAAGTTGAGTGTGTAATACTATTATTATAATAATTTTAAATAAATATATTTTTTGACTACTAAGATTAATTGAACTTTAATTATCATAAAGTCAATAATAGATATCATTAAATTATACAAAAATTTATATGTTCAAATATTTTTATGCGATCTTTAACTTGGGTAAAATGGACGTATTAACTTTGAGAATAAATTTGATTTATCTAGAAAACGTTAAAATGGACGTATTAACCTTGAGAATAAATATTATAAGAACTATCGGTAAACTGGTGTTTTTACAACATCCAATAAGAATCTGTCAATTCTAAAATTTTAAAGAAAATTAAGGAATTTTGATTGTGTTAAAATTATTAAATAGATTTTACCATGATAAACAAACATTACATAATCTGCTAAAAGAATCGAAACTCTTTAATTTTCTCCAAAAATACAAAATTGTTCAATTCTTATTAGATGTTGTAAAAATACTAATTTACCGGTAATTCGTATAAAATTTATCATTAACTTTATGGGGTATATGCTAGTTAGATATCTTATATGCCATGTTTGTTTACAAAAATACATGTTTGATATTAAATTATTTGTTTTAATTTAATATTATTTCAAATTATTTAATTATTTAACGGGGGACTATTATGGGCTATTAAATTGATCTCACATTCATCGTGAGATTATATAAAATTCTCATAAATAGCATTAGGAATGACAAAAATAGTCCGTAGAGCTATTTAAAGGACTATTAATCTCCCACTATAAGATAAAAAAGTCTGAAATAATATTAAATTATGATAAATAGTCTAATCTCAAATATATTTTTTGCAAACAAACATAATCCTAAAGTCAATAATCGAGAAAGTATGAAATTAAGGAGGGGACGTTTATAATCGAGAAAGCCAAGATTGTCAAGGAATATTAATTCAGGGATCGATGAAATTAATTCAACTACTGTATGTATAAATACAAACTACTTCTGTGTTTATAGATGGATCATGGATGGATGGATGGATGGTATTTTATTTACCAAATTTTAGCTTATTTTCTATTATTCTTGTAACATTTCACTCTTTTATCCACTAACGATAATACCTTCAATCATGAGCTAAGACCAGAAAAATACTTTGTCTTAGTTTAAAATCTTGTTTTAATAGAACTTGAGATTTTATTCAATTATTGACTGAAATTAATTCATTTGTTAATAATAATAATAATAATAATAATAATAATACTCTCTCCTATTCAGATTAAATGTCTTTTTAGAGTTAATCCTCAGATTTGCTTCTGCGGCGCTTGTTTCATGCCAACACCAACCCGAAAGGCATGTTACTTGTTCTTCTTCTCAAAACAAGTCTAGTTACCAGTTTGTAGAAGAAATGACAAGATTACATGTCACAAATGAGTAGAGATGGGAAGAGAAAATTCATTTCAAAACATACTTGGCAGAGATTACGAAGTACAAGGAGAATATGAGAATCCTGCAAGAGTATGTATAAAGCAAGGGAGATTAGCTTTGGAGAATACTCAACAGCACCATTCTTCCAGCAACTTGACTTAAAAGGATAAGAAAAAAAGAAGGCCAAGGAAGAGAAAATGAGTGCATAATTTTAATGGAGTTTGAAAAGGAAAGGGAAGCTACAATCTCTTCCACCATATATATTCATTATATGACAAAGATTGTTGTTGAGGGGGGGGTCATTTTCTTTTCCTTTCTTTTTATATTATAATTATATGATGAAACAGCCAGAACCATTAACGTTGATAAAATAAAATCATGCCGATTCATATTTTTGTTATTTTGATGAAGCAAACCAACATTTGTAATTGTTGTTGGTACTACAGGGATTGGCTTGCAGAATATAAGTTGGAATAAGATTATTATATGATTTTAAACAGAAATAAAAAACACAAAATGTCTTTTATATCCCTAATTAATTATTTCTTTCTCCACAATGGTCCATGAAATTACATTTACTAACCATATTAAATTGAGGGGTAAATTAGGAAAAAATAGTGCAATATTGTATAGGGATTTCAAAACGACATTTATATAGAATAAAATAAAACTCTCTAAAAAGACATTTAATCTGAATAGGAGAATAGGAGGGAGTACTAATTATTAAGGGTATCAAGTCATCATGGTTGAACCAACTAGTCCTAGCCCTCTAGAAGATTAAAGAGTGATCAAATATCCCCAGAAATTTCAAAATAATGAGTCGATTGTATTCTTCGTCGGTTCTGATTCAATTGCCGCACAATTCTATTCCAATACAAATGTAGTATCCATCAGCAGACAGGAATGACGATACCTTGTCACAACTTCAAACGCACTAAGAAGCGCGTGAACATAACCCGGCAAGGCTCTACAGAAAACAGGGACACAGACAGACAGAGAGTACTCTCTCTCTCTATCGTCAATAATGGTGTTGGGTCATGATATTTTTCCTATCTTGGGCCGAGTAAATTGAGCTTCTTTATTAAAATTAGCCCATTGGGCTGTTATAATTAAGTCACGGGGCTCATTGGGCCCAATCATTGTACTAATTTCCTTTAATCCTATAAGACTGGGTCGGATCTATATGTTGACCCATTAGACATTTTAATATCTATTATCTTTGACTTGTGATGATGAAAAAACATTATAGTTGACCAAAGTTCCTGCCATGCATTAATGTGGATGGGATCATAGTCGGCCGGCGGGATAAAACAGTGACCAAAAGCAGTAGATAAACCCTATGCAGTCGTCAGAACCCATCAGGTCAGGGAAGTGTCAGACAGTAGTGGTTGGCACGGTAATTCAGGCAGGGACGGTGTATCTTGGAGGATAAGCTTTCTCCAACAGGTACGTTCTCATACCTTTCAATATATTCATATTCTCTCACCCATACACACGATCAAGCATTATCATATCTCCAGACACTAGACATTATATTCCTCCATTGTTAACCTTGTGAACACATACTAATTCTTACGCCTGAGCTATCCCCCGACGGAACCGCCGTCAAGCTTGTGGTGTTTATCGTGTTTACTGTGCAGGATCAAGACGTCTTACGTGATTGGGACGTGGCAAAAGATCTTGGCGTTAACATTGGCGCTAGAAGGAGGGCTGAGTTCTAGTGTCATTAAAACTTTCAATCACAATCATTTAACCTGCTTCGGAAGATGATGAGGAGTGGGGAGGGTACACCAGAAGGGCAGGCGATGGCTGTTAGTTCTTCACTGCCCCGTATTTCGGTGAAGGATCGTTTGGGTCCTTCTAAAAGTGCTCACGAGAGCACAGCTTCTAAGCATAATTCAGGAGATCTCCGTCCGAAGATCCACGGTGGAGCCAGACGAAGATTAGTTTTCGGTACGGATAAGGAGCGAGATCATGATCAGAGACAGACGGAACGCTCCCCTACCAAGACGAATCATAGAAGTGGTCAGAATGATAAAGCTGCCAAGCTGGCGAAGATGGCAGACGAAGCGGATAAAGCTTTGGAGGTTCTATTAAAGCAGAGAGAGGATATAGCCGAGCAGATGCTTCGGGTGGCAGAATTAAGGGACGAAGCGTCCAGCCAAATCCGGTCTGAAAGGTGAAGTAGGCATAAGGAGATACCGCGGCGGGACGGCAAGGAACCTGAGCATTCTGCACGTGTTTCTAGAGAACATTCCCGAAGTAGGAGGAAGTCGAGGAGCAGAACCCCTGTGGCCTCGAAGAAGGCATTGATGGTCATTGGTTCTCGGCATCGAGACAATGATAGACGAAGAAGTAGATCGAGGGAGGTCATACCCGAGACTGGAGCAAGAGATTATCAGCAGGACCATTCTCACAATAAGAACAGAACTGTATATAGGAGTAGATCGAGAAGTCCCCTTAGGGCAGTAAGATCGACGGGGGTAGGTCGATCTTCTCAAAGACAGAATGTTGAGCCTGAGAAGGAAGTTTCTCCACAACCTGAAGGTGTTGATTTTCTGGTGAAGGAGTTAAGAGAGCTCCGAAAGCAATTAGCTGAGGTCCAGCAGGTGAAGGATGCTCCGGGAAAGAAGGCGTCCCCTTTTTCTTCAGATATCCTCAGAGAGAAGGCAGACATCACTAAAAAATTGCCTCGCATGGAAAATTATGATGGGACCGGAGATCCTTATGACCATAGCCAGGCATTCGATCGATTAATGGATTATTATGACTTTACTGATGCTGCCAAATGTCACACTTTTGTTACAACATTAAGGAAAGATGCCCGACAGTGGTTAGGAACTCTACCTTCCGATTCAATATCCTCGTGGACCGAACTTTGTGATAAGTTCCATGCCCGTTTTGGAAGTAACCGAAGAAGAGGAAAGCCCACGGGTTCTCTAGCTCAGGTCCGGCAGTATACCAGCGAATCTTTGGGACAGTATGTCAAGAGATTCCGAGAAGCAGTCGGACAAGTATCCGACCTTAATGATCTTCAGGCAGTAGGATTGTTCCAAAATGGGTTGGATCTGGTTAAATCTGAGAAGTTGGTGAAGAAATTGATGTTCCACCATCCGAAGAGTTTGGCCGAAGCCTTCGACAAGGCAGAAGGCTATATTGTTGTGGAAGAAGCCATGAATAGCCTGAAGCATCCTCCTTCGGATCAATTGAAAGAAACAATAGCTCCCAAAGTCGAAGTTGATCAAAGGAGGACAGGGGGGTATAATGACCGATCGGAAGGTAGTTCAAAGAAGTATAATAGTTCCTGGAAACAAGGAAACAGTCGCCCCCTTGTTGCAGCCCCAAAGGTGAATAAGATCTATACTAAGTTGAATACTGATAGATCGATAATCCTAGACCAGATCCGAAATCAACCTTTCTTCGAACCACCCCGTGATAATTATCGGACAGGACAGGGTAACCCTCGTAAGTATTGTGGATATCATCAAGCTGCAGGCCATGATACTAACGAGTGTTGTAATTTAAAAGATTTCGTAGAAAGGAAGATTAACGATGGCTTATTGGTACAGTATGTGGCCATGAATAACCAACCAAATGTCAACCGTACTGTCCAAACGGTTCCCACGGTTCTAGTACCACCTCCCAGGCATGTTGTTGATGTTATCACTGGTGGATCTGGGGGGAAGTTGATAGGAAAGAAGAGAAGGGCTTACTTGGACTCGGTCATGACTGTGACGGATGCTCCCCCAAAAATTGATAGGCCATTTCCAGGAACAGTCATATCTTTCACTGATGCTGATTATCCTTCAGAACCCATTGATCCTCATGAAGGGGCTTTGGTGATCACGGCACAAGTGGGTTCTGTAGACATGAAGCGTATGATGATAGATAACGGGTCTTCAGTAGATATTTTATACGCCCATGCTTATCAAAGGATGCATCTCGATGGGCAGAAGATGGAAGTTGGGCAGGAAGCTCCTTTATATGGCTTCAGTAATGATCCGGTTAAAGTTGCGGGCACAATTGAGCTTCCGGTTATCTTCGGCACAGCACCTCAACAGGTAGAAATAATGTGCAAATTCTATGTTGTGCACGTAGATTCAGCCTATAATGCTATCCTGGGAAGACCTACTTTGACGGCTCTCCAAGCAGTGACCTCCATCCCTCATTTTAAGATCAAGTTCCCCACATCGCATGGAGTTGGAGAGGTGGCTGGGGACTTGGATCTGGCTCGTCGGTGTTACCGGAATGCCGTCATTTCCTCTGGAGTGGGAGTCAGTAAGCAGAAACAGACTATGACGATTGAGATTGAGCCCTTTACTGAAAGTAGTTCGGAACCAATGGTGATTCCTGAAGGAAGTACGGAAGAGGTCGAGTTGATTGTCGGAAAGACGGACAAAACCGTAAAAATTGGTTCGGGGCTACCAGAACCACTTCGGACGAACCTTATAGAGCTCTTACAATGTTATGCTGATATCTTCGCATGGGAGCCGAAGGATATGCCTGGGGTAAGCCGTAAAATTGCTGAGCATAGTTTGAATGTGGATCCTTCTAAGAAGCCAGTTCGGCAAAAAAGGCGGATCTTTGCACCTGAACGACAGAAGATCATTGATGAAGAAATTGCAAAGTTGTTAGCTGTCGATTTCATTTATGAGATTGATTATCCTGAATGGATGGCGAATGTAGTTTTGGTGCAGAAGCAAAATGGAAAGTGGCGGGTTTGCATCGACTACACTGACCTCAACAGAGCTTGCCCGAAAGACTTTTATCCTCTGCCCCATATCGATCAACTCATTGATGCTACTTCGGGGTATGCTTTACTAAGTTTTATGGATGCTTTTTCAGGTTATCATCAAATATCCATGCTTAAGGAAGACATCCCGAAGACGGCATTCATTACACACCGTTCGGTGTATGCCTATAAGAAGATGACTTTTGGACTTATAAATGCTGGAGCCACTTATCAAAGGATGATGAACTTCATCTTCAACAGGCAGCTGGGGAGGAACATGGAGGTCTACGTCGATGATATGATCGTAAAGAGCATGCAGGTTCATAAACATTTGGACGATCTAGAGGAGTGCTTTCAAACTGTTCGTCATCGTCAATTGAGGCTTAATCCGTCAAAATGTACTTTTGGCCTCGGTGCGGGAAAGTTTTTGGGTTATTTGGTCAGTCAAAGAGGCATTGAGGCAAATCCGGAGAAGATCCAGGCCATTCTTGACATGAAGACTCCTCAGTCGTTCAAAGACGTTCAACGTCTGACTGGCAGGATTGCAGCTTTAAGGAGATTCGTCGCCAAGTCTGCAGAAAAGTGCCTTCCTTTCTTTAGTACGTTGAAGGGGCCGAAAAATGCGAAGACATTCCAATGGACTTCGGAGTGCGAAGATGCTTTCCAAGGCATAAAGGAATATCTTTCCTCTGCTCCTTTATTAGTAAAGCCCGTTCCAGCAGAAACTTTATATCTATATCTTGCAGCAAGTTCATTAGCGGTTGGAGCGGTGTTAGTTCGAGAGATCAGTGGAAAACAACATCTGGTTTACTATGTCAGTCATGTTTTGAGAGATGCTGAGACCCGATATCCAAATATTGAGAAGTTTGCTTTTGCGTTAATTATTGCCAGCAGAAAGCTTCGACAATATTTTCAAGGTCGGCTACTGATTGTCTATACGGACCAGCCATTGAAGAATGTAATGGGAAGACCCAAAGTTTCAGGAAGGTTAGCGGCGTGGACTATGGAGCTGTCCCAGTTTTTCATTGAATATCATCCTCGAACAGCTATCAAGGGTCAAGCCTTAGTTGATTTTATTGTTGAGTGTACGTTCACTGAAGCCGATGTAGAACCGCCAGAACCTGAATCTTCTGATCGAGCAGTGGCGGTCCTTCAACAAGGACAGAGTACCTGGACTCTATATGTGGATGGATCTTCCACTTTGACTATTAGCGGAGCTGGAGTCATCTTAACAAGCCCGGACGGATTTAAAGTTCAACAAGCCATTAGATTCGGGTTTAAAGCAACAAAAAACGAAGCTGAGTACGAAGCCGTATTGGCAGGTGTTCGATTGGCTAGGAGTCTAGAGGTTCAGAAAATCATCATTTACAGTGACTCACAGTTGGTCGTCAAGCAGCTGTCCGGAGATTATGAGGCTCGTGGAACTCGAATGATCAAATATTTGGCGGAGTTAAAAGACCGACTTCAGTATTTCGCTTCCTATGAATTTCAAGCCATAGAGCAAAGTGACAATACTATCGCCGATGCACTGTCTAAATTGGCTGCTACGGATATCGATGTTTTTAATGGATCAGTTTACTTGGAGATTTTGCAGCAGCCGAGCGTTCTTCATCAGGCAGTAATGTGTATCGAGCGATCTAACTGTTGGATGACCCCCTACATCGAGTATTTGGCAGATGGCGTCCTACCCTCGGATCAAATGCTGGCAAAAACGATCAAGTACAAAAGTGCCAATTTTGTCCTCATTGATGGCGATTTATATCGATTGGCCTTTTCGTCCCCTTTGTTGAAATGTCTGGTCCCGTCCGAAGCGGAATATGCTCTTCGGGATGTTCATGAGGGTATTTGCGGAGATCATATGGCTGCTAAGTCTCTAGCTTACAAAGTGCTTCGACAAGGGTACTACTGGCCTACGATTTTTAAAGAAGCAACGGAATATGTCAAGAAATGCGAAAAATGTCAACTTAATAGTCCGATCCCACATCAGCCACCTGAAGAGTTATATTCGATTTTATCTCCTATACCCTTCGCTGTCTGGGGGGTAGATATATTGGGTCCGTTGCCTAAAGCTAAAGGACAGGTTAGCTTCGTCATAGTTGCTATTGATTACATGACCAAGTGGGTAGAAGCGAAGCCACTTCGGTTAATAACGGAGCAAGAATGCCTAAAGTTTGTAAAGGAGTCCGTAGTGTTTCGCTTCGGAATTCCCCGAGTTTTGATATCGGACAACGGACGCCAATTTGTGGGATCAAAGTTCGAGGCATTTTTGAAGGAGCTGGGAATTCAGCATAAGAAGACTTCGGTGGCTCATCCTCAGTCAAATGGGCAAGTTGAGGTGACCAATAGGACGTTGTTGAATGGGATCAAGCGCAGGCTGGATGAAGCTAAAGGGAGATGGCCATAGGAACTGCTTAGCGTGTTATGGGCTTATCGGACTACGCCGAGAACCACTACGGGAGATTCCCCTTTTCGGTTAGCTTATGGGACTGATGCTTTAGTTCCCGTTGAAATTGGATCTCCTAGCCTTCGGGTAAGCCAGTATAAAGAGATCTACAATGATGAAGGTTTGAAGGCCAATTTGGATCTACTGGAAGAGGTCAGAGAGGTTGCCCTACTCAAATTAGCTGCTTATCAACGAAGAGTAGCTAAGCACTATAACAAGGGAGTCAAGCTTCGCAGATTCGAAGTTGGAGACTTCGTCCTTAGAGAAGCCGAAGCTTCTACACCTCAAAACACTGGAAAATTAATGCCAAATTGGGAAGGACCGTACGAAGTGATTGAGGTGTTGAAACCAGGTACTTACCGATTGAGATTATTGGATGGTTCCGAGATCAAAAATACATGGCATGCTGGTAGACTTCGGAAATACTTCCAATAGAGATCAAGTCAAGTCATCGGAAGTCTGTATATTATTGTTCATTATCAATAAAAAGTCATTTTTTCACTATTGGTCCTGGTCCTATTTGTCCTATGGTCACTATGTTGTAAGGAGGTATGGTAGGACTCGCTGGCCATTCGATGGCAGCCTATTTGTTTGTCTACCCCGAGTGGTAGGCAAAGGATCCTATATTGATTTTATCAGGGTGGTAAATCAATGGTCACTATTGGTCCTGGTCCTATTTGTCCTATGGTCACTATGTTGTAAGGAGGTATGGTAGGACTCGCTGGCCATTCGATGGCAGCCTATTTGTTTGTCTACCCCGAGTGGTAGGCAAAGGATCCTATATTGATTTTATCAGGGTGGTAAATCAATGGTCACTATTGGTCCTGGTCCTATTTGTCCTATGGTCACTATGTTGTAAGGAGGTATGGTAGGACTCGCTGGCCATTCGATGACAGCCTATTTGTTTGTCTACCCCGAGTGGTAGACAAAGGATCCTATATTGATTTTACTAGGGTGGTAATTCAATGGTCACAATTGGTCCTTACATCTTGATCCTTAAATCTTGGTCCTTACATCTTGATCCTTAAATCTTGGTCCTTACATCTTGATCCTTAAATCTTGGTCCTTACATCTTGATCCTTAAATCTTGGTCCTTATATCCTGATCCTTATGTTTTACTCCGACTGGTAAACAAACGATGATCTTACACTTCGGAACCAATAAGTATATATTACTTTATTTTGTTTAAGTGTTGAGTTCAGTTCATTCAGATCGGTTAAGTTTTTTCCATAGGATTTAATTCATCTTGTCTCATACATTAATCATTATATGTGTTAACTGGTTCACTATATGAGTCCGTTCCTGTTAATGTTCAATTATCACATATCCATCCTCGGGAAAACTAAATACACTTTTTAAGAAACATTAACAATCTCAATAAATAAAATTTCATATATATTCCCAAAAATATAAACGGTTTAGACATAACATAAGTCTAGACAAGGAAGACATTTAGGCACCGCCTTCACCGTCAGAATTGAGTAAGGCAGGATCCAGTTGGGCAGCAGACAACTTTTCTTTGCCTCGTTCTCGGCAGTCTTCATAGCCTTCTGCATAAACCTTCATGATGTCCACATCGAGTTCGTCTGAATCCCTGTATTCCTCCTGGATCTGCTTTTTCAATTCTTCAGTTAAAAGAGGGCCTCTTCCTTCTAGATCCTTTATTTTTTGACGAAGCTTGTGACGTTTATGCTTATGTTTTCGCTCTTCATCTTTGGCCTTTGATTGAGCTTCGCTGACTTTTGATTGAGTTTCGCCAAGTTGTATAGCCAGACTTCGGTTGGCTGAAGAAAATTCTTCATTTTTAGTCTTCAGCAGCATATTCTCTTCAACCAAGCCGGTGTTCATTTCAGTTAAGTTGTGTTGACTGGCTTCCGAAGCAGCTAAAATATCTCTTGTGGCCCTTAGCTCATCGTCAGACGTCTTTAAATCCATGTTGGCCCGGTCGATATCTCGTTGGAGGCCATCGATGGTGTGAAGAGCATTTTCTCTGTCTTCTCTTTCTCGGGCCAAGGTCGATCTCAGCATGTTAATCTCTTGACGCATGAAATCTTCCTCGGCCTCTCCATTTATGTGCCTTGGACGTAAACGTCCGAAGACAGCATTAGCCTGTATATGAGCAAACATCACTCAAGTCAGTGTCCAGATACCCAATTAAGAAGTATAAAGAAATGCAGAAACGATCATTTACCTTGGTTATATAACTCATTCCCTCATCGAGTAAGTTTCCATCCGTGTGATCACTAAACCGATGATCGTCCGAATTCCTCACAAAGGCTCCGAAGAGGTCGAAAGGAAAGTTAGCATTAAACTTAGGCCATAGAGTCGGAGACCCTATGGCTTCGGCAGATGCTGAACTCGGGTGACTGTCCGGCGTTCTCTTCCTCTTCCTGGATAGAGTTGGGAGGGCTTCATCTTGATCACCATCTTCGTTTATCTGTATTTCTACAGGCGGTACGAAGGGAGGAATGGTGGAAGAGGGAGGCACCCTGAGGTCTTCGGCCGTCAGAGGTGTTATTTTACTCTTTAATTTTTTCATTCGAAGGACGTCTCTTCGATCAGGACGATCTAACAAGCCGCTTCTTCGAGGTACGGATTGGGTTGTTGGCTCATCTGCTGCGGTGGCTTCAGGAGGGGTTGGAATGGGTGTTGATCGGGGTTTTCTGACTGCTCTCCTCTTTTGACGAGGATGGAGATTCTCTTCTGGCACTGGAGCCTCATCGACTTTAGGGTCGTCAGTTCCGAACTCGTCTGTATGTGTTTCTGGGACTGGTTCGACTTCGGGAGTATCTTCTACTGCTAGTGTTTCAACAGTTTCTGAAGGCCTCCCAGACAAAAAATCTTCGAACTCTTTTGTCTCTAAAGAGCTCGGTTTGATCAAAGATACTGCATAACCAAAACAACTCTGTTAGAATCGATATTATAAAAGCATTTTCAAAAAAGTCGTATACTTATAAAATAATCCTATACTTACATTTATGGTCATATAACCATGATTGTTTCGAGAGAAGTCCGTATTTCCACTCCTCTTTAGGGAAATTGTCAAAAAATTCCATCATTTCAGCTTCCCTTTCTTCGGAAATGTCTCCGAAGTCAGCAGAGATCTTCTCATCAGTAGCCCAATCAGGGAGGGAAGATATTTCAGGACCCTTGACATAAAACCACTTCTCGTGCCATCCCCTGTTGCTTGAAGGGGTGTTTACCAGCGAACGCCTCTCGAATTTTTCACCAGATTTTGGGGTTTGTTTGCTGAGGGCCTTGAATCCCTTCTCTCTGGATTGGATTATCTTATAAATGGTAAAGAAGAAATCCAAAGAGGGCTCTACACCTAATTCGTGACAGAATGCCACGAAGGCCAAGATATGAATGTACGAGTTCGGCACCAATTGGGAGAACCCTATCCCCAAGAATCCCAATAAGGTCACTATGAAAATATGCAAAGGAAAACGAACCCCTTTTTCCATCAATGTTACCGGAACGGCCGTCCAACCTTCTGGCCGTTGGTACATTTTCTCTCCGGATCGGGGAACCCTAATCGCATGGGTATCCGGAATGTGGTACCTGGATCGTATCTTCTGTAGTTCAGCCTCAGTCATTTTGGAGGCGGTATTGGCATGCGAGAATCGCTCGGTGCTCCTGTAGTATTCAGAGGTAGTTTTGAGATTCTTTGAAGGAAGGTTTTTGTCAGATTTCTTCCCCTTTGGGTCAGAGTGAGACGACTCTCCTCGAGCATTGATGGAGTCCGGTGGAACCATGGTAAGGGGGGTTACCAGTATAGGAGAACTTTGTTCAGAGTCTTGAGAAGCCATTGTCGTTGATTCACAGAGGAATAGAAGAAGTGCAGAGGAGAAGAAAGTTCAGAAGGCGCTCAAATTTCAAATGAACAGGTAAAGTTATCAAAATTGGTAAAGTTGCCTTTTGTACTGGCGGTTACACGTTACCCAAAGGCCGGCTCATTAAATGATAGTCATGATTCATAATTTGAATAGTAAAGGTCCGGTTCCGGGTTCATGTACCTACTAAATTGGGCCTTCCCAGGTTGGGTTTCCTTTTATTCTTCCTTTCATCTCATACACTTTTATTATCTCCTAACATGAGTCTTTATTAAATTATCTTGGACCACATATATTTTTCCATTAAACATTTTGTTTAATAAAAAACTAGGGGGCAATGTTGGGTCATGATATTTTTCCTATCTTGGGCCGAGTAAATTGAGCTTCTTTATTAAAATTAGCCCATTGGGCTGTTATAATTAAGTCACGGGGCTCATTGGGCCCAATCATTGTACTAATTTCCTTTAATCCTATAAGACTGGGTCGGATCTATATGTTGACCCATTAGACATTTTAATATCTATTATCTTTGACTTGTGATGATGAAAAAGCATTATAGTTGACCAAAGTTCCTGCCATGCATTAATGTGGATGAGATCATAGTCGGCCGGCGGGATAAAACAGTGACCAAAAACAGTAGATAAACCCTATGCAGTCGTCAGAACCCATCAGGTCAGGGAAGTGTCAGACAGTAGTGGTTGGCACGGTAATTCAGGCAGGGACGGTGTATCTTGGAGGAGAAGCTTTCTCCAACAGGTACGTTCTCATACATTTCAATATATTCATATTCTCTCACCCATACACACGATCAAGCATTATCATATCTCCAGACACTAGACATTATATTCCTCCATTGTTAACCTTGTGAACACATACTAATTCTTACGCCTGAGCTATCCCCCGACGGAACCGCCGTCAAGCTTGTGGTGTTTATCGTGTTTACTGTGCAGGATCAGGACGTCTTACGTGATTGGGACGTGGCAAAAGATCTTGACGTTAACAAATGGCAACCAAGAACCCGAGGGCCAGTAGCGTACAGGTTAGTCTAATATTAAAAAAATTAGTAGTAATATTTTTTTTACGTACTGTAGACTGTAGTGGTGGACTCCATGCAAAGAATAAAATTTTTTTGTCTAGATTTTAAATTCACTTATTGCTTTTGAATGGGATTTAGTTTTACAGCTCAGATCCTCATCCATTACTATTGTATATTCATGTAATGCGCGAATTTCTTTAGCTCCTCTACACTCAAACTGGGTATATATATATATATATATATATATATTATTCCACACTCTCATGTATTTACTTTCGTTAGCTTTCTTGTGATGTTCTTTTAATTTAGTTGTAAACATCAATTCTGTCTTTATCCAACCCACCGTTTTCAAGCACCCAGTATCTTAATTGGTGTCCTTTACTTCCGGTTTGCCTAATCTAATCTTTGCACGACAATAATACTTTTTATATTTTTTTGCAGATTTCTGGGTCATCTCTCTAATTTTGTTTCTGGTAAGAAATTTTATGCTTTTTTGTGTCTCTGGTTTATTTTGTGATTTCCAAAAGTTTACTTTGAACTTTTAGATTTCCATTATCCAAATTGTTCTCTATGTAATGTTTTAGGGTTTGATACATTCAGTAAGCCGTTTGGAATTAGATTTCAATGGCCGAATTCGGACCTCGCTTGTACAGCTGCTGTAAATGTCGAAATCATGTCGCACTTCACGATGACATAATATCTAAGACGTTTCAGGTGAATTCTCTTATACCCTTTTGGAATGGCTGTTCAATTGTTGTTATTCTTATATGATTACCGGTAGGTATGAATGTTCATTGTTCATTGAAATTGATTGAATTCCAAATTAATTGGTTTATGTATATAAAGTGATTTACTCATTGGAAATAATTAGAGGCATGAATTGTAATAGCTTCATAGCTTATAAACAACAAAGAACTAACAAATATTTCAGTGTCTATTCAAGTATACAAATTAAGGAACTCTCTTTCACGATTTTCTCTTTCTTCCGCTTCTTTCTTTACTTTTTTCTGGGTGTGTTTTCTATATTGCTTAAAATTTTAAGGATCGTCCTGTTAGGAATTGTGTCCCCTAAAATTCTGGATTTATGTCTCATTTTCGATTGACCTTGTTGCTAGGGAAGAAATGGTCGAGCCTTCTTGTTCTCGCATTCAATGAACATTACTGTTGGTTGTAAAGAAGACAGAAATCTCATGACTGGTCTTCACACAGTTGCTGATGTTTACTGCGGTGATTGCCGTGAGGTGTTGGGCTGGAAGTATGAACGAGCGTATGAAGCAACACAGAAGTACAAGGAAGGGAAGTTCATACTTGAGAAGTCAAAAATTGTAAAGGAAAACTGGTAATGCCCGAAAGACCGGCTGTTCTATTTGTTGAAATCGCAATGTATAAGTGTATCAATTCTCCCTTTGTATAGAAACTCCTCACCCAATCGAAGTTCTATCTGCATCTACTACGCGTGAGATTTCAGTGGACTAGTAATTATTTGTTTTGTTAATAAAATTGTGGTGTCATTCATATGTTAAAATCTCGTGTGTTCCTTATTCTGAACGAATACATTAATGCTTTGTCCGAAGGTGTCTGTGAATTTTAGATGATTGCAAATAATTCTTGTTCTACATATTTGATGGTTTGGAGAAGCTTGGAAGATAGGGGAGAAGCTGAGTTAAGAAAGCAAAGCAAAGCAAAGCTTTCATAACTTCCTTCAAGCAGAGTTGTTATGGTATTTTCAGTTTAAAACGATCTGTACAGTGCAGTGGGGCTTCTTATCACAAAATAGTAGGAATTTGATAGAGCGGTTGAACAAAAAATAACAGATGTGAGAACAATTGAAGGTTATGTTTGTTCGTTTGTGCTTCCATTCTTGCTTTCTCCTCCTACTTGCAACCATGATAATTAATACAGTTCTTTGTGCAGAAGGGGGTGTTAAGATCGCACCTCAAGCCATGTTGTTTTTTTGTATTGAATTAGGACCCCCACCCCCACACAAACACACACAGGATTTGGATTGTAGAGGGAGACCGAGAGGGAAGAAGTCGTTTACATGGGAATGCATTTAAAAGCATTTGCAATTTCGGATTCTTAATCTCATACCAAAATGGAGGAAAGAGGAAGGGATAATCCTTTTCCTACTGAAAATTGAAAATTGATGTTAAAATTATCACGAGTCTCTATGAAACTCATATCAGTTGTCAAGGTTATTATTTCGAGTAATTCTGTGATAAAAGAAAGAATCGTGATAGATTTCAGTAAGATTTTGGGATTCATGATAATATTGATCGATGATTGTGGTATATAGAGATGTATCTGAAGATGGCATTTTGGAGCGACGGACTGAAGTTGAATAGCCAGACTTGTTCGTCGCCCGGGGGTGGGAGAAGTGTAGTCGCTGGAGAAGGAGAGATTGTACGGAGAGGTCACGCTTGCCCTCCGACTCCATGCTCAACTGCGCTTGCTTAAAGATTGCCATGATCAGAGTGTAGCCAATTTAGACCATATTTCATGTTGAACCAATAAAGATAGCCAGTCCTTCTTCTGATGCTCAAGTTGCACTTGCACTCAGAGTTCTGGAAGGAAGGATGCTGTTTTAATGAATATATTATCAACCCGGGAAGCACTTGAGCAAGGGGCATGCTTAGATGCTCTAATCTCGATAATGCCGGATTCTTCCTCTAATCAAATGGTATGGCACCTCAATATTCTATTTCATATTTGACAATGAGTAACATTTATTTTATGAATGCATCCTCTTGTCACAACTACAATTTATGATCATTAATGTCACAAGATTGTTATCAGGCTGCCTCAATTTTCTTGCTACTACTTTCTATCTTCTCAGTGCTCCATCATTGTTCAGTTAATCTTGTAAGTCTCCCTTCCCCCTTCCCCCTTCCCTTTAAAGAATCGAAATTTTCAACTTGTTGCAGTGTACTTGGTATGCGAGGTCTTCCCTCTTCAGTTTCTGGATCTTCAATATAATCTTTTTCAACGAAGTCTCTTATGAATTGTTTCCATTCAAAGATTTTATTAGTTGGATGATTAATTAAAGTAACAGGAATTCGAAGAATGCAATGGCATCGAAGAGGTTGCATTACTCACAACACATACAAGCAGTCGAAAATTTAAGGTAAATATTTTCCAACTGCTTTTTAACTTATAAAAAATAAAACCTTCCTTGTGCTTTCTGTTTCACCATGTTAATTGTTCTCCATTGTTAATTCATCTGTTCACATGATCAATTGCTACTTGATGGTGATGCTAAACACAAGTAGGTATGCATTATATGTTAAAACTGGTCAACAGACTTTGAAAATTGTGAAGGTACTAGTACCATATTAGCACATGATACTACACCTAGATAGGACAATGAACATTGATTACCAAATATAAAGTTTCAACATTTTTTTGGGATTTGGAATTTTACAAAATAATGGCCCTAATAGTAAATTACCCATGTTGGCTCCATTTATCTCAGCTTGCATGATGAATATAAAGTAATTCTCCGCCTCTCCAACTAGTTATACCCACCCAGATGGCGGTTCTCCTCTTTAGAATCATTGTATTGTTATAGTTGGACACAGCCCCTCCTCCATATATGCTGGTTGGTCATTCTTGGCTTGAATTTTCGTTATTCGTTCATTCTGATCTTACTTGTGGATGACCAAAAAAGAAAAAAACTTGCTTATTTGGCAACATTTGTTGGTCGTAGTTGGCATAAGATTTCAGAATGTGGCGATGACTAGAAAATTTTATAATTTTTACCTTTCTAGACTGAAATGCAGAGAATTTTTGCTGCTACTAATTTGGGCATGTAAGTGGAAGGGATAGATCTCCAATTGTACATGACAGACATCAGACGGCTTCTGGGCGAGAAATGTGCCTCCTTGATTTGGGCAGCTAGTCAGTTTGGCTCTACCCTTGATCCAGAGCATAGACTAACAGCAATGGACATCCAAGCTCGCAGGGTGCTTGAGTCGACCAATTACTTGACTAGAAACGTCTCATCTATTCAGCATCATTGATACTCCATGGAGCATTTCCATTCTTGTTCAAGTCTCATGAGAATTGTTAAGTTATATAAAGTTGTGTATATCTCCTCGCCTCTCTTGTGAGCTCTGTCACCCGCCACAAAGACATGAATTCCATCACCAGTTTCAATCCAACTGCATCCCGGGTTCTTGTGCATCTGTTTGTCTTTTATCATCTGTCGTGTTCTAGCTAGATCACTCCATTTACCTGCAGAAGCATATAAGTTTGCCAGCACGATATAGTTCACTGTTTTATCTGGTTCTATTTGTAAGAGCCTTGTTGCCGCAACCTCTCCCAACTTTACATTACCATGGATAACACAGCCTCCAAGCAAGGCACCCCAAATTACTGAATCAGGCTGTATGGGCATTACATTAATAAGCTTGTGAGCGTCATTCAGTTCACCGACACGACTTAAGAGATCAACCATGCATGTGTAGTGTTTTAATGTGGGTCTCAAATTATAATACCCCATCAAATTAAAGAATTCATGTCCTGTCTCAACTGATCCAGCATGAACACATGAAGAAAGAACCGACAGAAAAGTAACACTATCTGGTATAAACCCATTTACTAGCATTTTACGGAAGAAAGCAATTCCTTCGTCTCCATATCCATGCATGGCATACGCAGTAAGCATGGAATTTTGAGTCACCAAATTATGTTTTGCTATCATATTATAAGCCAGTTCGGAATACTCTATACTTCCACATTTTGCATACATGTCCACTAGGGCTGCTCCAATGTGGCAGTCTGATTCGTAACCATATCTGATTGAATGTGCATGAACCTGCTTTCCTCTCTCTAGTGTTACCAATCTTGAGCACGAACGTAAAATTGTTCCTACTGTGTATATGTCAGGCTGCAAGTCTGAAGTTTGCATTTGAATAAACGATTGAAGAGCCAACTCATGGAGACTATTTTCCACGAGGCCTGCAATAATGCCATTCCATGTATACACATTTGGGTCAAATCCATCTTCTCTCATCTCTTGAAGACTAACCTGAACATTAGCAATCTGATTGCAGTGGGAATATGCAGAGATCAAAGCATTCCATGTTGCCCTATCTCTTTCAGTTACTTCATAAAAAGCCATTTGAGCTGCCTTTAGATCTTGGCATTTACTATACATTTCTACCAACGATCCACCCACAAACAGATTTGATTGCAGACCTCTAACAATGGCATGGGAATGTATCTCCTTTCCTAGTCTAATATAACCCATATCAGTACAAGCAGTGAGAACACTTCCTAGAGTGAAAGAATCCGTTTCAACCCCTTCTTGAATTAGCATATTTTGAAACATTCTCAGAGCCTCATTGAACATAGAGTTATCAACATAGCCTGATATCATTGAGTTCCAAGTTATAACATCCTTCTCGATTCCTTCCCGTTCCATCTGATCAAAAAGTTTTTTGGCTTCGAAAATCTCCCCATTCTCGCAGTAACCAACAACCATCGTATTAAAAGAGACTACATTTGGCACCGAAAATTTTGAAAAAATACTTTGAGCACTATTCATATCACCGCACCTCCTGTACACATCTAGTAATCCATTGACAATGATTCGGTTGCTCACAAACCCACGTCTCATAATAAAGCCATGTATTTCTTTCCCTAAGCTTAGCATTTGTAATCTAGCACAAGCAGGAAGAACGCTAGCTAGTGTTCGAGCATTGGGCTCAATTCCCACAGCTTGCATTCTTTGTAGCATCTCAATAGTCTCCTCATCAAGTCCTTTCTGTGAGAACCCGCCAATAACAGCGCTCCAAGAAACAAGATTGGGCGTTAAGTCATCCTTGAACCACATTTTCTGCAAAAACTCTAATGCTTCATAAACCTTCCCATTGGCAGCAGAAGCAGTAATCATAGCATTCCAAGATACAAAATCTCTCTCCGGCATGTTAACCAAAACCTTCATAGAATCATCTGGGCTTCCACATTTACCATACATATCTATGAGCGCATTCCCCACATATATATTGGACACAAGTGCATTCTTTATCAAAATTCCATGCAACTGCCTACCCAATTCCACACTATCAAAGCCGCTAGAAATCTTCAACAACAACGGAAACACAAAGAATTTCAACTCCAAATCCTCAAGCTGCAATTCCAGAAAGATTAAAAAAGCATCCTCGAAAAACCCATGATCTATAAATACACTGAGAATAGCCGTCCACGAGTACAAGTTTCTCACCGGCATTTTGTCGAACATCATAACTGCATCAGCTAAAGAACCACACTTACAGTACATCTGAAGTAATTTGGTCTCAACAAAGTCATGCCCCTGAAACCCATTTTTAAGCGTGTGGGCATGGACTTGTTTGCCAAGGCTGGGGCAGTTGCAGGATTCAAGTAGTGAAGCGTAATAACTCGAAGTCACAGGGTCATTCAGAGCAGAAAGATGGGCATGGTTGATTGATAGTGAATGAGAAAGAAATTGTTTTGGTTTTGGGGAGATGAAGAAAGGAGGCTTAGAGTCATGGGCCGGTGCTGCTGATAGCGTTGGTAGTGGCGGGTGACTTACGGGGTCCAACAGTAAGGCCATTTCTTCTCGCTCAAGGCCAAGGGGCTCAGAACCACCAAAAAAAGAATATTTCTATTAGTTTGGAGTCTCTAATGTATCTAATAAAATACAAATGATTTTGAATTTTCCGCTCACTTAATAAATCATCTGGGCCGTCCAAAGTTTGGGATAAATCCCACCGTTCATACATCTATCTAATAAAATACATCTATCTATCTAATAATCTAATAATAATTTAATTTAATACAAATGACTTTAAATTTTCCGTTCACTCAATAGATTATTTTGGTCCATACAGTGCCGGAGGCACGGGACCCAGCTAGTCTTTTTATATTTTCCATCATTTTCCTCCCATCATCATCATTGATCATTTGAAATAGAGAGATCTTAATTCTCACAATCAGTTCCACCTTGCATGCATTTTATTTTATTTTATCAGCTCCCTTCTCTAGCATATCTTAAATATTTGTGCCAAGAAGCAAACAGAAGATAATCAAATAGAATTTGAAAAAGAGGGCTAATTAAGCTGATGCATTATGGTCCAAATTTCTCATCTCCTGATAAAAAATTGTTTTTTGTTTTTTAATAATAAAGAATTAATATTGTGGTTCTTATAATAAACTCGAGTCGAGCCACAGCTAGCGCTCCTTACCACTCCAACTGCAAATTAATGTTTGTATTGCATATATTGAGGCTGAGCTGCTGATATCTGACCGGTACTACTCATTCGTTCAGATAGCAAATATAGTTAAATTTGTAGTTTACTTAAAAAATATATATTTAATTTAGAATAATTTGAAGTTAATTTAAATACTAATAAAAAGTATTCTAAATTTATATTTTTATGTAGTTAATTTTAAATATATATATATATATATATATATATATAATTTGAGCATAAATTTAAATATAGTCAAATTTGTAGTTAATTTAAAAAAAATATAAAGTTAATTTAGAATAATAAGAGGTCAGTTGTTAGAATAATGTCCGTAACAATATGGTGTTACCGCATATAAAAACTCATATAATAATAATATAACACCGTAAATTTAGACGATCTAACCCAACAAATATATATATATATATATATGGGACCACATCCATGACAACCGATTGTTGAGAACAACCCAAAAAATCAAGGCACAACAGCTTGTAGCGGCTGTGACAATTAAAGCCGCTACAAGCTGTAGCGGCTGGAGTAACTAACCTTCTTCGTCTCCTTCATTGTTGTTCTAACTACACAGGTTAATTAGTTGGTTCACTCAATTCATTAATATTTGCTTTCTGTTGATATATATATATATATTAAGTATTAATAATATTACAAATAATTATTATTTATATTTATAATATATTAATACTTATAATATAATATTATTACAAAATATTGATATTAATACAAAATATTAATACTTATTATATTATAAGTATTAATATATTATAAATATAAATAATAATTATTTGTAATATTATTAATACTTAATATACATATCAACACAAAGTAAATATTTTGTAATATAGTGAACCAACTAACCTGTGTAGTTAGAACAACAATGAAGTTGACGAACAGTTATTTACTCCAGCCGCTACAAACTGTTGTGCCTTAATTTTTTGAATTATTCTCATCAACCGGTTGTCATAGATGCGGTCCTTATATATATATATATATATATATATATATATATATATATATATATATATATATATATATATATCTATATAACAAAATACAAATGAATTTAAATTTTCCGCTCATCTCATTTAGGTCGTCCAAAGTTTAAAATAAATCTCACCGTCCATAATACAGAAATTACGGAACTATTGCTAGTATATATATATATATATATATATATATATATATATATATATATATATATATATATATATATATATAATAAAATACAAATGATTTTGAATTTCCCGCTCACTCAATAAATCATCTGGGCTTTCCAAAGTTTGAGATAAATCTCACCGTTCATACATCTATCTAATAAAATACATCTATCTATCTAATAATCTAATAATAATTTAATAAAATACAAATGACTTTAAATTTCCAGCTCACTCAATAAATTATTTTGGTCGTTCAAAATTTGAGATAAATCATATTGTCCATACAGTGTCAGAGGCACGGGACCCAGCTAGTATATATATATATATCAGAATTAGGATTTGATAGGTGTGAGTGGAGAAGATAATTATTGGTCGGCATGCACGCACAGTTTACAAGGGGAATGTTTGTGGGTCACACTAAAAAAACTAAAGAAAGGAATGCCAGCGCGTAAAGCAATTAGGATCGGTACATATACAGTATATATATAAAAAAAAGTAAAAGAAATCATTAGTTAATTGCTGATCAACTTGCTTTCTTTCTATTTCATTGGTTTGGTTGAAGATCATACAGATCGATTAACTGGTTTGGCTTGTCAGAACAGATAATTCATACGAATTTATTTAATTTTAATATACAAAATTATTAAATAATACTATTATTTGTAAACCAACAAAAATACTATTAATTATTATATTTGTTTCTTTCAATATATAAATAAAGGAGAACGATATATATATTTCCAATATATACAAGATACTTATGCATTACACATGTTATATATAACTGTGATAGATATTTCCAGAGCAATTTAATTTCCTTGATAAATTTATATTCATTTTGAATTTTTCAAATTGACTTTTAATAAATAATCGAATCCCTAATTATTAAACATAAATTTTGGAATGGAGCGTGTGTATATATATATATATACACATATACATGTCTGTCCATGATATTGGATATTCATTGATCTCCTTCATATCCAACTTGCTTCATCGTGAAGGTAGCTGATCAATTCTGACCTGTTTAGCAAAATTAAACAAAAAGAAAGAGAAAGCAGATTGGTGGAAAAAGGATATCAAATATCTATAAGATTATATATATTAGTAACAAATATAAGAAACTTTTTCTGAATTAAACTAAATAATCAAAGCCTTTAATATTCTTAAAACTGTTTGGCATCGATCATTCTCTATCTTTCCAACAATGTTTCCATGATAATATATAATTAAGCTCTTGAAGCCAACCTAAAAATAAGCTTCAGACATCCACATTAATCTACACTCAATAAATTTAAAGAAAGACCACAATCATAGAGAACTTCAAAATAAAATAACAAACAAATACCCTCTATATGTTAGTAGTATCAATCAAACGTCAAACTAAGAAAGATCCAGATATCCAACACCAGTTTCTTCAAATATATGGCTTCATGCATGCATTTTCAAATATTTAATTATTCACCATGTAGCACCTCCATGACCACCTAACCCTGATCCATTAATATTCCAATATGATCCAGCAGATTGATGAGGAGATTCAGTAACCCTAATACTCTGCTGCTCCATTAATTCAGGAGTTGAAGAAGAATTAAGCAGTAGTGGCCGCTTCAAATCCTCAAAAGGGAAAAACAGCTTTTCATGACTATTACTTATAATACTACTCTCCTGATGATGATTAACCCCTTGCAAAGTATTTCCAATTAGCACATGATGATCTAGAGCAAAATCCAACCCGCTTGGCCTACTAAATTCTTGGAAATTAGGAAGCTGGCCAGAAGTTGCTATAGTAGACGATGATGAGTACACTACTGGTGTAGTATTAATCGAATCCAAAGCCGGAGGATTAATCATAGACATGAAAGAACTGAATCCTCTAATTCCACCACTAATTGATCCAGACTTAAAATTTTCTGGTATATGATGATGGTATGATGAAGTAGTAGTAGAGCTTGGAAATTCAACAAATTCAGGGATAGTGGGTGGTGGGTAAGCTAGGTTAAGATCTTGGCCCTCGTGGAAGACGATCTTATTATTATTAGGGTTTTGAGAGTTAGTGCTACTCTTATTAATCTTGGATAATAATGATGAAGCGGTAGAAGAAGAAGATCTCTTGTTTTTCCTTGAGCCGCCACCGACCGGAACATTTCTGAGGGAGCCACCTTCAGTCCAGTACCTTCTACAAGTCTTGCAAAAGTATCTTGGCTGGGAGAGGCTGTAATTGTTGTAGTAGCAAAACTTTGTGTGAGTTGAATTGCACCTTGGACAGTTCACAGCTTGTGGCTTAATCTGTGGCCTGCTGCCCCCGCCGCCTGTGATTATTGCCTTATTAAAATTATTTGAATTATTAACTGCCCTTGAAGAATTATCTTCCATTGGGGGTTTCACCACTCCAATACCCTGCAAATAAAAGAAACCCCAGAAACAAGAAACAAGAAAAACAAAGCGACATGACTACTTGATCATTTGATGAGCAATCAAAAATTATAATTAAAGCTAAATTCTGTATTTGTGTGTGTGTGTGTGTGTGTATATATATATATATATATATATATATATATATATAGAAAAGATATACATATATATGTAAAGGAGAATGAAAGCAATATATAGCAAACAAACAAAACAATAAAGTAGACAAATTTTATTAACTTTCTTGATCCAGTCCTTTATGATCAGATGATGGAAAAAGAAAGAAAGAAAGAAAGAAAGAAAGAAAGAAGCGCAGTAGTAGTAGTACTATATATGTGTGTGTGTGTATATATATATATATATATATATATATATATATATATATATATATATATATATATCAACTTTCAAGAACAAATATATGAAAAAGATTAATTCCAAAACGACAGAATTAAGATGGCAACATAAATTCAAAGATCATTAGTAGTGGGGGGCTGAAGCTGAACAACAACATCATCTCTTTTAGAAAAGTGATTACCTTTAAATTAGTTAGCTAGCTATATATCCACGATCAACAAGCTACCTAGAAATGTCTTTTCTTTTCTCTTTTTCTCTTTTTTGTGAAACCCCAAATTAAAGCACCAAAGAAAGAGTGAAAAGAAACTCTAAATTAACCTAGGAAATCCCAACCAAAAAAAGAAGAAAAATAATGAGAGAAAACATGTTTGCTTTACCTCTGCCCACTGAGCAGTATCCATAGACCAAGAAGAGGAAAAGGCAAAAGCTATGAATGAAGTCTTCAAAGAGAGATGAAAATTCACCCACTTTTCTTGAAGCTGGTCGTAAAGCAAAAAGACAGTGCGTTTGGTGGTTCCATGTGTTGCCTTACTATTACGAGCGTGTGTGTCTGTGTGAGAGAGAGAAATTAGACGAGGTTATTTTTGTCTAATCGTAGTTATCATAATAAAATGACATAGTTTATTATTTTTTATTTTCTTATAATATCATTATTAAATTTTTAAAAACAACTTTAGGTATTTTTAAATAATTTTAATTTTAATCAATACAATGATTAAAATTATAATTAAAATATTCTAAAATTTATTGTATTATGTAATCTCAATTTTAAATTTAAAATTATCTCAAATTAACTAGTTAAAGTCAATAATAATTTCACAATTTGGAATGGAGAGAAAACAGACAATACAATACAATTTTCTTGATTAGTGAATGTTATTCTTTTATGAGTGAGATTGTGCTATATATATATATATATATATATATATATATATATATATATATATTAATAATAATAGATTCCTTCCTTCTTTCTTCTGACAAAGGGAAAATGACTGTGTTTTCTCTTTCGTTTTTCCATTAACTCTGCCTTTTTCTAGAGAATGACAGTTTTAGGTCGGTTTGTTTATTCCATATCTTCGCAAAGAACCGAACTTATCTAGGTTATGTTAGGATATTTTCACCTAGGCTCTTATTCTTATATTTAATTTAGGGTTTGGGATTACACGTTTGATATACACGTACACAAATAAATCATACTCCCTCCGTCCCAAATTAACTGCTCAATTTTGACTTTTTAAAGTCAAATTGACCATTTTTAAAACTAATTTTTTTACTATTTTTGCTAAAATATAGGTGAAGAGATTATAACCAAAAGAAAGTATATACAATTTATTACTAATCCTAATTTTTATAATTTTAGAAATATATTTATATATGCTTAATTATTAATTCTAAAAATAGTCAATTTGACTTAAAAAAGTCAAAACTGAGCAGTTAATTTGGGACGGAGGGAGTATATACTAGCCAGCCAGCCAGCCAGCCAGCCAGCTAGTTAGCTAATGGAGTAATATGTTTATTAAATGCAACACAGCACTAGCTTTATATATATTGCATGCATTCCCATTAATTAATTAATTAATTAATTGTTGAGCAATGCTACATTAATGGGACTGGGGTGTTAATTTTCAAAGTTGACGAATTAAATTAATTAATAGGGAAGTGGTAGCTAGCTAGCTATTTTCAGTTGCACTTGAAGGAAGTTGACACATGAACTCAGCTGCGTGGAAATAAATGTCCATGAAATATTTCTTGTCATGAAAGTAATCTAACAGGCCATATATATACGTATGTATATATATATATATGAAATTAAAAATAAAGAAATGGAACCCACATTTGAAATTAATATAAAGTAACATTGGTACGAAATAAAAGAAAAAAAATGAACTGAGATATATATATATATATATATATATATTATATATATATATATATATATATATGGGGGACGAAACATACTGATCAGTGTGGGGTTCCAGTTTTTGACCCGGTGTGATGAAAATTGGCATCCACACAAATATTGTGATGGAGACAACAATACAATAAAGCCCTAAATCTTAGTTGTGTGCATATATATATATATATATATATATATATATATATATATATATATATATATATAAGCTACTCGATCTAATATATATTTATATATACCTGACTACTAATGTGTATGACAAATTAGATATATGTAGAAGGTCAAGGTGGTTTGTGAAATTATAGACCAACTAAAAAAGGATGCGTGTCTTATAATAATGTACAAGTATAATATATGTTTTATGTTTTAAAATATCTCAAATAATTATTTAATATTTTAAAAGGAGGGAATATATAGTTACATACACTCTAATAACAACTTATTTTTATTGACAATCTTATCGAGGTGGTTACCATGACAATTCTAGTAGGAATTTGATATTTTTACTTAAATTTTTAATATTTTTATAATAATTTTTATATTAAAATATTAATTTTCTTCTATCATCTCATCAATACAAGTAAAACATCAAGAGGGCACGTGGCAAGAGCCAATAAAAGGGCGAAACGTAAGACTGACTTGACTGTATTTTAAACCCAAGGACTGTATAATAAAGAAGACTAGTAATTGCCCGTGCTTGAAGGCACGACGTAACACGAAAAATTAGATTAAAATTCAAAAAATACTTTATTACTTAAAGACTTTTTACAACTTAAAATCAGACATAATAATTATCATAATTTACCACACTACCACAATAATTAATTTTCCTTTAAAATAGATATCCAGAAAAAATTAAACTTGTCTACAAAACTTACAATTATCAATAAAAATTATCATAATTCACCACACCACCACAATAATTATTATTATTGTTATTATTATTGTTTTTGTTGTTGTTGTTATTATTATTATTATTATTATTACTATTATAATAATAATATTATTATATTATAATTATTATTATTTTGAATTAAAATTAGAATGAATTTGAACCGTACTTGTGCTTTTCCGCTCAAATCAATTAGAATGAATCAGAATCTTTATTATTATTATAATTATTATTTCTATTTCTATTACTATTACTATTACTATTACTATTACAATAATAATAATTATTATTACTATTATTAGTACTATTATAATTATTATTAGTACTATTATTATTATTATATTTATTTTTAGTACTATTATTATTTATTTTTGTGTGTGTGTGAAGGAGAAGAGAGAGAAAGATCTTGTGTGTGAACATGAAAGAGGATATGGTGTATGAGTGAATTTGATTTGGGCGGAAAAAAATATGAGCCTTTAGATTAAGTTAGAATGAATCTGGGACGTTCTTGTGCTTTGTCAAATGAAAGATTCAAATTAGGTTCTGTTTTATTATATATATATATATATATATATATATATATATATATATATATATATATATATATATATACAGGCAGGATCTAAAGCGGACCAAAAAAACGGACCAAAGAGCGGACCAAGTCAAAAACATGCGGGTTTCAGGGCGCGGGTCGGACCAACCCGCGGGTTGGTCCTGAAACCCGCGTGTTTTTGACTTGGTCCGTTCATTGGTCCGCTTTAGATCCTGCCTATATATATATATATATATATATATATATATATATATATATATATATATATATCGCGAATCAACCAGGTGGAGGCCAGCGAAAAATGAGATCCATCGATCGATAGTGCGTAGGTCCCACCAGAGCCTGCCTCTCTCTAATTCTAATTCTAATTCTACCCCTCACAAGTCACAAGCCAATTGTAGTAGTAGCCGCAACTCAAAACCAAAAGAGAATTTTTGCTGCTGCAAAGCAACCGCACGATATGATCATCATCAAATTAGATGGGCCCTGAAACCAACGTACGTTACTAATGCGTGATCCTTCCTCCCATTTGGCCCCATGAGCCCAATCTAAACAAGTCCAATATAATCAATCCCTCTAGAATTACAGATAGGAACTTGGAATTTATTTTCCTTGGATAATACTCCCTCCGTCCCAAATTAATTGCTCAGTTTTGACTTTTTAAAGTCAAATTGACCATTTTTAAAACTAATCTTTTTACTATTTTTGCTAAAATATAGGTGAAGAGATTATAACCAAAAGAAAGTATATACAATTTATTACTAATCCTAATTTTTATAATTTTAGAAATATATTTATATATGCTTAATTATTAATTCTAAAAATAGTCAATTTGACTTAAAAAAGTCAAAACTGAGCAGTTAATTTGGGACGGAGGGAGTAATGGATACATGCGAATCTGAACTAGATAACTAGGAATTATTATGAATAGGAACAATTACCCAAAACCATCAATACAATTACTATTTCATCCCCGTCTCAATACTCTTCCATCCAAGGAAAACCCAAAATAAAATAAAAACCCCCACTCTGAAAAAGTCAGTTGAAGAACCTTTAGAAACAATACACAACATTAAACGATCCTAATTCTACAAGGTTTACACCAGCTCAATAGCAATCCAAACACAACATATTTTAGAACCACTTCACATGTGGTGCGGTTAACACATTGTGGCCGAAACAAACAGGCCACAACATGTGCAACCATGCTTTCTTCTTCATCTTCACATTGTTAAATTCTTAAAACATACAAATACAGAAACTTCCAGGCTTATTAGCTAAAACTCCTGGACAGGCACAAAGTGCTCAACTACACTACCAGAAAAATGAGTATTACAAACACAATGGGCTTGTGAACACCACAGTTTAATATAAAAAAAATGAAAATAACCGACAAAATACAGCACAATATACATACTTTATTGATAAAAGTAACAAGTGGGGCATAGCTAGGACACACTGACATAAAGCTTGCTGGTTGCTGTCAAATATATTTGAACATTTATTTTTATTTTTAAAAGATGGAAATACGTATATTACATCAATGCAAAAGATAAACATATCATATAGAAGTATTGCTTGCCTTCGCTAAAATTGTCAAAAATACAGCCTTGGACATGTTAGTTTAGCTTGCAAACGTCCATGAATTTCTGCAGTGCATTGTGGTATTGGGTTCCCTACAACAGTAGTATTGCACAGTACACATGTTAGCAATTTTCTTAAGATTTCCGGTAGTAAATATATATCAATTTAAGATGTAATTCTCCAACATATGAGGACTTATTTGGATTTTATCAGATGTTACTAAGTTGGATATTATCATAGTGCCCCTTATTCAAAGAAAACTTTTAAGTTGGGTCCTACTAGCCCATTCAAGGGACTTAAGATTACCTTCGTGCCATTGTTTTCAATTTTATTTTTGTGAGACAACCATCCAAACATACAGGGAGGTTTGGATCCAGTTCCTAAATGATAGGAGTTCTACTACAAATGCTTAAGGTCATCTTTGATTTTATTCAGACTATATATACCAAGAATTTGAAAATTGAAATGGCTACTTGATTCCACCTGATTTCTACATACCCCAACAACTAATGTCTCACAATTCAAAAACACGCCTTTAAAATTGAACAACAAACTGATGGCAGAAAAATGAGTTAGAAAAAAGAGGGGGTTGCTGAAGCAACATATGAACGACACTCTTCAATGGAGGCCAACAATCAAGAATCGTGTGATAAACCAACATCAGTACCTGCCATAAATAGAACTATTCCATTTGTGTATTTCTGCTATGCTGACTACAATTACTGCCACATCAGTACAAGGAACAGCTTCTATTGACATATAATGACATACAAGGTCCCCCACAAAGTGTCAGGTGAAGTAACTTCTGCTAACCTTTTATCCTCGGAGCTAAACTCAATTGATTAAACAACATCTACACTTTTCTTCCCACCATTTGCTAGTAGAAAAAGTAAGAAACTACTAATTCCAAGGATTTCCTTCTCCAGGACATGAAGTGATGAATCTTAATGGTTTTACAGTATGGCAATGACATGCCAGATAATTAACTGTGTTTGCCAAATGGGAAACTTGTAGTTCCCAAAGATGTGAAAACCCAGCTTCTAAAAGAATGGATGGATTATAAATAGAGAATTTTTCAATTGTAATGCCGGGAAACAATTAAGTTTAGAACGACGCATACTGAAGGCTATGACGAAAAACACCTTATGAAAATGAAACAGAACAGCCACTATGACGAAAGGAATGCGTAAGAACGTGATCTTATGATGAACCATACCTCCCAATAAAGTTGGTTGCAGTCCATGCACTGCCAGAACTCTAGATTTTTGTTAAAAAGGCAATTAGGAATCACTTGGAAGCCCTTTGCAGCTTCAATTGCTTCTTCAGTTGAAAGAGGTTTCTGGATAAACCTCCCATTGCATTTTGTGCATCTTGACATCAGCTGATCTTCACAAATTTTCAACTGAAATGTATCAATTACCTGCCAAATTCTTCAATATCAGCCTCAACTACACCTTTAGATTTCTTTCTTTAACCAGACAAAATGAACTTTGATGTATAAGATGTAAAAAGATGTTGGCACACATATATATCCGCGGGTAAGAGTTCAAAGATCACCAAATCATTGATCTCTTCTGTGAAAACAAGTCATTGCTCGGATTTGTTGAAATGTAAATAAATTTACATTAATGCATTTACTACTTGCTGGGTCAAATAATTCCTTAGGATAAAGGTTTGCAATTCTAGTTTTAATTGTCCTTTCCATTAAATTTTTCCTCTTTAATTTTTTTTAAAGGCTGGAGTGTGACGAGGTACAAATTCAAGACAACAAGAAAAGCTTTTCATATGATTCGGTTAATATAGGACTTACATACCTCAACTAGCTGGTCATTTTTTAGAAGACTCTTCACCCTATATATTTGGTTTTGTATCAGATATTCATATCTAAAAAGCTTGGCATCTCGTGTTAAGAGCACTCGCTTCTCTTTGTAAGCTTGTTCTATTAAATTCCTGAAGACAATAGAACGAACAACTAAAGGTAATTACATTTTAATAAATGTACACAAAATGATGCTTCTCCAGCTTCCAGAAGTTGTTTTGAATGGTAACAATAATAAAAATACGGATAATACCTGCTCTCAGGCTTTTTTGAATTAGGAACAGCGGCATCAATCCCAACACATCTTAGATGCTTAGCCAAGCCTTCAACCTGAAAGAATGTTCCACTAGTATAATGCTTATGATTTATTATGATTTTTTTTTGCCCTACATTGGTAATAGAATGAAATGTTTTTTTCCAGACAGAACAAGTTCAAAAACTAAATAAATAAACAAATGTTTTCTCAGACAGCTAGTAGCCTAGTACTTCCCTTTTTTCCTTTTTAATAATTAGGAAAACAGAAAATCCCTTAGTCTCACAGAAAAAAAAACATAATGTTAGCATAATAGGCAACGTGACAAACAACATATATACTACTTACCATCACATCACATAGAAACTTAGGGCATTCATCCCCTCCCAATGACAAATCCCATGGTGGGGGGCCTTCCCATTGGTCAATATCTTCTATTCGCATTTCTTTGTTCTTCAAACCTACAGATGTATGTCTTTTCTCCTTTCTTTTGGATGCTTTAGGTTTTCTATCCGATTCTTTTAACTCAATTTTATCACCATATCTTCTAACAATCTGCAAGAGTGTATCATCCATGGTTTTGGTATTCCGAGATGACTTACTCAGTTTTACATCCTCTATGGTAGTTATTCTTTGGGGAAACTCAGAAGTAGTAGCTTGGACCATTTCTAAAGCTTTGCAAAAATTAGTTCTTACAAGTTTATTACAACTACCAGCCTCCTCAAATATAAGCTTTAATCCACGATCCAAGTTAGATGGATGAAAATCAGAATCATTGTAAAAAGCATTCCCTGTAACAATTAAACCAAATGATTTTCCAAAGATCAACTCAAGAATTATATAATAATTGGATGAGCCAGAGATAAGAATTCACAAGACCTAACTGGTCATGGTACAATAAGTACTGTACAAATTAGAAGCTCAGTGTTCGATTTCTCTGACTTCTACAATATTTGATGGCATCAACAACAAAAATGCAAAGGCAATTTATATAAGGTGCGGCTAAAATTTGGGAAGTGAGATTGAAAATCGTTAGAGTTGCAACAAGGAACCATTTTCATAATTCTAGAGTAAACAAGATATAATGAAAAGCATAATTACAAAATTGATTTGGCTATTTCTGCAACATTGAAACTTGAACGTTGACATCAGACTTTTATCCGTCACTAATATGATCAAAAGGCTTTTTCCTCCTTCGTTGTTCAATTATTCAGATGTCGGTCAAGTGTCAACCTATATTAACATTACTGAGCGATAGGAGTTTATCTTAACCCTTTATTTGAATTCTGATTTCAACTATCAATATCAGCTAATGAACTTATTGTTTAACCTAATTAAGTGAAATCTACACCACCAGAGAAAGTTTTACTAGCATTACGCATCACAAACCTTCTTTGAGAAATTTGCACTGGAAGATATCAAATATTCTAAGCAAACAATGTGCATCTGCAGCTGCATATTGCATTTGCTCTTCTGTAAGAGGACGACTTGACCAATCACTGCATTGAAGTTCCTAAAAGGTATATGCATTAGTTGATTGAAGTACAAATTGATCTCCTAGGTATAAACAGAATGCGATAAAGATATATCTGTAAGACAGGATAGAAGAAGAAAGAAAAAGACAGGGACACAGACTAATGTGTGACTCTAAAGATACACAATGTGTAGCGGTTATTATGTCAAACATTCTACTATGGATTAAAAATGAAACAAAGACAAAAGAATCTGAACCTTCGAAAGAGAAACACCCAGCACATCCTTGCAAATAGTTGCCAAGCTCTTGGTTTGCTTAGGTATCTTTCTTCCTGTTTGCTTGTTTTGTAGGCTATTGTATATGCTCGTAATATCTAAGAATGGATCCACCTATTCAACATTTATTAGCAAGATATAATAAGGATTCATCCTAAAAACAAACATTTTTAACCGTCTATAGACCAATAGACCAGCTGAATAGACTATGCTATACTGCATAACCATAAACAGTTAAAAGTGATAACCTGACCAAAAGTCAAATCCCAAAAGCTTAAGGTTGGATACAACGACTGCTTGTTGGCATTCTTTGTCCTCCGTATAACTTACGCATATTCTTAAATTAGTTATCTTGCAAATTACTGACATTAAAATACAGAAAAAGATTAAACCATATTTTAAGAGCTAAATTTGCAAATCAATAATTTTAATTATTATTGGATAAATAATTAGCACAACAATGATCAAGTCCAGCCAACTAGAGTTGTGTTGAATAACCAAATTTATTCTTCAAAACTATTACACGAATCTAGTCAAGCTCTACCGGCTTAAGTTCACATTTCATTCATAGAACTAACAATACACATTTATCTGCCTACTGAATATGTGAACAAATTAACATGTCCACTTTCATAATTTACATCTATATCATGACTAAGTGATATGATCATCGCAAATGGTAATAAGAAACTTTTTAACTGAGTGCTCCAAAAAATTGTATACCTCTCGTTCTTACTCTGTGTTCCAAAAAGAGTGCTATTATCGTGTTATCACTATTTAATAAACTAAAATCAAAATTTAGGGATAAAAACAGTACTTATTTCCGTAAAAACAAAACAATGAACTTTCCTAAAAATTTAAAAGAAACGGATGCACCGTAAAGAGTTTTCGTTTTTTATTGTATTGATCTTACAATTCAACAATAAACGAATAGAAACTCACACAATCAAAGCCAGGATCGCAACCTTGAGAAAAGAAAGTAGAAGACAAATACACCAAGTCTTGTTTGAATCTAAACCCTAGCTTCAAAATATCAGGCGATTCAAACACTTCTTTCAACAGGTAGTAGATTGAATGAAGAGGAATCGCGGAAAGGTCAAGCAAGAACACCACCGACTCGGCGTCGACTCCAATGAGTCGGCAAGCGATTTGGAGGAGAGAAACAGTGGGAAAGGTGGACTGGTGGGTGCGAATGGGCTTCCATTCGGCGTCGAGTCCGATGAGCGATGAACGAGACAGTGCCAATTTCAGGTGAGTAAAACCGGGCGAGTCGGTGGAAGAGACGAAGTGAATGGGTAGCGGCTTGAGCTCCGAGGTTTCCATGGTCAACAAAATTTCAGGCCCTAAAATGCCCTATAATACTTGAGCCACTAATGGGCCTTAATTACTAATTAAGCGGGAACCTTGGACCACCTAACCCGCACTATTGAGTTTATGATGATCTTCAACTTCAACCTTGATGAAAGCCCAAAACAAATTCTTAAGCTGCTTATATTTCTCATAAAAATTAAGAAAATGATATATAAATTGACAAATGAATTTAAATCGTGACTAACATAAAATTTTAATTGATAAATAAAATAACAATATATATAAAAAAATTATATTTTTTTAAAGACTCAAAAATTAATAAATGCATTCTCAAAAGGTAAAATATTGAATTATTGAGCGACGTAGACGACCATAGCTTGATTCTTTAAAGTTCGTACACGTGAAACGTGACAGTTTTGGCGCTAAACTCCCACCCCACATCGCGCGGAAACTAATTAAAGTAGCGCGCGAAAGTAATTTATTCGCGGGTTCCTTGACACAAAGCCCGATCTGTCTCTCAAATCCTACCCCTAGACTTGATACTTCTTCCTCGGCGGCCATGGCTACGTCTCCAAGAGTTGCAGCCAGGAGAAGGACCCAAGCTCCAATTCCTCTACCCTCCAACACTTCTTCTTCATCATCTTTAAGGAAATCCAAATCAAAAAGAAGAAAAGATTACAGTGATTCTTGCTGTGAGGAATGTAGGTCCGGCGAATATGCGGCGGAACTACTCCTCTGTGACCAATGTGACCGAGGGTTTCACCTATTTTGCCTCAGACCCATCCTTGCGTCTGTACCGGATGGATCATGGTTTTGTCCTTCTTGCTCCAACCGCAAGAAGAAGCACTCAAGTATGTTAACTTTCATTCATTATATTTCACTTTGTTAACTACTAATTTATTCAAAATTATAGTAGGCATGTTAATGGGTGTTCTTTAAATCTCCTAATTTTTTACCTCCAAATCCTATTAGTCGATCAATATATTAAACTGATCCCAATTAATTTGTTATCGTTTATTTTCTTATTATTTCTGGGTATATAATAAGGTCATCAATTTTGCAACTGAATGGAATTTGAAAAAGAGTTTAAATTAAACCGGATAAAAATTGAATAGCAAAGGAAAATATTTAATAAGAAATCCTACCAATTCCGGCCTCGAAACACACTTTAATTTGATTATCGTACCTAAACAAAAGAATGGGCCGTTCTATCTTTCAAATAATTCTGGAATTAATTTTTTTTTTCTTATTTGCAGACTTTCCGTTGATTCAAACCAAAATTGTTGATTTCTTTCGCATTCGAAGGTGCTCACAGTCAACAGAAAAACCATGCCAAGGTAAATAGCACCTCAGCTTTAATTGTCCTAATTCTCTTGTTACTTTATGACTTATGAGTGAAGCTGGTTATAGCCGTTTTGCTTAATTGCTTTATAGTAGATAACCGGAAGAAGCGAAGGCGGACAATTAGCTTAGTTACATCAAAGAAAAAGAGGAAATTGTTACCATTCAACCCAAGTGAGGATTCTACAAGGAGATTGGAGCAAATGGCGTCACTGGCCACAGCACTGACTGCATCAGGAGCAAATTTCAGTAATGAGCTTACTTATATTCCTGGTATGGCCCCGAGGTCAGCTAATTGTTCTACTCTAGAGCGTGAAGGAATGCAGGTGCAATGAACTCTCAGTTGAATTTTTTGTTAGCCTCAATTCTAAAGTGCAAGTGTATTATTGGAAATTATCCATGCATTCAGGATTTTATTAGTATGATAATCACTAACAGCTCCAACCTTCTAACTTATTTGTTCCGTTGACATGTCACTCACTTCAACAAAGTTTACAAGTAGTGCAAGTTATTTATCTAAGTTTCAAAATTATTTTTACTTGGTGGATTGCCCCCAAGTTGGTAGTATTTAATACGAGGAGAAATTGCTATTGTTCACATAGCTTAATTAGGGTGATATAATGTTTTGTCAACTTAAAAAGAAAATAGGGACGTGTAATTTTTTGACTGCATGCACTTTTGCTGAAAAATGTGTTCTTTGTTTTTTTTCCCTTGAGATGAATAGTCTTAATTGATTTATGAAGTTTTAATGGTTAGTTTCACTTGGATGGTCCATTGATGCGTATTTGCTGAACTTAGCAGTCTGGTGTTCTGGAGAGGTCTGATATTATCCCCACATACATGGGATTTTACCTGTAATATTGCCGACAAGTGTAGATGATTCATATTTAATTAATAGAATCACTTAGTTTGCTCTCGAATCTTGGTACTACAGTGCTAATTTTTTTGGAGCGCTGCATATCAGGTTTTATCAAAAGAGGATACTGACACCCTAAATCTTTGCAAGAGCATGATGGAGAGAGGAGAATGCCCACCTCTTATGGTTGTTTTTGATCCCCTAGAAGGGTGAGTGGAGCATTTATTTACTTTTTTCAGCAGCTTTCATTTTCTAAGTTGATTTTTTCATACAGCTAACCGTAGTTCTTTATCTCTTTGTGACAGATTCACTGTTGAGGCTGATAAGTTCATAAAAGATTTAACGATTATCACAGAATATGTTGGAGATGTTGATTACTTAACAAAGCGCGAAAATGATGGAGGAGATAGCATGATGACCCTTATTTCTGCTGCTGATACTTCAAAAAGCCTTGTGATCTGTCCGGATAAGCGTAGTAACATTGCACGCTTCATTAATGGCATTAATAATCACACACGGTGAGTACCATTCCCTTCCCTTAATTGAACTTTGTTTTTGGTGTTTTCAGTTCTGATATTAATCATATTGATAGTTTTGTTAAAAATGTACCTTCTTGATTCACTTGATATTGGATATCCAAGTATTTCTGGACTACACTGCATGCATACCCTTTTTTTTGCCTTCTGATGAGCAACATAGACTAATTAATTAGTAAATCATTGGGGTACATGAAATTAGGATTTGATGGATTGCCCTTCTTACGGATTTGAAAGAAGATATTTTTCTTGAACTTTAAACTTCATGGCCATGCAAGTATAGATTAAAATTCCTTTCCGAAAAAAAATAGATAGATTGGAACAAAATCTGGGGTTTGTTGGTAGTTTAAAATCATTCGAGTATATCAAAGTATTGAGGAACGAACAAAAAGAGCTTGAGCTTATTATATGAAATCAAGAGGTGATTCAATGTGTGTAGTTTGTTTTTGAAGTTGAGAAATGTATGAATAGGTGTAATTTGATATTCAATTACTGAACAGTTTTTCTTGTGCTGCAGGGGTGGGAAAAAGAAGCAGAATGTAAAATGTGTGAGATTTGATGTGGATGGTGAGTCTCGAGTTTTACTGATTGCAAGCAGAGATATACCCAAAGGAGAGAGATTGTATTATGATTACAATGGATATGAGCATGAATATCCAACTGACCATTTTGTCTAACCTGTATCTGAACCCCAGTTGCATCAAACAATTTAACAAATACTAGCAGATGCTAATTTTCTAGCATCTCAATATTCATTCATTAAAAACTCAAAAACCAACTCAATTCAATTTTTATTTTGGTCAAATCATTGAAAATGTCTTACTGAGATCTGCTCATTTTCTTGTTAATTTGCTATTCACTCTTTTCTTTTTGGGTTTCAACACCCCCATTTTCCCAAGTCCAACCAGCTTTCATTGACTACAATGGCTAGATAAATTTTGTTCTTGTTAGAAGAAAGAATAGTAGCAAGATCATGTTTGACTGTTTATGGTGAATCATAACTTATGCAGAACGCGCAGGGCTTCTTTTGTCAGCCCAAAGATTTAGTTCATGATTTTTATGATTAAATAATGGACCACTCTTTAAGTTTCTGAAACAATAAAATAGGGTGCTTTCATAAAACAGAGAGAGAAATAGAAAGAAGGGATCATATTTACTAGCTCTTTGTTAATGAGCGGAAAATAAATGTAACCACTATATTTGGGCCAGATTAATTAATTAAGTGGTCCTTCTGCGTACAGTTCTACTCTATTAAAACTCAGTGTGTTGGTGCAAGAATTTCTACTTTTTCTCTGGGGGTGTTGTTACAAAGGGAGCGAGCCGAGGAGGTCAGTGGTGTTCGGTAAGAATGACTAATTAAGGTTTGAATGGTTAATCCATCTTAATAAATTGGTTAATCCATCTTAATAAATTGGATGAAGAGAGTAAAGATTGACCAATTAATTTACTTTTTCTTGGATCAGATAATCATTTCCAACTGGAAGCTCAGATGTGCTTAAACTGTAAAAAGAAACAACACTGCAAAAGAATTACTGGCTTTCAGATGTTCTTTTATATTGGACAACAGGTGTGTACTTCTTCCTGATTGTGGTGTTTAAACGCAGTTCTCCATGCAAGACCCAAGCAAAGTAATGATCACTACCGTTTTAGATAGAATAAGTTAGGATGTGGTCATTCTTAATTTGTACTTATCCCATATATGAGCATAAGGAGCTGTTTTACCATATCAGGCCTCGGATCATAATTAACTAGGAGTAAGATCCCCTCCGCTCTGTTTTCATCCAGACTCCTAATCCCAACCGTTCATCTAATAAAGATGTATTTCTTGCAACTCAGCTGGCAGGCAGTCTCATCCTTCTCCTCAACCTCACGGATGCTATAATATAGTTTCAGGATGAGATAATCAGAGTTTGCTACTTCCAATTATCATGTTTGTCTTTCTTCTTCTTTTAACTTAGATTGAGTTTTAATTATGTTCACACCAGTCATGTAACCTAAAATAAACAAAACTGAAGAACAAAAATTGGATACAATAGGGTATGAAAATCTCTCTCATAGTCCCTGAACCCAAATTAAACCATATTCTCTCTCTGGCTAGTTTCACAACTAATTTATTCTAGACAGTTTGTTTTTAAAAGGGATTAAACTCCAACTGTTGGAAAAGAATGTATGTGGTTTAAGAACACATCTTTAAAAATACCAAGATTTATACATCGAGTCAGATGACTAAGCCTTGTAGAGAAATAAAAAACTATCTAACTTCACCCATTACAACACAAGTACCAGACGACAATATACTGTATAGAGATTATCAAACCCTGTAAACAGACAGAGAGAGAGAGTCGGACTCCGGAAACAAAATATCACTAGAAACAGATTCCTTGTTGCTGAATGACAAGTACACCGATTCATCTACCAAAACTTAGTTTGAAAACCTCATGAAACTGAACCACAAATGCTAAAAATCCTCAATTTATAAACAAAATAAGAAACTTCGCCATAAAATCATATTCCCTTAATTGTGCAACAACAAAAAAACAGCAACCATTCCTATCCTAAGATTTACGATATTCACAACCTCCTTTTGACCTAGGGCCTAGAATCTATTTTCCATTCCTTATGTGTTCCCTATATTCTATCAGATACCTAAACAATAAATAAATTCCAAATTTTATAAAATACAGTGGTGTTAGGAAGAAATTCTTTTTCATCAACAGAAATTCCTTCCATTTTCAAAACTTCACAAGTCAGAATAAACTGCACAAGCACACACGCATAAACGAATGTATGTATGTGTAACATATCTATATACATACATACACATATAGAACAGCCTTTCCACGAATGGAATAGGGAGGAATAATTCATCAAAGCAAATGATTCAAAGATCGAAAGGAAGAAGCCAAATGATACAAGTAATAAGCTTAAATTAGAAGAAACAAAATCAAAGATATAAAAAAAACTGATATATTCAAAAATCCCTATCAAAAACCAACATGTCACAATACACAAGAACGAATTACAACTATCCTTTTGTTATTTCATCAAAAAAAATTCGATATGATATAATAACCAGAAAGGAAGATCAACATCAATATCACCATACAATACATATATTAAAAAAATTGTACCGAACAGCAGTTGATGGATGGATCTCAGACGGGGAGATTATCGACGGAATTGGTGGTGGAAGCGGAGACACTGGAGCACTGGAGATTGGTGAGCATGAGAGGGCGATCTTTGGCCTCTTCTTCATCCTCATCGTCGGTGTCGGCGGTGTTGAGATTAACGCAGGAGCAGCGTTCCAGCGATGCGAAGAAAGCGGAGGCGACGCTCGTGCCGACCCAATTAGCCAGTCCATTCAGCTTATCGTACGGTATTATGCTAGAATTCTCCATGATGGTCTACTTCGATTCAATCAGAGGGGTGCCCTAGGAGAGAGAAACAATAGAAAAATAAAATTGGACGTTTTTTCCGCTTTAAACAAAACAGACCATAGGAGGGAGACACCTTCGCCCTTTGGTTTCTGTGACTTCTGGAATTTTTAAACTTAAACATGAGTAGTCTTTTTCTCTAGCGAACGACTTGGTTATAACTTATAGCGACGATTTTTGACCAATCCTCGCTATAACTTCGATTTTGTATGTTATAAGTTATAACCACGAAAAAAAATTCAGTATAACGAGTTCATTTTTGGTTCAATATCTTTGGTTCGCGGAGTAATAATTACTTATCTGAAAATTAGAAAATAATTAATTAACTTGTGAGGAAATTTAAATTTGGTTCTGTCATTCGTTAAATGCCCTCCCTATAGAAGAATATGCAAATACGATTAGCATGAAGTTTATTTTTTTGGTAATTTGGTCAATTGACCAATAGAATGTTGACACACATAGAATCTCACATGTGATGTGTGTCAGCACTTTATTGGCCAATCGACCAACTTACTAAAAAATGAATTTCATACCAACCACCCCTGCAAATACATATAAATTTCACAATTTACCCGTCAATTACTTTCAATAAGTAAATTTAATAGGGTGATGATATATGCACACTCTAAATTGATTGTTCCACACACTTATATATCAAATAGACTATATTGTCTTTAACTAATAAGAAACCAATTAACATATTTCTCAATTGTGCATTTTAATTGAAAGTTTTTTTTTATAAAAAAATAGTTTACAATACCTAGAAGTTTATTGACTAAATAATTTATAAGGACTAAATAATTTATAAGTATAGTAAATTAAGACAAAATAGATAAATAATAAATGGTTTGTGTCATCTGAAAATAATAAATAGATTTAGGTTGCTTTCTTTAATTGGGCATTTTAATGTGAACCCCCTGAAGAGTGAAGAGGGAGTTCTGTAAAAATTTTAAAGGCAAATTCTATTTGTTTGTATCATCTTCATACATCAAATAAATTATTCACTATAGTTAAAATTAGGTTAATTGAATAAAGAATAATGAAGAAGTAAATCATTTCCCTTGATTTTACAGGCATAAGAATTTCAGAATATCAAGAAGGTTAAATTTAGGGCATCAAGAAATCAATTCTGCTACTTTTTCAATTAAAGTAGACAATATTATTACTATTATTTTTGTAAGTGCTTTTCTCCTATCCATGTTAAAGGACAAAATTAATTCTTACATAAAGAATTAAAGATACACAAGGTAATTAATGAATACTCCCTAATCATATAATTTGATACTATATAGGATTATTTTATTTGACTTTTCATATGCCTCGAGTATGAAATGTGGCCTATAACTCGCTTTGATCCAAAACGTAGCGAAGAAGTGTTCTACAATAACTGTGCATCTGGTGTAGTGGTATCATAGTACCCTCCCACGGTACTGACCAGGGTTCGATTCCCTGGATGCGCATTTCGGTATAAATACTATTTTATTTATTTTCCATTCATTATGGGTGCATCTTTTGTCTATTTCATTTCCATAATTCCATATAAACCAATCAAAGCATTTTTCCCTCTATTATTTCCACTTGATGATGAGTTGGTCAATTGACAATGTGCGTGTTAACTACATACTAACCACCCACTTCCGGTTCAAATGTGGGTAGTTGGGTAGCTCAAAATGGAGCTATGTATTGTTCTCAAATCTCAATAGACTGACTTTCTGATTGTACATTTAATATCTGCTCATTATTTCTTTCCAATTATAGCCATGGATTAACGGTCCTCAAAGTTAGAGGTCCAGGCAATATAGTCATTTAAGAAGAAATCAAACATCGGCCACCAGTATTGGTGTGGTACAGTACCAACCACCAGTGCCAATCCCCGCCCAGAGACAAACATAAACGGTACTCCCTTCTACTATAATTTAGTAATAGTATATCCTTCCCGGGCGTGTTTGGAGAGAAATTGTAGGCATGCATATTTCCACCTTATAATGTTTCTTGCTCAAATGAGTATTCCACCGGCAGGCAGGCAGGCATCTACCGCCGCTAGTTGTTGGCCAGCTGGATGCTGCTTGTTGATAGGGGTGTAAATCGAGCCAAGTAGTTCGGTACTCGATTCGAGATCGGCTCGAAAATATGATCCAAAGCTCGAATTCGAAGTTGATCCGAGTCGAATCTGATCCATACTCGTTTTCTGTTTAATGATACACGAGTCGAATTCGAGCTTACCAGTGTTCGCTCATATTAGGGTTCGAGTATTTCATTTTTTCTCGAACCATACTCGATACCTGCTTGATGGATCATATTCGAATATTGGTCCGATCCATGCTAGTAAGCTAAATATGTGATATTTGTATCAATCTTTATAAATTATAAAGTGTAGTATAAAATTGTGTAAACTTGTACATAAATAAACCAATGAATTGAATGTCAATTCTTATTATATTCTTTATAATTTTAATACATAAATAAAAGTGAAAAAGTTTTATATATAAATATTAGTTAAGTAACCAATTTAGTATGTAGTGGTTCAATTTTAAGTGAAATGGTTCATATTCGAAACTCGATTTGAAGGCTCATGAGTAACTCGCTTTGTAAACGAGTCGAGTACTTACGAGCCGAGTAGGTCCGAGTAATGATCCGAGTCGAATCTGGCGCAAAAATATAAATCCCTTATCGAATCCGAGTCGAATTCGAGCTCAATTTTTTCGATTCGAGCCGAATCTGAGCATAAAGGTGTTCGCTGAGATTCGACTCGTTTACACCCCTACTTGTTGATGGGATGCTCATTTGAGCAAACAATGTTAAACTTGTGGTTTTTCATATATATCCCACAAAAACAAAGTCTCATTTGGCATTTTCTTTTTGTTTATTTGGAAAGAGAGATTACAGTGGCCCTCGTTTGATTTGTTTTTCGATTGCTGATAATGATCTTTTCTGCATGCTTTGTAATTAATATATTATTACATATAATACACACACATGTTTATACTTATTATTATTAACTAAATAAATAAATGATGAGCTGTTTGTCTTTCTTTTTGAGCAAAATGGTATTGTATCCCAATTTTTTAATGTCTCGTTGAATAATGTTCTGCACTTCCTTGTCTGCAGCCAAGCTTGTGTGTGCCTTATCTATCCGCTGGCTCAATGAGTTTATATATAGGGGAGCGATCCATAACATCTATATGCTATGGGACAATTATTGATATATAAGCTCTAAACCACACGTTTTATTGATTAACGGCTGGGATTTAATAGGGAGAAATACCGTCCGCTAGTATTACTAGCGGATGTAATTAGTATAAAATCCGGACAATTAAGCCCCTCCCTCGTTACTGAAATTAACTATGAAAGGGCATGCTCCGCTAGTATTAGTAGCGGATATAAGACAGTAGGCAAATAGCGGATATAATTTTTGGGACCATCTTTCTGCAGTCTTCCCTTCCTGGACCAAGACAGAGATTGTTAGTTATTATTTCAATGTCTTTATGCTACGAAGAAGGGCTCAGCAGAACAGATGTGATTCAATGAACATTGATAGTGATGATGATGAGTGGCAGGAGAGTGATGGTGAATTTGAAAGTTCAGGCGAAGATGAAGTTTCGGAGGAAGACGAGGACTCTGTGGTCGAATTGCCAATATGTCAAGGTTTTCCTGGTTGGAGTGAGATCCATGATGACCATTCACATGAATATGTCAATGGCATTGTTAGCGCTGCTTCTCATCATTACGATTTGGATTTTATTGGCGGCACTAAGGGAATCACTAATGTTTTAGAAACATTCCCAGAGAAGGTGCTTAATTAACAATTACAGAGCCGATCCTATGTTTCAATCCTCTGAGCAAACCCTGTTGCATGAAATTGGGGATCATGATATAAATGATCACTCGTGCACATTCATCGACTTGGGGTCTGAAGACTCTGAACCACAAGCTAGCCAATCAAGGGTAGAATATAGCAAAAGCTTTACAGCTCCTTTTAATGGGGTGAGTGCTGAAGGTGGCCATGAATTTCTTTTGGAGCCCTGTGATGCTAAAGTTTGGGATGTTGGGTATTTTACCTGCCCAAGGAATGATGTTGAGTTTTTACCCACATGCAGTATGATTGAAGAGGTATTTGGAGTTGGATCTTGGAAGTAAGCTTGTGTAGTGTAGGAGTACTGAGTACACATCATCTTTGCACCCGAAGTGGTCGTGGAAAGTATTAGGTTGATTCATTAATATGTGAATTCCTTTTGATGAGTCCTTCTTTTGGACTCTGGGAAGCTCAATTTTCCACTATCCGCTAGTAATACTAGCGGACCATGTGTACTGTCATAGTTAATTTCAGTAACGAGGGGCTTAATTGTCCGAATTTTATACTAATTACATCCGCTAATATTACTAGCGGACGTTATTTCCCCTATTAAATCCTAACCTTTCATCTATAAAACGTACGGATTAGAGCATATATGCCAATATTTGTCTCATAACATATAAATGTTATGGATCGCTCCCTTTATATATATATATATATATATATATATATATATATATATGAAAATTTTCTCCAACAAATAAAAAAAAACCAAAGACGAACCGGGCTATAGCGACAGTTTTTTAAAATATAGAAACCGTTCAAATCGTCGCCTTAGATATAGCCGGCTATAGCAACAATATATAGCCGGTTCGTTTTTGGTTCCCTCCTTCCCGTTTGTTGGAGAAACGAACTATATATATATATATATATATATATATGTGTGTGTGTGTGTGTGTGTGTGTGTGTGTGTGTGTGTGTGTGTGTGTGTGTGGAATGATCCATAACATGTGATCCTTATAGAAGATACATCATCTATATCATTGAAAACAAGAAGAAATTGTCATGATTAGAAACTGAAAATCGACGTCAGTTACTATTAGTAATGAATGTTTAAAAACACTCGTATTATTTGCTACTAATAGTACAAACACTAATCAAAATAAGAGTTTAATTTTATTAACTAGAGTTTCAATTAATTAAGCAGGGTTAAAAATTTATTAACTAGGGTTAAAAGTTTATTAACCAAGGTTTAGGGTGCATTAATCGGGGTTTAGGGTTTATTAACTCATTTTTAACTAATAAATCATAAACTCTAGTTTATAAACCCTAAACGCCGATTAATTAATTGAAATTCTAGTTAATAAAGTCAAACATTTATTCTGATTAGTCGGATGGTATAAGTTTTCTTTAACCCGATTTTCAGTTTCTAATTAGATTTTGAGTTTCTAATCACGACGGTTCCTTCTTGTTATTAATGATATAGATGATGTATGTTATATAAAGATTCATATATATGTATATATATATATATATATATATATATATATATATTGTAAAATCTAACTTTTTGAATAAAGATGAATTTTCTATAAATATTATTTTTGAATATTATGGAGTGAAATTGATATAATAGTTGTGGGTAATATTTATAAATTTTGCAAAGTACGCAAGTTGTTATATAATATTCGATTGGTCGGGGAATATTCGTTTTAACAGGGAATATTAGTACAACGGCATAATTATTGGTGGACCCCACAACGGAATTATTGTCGGATTGAGAAAACGACAAAAATACTTTATGAAAATAACGGCGGAAGTTTTACCGTTAATTGTTGAAACACTCGGTGTTAAAAGTACAGTAATATGCGTTGTTGCATAGTAGCACACGATATTAATTATTGATGCTTAAGTGATAAGTCACTCAATTTTATTGGTATTATTAATGTAATAATACAGAAAAAAAAATTATATAAAACAGAATACTTTTATAAAGTTATCTGTTTTATTAGACAATAATTAAAATATATTATATTTTATTATGCATAATGTTTGCATAGTGCCTGCATAGTATTTGCATAGTAAAATCTTTTATAAAGTTATTCATTTTATTAGATTATAAATAGAATATATTATATTTTATTTTACTTTAAATATGGACCGTCAGATTAAAGTAAATCAATCTCTACCGTTCATGAGTTAGTTACTATGCATTCTATTTTTCTATAAATAGAAGCTTATTCATTCATTATTTTCTTACGAATTCACTGAAACTCTATAGAGATAAACTATAGAGAGAAAGAAGAAAGTATTCTGCTACTTCACTATTTATATATCCAGTACTCTTCTTCTTAAGGTAGGGAATATTATTTGTTGTACTCGTAAGAAGTGTTATTCTTTCTTATTCATGAAGAGAACTGTTGTTATTCCAATTCTTATTATTCTGTTGGAATAACCTGTATACGCGGTCTACCCTATACTTGGTGACATTCTTCTATTATTCTGTTGGAACATCCTGTCTGTGTGTTTTACACCGGACCTGGTTCCATCTTTATTATTATTTCGTTGAAACATCCTGTCTGTGTGTTTTACATCGGACTTGGTTCCGTCTTATTATTATTCTGTTGGAACATCCTGTCTGTGTGTTTTACACTGGACCTGGTTCCGTCTTTATTATTCTGCTGGAACATCCTGTCGGTGCAAATTTTGCATGACCTGGTTCCGTTATTATTATTCTGTTGGAATAACCAGCCTATGCGAAGTACCACATGCATGGTGATTTCTTTTGTTATTCCATTCTTTATTATACTCAGTTGGTTAAAGTTTCGACTTCTATACTCCATGAAATTAGTATAATATCCTTGATATTTACGTTTCATCCAATATCTTTTCATGGAAATATTCTTCTAATCATTCTTGAATTTTACTCTACAAAACAGTATCATGTTGACAATTTAGACGTTAATAATTCCTGGATAAAATAATTCTTGATCTTGTTTTATTGAATTCTTATATCATTGTCATCATCCTCATGTTTATATTTTGTTGAAAATCATATGTGGCCTGTAGTGCATAGATGGACTTGGTATGATTATGACCAGGGATTATTCGGTGTAATCATGACCGTAATGTTACAAATGATGTGGTAAAAGTTCTCATTGGCCCGTAGTGCATTGATGGACAGTTGTTGGCATGATCATGACCATTAATGAATACACAAATATTCTTGGCCCGTAGTGCATGGATAATTGTGGTCGTGATACTAAAGAATATCATTGGCCGTAGTGCATGGGTGATTCGATGATGTGGAATATTTATTAAGCTGAGTCTCAGCGATAACAGTGATGAAAAACCTTTTAAATCATAAAAGATAGTAGATTTTATTTTCTACTTGACTCTTTTAATGGATTGCTTGTTCCGCTGCAGTTAAACTTGATGTCTATTATATTTTATCAGTTTAACATTGTTGGAGACTAATGATAATTTATTCTGCATTATCTTAGTCATAATATTTTTTACTAGGCTAGTTGAGCTCACCCTTTCTTTCACTGTTCTTTTCAGGAAATGAGAATATAGCTGGGACGAGTCGGGGAACGGAGTGATGGTCCAGAGGATAGCATTAGTAGTCCTCATTATTCTGTAAAATAGTGTGATAATAATTGTAATGAGAACTTCTTTTGAGTTTGTATAATCTCTGGTAGATAATATTTGTATTCAAACTCACAGTTTATGTTTGTCGTATTGTACACGACAGTTGTATTTGAATTCTGTACCATGTATGTGACGACCCAAGATGGGTGATGTATACCTAATTTTGGGGGCGTCACATATATACATATATAGCAAATGCATGCTCATTACTGTCTCTCTCGATCTCTCTATAAGTCTATATATATTTGATCGGCAAAAGAAAATTTAATTAAAAACCCAAAATCATACATAATTAATGTGGCAAATCCAAGAGTTTATATATAAACAATAGTTTTTTCTTATTCTTACGGTCTTTCCCTTTTCTTATTTTTGTTTCCTTTGCAATATTCACAAACAAACTGAGAATCAAAGAAAAAGCTACTAAAAGAAAGATTCAAAAAGGCTGTTAAAAGCAGGCTCATTAATAAAACTTTGCCCCCATCTTACTCCAAATGAAGCTTTTGCATTAAGAAATCCCTAACTACAACGAAAAGTATCTCCTAGGCAACACTCTTTCTTCTGCTTCCCCATGCCCATTCATTAAGTTCACCGTGCCACCCCAAAGCAGCTAGCATGGAGAAAAAGGCCACAATGGTTAGTCTAGCTTTTATCTTCAATGGAATACCACTTCTTATAGCATCAATTTACATCCAAGGTATAATAATTAAATCCATATGAAATTATCACTTCCAATTTAATTTCTCATTTTTAATTCCTCTACATAAACAAATGCTGCTTCTTTTTTTCAACTTGTAGGAGTGGAAGGAACAATCGGAGTAAATTATGGCACGGTGGCAAACAACCTTCCGCAACCAGCACAAGTGGCGCACTTCCTACTAGAATCAACCATAATCAATCGTGTTCGGCTCTTTAACACTAACCCCGACATTCTAAAAGCCTTTGCTCACACCGGAATTGCTATCAGTGTCACCATCCCAAACGACCAAATTCCATCCCTCGCCAAGCTCAATTTTGCTCAACAATGGCTTAAAACAAACGTTGTACCTCATGTCCCCGCGACTAACATAGTCCGAATTCTAGTTGGCAATGAAGTAGGCTCCACATCCAGTGAGTTAGTTGTTTCAAACCTTGTCCCAGCAATGCAGGCCCTTCACACAGCCCTTGTTGGGGAATCATTAGACCGGCGTGTCAAAGTTTCCACACCACATTCTTTAGGCATACTTTTAACTTCAACCCCACCATCTGCTGGGAAATTTAGGCCAGGCTATGAAAATCAAGTCCTCAAGCCAATTCTTGGTTTCTTAAGAGCCACTGGCTCTCCCTTCTTGATTAATCCATACCCATTTTTTGGCTGTTCAAAGGACACTCTAGATTACGCGCTCTTTAGGCCTAATTCAAAAGTGTTTGATGAAAACACAAAACTTACTTACACAAACATGCTAGATGCACAGTTAGATGCAGTTTATTCTGCGTTGAAGCTCCTTGATTTCGATGATGTCGACATCATCATTGCGGAGACTGGTTGGCCGTCAATGGGCGAGCCCGGGCAAATAGGGGTTGATGTGGGAACTGCAACAGAATACAATGGAAACCTCATGAAACATGTCACGTCGGGGGTTGGCACACCACTCATGCCTAATAGGACATTTGAGACCTACATTTTTGGACTCTTCAATGAAAATCTAAAGCCAGGTCCAATTACCGAAAGAAATTTCGAACTTTTCCAGCCGGACATGACCCCGGTCTACGATATCGGGATTCTACGGCCAACGGTAGCTGCTGCTGCTGCTGCCCATATCCAGTATCATATATAATGGGGAAATGTTTTTTGTGCTCCATTATGTAGCAAATTTGGCATCATTTAAACCCTTATATTGGAGTGAAAATGGATAAATTTGGAGCGTAAATATCATTTTCCTATATGGTACTCCATATTTTAGACATGATTATTTTTAAACTTATTTGAAATTGGGTATTGCAGGCTAAAGCAAATTATCCTTCGAGCCCAAGTCCTCCAGTAGCTGAGACACCCGCACCAATGAGTCCAGAGCCAAAGACTGATGAGGGAAAACAATGGTGTCTTCCAAAAGCAGGAGCTAATAATGAGAATTTGCAGAGGAATATTGATTATGTATGTGGGTTGGGAATAGACTGCAGACCCATTCAAGAAGGAGGTGCATGCTTCTATCCTAACACGGTTCGAGCCCATGCCGCCTATGCCATGAATGCATATTACCAGGCTACCGGAAGGAATGGATACGATTGCGATTTTGATCAAACTGGGGCCACCACCATCTCCAATCCAAGTACTTAAATTTTAGTTTTAGTGATGCTGTGAATATAAGTTTTTGTTATTAGTATATTTCTTGTTAATCTGCACCCCCATTGCAGGCTATGGAAGATGCAAATACTAACATGGAGTTCATAGACTGAAGAGAAGAAATAGTTTAATACACATTCTTTCGTTCCATTTGTAGAACAGGGGAGGGAGCTGTGTGACTGTGTCTATTAATTAGTCCAAGAAGCTAGCTTTATGAAGACATTATACGATGAAATTTATGTAGAGGATAAGAATATGTACAATATACCGTGACAGGCTACTTCCAATTAGTCTGGCAGTGCTAGCTGCTAATTGTATTAATGTGCCAATAATAATTTATTGATACTTTCAAGCTGTATTAGTGTTTTTATTTTTTATTAACATAATCATGATATTAAGATTTGTAAATTTGAGTCGATTGAGTTAACCAACCTTAAAGTACTTAATATCTGATAAATAAAATTTTATTGATATTATGATGTATAATGAGTTTTTAGGTTGATTAATAACCTAATTTAAGTGTTACGTGACTAAACCTATCCTATTAAGTTTTTCTAAATTAATACTATTGAAACAAGACACGACCATTATAAATTTTACTTGTGCATTTGGTTACCACTAAATAATTTGCTGTATGGAAGATCGTCATGTTGACCACAATAAGTTATCAATGAGACTAGTGCACAAGGGATGGCCCAGTTGTGCTCTTGTATCCTTTAATTTCCAAATAAAAATATAAAATATTGATGGTTCCAACAAGAGCTGCGTCCTAGACCTAGCTCCACCAACTGGTAATATTCTAGGAATTGGAATTCTTATTTGTTGCATTCCTGAACTTGATTAACACAGACCCCATGTACTGTGTTTCCCTTTCTTCCTTTTGAGACATTTGTTACTGGATCATTAAAAAATAATGAACAAAAACTGTATAGTAATGACTGTGTTTATTCACAAAAGCTTAATAATGGAGTATAGTTTTTTATATCTTTTAGGACAACGAAGGCCAAAACACCATTGCATTATGCGGCTGTTTAATCCATTGCTAAGTTTCTTGTAAAGGAAAATGCTGACACAGATGTACCCGTGAGCTGAATTGGCCTTGGATGCAACATGCTGTGATTCAATGATTATCTGCAGGCCTTACCACCAATTATTAGGTCAAACCTTTGACAATGGAATGGAGGTGGATGTACATAATGATACATTGATGTGGGCAGATTCTTTGTAGATGATCTAGTAGTTTCTGCCACATGTATTATATTAAATCATGGTTTTGAGAGTATACTTGTTTTTTATGTCCGTTTCAAAGGCTTCCAAAATGCTCTGCTTTATGATTATAATGGCTTCTTTCTTGGGTAGTACCTTAATCTACAAGGAATTCCCATTACTTTTGTAGAATGATGCTGTAAAACAAAACAGATTCGTTCCAAATGAAGAGCCAGGAAATCTCAAAAAATACAAAACAAATACATAGTTAATGCAGTGCCCTGTTCGTATTTGCTTTCCTCCTCCAGTAAATACTAAACTAACATGAGAAAAAGTGGATCAAAAAATATTAACCTACTACTGCCAAAATATCATATTCTTCTACAGCTCATCATGCAAATCATCGTCGTCTTCGCCTGCTGCTGATCCTGCACCAGGTGCTCCACCAGACCTTTGATAGACCGCTGTAATAATTGGGTTGCATACAGCCTCCACTTCCTTGAGCTTTTCATCATAATCTTCCTTCTCAGCGTTCTGATTGTCATCCAACCACTCGAGAGCCTCCTTAACAGCTGTCTCAATCTTCTCCTTCTCTTCAGACTCCAATTTGTCAGCCAGCTTGTCCTTGTCGCTGATCTGATTCTTCATGTTATAAATATAAGTCTCCAAGCTGTTTCTGGCATCAATTTTCTCCTTAACCTTCTTGTCTTCCTCAGCAAACTCTTCAGCCTCCTGAACCATACGCTCAATCTCCTCCTGGCTCAGGCGACCCTTGTCATTTGTGATTGTAATCTTTTCAGATTTACCTGAGGCCTTGTCTTCAGCCTTGACATTCAGAATCCCGTTGGCATCAACCTCAAATGTGACTTCAATTTGAGGAGTTCCTCTGCTCAACAATAATAATAATCATTGTAAGGAAATAGGGAGTCCAAACTTAAAAAAGATATCTCTAGAAATATGCTGAAATAGATACCTTGGAGCTGGAGCTACTCCAGTTAAATCAAATTTCCCAAGCAGCCTGCAATCTTTTGTAAGACTCCTTTCACCTTCAAATACCTGTTACAAAGTTGAGCTCAAATCAGAACAAATGCAACCAACTAATATCAGCTAGAACCCCTTGACGACCTCCATGTCTGGTGTATGTAACTTCTAGTATGTGACAGACAGTTTCAGACTCTACCATTGTAAGAAGAGTACCTGAATGGAGACAGTAGTCTGCTGATCCTGATAAGTGGTAAAAGTTTGAGACTTTTTGGTTGGGATAACTGTGTTTCTAGGAATTAACTTGGTCATCACTCCACCAACAGTCTCAATGCCAAGAGTGAGAGGGGCCACATCCAAGAGAAGAATATCTGATTGAAAGAATCAAGAGTTATCAGTCACTTTCATTCTGAAGATTTATAACTAAACATAATTATATAATTATTTCTAAAAATACATCCTATTAAGAGTGATACCTTTTGTTTCATCTCCACCCTCTCCACTTAAGATGCCTCCTTGTACAGCAGCACCATAAGCAACAGCTTCATCAGGGTTAACTCCTTTGCTAGGCTCCTTGCCATCAAAATAATCCTTTAGAAGCTGTTGGACTTTGGGAATTCTGGTACTGCCACCAACAAGTACAATTTCATCAATTTGACGTTTCTCAAGTCCAGCATCCTCCATGGCCTTCTTTACAGGTCCCATGGTCTTTTTGAATAGATCGCTGTTCAACTCCTCAAAACGAGCTCGGGTAAGTGGTTCAGAGAAATCAACACCATCGAATAGTGATTCAATCTCTACTCGGACTTGATGTTGGCTGCTCAAAGCTCTCTTAGCACGCTCAGCTTCCCTTCTCAGTTTCCCAAGAGCTCTGTTGTCCTTGCTGATATCCTTCCCATGCTTCTTCTTGATCAACTTAATAAAGTACTCCATGATTCTCTGATCAAAATCCTCACCTGCATTGAAAATGAACATACTGAGTTCTCGGTGAATTATAACATGCCAGATTTATCATGCAATATGAACTTCAGTCCATCACTAAGCCAAGCAAAACAAGATCTATGGTAAGTTGGTAACCATTTCAAATATGAAAGACTGTCAAATATTAAGTCATATAACAACTATCAGCCTCCATTAGAAGTTTATAATAGCAGTTAATTTACAAAAGTGTATATCTTACCTAAAATCATGACTTTTGCCGTTTCTTTAAGCCCAATCCTCAATAAGATATGAACTATTTTATATTTTATGCTAAGCTAACTTGCATATGTTTTGTGCAAGTAGATTAACCTTTGTCCCTACATGCTGGTCAAGAAGCAGGGAAGTAACAAAAATAGAAGAGCAAAAAAATGTCTCATGTCGCAGCAAGTGGGTTGTTTACCTCCCAGATGAGTGTCTCCATTTGTGGCAAGAACTTCAAAAACACCGTTATCAATTGTCAAGATACTAACATCAAATGTCCCACCACCAAGGTCAAAAACAAGTATATTCTTTTCGCCACCTTTCTTGTCCAAACCATAGGCTATGGCAGCTGCAGTGGGTTCATTAATTATTCTTGCAACATTCAATCCAGCAATAACACCCGCATCCTTAGTTGCCTGTCGTTGAGCATCATTAAAGTAAGCTGCAAAGGACATGTTAAAGAGAATAAGTCGATATTAATTCACTATCAGTTCCTAAAGGAAATGAAGTGCTGAATCAGAAAGCTTCACTACCAGGAACAGTGACAACAGCGTCCTTGATTTTCTTTCCAAGGAATGCTTCAGCTGTCTCCTTCATCTTTGTCAGAATCATTGCACTTATTTCCTCAGGACTGAACACCTTTGTCTCTCCATCTTTAATCTTGACTTGTATATAAGGTTTTCCATCCCTGTTAACAATATTGTATGGAACGAGCTTTTTGTCCCTTTGAACCTCTTTGTCATCAAACCTATACAATGTCCGATGATAGATATTAGACAAATATAAACAAGAAAGAAAAATAAATTAGTTTCCAAGGTATAAACATAATAAGAAAGAAAGAAAAATAAATTACTTTCTTCCAATAAGTCGTTTGACATCGAAGATCGTCCTCTCGGGATTAACAGCTGCCTGGTTCTTTGCTGCCTCGCCAATCAATCTCTCGCCATCAGTAAAGGCAACCCATGATGGGGTAATGCGGTTACCTTGGTCATTTGCTATGATCTCAACTCGCCCATCTTTATAAACACCAACACAAGAGTAAGTTGTTCCCAGGTCTATCCCAATTACTGTTCCCAATTTGGTGGCCTCCTCTTTTGCGACAGAAAATGCGAATAAGCTTCCTGTTAAAGAATGATAACCACATTTGATTTTGGTGAGCAACAATCTGAGAAATATTCAACCACTCACTTTCCCTATCTAATAATAGAAATTACAAAGAATGTCCTAAATACACATTGAGGTCTAACCCTACTGAAGGCCTAATTGCCCAATTCTAACCATGACTTGTATTATATTTAACACTTTAAAATATCATTTTCATTTAAAATGGCCAGTGTCTCTTTTACAGGTGGTCATACAATTCAAAACGTAGAGTTCCTAATACCACATGATACAGAACAATTTAACTTAATCCCTTCAGCACAACTATTACATTTTTTTGAAGTTGTACAATAAATGATAACATTTCAGATGTTTCAGGATAAAACCATATTTTGTAGTATTATATCCAAAGTAGAATAGAAAACAATGGAATAAAAACATGAATTTCAAATAACAAACAGGAGTATGAAGTTAGTAGCAACGTCAATAGCCACGTATAAATTGCACTTGGAAAATTTAGAAGTAACAGTATTTTCAAACAAATGAGTCCTTCGCAGGACAATATATAATCATATCGGAGACGATCCATAGCAAATGGTGGTTATTGGGGCTGAACTGGCCACCAAATCTTGCAACCTCATTCAAAGATCTGAGGACGGGTAGGATTAGTCCTAATTCAAGTACACTAATTATCATTTGATCACATTTACAAAAGATCTGAGCCATTATAAAACTCAGAGATACATAACTCGTATGAATATACAAGTGTTGCGAAAAATAGAACGTGGAACAGAGAACACTTACCGAACAGAAGGATTCCAAACACGGTCACAGAGGCGCGACTCCTCCAAACACCTACCATGGCGTTAGAAATTTTGTCTCTCTAAACTTTTCGCTGATCAAATAAGGGTTTTGTTCTTCGAGTTTCTCCTTCTCCGAGTTGAAACAACAAGCGTTAACGAAGCCAAATAATAATATAATACTCCACATACTGGTTATGTGTTTAAAGCTTTTAATTGACGAACTTGTCATAACATCTGAGCTGGACCAATCCGATTTTACTTATTTTGTCAATAGCCAATCAATTTCGATCCCTTGTTGGGATGATCTCGGCCGTTGCTTTGTTAAAGATGTTGTGATTGATGGTCATGAAACCGCCTCGTCTACTTGGGTTAATTAGTTCTAGAAATACCTAGAATGAATTTTTATCCAAGATAAATAATTGCAAATCACAACTATTCTAATTTTAAACATTTAATTTAATACACAAAATTCCAATATAACAAAGGAAAAATACTTTTAGATCAAGATCGATGCACATTTTCAATACTCCTACTATATATATATATGATTAATAATGTTAGTAGAGCGAGCACTATATATATAGCCATGCATTAAATTAGGAATCAGTCATGCACAAGTAGATATATATATATATAGCAGTATCACAATTATTAATTAATTAATTATGTATTTGAGACAAAAATATATATTAATTAAAGTGTTCGTTTCGTTTGAGACATTGATTATCATAAACAAATTATTATTTTTAGCTTAATTTCTTTCGATGGTAATTAACCTCAACGACCAAATTAAAGAATGATTTTTTCATGAAAGCAAAATTAATATAACAAAAACAAGAAAATTTTATTTTCATAATCGATCCATAAAATGAACAAGGCGGTGGTTTACATGCATGCATGATGATCACCATCGTAGCCACCGCCTATTTCCTCCTCGTGCTGGTAAACTCATCATGAAAGCAAATGACAACAACAATAACTTTGGCAGGCTACAGAATTCCACCGCCGCATTTTGATCCTCTTGTTGCAAAAATTGAAAGATTGGGTAAAAAGCAAGGGATAAGTAACACCATTTACCTGCAGGAGCAGGAGAGCTAAGTATCCATGAGATGATTAAAAATGAGTATGTTTTCTACAACACAGTTTACGATCATACAAAAACATCAGATGATGATCGAACAACTCTGATCTGAAGAATGTTGAGCATTTTTCTTGCAAGATATATATATATATATATATATATATATATATATATATACAATGGAAGCTCCAATTAAATCTTGCCCAATTCTATCTCTCTCTCACACTATTAATTCATATAAATTTATGAGTATTTCATAATACAATGATAATATATTTTTTATTAAAAACTTTCTACACTATCAAAATATAAAATATTTTTATATTCTATATTAATAGAATAGATCTCTTTTTTCAAAATTAACAGACGAGATGAGTAATATTTTATTTTTTTATATAGTCTCAATTTTGTTTTGTTTTTTCGTCCACTCCAAGTCAAGAATAATAGTAATTAAGAGAAGGAAACAAGAAGATGGCATGCATCTATCTGAAACGTGGAATTATTCGAGTACCTTCTCATTCTCATCGAAAAAAAGTTAATATAAAACAGAAGACAACATTATCAAATTCTAGTCAGCACCCAATAGAAAATTATCTATACATTTATTTTATCTATCCCCCACCCCATCCCACCCCATTCCATTCCACCCCATTCAATCAATTGCTAAAAGATATATATGCTCTGAACTCCACCTGCTTACAAGTACCATCATGTTCTTTCCAACAACTGCACTAGTTAAAAGGTAATTAAGGATACAACTTTTTATATTTAATTTATTCATTTTACACTCAAAAATAATATATATGTATATATATAAAGTACATTATTTTATATGTCCACATTACATTATTAGACTATCTTTTACTAACATAACATCTATCTTTTAGTGAAAAACATGGTTTAAGACGTACGGTAGCATTATTTTATTTTCTTGTCTTTTCTTTCCTTTCCTTTCTTTTTTATAATTTCAATCATATATTTAATTTCACTTATTTTCTAACTATTGATCATTGGTGAAATTAATACTTTAGTGGGCAGTTGATTTATTCAGTAAAATTATTTTTGGTTCATTGATGAATTCCAAATATAGTGATGCTTTTGTAATCTCATGTCAAAAATAACTTGGGAATCATGTAAAGACATTTTAATCAACACCTTTGCTAATTAAGTATGTTTCAAAATTAAATATACATTTTGTCTTTTTAATTAGAGTCAGTTCATAAAATCATAAAACTCAAAATTAATATAATTTCATTCAAGTTTTAAAAATAACAAAAGTTATAATTAGTATTATCTCATAGTTAATTTACAATTATTATATTTATTTGTAATAAAATTAATAATTTCATATCAATTTTAGAATTTTCAATTAGTTTCTATAAATAGATAAGGCAAAATGTTAAAAGAAGCAACCTATAAATATATAGATGTACATTATTTTGTTACCACACACATATAAGTAATTGACTAGTTTAAGGAATAGCAAGAATCAAAAACATTCCTTTTGAATAGTATTTTTTTTAAATAGCATTCTTTTATTAAAATTATAACGTTTTGGAGTGGCCGCAGGTGGTATTTTTGTAAATAAAAGAAAAACAAATGGGACTATTCTCTTTTAAGTCACTCCAAAACGACGTAATTTTAATAAAAGAGTGTTATTTAAAAAAATACTATTTAAGAGGAATGTTTTTTATCCTTGCTCGTTTAAGGAGTAAATAAAGAAGGGTTAGAACAAATAGGAAACTGATATTTTTAGGTGAAAGTGAAATCTATTCACTATTTATGTAAAAAAAAATTATATGAAAATATCAATTCAGTTCATTTCCCAACAAATATTGCCAACAAAATTCGGATATTGGCACTAATCCATTGCACCATCATGATCCAAGCGTATGTACTCATCATCAAATGATCCTAGCCGTCAATAAATAGGCTAATTAGAGAGATAAATCATGAGGGATCCGAGTAAATATAAAACGTAATTGACGGGTTGATTAATAGCTGGCGTACGATTACTACAGTGGTTAGAGAAGTACTGAATTATTTTGCATAAAGAATTAACCCAAAAAAAAAGAAAGACAGATAGATTGATTTGTTATTTGTAATACAAGTCCACCTTTACATACGCGTTCTCTCTCTCTGAAAAAAAGTTACTCCCTTCACGGTTCCCCCTCTGTCACTCTCTCTCTCTAGGGTTTCAGCGCCGCTATTGCTCTTACCTATCGGAGAGTTTAGCTTCTCCGATTCTATCATTCATCTTCAGTCAGGTAATTCTATATTAATATGCTTAAAGCCCTTTCTTTATTTTGCTCAATTTTCATGCAAGTAATTAGGGCTTCATAACACTGATACTTATTTCGAGGGTCGATCTATTTTTTACTGATCTAATACGTGTTTCTTTTCTTTAGGTTGAGTTAAAAATTCAAACTTTACTCTGTATTCGGCTTTAAAAGGGGTATCATTGATGATGCATGCAATAAATTATGCGGTTAAACTTGATTGATTGTGCCTATATTTCATACTTGGATCGATAATTTATGTTACTTTTTCTCGAGTTGGGCTGTTCGGGTATTGCTTATGTAGAGATATATTCACGGTCAGAATTAGTATTGACTGATTGTTCGAGCTCCCATTGAAGATATTTATATGTTTACACTGATATTGATGATTTTTCGGGTATTGATACTCGAATATTCTTCAATTTTCCAGTGAAACTGTGTTTTTTTGTGGATTTGAGACTTTCCTCTAGTGGGCTTTTATTTTTTAATTGCAGTATAGTGTGTATTCAGATCTGTAAGCTTTTACTTTTACTGAACTTGTCATGGTTAATAAATTGTTTAACTGCATTGTTTTTTTCATAAAGCATATTACATAATTGTTGCCTCATTGGCATTAGTATTTTGTGAACTTCTTTCAGCTTTTCTGTTATGTAATTGTCCTGTTCACTTCTTCCAGGCCTTGTTAACGATTGCTTTTATTGAACTGTGTTCTGTTATTGCTAATAAAATGTTTCACCACATTGCCTCTTTCCATGAAGGCCATTACATAATTTTTATGTCATTATCATTAGTATTTTGTGAAATATTTTGGCTACAAGGGTTTGTTGCTGTTGTTGTTATGGTTTAGTTATGGTGAAACTTAATTTACCTCTAATACAAGCCACCAGCATCAATTATTAGCTAAGCACTTTCTTCTTTATTTTTTATTGGGGGTAAGAGAAAGGGGGTTGGGGATGCGTTGTTAGTTGGTTGAAACAAAATTGACTGCTGCAATAGCCTATTCAATTTTTGATAATTATTTGTTTCTCACTTGGATTTAAATTTTAGCTACATTTACCCAAGTTTCTTTTATCTAACATATGAGCTGTATGATGCTTTCCAGATACAATATGGCTACAGAGATCACCCTGATTCTTTTGAATGCACAATCAGCGGATGGGACAGTGCGGAAGCAGGCAGAAGAAAGTTTGAAGCAGTTTCAAGAGCAGAACCTTACTGGTTTCTTGTTGTCACTATCTGGAGAGCTTTCTAGTGATGAGAAGCCTGTTGATAGTCGCAAACTAGCAGGTTTGATTCTTAAAAATGCCTTGGATGCCAAGGAACAACATAGAAAGTTTGAGCTAGTTCAGAGATGGTTGTCACTAGATGTGGCTGTGAAGGCGCAGATCAAGACATCCTTGCTACAGACCCTCTCTTCTCCTGTGCCCGATGCTCGATCAACTGCATCACAAGTTATTGCAAAGGTTGCAGGCATTGAGCTACCGCAGAAACAGTGGCCTGAGTTGGTAGGATCACTCTTGGCAAACATTCACCAGGTTCCTGTTCATGTCAAGCAAGCTACTTTAGAAACTCTTGGGTATTTGTGTGAAGAAGTGTCTCCAGATGTCGTTGAGCAAGATCAAGTAAATAAAATACTTACAGCCGTGGTCCAGGGTATGAATGCTTCCGAAAGCAACAATGATGTGAGGCTTGCTGCTACTAGAGCATTGTATAATGCTCTTGGCTTTGCTCAAGCAAACTTTACCAACGATATGGAGCGTGATTATATCATGAGGGTTGTTTGTGAGGCAACTTTATCTCCAGAAGTTAAGATTCGACTTGCAGCTTACGAGTGTCTCGTCTCCGTTTCATCAACATACTATGAGAAACTAGCTCCATACATCCAGGACATTTTTAACATCACAGCCAAGGCTATAAGGGAAGATGATGAGGCTGTTGCTCTTCAAGCCATAGAATTTTGGAGCTCAATATGTGATGAGGAGATAGATATCATAGAAGAATATGGAGGCGAGTTTCCTATTGAAGACTCGGATATTCCTTGCTTTTATTTTATCAAGCAAGCGTTACCAGCACTTGTGCCAATGTTGTTGGAAACTCTTCTTAAGCAAGAGGAAGGATCAGGATCAGGATGAAGGTGCCTGGAATCTCGCTATGGCTGGGGGCACATGCCTTGGTTTGGTTGCGCGAACAGTGGGAGACGATATTGTCCCACTTGCCATGCCATTCATACAAGAAAATATAGCAAAACCTGATTGGAGGCAAAGAGAGGCAGCCACTTATGCTTTTGGTTCTATCCTAGAGGGTCCTTCAGCTGACAAGTTAATTCCTATTGTCAATGTTGCTCTGAATTTCATGCTCACAGCTTTAACAAAAGACCCAAATAACCATGTGAAGGACACAACTGCTTGGACCCTTGGAAGAATATTCGAATTCCTTCATGGTTCAAATGCGGAGACACCTATTATTAATCAGGCCAACTGCCAGCAGATTATCACAGTACTTTTTCTGAGCATGAAAGACGTTCCTAATGTTGCGGAGAAAGCCTGTGGTGCTCTATATTTTCTTGCCCAAGGTTATGAAGACGTGGACTCGTCATCTCCTCTAACTCCTTATTTTCAGGAAATTGTTCAGTCCCTTCTCACCGTCTCTCATAGGGAAGATGCTGGAGAGTCTAGGTTAAGAACTGCTGCATATGAGACACTGAATGAAGTGGTGAGGTGTTCGACTGAGGAAACAGCTCCCATGGTGATGCAACTAGTTCCTGTCATTATGATGGAGCTTCACAACACTCTTGAGGCACAGGCACAGAAACTTGTGTCTGATGAGAGAGAGAGGCAGAACGAGCTGGAAGGCCTTCTCTGTGGGTGCTTACAGGTCATTATTCAGAAGCTTGGAGCATCAGAGCAGACAAAATATGCCTTCATGCAGTATGCAGATCAGATTATGAATCTCTTTCTCAGGGTCTTTGCTTGTAGAAGTGCAACTGTGCACGAGGAAGCAATGCTTGCCATTGGAGCCCTTGCATATGCAACAGGTCCGGATTTCGCAAAATACATGCCAGAGTTCTACAAGTACGTGGAAATGGGTCTTCAGAATTATGAGGAGTACCAAGTATGTGCAGTAACAGTTGGTGTTGTGGGGGACATATGCAGGGCATTAGAGGACAAGGTTATGCCTTACTGTGATGGGATTATGACCCAGCTCCTCAAGGACTTATCTAGCAACCAGTTGCACCGATCTGTAAAGCCTCCGATCTTCTCATGCTTTGGTGACATAGCACTGGCAATAGACGAGAATTTTGAGAAATATTTGATGTATGCCATGCCTATGCTCCAGAGTGCTGCTGAGTTGTCCGCCCATACATCAGGTGTCGATGACGAAATGATAGAGTACACAAATCTTTTGAGGAATGGAATCCTGGAGGCGTATTCTGGGATATTTCAAGGCTTTAAGAACTCTCCTAAAACCCAGTTATTGATTCCCTATGCGCCACATATCCTCCAGTTCTTGGATAGCATCTATATGGAGAAAGACATGTAAGTTCTCATCACTATAATAGGTCTTTTAGATCTATACTTGGTCTGTGATGTCTTGGAATATATCTAACTTTCATATATATTGGCTCTCAGGGATGATGTAGTGATTAAAACTGCCATTGGAGTCCTTGGAGATCTAGCTGATACTTTGGGAAGTAATGCAGGTTCCTTAATTCAGCAATCTCTGTCAAGCAAAGACTTTTTGAATGAATGTTTGTCCTCCGAGGACCATTTGATTAAGGAATCTGCTGAGTGGGCTCAGTTGGCCATCAGGCGTGCCATTTCTGTTTGAGCTGCCGATTGGTATATTTATTTTCCTTTTAGAAGTCCCTGCATGCATAAGGGTGTGTCGAGTCGGGGTCCAGGATTGCATTCAACGCGTCAGGTCATCACCATTTTCTGACAACAGAAGGTGTCTTCAAGTTGTCACTAACTCATGCATCAGCACCATGGTTTGGTTCTTTTATGTCAGGGGAGGGAGGAGGGGTAATGGCTTCTCAGAACTGGGTGAAGGCCTTCATTTGAAACAAAAACAGTGATTGGTGGTGCTGGAAATTTTGGGGGGAGGAGGGAGATGTAACTTTGCTAATGGTGAATAGACAACCCATGCTGCGCGGCATTCTTTCTTCATTGGTCTATCTTGAGTTTCAAGTCATTCCCCTTGCCAACCTGGTACTGCCATCTTCTCCAAGTGATATAAGGTGTTTAAATGTACAAGTACAAAGAGATGGTTGAGTGTCATGACACCAGAACCCCACCCCCGTTGTTTTACTTTTTTATATTCTTTTCTTTTTATAGTCCCGTCTGTTTTGGGTCAATTTGGTGTCTTGCATCAGTCCAAGTCATCCACATTATGTTTGTCGCAGTCGGATTGCATATCATCTCATTAACTTCTTCCTTGTCGCACCATTTTGGCATCATTCCTGGTTCATTTTCATCAGTTGTTAACATTTTAGGTGTTTTGTAACTCAAGTCGGTGCATCCATGAAAACATGTTTGCTGCTTTTTTTTCTTGCCATCGAAGTAGAGGTTTTTGTTATGATTTGCAACATGTATGTTGGTTCTCTATTTATAGAGCGTGGTATACTATATTGTAATGTCACCAATTGTGATAACATTGAAAGAAGTGGGAATAGTAGTGAAGCGACACATGTTGGGAGAGGCAGAGTATTTGCAGTCTTGCCTCATATTTTTTGGTTTTCAAATAATGCATTAGAATTGTAGCTGGGTGTTTGGAATTTTTTTATATTGTATCGTTGTACTAGTTCTAATCATAAACCATTAATATTTATTTCCATTGAATAATTTTGAGGAGGCATAATAAACTGAATAATTTTAGTTTTAATTGTTTAATTCCGTCCTAGATAAGCCATTTGTTACATTTTGGAGGTATTAAAGCGATTGAGATCAACAGTAAATACAACTCTTTGCTTGTTGGTACCTTTTTTTTTATTTATTTCTTTCTAAAATCTGTTGTGTTGATTAAAAAGGGTTTCAGTTAGTCGAAATGATTGGTTTAATATTATGTCTTAGGGAATTATTATATTAAAACGAAATTAGTGCAAGGAGTTTAGTAAAGTATTTGTGTGGTGTTGTCAGCCTTTAGGTAGTGCTCCTGCTCACCAAATCTAAACCCCCAAAACTGTTTTGCACTGATTTTATTTGTTCCATAATATTAGGATGAGAGGGCACCACGTAGTTAATTAAGCAGCGGTCCACATAGTAGATTAAGATACTAATATTAAGAATGTAATTGTGTTACCTGTTTATTTATCCTTAAATAATGAGTTTATTTTTATAATTGTGAAAATTAGTATAACAAAATATAGGATATTGTGTAATTTTAGTATATACTATAGGAGGGTATAGATGATACAAAGATGACAGCTTTTTATGAATATTATTTTATAACAAATGGGATTTTTTAAATTTTTTTTGTGGAACAAAGGTTGTAATATAGGTGGTAGCTCCAAAAGGAGTCGTACAACTGTTGAAGCACAAGAAGAATAAGTTGAAAATGATAATTACCATGAGATGAGATGAGCTATTCGCCACTAGTGCACAGTATTGTGGAGGGTAAGAAAAGCAGATTGTCTTATAAAAGAAAAAGGTGAGAAATTAAAAGATAACAGATGTCCAGCTAGCCATGCAAGGGCAAGGGCAAGGTGTCCGTCCACATTCAAGCTATTGCTCCTAATTTGATGCAACATTGAATTTTAGTGTAGTTGACTTGGAGGTTGTGACCTAAAGCTAATGCATCTCATCATCATTCTACAGCTAGCGCTATTGCTTGTGATGCACCATTACAACCCCTCTCAAAGCCCCTCCCCCTCCCCCTCCCCCTCCCCCTCCCCCTCGAGGCACAATAAAAGCATCCCTCCTCCTCCTCCTCCTCCTCCTCCATTTTCCTCCCTCACATCATAAAACCAAAGTTTCAACTCTAATACTGTTGAAAGAAACAAGCCGCCATGGTTCTTAGGATCAAGACCTCTCATTTTGTGTTCCTTATTCTCTTCATTTACTTATCTTCAGGTACGCGAGTTGTTGAAATAATAATCATGTCCTCATTTCCAAGTCTTTTAACAGCTTAACAACACACAATCTAAATGTTATTCATGTTATACTTACTTCTCTAGGCAGAGTCGAAGGCTTCAACAATGGCGTGAGCTCCATGAATGCTCTCCATGAGGTAAAAAAATTATGCACATACATAATGTACATACATACTTAAAAACTAAAAATGAAATTATCTATGTAATGCAAATTCAAACTGATGCAATACAAACAACGTGATACAACCATTGCATGGTGTAGATGGGTGCAAAGCTATTTAAAAAGATGATTTTTTTTCTCTGTTGGCCACTACAGCTTATTTTGAAGAAAACTTGCTAATTATTGATACATGTTTTGTGAAGGATGCTGTCGATATAAACTCAAGGAAGCTTTTAAGTTATGATGTTGTGTTAGACTATGATGATCCCGGAGCAAATCCTAAGCATGACCCAAGGGGTTGGAGGAGAGGTGGCGGCGGCAAGGCCTGACTCTATCTATCTGTCCTACTTTTGAGCCCCAAGTGAAAGTGCTATTATTCCAGTTAGTTTTTGATTGTGAATGGGGAGACATAGTATTGTACTATCTATATTAGTCCTTAATATGAGTTTCTTTAGATATACTACTAATCTTGTAAAAGTCCTCTAGAGGACAAAATATAAGACCATAAAGGTTATCCAGAATAGTAGTAGTTCAGAATTCAGATGGTTTTTGTTGGCTATTGCCTGCCGCCTTACATATTAAGGTAATTATATGAGTGATATGCAATATCAACTTGAAATTTAAATCCTAGGTAATCCTACATACGTCTTGCCGGCATGGCTCAAAAACAGCTGCAAAAGAGAAACCCTGACCATCAGAGCGAACAAGAAGAACATCGTCGTTGATCCCCAACACCTGTCAATGAATTGCAATAGCCGAGGAACACCGGCCTCCTCCTCGGCCCCTGGGAAGAATGATGTTGGTTTTGTTAGAAGAAGAATAATAATAGCCCAAGTTGCAGTCAATTCTGTTATAAATACAATTAAAAAAAACACTTTCCATCCTTTTCCACGGATATATCATATATATGCGTCTTGACTTGTTAAAAAGTTGGGTCCATCCATAGAGGCTATGTAAATTATCATTTAATCCAAAAAAGAAAATGGGGAATTAAAGAACTCAATTTAGGAAAAGTACAATACTTTTTACAACCATAACACTTTCAATATCGGTATTTTTTGGTAAACATTAAAACAGTATAAATTAGGAAAATTTTCACTATTTTCTCCCCTTCACAAATGAATTATCTGTGGATTTCCTTGTTAAATTCTACTTGGCTGGCTCACGAAGAGGACTAGCTCTTAGGATAAAGAACATGATTTTTTACATTCTTGAAGAGTAATAAAGTTGATTTCAGGTAAAACTACAAAGATCCACCTATTAAAGTTCATCTCTGAGATAACCAGGACCGGGCTTGAAGGGGTCAGCTTCTAAATATGCCTCTGACCGATAAAAGCCAGCATCATTCATGCGATTGCTTAGCACATGAAAGATGGCTTTCTTTGCTCCGTACTCGTCTCGATTGTTCTCAACATACTCTTTGGCCTCAGCTGCCACCTCGTTTACAAAATCAAACCGGTTATCCTCTGAAAGCAATAGTCTCTCTATGTCCATCGTCAAGAGTTTCCCCCCATCTCTTATCTTCCTCACCTGCTCCTCAAGGAAAGGAGTTCTTTCCAGTTTGCCCTGCAACATGTAATCTTTCTTTGTCTGAAATGAAGAAAAAATTCTGAATGAGAATTTCCAGTAAATAGAACACCATCAAATCAGAAAATTATACTCATACTAGTGTCAGAAAAGGCAATGACAGATGTTGCAAAAGAATAACTTCCTGACTGTTTTGTTGTTTGGATGTCAAGAGTATTACTATTTTTCTCATAATGCAAATTATATCAAGGTCTCCAAATAAAGGACATGAAACACAAGTCCTAATATATAGTAGTTAGTGATATGATTATCCTCAAGCGTTTAACAGTAGCCCTAAATTCATTCGCCAAATTCCAAATACCAAATTTATGTAGCTCCTAATTGAGTCGCTTGGTGCCAGATTATCAATTTAGAGGTAAAAGTTTCGTCAACATGATAACCCATAACTATGGATGATCGCAGCAGTCATATTTCATGTAAATAGATAGAAAGAATTCACCGAGAGAGAGAGGTTATGGAGAGGGAGAGAGAGTATGTAGAGACTAGCCTCTCAAAACCTAGAATAAGTGAACAAAAACCAATAATATAATATGATCCGCGAATTGGAAAGCAAAAAAATAAAAAAGACCTAGAATATCAGCCTGCTAGTAGTTTTTTCTTACTGATAATTTTTCCTCTGAAAGGATGGAACACTTAACAACCAGAATCAATTCAAACAGAACATGGGGACGAGCGGGTATACCGTATATACAGTACATGCCTTCTTCTAAACTCCTCCCAGTAGACAAAGTGAATTTTATTTCTAGAAGAATCAGTAAGGAAACAAACCATGTGATGAATTTTCTGGTTCAATCCCTACTAGAATCGAAAATTTTGAGTTTCCTATGCTCCTTACCAGTACCATACAAATTAAGTAAATAGACTTCCTGGTACTGCTGCGAGTTTTCGATTATCCACACTGACCCAAAATTTTCTCATTAACTATACTTACATTTATAGTATCAAGGAGTTGATACTCCAAAAGCATTTGACTTCTTAATTCATATGCCTCAAAATTGACTATAGGGAAAACAAAGGAAATGTGAACAAGCCCGCTATCAATCAATTCTGAATTCTCTCACTTGTAATTTTTTTATCATTGTTATCTTTGTTAACTGATATCCTAGTAAATCGCACTACTGGCATCCGAAAAACTTTATTGATAACCACCAAGATAATGTAATGTCTAATGTAGTAATTGTAAAAATATAACTCAAAGTACTGTCCCTAAAAATGTTGGAAATGCTCTCTTTTCTTCCATTGATCTCATCCTCCAATCTTATTTTACAATACTCAGTTTTACTTATTCCCAAAAGACATATACTCCACTTTACATCAAGATTTCAATATGGACACTTCAGTAATGATTGAAGACACAATTTGCTTCATTTATACCACGAGAAAACTATCCCTTTTTAACTTTGCCTAAATGCATTATATAAATAAGAATTGTACCAATTTTCTTCGCCTCCATACTCGCCGGCCACCACCACCACCTTCATTTTTCGAGTGCGAGCCCTGATAATAAGTCAGACGATATGCTTATATAGAAATCATTAACATCACGGAGAAATTAGGGAAACTAGTAAAGGAGATAAGATTTGTAACCTGGGACCTAATAGAGAAGTTCAAATGCCATGCTTTAACCTCGATTCTCTGCACAGTATAAGATGAGAATATAATTGATAATTCTGAACCCAGGTAGTAATCTTGGGGTTGCTTATAAAATAAAAGGGGAGATTCAGTAAGTTTGAAAATCGTTGAACAAAACCCCAAGTCGAATCCGACCGAGAATTCATCAATTACTAGTACAATTTCAAAATATTATGACAATCGAAACAGAAGAAGAGAAGCATTTACAGGTGAACATATAGGAGAAAATCTTGTGAAGGTCGTCAGAGATGTTGTAGCAGCCATTAATCCCGTGTTCTTAACCGGACCACTAGTGCCTTTCTCTTCTCTTTATTATTTTATCTTTCCACAGGTGACGGACAGGACTGAACTGAAAACACCATCCAGGACAGGACTTCTACCCTATCCGATTCTCAACACGTAGACCAACACGGTTCGGATCCGTGTTTGAATTTGATACCACATTGATCCGATTTGTATACTCATATAACGTTGAACATGAGACCTAATCACAATTTTAGACTAAGGGCCAGGGGTGGGTCGTGGTCGATTGTTACTTTATAATTTTATAATAATAACAATAATATAAAATTTTAAATTTAGAGATGTGTTATAAAATTAAATAAATATTTATATTAATAATAATTGTTAACATAATAATATCATAATCAAATCTAGTCAAGTTTTAAGGGATTAGGATCCTCTATGAGGATTTCTCTGTGAGGGTTTTGATGTGAGGGAGATCAAATGGTTCACGACTCTTTTTTTTTTTGTCTGTGTATGAAAACGACATCGTTTTGATAGGAATTTTTTTTACAAGTTGACAAAAAATTAAAAGCCGTCAAACGCCGTTTATTTTTACATATAATTATTTTAAATTTCTTGATTATTCTGTTATGCTTTTTTTATATTTAATAACTTAGCTTGCTATTAATATTAGGATAACTACAAATTTGGCTCCAAAAATGAATAAATATATCGGTTATAATTATCATTAATGTTTTGAATATAGCTTTAATTATTTTTCGTTTATTATTGTTTTTATTTGTTTATTTATATTATTATTTATTATTTTATTATAATTTATATTTATCTGTTCCATAAAAAGAGTTTACTCTCACCATTGAAAATATTATTATTATTTACTTTAACCATCAATTATTATTATTTACATATTCATTTACTAAGTCAACTAACTACGAAAATATTCTAGACCTATCAATTATTATTATTTACATATTCCTTTATATCTTTTTTTATTATTAGTAATCGTTTTACTTTACTTTTTTAATCAACTGCTCAACAGAGACAATCACCATCATTGTGAAACCCCAGATTTTATGAATAAAGAATTATTTTTTTTGAAATAAATTTTTTTTATATTATGATGTGAATTTGAGTTAATGTTATAGTTGTAGGTAATATTTATAAATTTTACAAAGTATGCAAGTTGTCATATTATATTCGATTGGTCGGAGAATATTCGTTTTAAACAAAAAATATTCGTACGACGGCACAATCATTGGTGGACCCCACAACAGAATTATTGTCGGATTGAGAAAACGATAAAAATATTTTATTAAAAATAACGACGGAAGTTTTACCGTTGATACTGTTGAACTACTCGGTAGTAAAAGTACAGTAATACGCGTTGTTGCATAGTAGCACATGGTATTGATTATTGATATTTATGTGAAAAGTCACTCAGTTTTGTTCAATTATTGCTACAATAGTTGCTGCATAGTATCTCACATTATTTGATTCAATTATTGTTGATTTAGAAGTTTTGTTTTATTCGTATTATTAACGTAATAAAATAGAAACATCTTTTTATATAAAACATAATACTTTATTAAAGTTATTCTATAAATAGAATATATTATATTCTATTATGCATAGTATTTTGCATAGTAAATTTTTTTTATATAAAATAGAATATTTTATTAAAGTTATTTTATAAATAGAATATATTATATTTTATTATGCATAGTATTTGCATAGTGCACGCATAGTATTTGCATAGTAAAAATCTTTTTATATAAATAGAATATATTATATTTTATTTAAAAGATTTTTCTTTAAATATGGACCGTCAGATTAAAGTAAATCAATCTAGACCGTTCATGGATTAGTTACTATGCATTCCATTTTTCTATAAATAGAAGCTCATTTCTTCATTATTTTCTTACGAATTCACTGAACTCTAGAGAGATAAATTATAGAGAGAGACTATAGAGAGATAGAAGAAAAGTTTTCTGCTATTTCACTACTCTTATATCAAGTATTATTTTACGGTAAGGGATATTATTCTTTTGTATTCAAGAAGAGAACTTCTGTTATTTCACTTTTTTATTGTTCTATTGGAATAACCTGTATACGCGGGCTACCCTATACTTGGTGATATTCTTCTATTATTCTGTCTTTATTATTCTGTCGGAATATCCTGTCTGTGCTATACGCCGGACCTGGTTCCATTTTTATTATTCCGTCTTTATTATTCTGTCGGAATATCCTGTCTATACTATACGCCGGACCTGGTTCCATCATTTATTATTCCGCATTTATTATTCTGTTGGAATATCATGTCGGTATGAATTTCACCTGACCTGGTTCCGTTATTATTATTCTGTTGGAATAACCATCTATGCGAAGTACCGCATGCATGGTGATATCTTTTGTTATTCCATTCTTTATTATACTCAGTTGATTAAAATTTTGACTTCTATACTCCATGAAATTAGTGGAATATCCTTGATATTTGCGTTTCATCCAATATTTTTTATGAAAATATTTTTCTGAGCATTTTTTAATTTTATTCTACAAAGAAGTATCATGTTGACAATTTGGACGTTATTGATTCCTGGACAAATTAATTCTTGAATTTGTTTAATTGAATTCGTATATCATTGTCATCATCCTCATGTTTATGTTATATTGAAAGTCATATGTGGCCTGTAGTGCATAGATGTACTATGTATGATTATGACCAGGGATTATTCGGTATAATCATGACCGTAATGTTATAAATGATGTAAAAATTAAAAGTCCTCATTGGCCCGTAGTGCATTGATGGACAGTTTTTGGTATGATTATAACTATGGATTCTTTTCGGTCAATGGATCAAAGATGAATTGTTTTATGGCATGATCAGGACCGTTGATGAAAACACTATTATCTTTGGTCTGTAGTGCATGAATAATTCGTGGTTGTGATACTAAAGAATATCCTTGGCCTGTAGTGCAGGAATGATTTAATGACGTGGATTATTTATTAAGCTGAGTCCCAATGATAACAGTGATGAAAAACTTTTTTAATCATAAAAGATAGTAGATTTTATTTTCTACTTGACTCTTTTAATGGATTGCTTGTTCCGTTGCAGTTAAACTTGATATCTATTATATTTTATCAGTTTAACAAAGAGATTAATGATAATTTATTCTGCATTATCTTAGTCATAATATTTCTTATTGGGCTAATTGAGCTCACTCTTTCTTTCAGTGTTCTCTTCAGGAAATGAGAATATAGCTGGGACGAATCGGGAACTGGAGTGATGGTACAGAGGATAGCATTAGTAGTCCTCACTATTATGTGAAATAGTGTGATAATAATTATAATGAGGACTCCTTTTGAGTTTGTATAATCTCTAGTAGATAATATTTGTATTAAAACTCACAGTTTATATTTTGTCGTATTGTACACGACAGTTGTATTTTAATTTTGTACCATGTATCTGGCGACCCAAGATGGGTGATGTATACCTAATTTTGGGGGCGTCACAATCACAACTCAAATACTATTTTAAATGCACTCTTTTTATTTTACTTTGTTTGTTTGGCAAAAGTAAACTGCGTTTGGTGGGTTCTAATTTTTTGTTAATTTGTAAAAAATAAATCTTATCAAAAAGAGTTGTGAGTCATTAGATTTTTTTTAATACGTTGTTAATCCCACAGTAAAATTCTTACAGAAAAATCTTCATAGATGAATCGGATCCTTAAATATATTGATATGTAAAATTATTATAAATAATTAATGAGATCCACGATAATTTAAGCTCAAAATCTAACATAAATATACTGTCAAACTGACTTTATAGTCTCTCTTCTAAAACAGGTGATAATTTCGATCACTTTTGTTGTTGAAAATAGGACGAAGGTCAATTTTGAGAGAATCGAATTATTTTGAATAGCAGGATGAAAACTTGTAAATCTTGAGATGTATATTTGGGCAACCCATTATTATTTGACAAACGACAGGATAAGTTGTGTTTTCTTATTTATTTATGATCCAACAATCGGTGCATAACTATAATTTTTCGAAGGGTAGTTCAGTCCAACCCCTCCACATAAGCCAGCTATCGCATTCGTATTCGTATTCGTATGCAGCAGCAGCAGCAGCAATTGAGGCTGAAGTAAGTCGGTGGTACAACAACATTTGCTCAATCTGCTTATCTAATCTTAGGGTTTCAACTTTCCTTACTCTTTTGAGTTTATCTACAAACGAAAGTTAACGAATTTTCTGAACATTTTCCTAGAAAACCCTAATTCTCAACTTCGGGAACAGCGAACGCCAGAGTTCCTCTACATTAATGCCCTAATTTTTGGATTTTGTTTACACTCGTCGTTAACCTACCTGACCTGAGATTTCGATATGGACAGATCAAGATCTAAGAGGTACTACTACGACCAGGACTACGATCCCGAACCCCTACCCAGGACCAAACAACGCTACAATAACAACAACGGCGGCCATTTCGCCGCCCCTCACCACCGCCGTGCCGCCGTAGCCGGAGGCGGTGGCGGCCGTAAACTCCAAGACCCTAACCTTATGGTCACAACTAGTTATCGGATTCTGTGCCACGACATTAAGGCCGGTGGCGTGATTGGGAAGTCCGGTAGCATTATTAAGGCTATTAGGCAGCACACTGGGGCTTGGATCAACATGCATGAATTGATTCCTGGGGACGAAGAGAGAATTATCGAAATCTCGGATACCCGGAGGCGGGATCCAGAAGGACGAATGCCCTCATTTTCCCCTGCTCAGGAGGCTCTGTTTTTGATACATGAGAGGATACTTGAAAGTGATGCTGCTCCTGGTGGGTACAATGTGGGGTTCGGAGGAGAGGAGGAAGACGAGTATGGGCCGCGTGGTGGTGCCAATCGGGTGGTTACAAGGTTGGTGGTATCAAGGATGCATGTAGGGTGTTTGTTGGGGAAAGGAGGGAAGATAATTGAGCAAATGAGAATGGAGACTAAGACGCACATTAGGGTTCTTCCTAGAGATCATAATCTACCTCGGTGTGTTGCAATGTCGGAGGAAATTGTTCAGGTTTTGGTCTGCTTTGAAAGCCTTTAATTGCATGTTTAAGGATTTGAGTTTTATCAGCTTTGATTTGATCTGGGTTTACATTGGTTTTATGACACTTAATTAAGAAGTTTGGTTAATTTTAATTTTTAATTAAAGGGAAAAGTAAGAGTTGCTAGATGAGATCATAGGTTACTATCTTAGTTTCATTGTTTGAAACTTTGAATAATAGGCAGCAGAAGCTTGGCCTGATGAGTGAGTATCCACTGAGGCATTGCACCTATATAACTCATAAGCTCTAATTAATAGCTGAAAGAGACATTGCACCTATCCACTGAGGCATTGCACCTATATAACTCATAAGCTCTAATTAATAGATGAAAGAGACATTGATTCTAAATAACTCTTTTTGATACTAAATTTTCCATACTCTGGGTTAAACTTCACTCGTAGAGATGTGAAGGACATGGTAGCTAGACGGGAGTATACATTGAAATCCTCGATATGAGGATAAAGACTGTTTGGGACATACTGGATATTAACACACATACATTACAATGTAAAGGAAATAATTTCACTGTTTGTGTTTTGTCTGGCGAGTTTTTTGGTACATCAGCAATAGTTGATTAGTCAGCATATCATTTGTTTAACTTCTTGGCTTTAGACTCATTGTCCCTATCAATATGTTTACCTGTTTCTATAACTTTTTCACAGCAATCTTAATGTGCGAAGTACTTGGGCAAGATGTCTATCCATTCTAATTTCTAAATATGTTTTAGATCGAAAGGTGGTTGATAGTTTGCAGTCATTATTCATATTGTAATGTATTGATTTCACCTTGAATTTATGTTTTGACATGCTATACCCAAGTTTGATACGTTTCTAGTATAGGATGGTAGTCAAGTAAAATGTGTCACTGTGTTCATCTCCTTGAGAAGTGTACACATATACTCCCTCCGTTCCTTAATATAGGTCGTTTTAGAGAAATATTTTTGTTCCTTAATATAAGTCGTTTTAGAATTTCAAGCATTAATTGCTTAGTTTCCAATATTACCCCTAATATTAAATGTAACTTTGGTTCTCCCAATATTTTCTGCCCAATAAATAACAATCTCTTATTTCAATACAAGGGTAATATAGACAATTGATATTATAGTTAATGCTATACAATCATTACCTTAATGGTTGTGCATAACCTTAAAACGACTTATATTAAGGAACGGAGGGAGTATAATAGATGAGCTAAGATTCAAAATATTTATTTTAGACTCCCACACTATGAGGATACTATGTGTAAAGATGGACTTAATTAGCTGCAGAGAACCCATAGTTTCTGCAGTTTTGCAAACTATAGTAACACCGAGTATGGAAGACCAAAGTGGCTTGAAGCAATTTATTTTGACATTTCAAAGTAGATAGATGGAGTAGAGTTCTACTTTGTACTTGAGAGAGACATTTGCTCTTTAAAAGCTTAAATTTCTTTTATGTATGCTTTTAAAGAGCAGATAAAAGAACTTTACCAAATTCCTGCCTTTCTTCGGCTTAACATATCCTACCAAAAAGATAAACCAGCATGCTCTTTTGCTCTCGCAATTTGTTTGAGCCTTTGTTGTTTCTCTATGGTTCTACTTTTTAGAAGATAAAAAATTTAAGCTTGGTGCTTTATTTCTAATGCTTATACCGTAATCTAAAATTGATATAAAATTTGAAGTTCTAATACTCACTATATTAAAATTGAAACTTCATGCATAGATATGTCAGGTTCACTATATTAAATTTTGAAACTTCAAGCATAGATATGTCAGGTTTACGAGCCCTTTTCGTGACATGGTGACCTTATGTATTTTTTTCTCACTCTATTCGAGTTAGAGACTTTAATGTGACAACACAAGTGGTATGATAAATCTCTCTCTTACAGGTACTTGGTGATATGAATGCTGTGAAAAATGCTATAGCAATAATCTCTTCGCGGTTGAGGGAGAGTCAGCATCGTGATCGCAGTAATTTTCATAGTCGGTTACAATCACCTGAAAGGTTCTTTCCTCCTGATGATGATTATATTCCTCACATGAATCATCCACCACATAGAACATCAATGGATGGGCCTACTTTTGGATCTCGGTTATCTGCAAGTTTAACCGGTGCAAGAAGCAATAATTATTCCTCCCGCCAATCTGCCTACACAATGGAATCTGGGCCTGTACCTATGGCTGGCAATGCGCCGCCATTTACTGGTGAGGACATTGTATTTCGAATACTTTGCCCGGTTGACAAGATTGATAGTGTTGTTGGGGAGTCGGATGGTATCATAGAATTGCTACAAAATGAAATTGGTGTTGATGTTAAAGTTGTTGATCCTGTGGTTGGCTCAGATGAACAGATAATCATCATTTTGTCAGAGGAGGTACCTGCTATCCCTGTATCTATTTCCTTTAGTCATCTACACCCTTTACAACTCTTAAATTTCGGATATGTTTGTTGCAATATGTTTGAACTTTTTGTCAAGTTTAGATAGTAAGACAACAGTTACAGCTGCTGTTAGTCTTCTGTCTGATATTCTCTCTTTCTTTCTTATATAAGCTTTTGAGAACTGTTCTAACTTGTAACTTCATTTTAGGGTCCAGATGATGAGCTGTTTCCTGCTCAGGAAGCATTGTTGCATATTCAAACTCGCATTGTCGATCTCGTTCCTGAAAAAGAAAATATTATTACTACTCGATTACTTGTGCCATCTGGTGAAATAGGATGTTTGGAGGGCAGAGATGGATTATTATCTGAGATGAGGAAATTAACTGGGGCAGACATTCAGATCCTGCCTAGAGAAGAACATCCAGTATGTGTATCTGGGAATGATGAGCTTTTACAGGTTTGTCTACATATGCTTTAAATGCTAACAAGTTTCATATTTTTTGATGCCTGGAACTTTGTGAGGTACTTGTTTCGCGGAAGCATCTTTTATGCCGCAAATATAGTGGTTGATTCATATGGAGCATTTATGCAATAACTATATCTGAAATGTGTATATTTCCAAATTCAAAGAAGTGAATCATCTTTGAGCAACAAATAAATGGTTGGACTTCATTTACACCATAACATGTCTTGCTGTAGGGTTTGACCTTCATGAATTATGAACTGAAACTTGTTTCCTTGTCTGTGTCATATGCATCTCCTCCCCCACATTTTTCTTCTTATTGAATCATAGTTTACCCATACTTATTGATTGAAATGATTTCGGCTAAAGATAATAGTTTCCAGACTCCAGGTCCATAAGGTCGCTAAACTGGGGCCTGTGGACAATAATACTTCCAGTTCTGGCATTCTGAAGGGAACTTTGTACATCTACAGATTGTAGGGGAGATCAAAGTGGCTCGAGAGGTGCTTGTAGAAGTGACATCAAGACTTCGGAGTTACCTGTATCGAGAGTTCTTTCCAAAGGATATTCCCACACCTATGGCTGCACCCAGTCCTGTAGGGAGTACATTAGGACTGGAGGCAGCTTCTAGCAATAACATAAATCCATCTCGGGAAACTTATTCTGGGAATGATCTTCCCACGGCATCCTCTCAGAATGTGCAAACTGTAGCAACAGCACAACCCACAAAGGTAAATAAATTAAGAATTGTTTTTTCATTTAATGCATCTGTTCCATAAAAAGAGTCCCATTTTGAGGTTTTGTTTTCCATGAGTTACTCAACTTCAAAATTTAAACATTCATTTATATTATGTAAAACAATAAATTGTTTTATTGATATTACTTTTTAGATAATTTGCAATATTCACAATTATATTGACCAAGTCAACTGAAACATATTAATTTTAATTTTGGGGCTTCCATACATTGTCTTTAAAAAAGTCAAAATGGGACTCTTTATGTGGAACAGAGGGAGTATTAATAAGCCTTCTTTTTTCATTGTTTATTTTTACCTGGAGCTTCATGTTTTATATTTGATGGCAATAACAGATACAGGGTTAGTTGGGCTTAAAAATTTCCATTAACAGATACTGCTTTTGAAAAATTTATGTAAAATATGTGGACAAGCATTGCTGAGTTAAAACCTATCAGAGAAACCTATCTGTTTCGTCCGTATTCTGGTGCACCGTAAATTGCTGTTCTAGAAAAAAGTTTCTTTTTGGATTTTAAAATTGTACTTGTTCTGTAGGATGGTGGAGGTTCTAGCAGTGAAGCAGTAAAGCAGACCGAAAGTGAGCGTCGTGAAGATGTGCCAAGTGTAATAAATAGGTATGGAATATGTATTTTATTTTTTGTTGAGAAAATGGAACATGTATTTAAGTTACTAAGATTCCTTTATGAATAACATTGCCATTTTTACCTAGTTTTTATTTTCTGTTTCTGGAATTCTTCCTCCTACTAGATTCCATGGTCCCCTAGTCACTAGGAGTACACTGGAGGTTGTCATACCACAGCATGCAGTTCCCAAACTCATAACAAAATCAAAAAACAAGCTTGCTCAGATCAGTGAGGTAAGCCCAACTCCTCTGGACTAACCCTACTTTATTGTGTCATTGTTAGTTGGACGATATATATATATATATATATATATATATATATATATATATATATATATATTTTTTTTTTTTTTGGTAGTTTAACTTGTGTTGTATTATTCAAGCAGTTATCAGGAGCAACTGTTAAACTGATTGAAGGTGGACCAGAAGCAACAGAGAATGTCATTCAAATATCTGGTACCCCAGAGCAAGCTGAGAGAGCCCAGAGCTTGCTTCAGGGATTTATCTTGAGCAGTGAGTCTCTATCTCTCCCCGTGTGTGTGAGGGTCTAATTTGATCTTTATTATTGATTTCTCAGAGTCTGATACCGACCATTTTCTATTTATATATTTATAATTATACTGCAGCCCAAGAAGATGGTCCTTAATGTGGAATGAGGAATCTGGACAGCTTACTTTTAACTTTGGTATTTTAAAAAAAGTGGCTAGTAAAAGGAAATTGCTCAGTAATCAAGATTTGCATGTTATTTTATGTTTATTACCAGTTCAGCTAGGAGGATGTACAAAGGGGCTGTTGTCTGTTGTACTCTGTAATGCATCTGCTTTCCAGCATGGTTATTGGACCAAACCGGTACTTCCCCCCTCTACTGTTGTCTGTTGCCTATTATAGGCAGCAGCAGCATGGGTTTGCTGTTGAAGCCTAATTTAAAAAAAATTCTATAAGCTGCACTCCCCTGTTTTTAAATCCCAGTTGTATGTATGCATGTGAAAATGGCCCCCAACCACACAAACACTGTTGCACTACATTTTTGTTAGCTTTCATAATTTAAAAAACATTACAAATTGTAACTTCCTTTAACAATGTTAAACTTTCCGAATTTCGGATAAATTAAGTTACTAAATGTTTTGATCGAGACATTCCTGGATAAGGCCTCATTGACATTTGTTTTGTTCCAAAACAAATATTATTATTAATTTTCAAAGTTAATTTGAAATATTTTTAAATTTAAAATTGAGTTTTTTTTATATAAAAATAAGTAATATTTTTTTAAAAGTTTACAAGACAAATTAAAGGTTTTTTTATGTCAATTTTGATTTTACAAATATTTTAAATTGATCTCAGAAATAATAATTAACAGCAGTATTATATTTTGAAACAAAAATTAAAAGTATATAACTACTAGATTTGAATTATTTGAAGAAAAAAATATACTATAAAAAATATAAGTCAGAGTGTTGTTACTTGTTAAATGGGTGGAAAAAGTTGAATAAACAAGGCAGCTGCGGCCTTTCCGTATAACCTTACCGATCCAATTACATAAAATCGGGCCTGGCCTCCCACGCAGAGTATTATTATGGGCTTCACTTAATTAGTTTCAAGACAAGATAGACAGAATTAAAAAAGGAACAATTACATATTATAGTACATTTATAAAAGTAATTACAAAAATCATACATTCATAAAATAATTACAAAAATATGACATTTCATCATATATATTTACAATACTAATAAAATTAGGAGTCCTTAATTTAAGGGATTAATATTAATGGGCTGATATGGCAAAAGGAAGTTTTTTTTTGAAATGCGTGATAACCGCCATCTATACAACAATTAGTTTTCATATTCCTGAAAGACTCCCTTCTCGTTCAGTCTCTCTCCGCCCAAACTACTTCTCTCTCTCCCTGCCTTTACTACTTCTCTCTCTCATCTCGAAGCCAATCGTCGTCTTCCTTCTCCGCTGCCGCCGCAACACCACTGTCTCTCAACTCTAACAGAAAATTGACGTTAATCCTCTCAAAGGAATTAGAGATTTCCTTCCAGACGAGATGCGCCTTCGCAGTTGGCTTTTTCACAACTTCAGAGAATTTTCACGACGATTTTTACTAGATTTTGATTAGTTCTGGTTGTTGTTGTACTGTCCTTTTGAATTGTGTTTCATACTTTGGTTTTTGTTGAATATCCATAACCATTTGACATTGTTTGTTAGTTTGGGTGAGTCTGTAATGTTTATTGGAACTTTTGTAAATGAGATTACATATTTGATTATATTACCAGTGATTTGACATTATTTGTTGGTCCGTATTTGTTACTTCTAAGTTGTGTCTGATACATTGTTTGAAAGGTGCAGTTGGTAACCAAACATGCATAGAATGGTAACCATTGTATTTATTGGTAGTAACCAGATAGTTACAAGTTTGTATACGGACATAATTCAAGTGTTAAATGTACATGTAAGAGTATACATGTGTTGCCTAAACTGGGTTGGATATACAAGTTGTTTCTGTTTTGGTTATCATTATTAAAACATGTTATGATTACTTTCATATAACTATTTGGTTACTTCTTTATTATATTTTGGTTACTGTTATCTTATGGTTTGACTACTATTATTGTGCCTTCAATGTGGGATTTTGGTTACTTTTATTTTTATTCTGGTTAATATGTAATTGTTTAGTATACATGGATTGCCTAAACTGGGTTTCATTACATGATGTTTCTGTTTTGGTTACCATTTAAAACTGTCCTGGTTACTATCATATAATTATCTGGTTACTATTTTATTATGTTACATTATGGTTACTGTTATTAGTAACCAGATAGTTACAAGGTTGTATCAGGACAAACATCAAGTGTTAAATATACATGTGAGAGTGTCTTATTTATCTAGTTGATGTATACTTATAAATTACATACTCATAAAAATTATCAGAAAATTGTACAGTTGGCATTTAAATCTGCATATAGAGGTAACCATTTTTTTTGTGAGTAACCAAATTTACATAAAATTGGTTCAGAACAATATCCATCAGTTATTTCAGTTGAAATGTTAAGTTGGTATCCAAACCTACATATATAGTAACCATTTTTTGTTTTTGTTAGTAACCAGATAATTATAAATTTGTATCAGGACTATTATAAAATATTAAATGTATATGTTTTATTTATACCCTTTCATCATGATAGAATAAGAAACTCCAATTAAGAGTTCTCATTTATATATATGATGATCACTTATAGATTTTATATTAAAATAAAAATAGTTTGAGAGGTGTAGTTGGTATCCAAACCAGCATATAAGGGTAACCATTTTAGTGGTTGTTAGTAACCAAATAATTAAAAACTTATATTAGAACAGTTATCAAGTGCTTAATGTACATGTGATGGTTCCCATTTATCTAGCTCATGGATACTTTTAAATTATATAATTATTAAAGTTATTTGGAAATGGTCCAGTTGGTGGTTCAGTTGGTAACTAAATATGAATATAGAGGTAACCATTTTATTTTATATGGGTAACCAAATTTACATAAAAATATTTCAGACCAGTTACCAATTGTTTAATATATATGTTTACTTTATATTGACAACTCATGATGGAATCAAAAATCAAAATATTAATCAATAACAATTTTGGTTACTGTACACCATCAAAAATGTTACCAACCATGTGGTTAATGGTTACTAACAGTAAACAATTATATATTTACACACTTTTTGTTTATGTTCCGTTGAAATAAAGCACAACTGGAATCATCTCCATTGTCTGACAACTGAATAAACATTGTAAAGTAACTAAATCAATATTACACAGTAATCAAACTACATAATCTTAGTAACCAGAACATAAACCAAATTTTTACATGCAATTTTAAAGGCCTAAATGATGGAATTTGACCAAAAAACTATGCAGTTCATGAGCAAAGCTCATGACTTTTGATCATTGGCCCGTTTTCAATGAAATTAGGTTCCGAAAATGCCAAAATTCGACACTCCAAACTTGAATAAAATTACCAAATTGCCACTAGATCAAATCTTTCCATAACTGCAAAAAACATCAGTACACGCGTACATTAATATTATTCAGCAACCAAATAAACATTATACAATAACCAATTAAACAGTATACAACAACCAATATATATAATCAGATTAAAAGAAACAATTATAAAATACAATAACATTATACAGTAACCAAATAAACACCTTACAGTATCTAAATACATATTAGACAGTAACCAATCTTTTAGTATGTTTTTGGTTACTGTTAGCTTATGGTCTGTAAAGTAACCAACTCAATGTTAGACAGTAACCAAACTACATAATGTTAGTAACCATAACATGAACTCGGGTAATATTTTGCAGTAACCATTGTAATTTTACAAAGTAACCAAGTCAGCATTATATACAAACCAATCCAGATTAGACAGTAACCAACAGTTGCAGGAAGCTAGGTAACCAATGTATTTAATAAGTAATCATTAATATAAAAAACACAAGTAGAATAAATTTTAAAATTATAAAACAAGCAAATAAACATTATGCATCAACCAAATCAATAAAAAACAGTAACCAATTTATATGTATTTAGTAACCAGAATATAAAACATATTTTCAAATGCATTTAGCATTGTCAATCATTCAACTGTATAATACACAACAACATTGTCAATCAAATTTCAGATTATAAGTGATATTCCACCGACCGGTATATCAGATGAAGCAACCTTTTAGTATGTTTTTGGTTACTATTAGCTTATGGTATGTAAAGTAACCAACTTAATGTTAGACGGTAACCAAACTACATAATATTAGTAACCAGAACATGAACTGGGGTAATATTATACAGTAACAATTATAATTTTACACAGTAACCAAGTCAACATTATATACTAACCAAATCCAGATTAGACAGTAACCAACAGTGCAATAAGGTAACTAATGTATTTAATAAGTAATCATTAATATAAACAACATCAGTAGAATAAACTTTAAAATTATAAAACAAGCAAATAAACATTATACAGTAACCAAATCAATAATAAACAGTAACTAATTTATATGTACTTAGTAACCAGAATATAAAATATATTTTCAAATGCAGTTTGCTTTCAAAACATTCATTATTCTGACTTTGTGACCATTTAATGAGCGAAAAAATTTGAGAAAAGTAACGAATAGATGAATACGTAGTAAACACGAGGTAACACTATGCATATAAATTGGAAACTCAAATACCTCAGTCATGGTGATTTGTAACGAATCAACAATCAGTGCAGTATGATCAACAATCAGTGCAGTAAGTTTCTAGTTACAGATCTTGAAGTTGCTGTCGATCTTTTATGTTCTTCTCCGATCTCAGAGTTTCGTCGCGACAAAAGATTTCGTCTTCTCCGGTAGATACGTCGTTGATCTGTTTTTCTGATATCAAAGTTGAATGTTTTGTTCAGTTGCATGAATTTAGGTGCGGTTAGTTGAAATTATAAAAATTGATAACTGATGTGTAGGGAGATAATGATAATGATCCTTAATTGTAGGGAGATAACGATCCCTAATTTTAGCAACGTAATATTGTGTATGTTTTATTTTTATAATTATGTTGTGTATGTTTTATTTTTGTAATTACTTTCTAAATGTTGTATATTAGTGTAAAGGACCCAAAAAAAGTTAGAAAGAAACGAACTCCCTCGGCCCTGTTCCAGTTTATGTTGTGTGCTTCACGATGGCTGCTTCAGCTTCACTTCGCTCTCCTCCTTCGTCCTCTTCGATCAACAACCGCAAGTATTCTTCAAAAACCCTCCGTCTCTCTCTCTATCTCTCTCTCTCCTCTGTCTATATATATTGGGGAATGAAAATATTTTAATAAATATCTATTGTTTTTATTTACCCACGTCTGAAACTGGCCATAAATATCTATTAATTCACTGTATTTTCACTCTATGAATTTCCATGGGAACGTACTTCTTCTACTTAGGTTCTACTATTTTGTTGATTCTTTAGAAAAATTATGTATTCAATTAGCTCCAACATATTATCCGTTAAATTGAAGAATCAAATGACTAATCTTATACAGGAATTAAGCTTTCTATTCTCTATATTATTGAAAACGATGCAATAAAACGGTAGGTGAATTCAACTGTAGGTTCATTTAACAGCAGAATACCATTTAAATGGTTGTTCTTGGTTTAAGTATCAAGCTCTTTTACCAGATAATCTTCAAGACTCTTGGGTCCATTTTTTCTTCTATTAGCTTAATTAGAGGGCATAAAAAAGCTTTGAATTATATGCACACTTTCAGTGTTAATATATCTGAGGATCACACGAGGAATGTTTGGACTGATTTTTTTTCTATTGAATCATCATGAGCTTCCTGTGAATTTGTGATAATTGTCTCTTTGACAACAAACATACGTATTTTCCTTTTTAGTTGTTTTTGTTCTCATTCTCATGTCCGTGTCAGTAGCTGTAGTTGGATTCTTTTTGTATAGTTGGTATTGTAGATGAACTTGTAATCTCATTTCAAAATGACTTGGACCATACTGACCATTGGGTATGCGGAATTCCTCAGGATGAGTCAAGTGTGTTTAGGCATTCACTCTGCTCAGTTGCAGAAATGTATCATGTACACATCTGTTTGCCTCCGAAACCAAAAGGATAACATTAAGCTTTACATGATACCTTGTAAATCCTATCCCCGCTGCTCTATCGTCAGATGTTTTGCTACAGCTGGATCATTAGATGTGGATGGCAAATTCCAAAGAAATCAAACTTCAAATATTTGGGCTCCAAATGATTCTAAAAGGTGTGAAGTTGTGAACTCAGTAAATATGGTTTTGTGATCACTTAGTTTGAGTTATGTTTAACATGCACGGAAATACACTTGCATTTGCAAACCAGCATTTGTTGAGTGCTATAGGATGCAACATGCTGTAGAAGATTTGAAATTACGTAATGGTTTAGAGAAGTAACCTCAGAGCTTCTTTGAAATGATTATATGTTTTTTTATTCTAATACAGATTATTTTACTCTTTATAAAACCAGCCGTTATCTATCAAAAGGTTTCTGTATACTGGCCTTTGCGGCTGTTTTGCACCATATTTGAAATACATTTTAATAATTCGAGTTTTGATGTGTTGTTTCAGAGCTCAAACTATATTTAGCATTATGAACTAGATCTTTCTTTGGCATGTTGGGATTCATGTCAAGATTTTCCATGTTTTGATAGGACTTGGTAATTTCTTCTTAGTGGTTAAGTCCATCAATTTTCATTAAAATTGGTCGGTATTTTCTTTTTTCAAATTTGACAGGTAAGCTACCCTGAGGGTAATAATTAACATTGTTTGTACTGTATGCAGATGAATAATTACTACGATTATTTGAATATGAAGGCAAAAAACATGCAAACTTTAAAAGAAAGTAAGTTGATAACTTTATGCGTTTGATGTCAACAGTTCTATAGGGAAGCTTGATAAATCAAAGAAGCCCTTCGACAACGACCTTGAAATAAAGTTGCAAGAGTTGTTTGATGAAGTCAAATCTATGATACAGATGGGAAACAAAAACGATGCTCTTGTTCTACTTAAAGCAAATTATGAAGCCGTGAAAGAGCAGATGGATGCAGGAGGTAGAGGCATAGAAGAGGCTGCTATTCTTGATGTCTTAGCCTTGGGGTACATAGCCATCGGAGACTTTAAGATGGTTGGGTTCCTATTGGATATGGTAATTTCTTTTCGATGAAATATTATATGAGATAGTTTTAAATCATCAAGTCTTTTTGGGTGTTTTAGGCCACTACAAGCCCAAGAGTTGTCCACATTTTTTCTTTATTATCAATAGATCTTATTGATGGTATTTTTATGATGAATCTATATTAATTTCCTACCTTATTGAAATGAGGGTTTGTAGTGAATATTAAGAGGCAGGTGTTATTGAGTAAGATACCTTCATGAGGAGTAGAACTTAGTCTCTCCTTGGATGTGTTGTTGATATTGAGCCTCTGTTGGCGCAACTTTGGTTTTCTCAAAGGAATCATTTACCTTCTTGCAATCATATTTCTCTGACATTTATTTTCTGTTACTTCTACTTCCAGTTGAATGAGGTTGTCAATGGTTTGCCGGATGATGAGCCTCTTCTTGATTCAGTGCTAACACATATGGGAAGTATGTATTCAACTTTGGGGAAGTTTGAGAAATCCATGCTTTCTTACAAGCGAGTTCTTGCAATCACAGAGAGAGAATATGGTAAGTGCACCTTTGGAATTGATATATTGTCCAATCTATTCATAGCTACAATCCTATCTAAGACCGAATTATAACTTCAGTTGGGTGGTGGTTGTAGGTGTTAAAAACTATCTTATTTTACTATTGATTATTGTGACAATGAGTTTAAAAAGCAAATGATTACTATTACATTGTTCATCTGAAATGCACTATTGCTGAACTTACTCGCTACTTGATGTGCCCTCCTTATGGGGACATAGAATAAACGTCATTCCTTAATTTTAAAATTAGTTATGGTCATAGTTATTTTAGTTGTATACCCACCTTGAGAGTCTGTCTTCAGCATATGAATTATCTCCTGTTTATCTTGCACATAGTTTGACCTTTGAAGGTATAAGGTTCACTTAACTTGAACTTCCATTGTCTCATGGGTACGCAAGACATTTTTATGATTAGGAGATAAATTCCAACTTATGTCGCACAAGTTTTAAAAACATCTGATTAATTTCTATGCACAGAGTTTTGTTAAATATGGATTTTGTAATTTTATTGCTTGCTAATACCTGAGCAGTTGAGCTTGACACTTGTTGTTAGAACTCTTGCAGCATAACTGACAACACTACTTGACAGGAAAAATTAGTTGAAAAAGAATTCAAAATGTGCTAATAACACAGTGAACTTCTATTTCATGATGAAAAGGAATTAGATAATTAGGTTGTATCCTTGTCGTGATTCTGAAAAATACAATAGAAAGAAAAAGGCATGTATGATCTCCATACTAAAATGAAGTTTTATGTCCAGTACTTGTTGGAGTTCATAAACAATTTTTGGTGGTATGATCTGTTAAACTTTTTCATGAGCTCTTTGAGCTGGCCTTCTGGCTGCATTCATTTCCAAATTGCATCTTTGCTCTAAATTAGGTCAGTTCAACATCACAAATGACAAAACTATCTTAGTCAGCAGTAAAGGCCATTATTAATGAAGCTGGCCAATAGTTTGAGCTCTCTGACAGGAGAACAGCGATGGCATCAACTGGGAAGTTGTATTTCAAATAATTCTACTCGACTCTTAGGAAGTTATTAGGATTTGAATGAATTGGAGATCTCCCTTGTCTAAAATTGCAAATAAAATGAACTGAAGGTCCTTGCAATTTCTTCTTCACATAACCGGTTACTTTTAATATATTTCATTAGCTAAGGTTGTGTTTGATAAATTTGAAAATTAAGATCTGAATGATTATGATGTCTTAATAAATTAGATCATCTGAATGGTTATGAGGTCTGAATCTAAAAAATTGTTTGATAACTAAAAAATAAGTTGTCTCTTAATGACACTATTTTACCATTTTAAAGGATAAAATTTTATTCAATAATTTTAAATATTCAATTTAATAAAAATGAGTGCATAATATTGTTTAATATATTTATATAAAAAAAATAACAAAAAAAATTCATTAAGAGGTACCTCTTAATTATTAAGATTTCATTTTCTGTCTTACCGATTAAGAGGCATTCAGAGGTAACAAAAAACAAAACAAACAGCATTATGCCTCTTAGCGAATAAGAGGCAGTCCATTAAGAGGCAATCAGATGTAAACAAACAGCACCTAAGTGGAATTATTGGTCTGAAACTGGCACATTCCGGTAGCTTAGAAACCATATTTCCGTGATTTTTAATTTGGTCCATCCGCAGTAAGATCATTGCCTAAATGGTTGTCCTGTGGTTCTTTTGTGACTTCTGCTAGTGCCATCAGGTCTCTATAATTTCTCTTTATTATTCAATACCTGCTGCAAGCAGGTTTAATCAAGTAAAAAGTCTATTCTTGTAGGGAATAGTAGTGCTCTTCTTATCACACCATTACTAGGGATGGGAAAAGTTCTTGGTTTTATTGGAAGAGCATCAAAAGCAACAGACATGTACCATCGAGCAATTGCCGTATTGGAATCTAGCTGTGGCGCAGAAAGTGAGCAATTGGTGGTGCCTTTGTTTGCTCTCGGAAATCTCTTAATCAAAGAAGGAAAAGCTACAGATGCTGAAAAAACTTTTGTTAGGTTGCTTTTCTTTCATATAGCTTGCTGCTTAGCTGTCTTTTTTTCTTCAATTATTGACTTCATTGCTTTTCCTTTTCATGAAAAAATTATAGAATTTTAAACATATACACGGGGTTATATGGAGAGGCCGATGGAAGAGTTGGAATGGCGATGTGCTCCCTAGCTAATGTGAAGTGTGCAAAAGGTAATATCTATAATTTTCGTTGTGTACAAATACATCACTGATTTTTCCTGTCATCTTTTGTGTTTTATTCACATCAATATATATGTCTACCTTTCAACTGTGCCCGAGATCATGATAAGCCTAAAACATCAGAACAAGTATAAGGTCAGAAAACAGCTCCGGTTATACAGACAATTTGCAAAAAAAATGGACAATATGCACTTGTAATTGAGTAAATTAGTTGCAAGACTCGCACTGCAGTCTTGGAAAGAGTGACACAGAAAAATGAATTATATTGATTACTGCCTTTTATCCTTGTGTAACGAGTAATATGCAGTTTCACACCATACCTCTTTCTGCTATATATTGTGGCATGCCTAACCAGCTTCGAATACTCTGTCTAGCTGGAGAGGGTTAGCATGAGTTGCAGAGTAGGATCTGTGTGCCATAGGTAGTACCTTTATGCTTAGGAGGAGCGTTTGGAAAGAGTACAATTATAGATGACGGATGAAAAAGAATGAAAGGATGGAAAGGTAAATGATAAATGGATTATAAGAAAGGGATTCTGTTACATATAATCTGAACTTGCAGCATCATAGATGACTGGGAGCTACTTGGTTTTGATTATTTTGCTAATTTTCTTGCAGGGAATTTTGACGAAGCTATTCATTTGTATAGAAATGCTCTTCAGCTTTTGAAGGATTCAAAAAGTGCGACTTTAGATGATGACATAATGGAAAAAATAAGGATAGACTTGGCAGAATTACTTCACTTAGTAGGAAGGTATTGGTGGTTTCATGGGGATTTGAAATGTAGTGTACTACTACATTTGTATCCAAAAACAAAAAGAAGCATTGTATTTTGTTTTGTTGTTGTGAGCATGCTATAAACTTCTCATTAGTATTTATTCTTGTTTCTTCCAGAGGAAAAGAAGGTAGAGCACTGCTACAGGAATGCTTGTTGATTACTGAGAAGCATAAAGGAAAAGATCATCCCAGCTCAGTTACCCACCTTATAAATCTTGCAACCTCCTATTCACGCTCTAAGAATTTTGTGGAGGCTGAGAGGCTGCTGAGGACAAGTTTGCAGATCATGACGAAGACTGTGAGCCCTGATGACCAGTCCATTACCTTCCCAATGTTGAATCTAGCAGTTACTCTATACAACTTAAACCGGAATGAAGAGGCTGAGCAACTTGCCCTGGAGGTTTTACGGGTCCGTGAGAAGGCATTTGGAAAAGAATCTCTTCCAGTTGGTAAGCTATTATTCCTTTTATACTTTTCTTTTGTCTATTGTGCCATGGGATTGCTGCTTTTACTCGTCTGTACTTTAACTGAAGATGCAAAGATTTGGGGTTTTGAACCAAACTTTTCATGCATAACAACAAAACAAGTAGCTCTTTTTAGATCATTCCGATCACATGCAGTCCCCTCTTCCCATGTTGCTGATAGTTATTTCCTCGCTTTATCCATTTCTAGGTCTACCACTGTGACCATCCAATGAATTTTTTCTTAACAGCTATAATCACTTCAATTTGACTGTTGAAAGTATTCTATACATCTTATTTATATAAATTTGAATTTCAGGGGAAGCTCTCGACTGTTTGGTGTCCATTCAGAGCAGATTGGAGAAGGATGATAGCGACTTACTGGAGCTGCTCAAGAGGGTCTTGAGAATTCAAGAGAAAGCCTTCGGCGACGACAGTGAGGAGGTTACGGAAACTCTGAAAAAGATTGTATTCTACCTGGACAAAATGGGGATGAAGAACGAAAAATTCCCTTTGCAAAAAAGATTGTCTATCCTTAGAACCAAATACAAACAAATGGTTTGGTATAAATGAAATTATAGTATTTATCCTCCATTGTCGTCTTCTTTTTTTAAAAAATCAAATTTGTTATTCTTTGATCCGTTTATGATGGATGGGGTTTTACATGACTTGAGATGGGAATTTGTAGATTCTCTAACCAGATGGATGTGCAGTTAATAGGGTGATTGGGTGGAACAATGAGCAAAGATGGTATGTATATATGTATACAAGGTGATCCAAAATGAGAGAAAAATAAATTTTCAACATGTTACAACTGCAATAGATTTACAATAATCTGGTATATTAATCTTAAAATTTAGGAATAAAAACATAAAATTTAGGGGGGAAAATTATTTTTCATCTTTTTTTTAATTTCAAAACCTTTTAATCTACGTTCTTACTAGCACATAATTACACACTTGTAGTATCTTTTATTCTCAGAATTTTTTTAATTTAGTTAGTGTTTTAAAAATTATATTCTTGAAAACAATAGTATTTAATTATATAATATTATTGAATAAATAAGATTTTACTATTATATAAATAGATTAATATATGAATATAAAAATAAATAAATCATTAATTTGAAGATGAATAATAGTATTTATATTATATAAATAGATGAAGTATTCTTGTATATTTTTGGACAATAATATCAGTTCCCTCTTATCTAGCTGCTAGTGCTCACTTGATCGAAGAGTCATCAAACAATAACCTTTGACCTTTCTGCTTTTCCTCTTAAATTTGGAGAGACTAGCGAATAAGTCTTTGAAGAAGCCAACCAATAACTTAGCTGTTGTTGATTTGGGATCCCTTTGTCCATGTATTGCAACTTTGAATCGTGTTGTTTACAGTGACTTGGTGGAGGTAGATTATGAGACTGAGGAAAATTCTACTAATATAATATATTCAGCATTGCCTGTTGATAAGCAGCCAGACAAAGTCCAATTATTGTTCTTGGTTTCTAAATCAACTAGCTGTATTTTTATCTGATACTACTACAAATTTATGGAATTTCAGCTTTAATCGAAAATTTATATATTTTGGTAGGGATAATAGCAATGTGTTTTCTTTATGCGTTAATTTTCTTTAACTTTGGAAACTAAAGATAATGTGAAGCAGATATTTCACAAGATCCTGGCCAAATTATAAACTTTGGCCATGGAACCTAACCTCAAATGTTTAGATCATTTATAAACTTTCTAGCTACAAAGAACCTCATGTGTTGGATCAAAAACTATCAATACAATATATAATGCTTGCAACCAACTTGGTGTAATTATATCAATAGTAACATACAAGACTGCTGGGTAAACTGAAAATGGAGCCAAGGAAGAATGGTACATTTAAAAAATACGTATCAAATGGAGGTAATGTTGAACGTTGTTTCCCATACTATTGACCTCCTTTCCCTCTGTCGTATTACTATCATCAGTATTCATCTAAGTAAGTGTATAGCGTGTCATCTTTCTTTGACTTGCGTCTACTGAGCAACGCCTTGAGGAGACGTTTACTTTTGCTGGGAATTTGATCACTATCTTTGTGGTTTTCTCTATCTGCATGGAGGTGCATTGAAGTTGATTTTCGAGGCTCTGAAGGAATCTGGTGCAGACAGATGAAACAAACGCAAACATTAACCAAAATGGACAAGGTTGTTTGCTGAAGAACTCGTATAATTAAATGTTGTTCCCACATGTAGTATACTATGGGAATAGAAATAAAAAAAGTCTCCAGTACATACCCCTCGCCTAAAGTTGGGGGTGGTTGATCTTGAAATTGGAGTGGTGGATCTTGAATTTGGCGTGGTTGGCCTAATAGAGAGGGATCCAGAACGTAAAAGAGGAAATCGATGCGGTGAAACTGTTCGCTTCTCTGGTTCATTAAGATTGACATGGAAAATAAATTAGAAAATATACAAGAATTCCAAACAGAAAGAAATGAAGATAATAAGATTTGTTTTGAAGACCTCCATGATGCAAAAATTACAAGGACAAACCTAGATCCTTTTTGGACATGTTGCCGGTGAATAAAAAATTCCCAGGTTGCAGTGAAGGTCGTGGAGAAAGTGATAGGGACCGCCCATTTCTGTGTGTAACGAATTTTAACGGTCAAAATCCTGGTACTTCTACAGACAGGTAGAAATACTAATCTTGATGTACCATAATACCTAATACTGGAGCATACAAAGGAAAAATAATATTAATTTGTTGTAATGGAAGTTACCTGACTGAAGATGGTGGGGTGTCTCTGATTGTAGCTTGAACAGCTTTAAGAAAACAGTCGGCCCATAAGTACATATTGATAGCACCAAAATCTAGCTAAAAGCAATACAAATCATAATAAGATAAAACAAGAAGCAAGCTACCATTCTTAAATTCATGCCAGTCATCTTGATCATCCAGATTGCATCCTTCGTATATTGATTTAGTTTGGTTTGCACCATGCATGGTCTCCCCAACTGAACACGAAGTATAAATTAACCGAGTATTAAAATCTCACATAGGTCCCACAATATAGAGAATAGCTTTGTGAACTTCTCCAAGGCAACATTTATGTAGAAGATAAAGACAGAAAAGAAAATTTACATATAAAGTAAAAAGAATGAGAAGTGATTGCCTGGCAAGATATAATGTTTATGGTACTTCGGGGTATTTATCACCAGTGACTGCTGGGAGAGGCCTTCACGATCAATATATGCTTGGCATGTCCGTAGTCTCTAAGACACCAAATCAAAAGAATGTGTAGGATCAGCCTTCCATAAAAATATTTATTCCAAACATAAAGGAGCAAAATTGCCAATACAGCTTATATACTTCTATGAATTTTCAGTTATTCTATTTGGCACAATCATCCAGAATTTTCATATGATAAAATCAGCTGCATCACATGGCAAGAAAGCAATTGATCTCATACTTCACAAATTAGATGTGCGACCAACATCTATAAACATCCTGAATACCAAATATCAAGATCAATCAGGTCTAACATTGCACTGTGCATGCCATCCAAAATTTGTCTGAATAATTGTCAAATTTATCCATGAATTCAAGTACCTAATTAGAATCTATGACCAATGCGAATGTTATTCTGGATTTCAAGTATGAATTTCTTCCTGGAGATTCATTTAACAGAACTGAAACTCTTTGATATCCCTATAATTACTAAAGAAGCCATAGCATACCTGTTCAATGCAAGATACCCTAATCTCTGTTCCAGAAACTTCGTCAACTTTCTCATCCAACAGATCATTAACCTTGAAGGTCACAGAGCCTAAATGGTCCACAGTATTGACAAGGGCTTTAATGGCGTAATCTTTTAATGTGTCCACCACTCTGCATGAAGTTTGAGGAATAAACAAAGAAAATATGAAACAGGATAGAGAATTTTAAGCTTTAATCTGCAAAGACAAATTGTCCTAATGTGTTACTCACATTTGTTTTGAGTCATCATTGCTGTAAGATAATTCAAAATATTCAGCAGCCGAGTACAATTGCTTTCTCAGATTCTTCAAATCCTGAAGAAAATTTGCAACAAGCTATTTTAGCTCAACTGAAAGGCATTTTAGTATCAAGTAGGCTAAAGGTATTTTGTAAGCTAAACTGATACACATTGCTACATGCTTGGACCGACGATTACTAAACGGTAAAGACTATTGAATCTAAGATTGCCAATTATCTTTGGCAAGACAAAAACTTCTTGATATGCCGGTGAAGTAGTTGGCCTTAATACAACTGAAACATGCAGTTCTTTGACTTCTTTCCTATAGATTATATAAGATAAGCATGACCATGAGATTACCATAAGACTATCTGAAAAGAGCAGGCTCTGGTGCATAGAAACTTCATCATAATTGGCTGGTTCTCGGGGAAGGCGGACTGAAGCAGATGAACTCATTGTTTCCATTATCGAGATACTAGTAGCTGAAGATTCCTTATCCTGCAACAACCATTCCCACATATATAAATCCCAACCCACAATATATTCAATACCAATAAAGAATGAAATGATATTCTAGTTCTGATTCTGCGCAAGATTCTGTAATATAATCCATCCTTGAGCCCAAGACTAGAACCCTCATTCATCACTTAGAATTATAAGTCAAAAATCCATTAAGTAATAAACAGCATTGAAATGAAAAGGCAGGAGAGTCTTCTAGTACAAGTTAGAACTAACAAGGAATCTCATTTCTTGTTGTAAAGCAGCTTGTTATTGAACTTAATACAACACAAAGTACAAACCAATCTGTTCCTCGAACTCGAAGCATAAAAAATACAAAAGGCAGAAAGATTAAACCAGAAGACTTTAATACTTGTGCAAGCACCCCCAGAGAAACATATCGACAAACTTAAAACAATAACTTTAATAATGCTGTCATTATCCCAAAATCCCGTTAATTTAATGTCCTAAACTTGAACATCACACCCTCATTGTTCTATAAAGTACATACTCGGATAGAGAAATCCGAACTCGATCCTTTAAAAAAAATAAAATCAAAAGTTGTAATCTTTCGTCAAAATAACTTCAATTGGTAACTGGGGTAGTAATGGAAAAACAAAATTTACCACTCCATTATATTTCCATTCAGTAGCACCTTTAGCAAATTCAATATCCGCCCTAACTTCTAAAACAATATCCATTTTAAGCGAAAACCCCAAAAGCAAAAATTAGTGAGGATATGAATAGAGCAACTCACCTGGGTTTTGTTCAGCTGGAGCTATGTCACCAATCGTTTATCTATGAATGTAAATTAAAGGATCCCAGGTGGTTCTGAAGCCCAAACGAGACATAAACCAATGTAGTGAAGGGGGTTGGTATTAAGAATTTGACTTAACAGAACAAAAAGAAAAGGACAACTATGGCTTTTGTGTTACAAAATGAAGACAAGAAATACCAGAAATGTAGAGAGAGAGTGGGAAGGACGAGGAGGAAGAAAAGGGGGGCAACAGCGTCAAGGCGAGCACGTCGGTATGTATAGGGAATTCGGAGGACATTATAAGAAGCAAAAGTCTTCTCCTTTCAGAAGCCAAAACTTAATGGGCCATAATTTTGTAGCATCTAAAATTCATTTCTCTGTGTGTATCGCTCATCATTGCCGTTTGCCAGTTCGTGGGTCCTTTTATTTTTTTCTCACTTCCTCCAAAATTTTCTTGTTAGGTGAAGTGTCCTAATATTAATCTACTAGCAACACTCCGTCGCTTCGGCACTATGAACGGTAGAATTTATTTTAAATTTTAAATGATTCAAATAATTTATTAAAATAAACAAGAAATTTAAAATTATTCGTATTTTGTTATATAGATATAAATATTAAGGTTTAAATTTGAAACACTTACCATAAAAAATTTCTATAGCATTTTTTAATCTATATAAATATATAATAAGATAAAATTAAGATAAAAATAACGGCGGAAGTTTTACCGTTGATACTGTTGAACTACTGGGTAGTAAAAGTACAGTAATACGCGTTGTTGCATAGTAGCACACGGTATTGATTATTGATATTTATGTGAGAAGTCGCTCAGTTTGATTCAATTATTGTTGATTAATAATATGAATTATTATAGCGATGATGACGTTTTGTTTTATTCGTATTATTAACGTAATAAAACAGAAACATCTTTTTATATAAAACAGAATACTTTATTAAAGTTATTTTATAAATAGAATATATTATATTTTATTATGCATAGTGTTGCATAGTGTTTTGCATAGTGTTGCATAGTAAAAATCTTTGTATATAAATAGAATATACTCCCTCCGTCCCAAATTAATTGCTCAGTTTTGACTTTTTAAAGTCAAATTGACCATTTTTAAAACTAATCTTTTTACTATTTTTACTAAAATATAGGTGAAGAGATTATATCCAAAAGAAAGTATATACAATTTATTACTAATCCTAATTTTTATAATTTCATAAATATATTTATATATGCTTAATTATTAATTATAAAAATAGTCGATTTGACTAAAAAAGGTCAAAATTGAGCAGTTAATTTGGGACGGAGGGAGTATTATATTTTATTTAAAAGATTTTTCTTTAAATATGGACCGTCAGATTAAAGTAAATCAATCTGGACCGTTCATGGATTAGTTACTATGCATTCCATTTTCCTATAAATAGAAGCTCATTCCTTCATTATTTTCTTACGAATTCACTGAACCTTAGAGAGAGAAACTATAGAGAGATAGAAGAAAAACTTTCTGCTACTTAACTCTTCTTTTTCCATATCCAGTTTCTGTTACGGTAAGGGATATTATTCTTTTGTATTCAAGAAGAGAACTTCTGTTTTTCCATTTCTTATTATTCTGTTGGAATAACCTGTATTCGCGGTCTACCCTATACTTGGTGACATTCTTCTATCATTCTGTTGGAACATCATGTCTGTGTGTTTTACACCGGACCTGGTTCCGTCTTTATTATTATTCCGTTGGAATATCCTGTCTGTGTGTTTTACACCGGACCTGGTTCCGTCTTTATTATTATTCCGTTGGAACATCCTGTCTGTGTGTTTTACACCGGACCTGGTTCCGTCTTTATTATTCTGTTGGAACATCCTGTCGGTGCAAATTTTGTCTGACCTGGTTCCGTTATTATTATTCTGTTGGAATAACCTGTCTATGCGAAGTACCTCATGCATGGTGATTTCTGTTGTTATTCTATTCCTTATTATACTCAGTTGGTTAAAGTTTTGACTTCTATACTCCATGAAATTAGTAGAATATCCTTGATATTTGCGCTTCATCCAGTATCTTTTCATGAAAATATTCTTCTGATCATACTTTAATTTTATCCCACAAAACAGTACCTTATTGACAATTTGGACGTTATTGGCTATTGGACAAATTAATTCTTGAACTTGTTTTATTGAATTCTTGTATCATTTTCATCATCATCATGTTTATATTTTTTTTTTGAAAGTCATCTGTGGCCTGTAGTGCATAGATGGACTTGGTATGATTATGACCAGGGATTATTCGGTGTAATCATGACCGTAATGTTACAAATGATGTGGTAAAAGTCCTCATTGGCCCGTAGTGCATTGATGGACAGTTGTTGGCATGATCATGACCATTGATGAATACACAAATATCCTTGGCCCGTAGTGCATGGAATTTGTGGTCGTGACCCTAATGAGTATCCTTGACCATAGTGCAGGGATGATGTGGATTATTTATTAAGCTGTGTCTCAGCGATAAAAGTGATTAAAAACTTTTTAAATCATAAAAGATAGTAGATTCTATTCTCTACTTGACTCTTTTAATGGATTGCTTGATCCGCTGCTGTTAAACTTGATGTTGTTATATTTTATCAGTTTAATACTGTTGAAGGCTAACGATAATTTATTCTGCATTATCTTAGTCATAATATTTCTTACTGGGCTAGTTGAGCTCACCCTTTCTTTCGCTGTTTTCTTCAGGAAATGAGAACATAGCTGGGACGAGTAGGGGAACAGAGTGATGGACCAGAGAATAGTATTAGTAGTCCTCATTATTCTGTTAAATAGTGTGACAATAATTGTATTGAGGACTCCTTTTGAGTTTATATGATCTCTAGTAGACAATTATTGTATTCAAACTCACAGTTGTATTTTGTCGTATTATACACGACAGTGGTATTAGTAAGTTGTGTTTGAATTCTGTACCATGTATCTGACGACTCAAGATGGGTGATGTATACCTAATTTTGGGGGCGTCACACTAATTCTTACATTATATCTTCTTAATATTGGACCGGTCAATGGGTTGATCCATTAGATCTTTTAATATCTAAGTCTTTGACTTGTAATGATGAAAAAGGAAGGTTGTTGATAAAAAGTCTGCAGATCATTAATGTGGATGTGATTATATCCGGCCGGCGACATGTACAGTGGAAAAAAGGTGACAATCTGCATGCATCCGGCTGAAATCAGTGAGAAGTAGGGGGTTGTGTCAGATAGGAGTTGGTGGCACGGTAAACCAGGCAAGAGAGTATAACATAACAAGAAAATCTCCAAGAGAAGGTACGCATACACACAACACACAATTCTTATCTCTCTAACACTAGACATTTTATCATCCATTGTTAACCCTTGTAACGACCGGTACTGACTCTTACGCCTGAGCTATCCCCCGACGGTCCAGCCATCAAGCTTTTGATGTTGACTGTGTTTACTGTGCAGAATCAGGACGTCTTACTTGATTGGGACATGACAAAAAATCTTAGCGTTAACATGCACCTTTTCATACTCTCTCCGTTCAATTTCGCAAGATGATATTTTGAGTGGCATAACATAATAATATGTTGATAAAAACAATATTTTTAGAAACTAAAAAATTTAACGTATCGGTAGAATTTTTGAATTCGAGAAATAAATTATTATTTACGTATGTATTTTTAATATTTTTACATGATCTTTTCTCACATAAAAATATCTGTCTATAATTAATAGTATCATCACTATCTGTGAATAGTATCATCAGCCCCACTATCTGTCAATAACTTGTCAGTGCTTTTATACTCTTTTTTTCAACCATTTTTATGTTATTTTATTCAGAGGCGGAAGTGGAACTCGAGTCTGAAACCGTGATTGGTGCCGGAATGCTAACTTTGTATAATTAATTCATTTTTAATTTATAAACTCCATTTTTATATACAGTATAAACATTCTAATCACAGCCGTGATTGGCTGCAGGGGGGCCCTACATGGAAGGATTGACATTCTTTTTTACGACGGCAAAATTAATTCGGAAGACTCGATTTGTATTCGTTCGATTTAAAATTTGATAAATTATTCGAAGTCGGATTATATACATTCAAAAAGTTTAAATTCAAAATCGTGATCGATTCGATAACTAAATAGGTTTTATAAACCAATTCTGAATAAATAATTTTCGACCCGTTCAATGCAATTCATTCCATCCTTCAATTTTTAAGCGGAATGGGCTACAAAAGGGAAACCTAACCCAGGAAGGCTCTCTCCAACTTAAATGCAAAGGCCCACAACTTAATTGACAATATCCAATTTGCAGGCCTGTGAAGAATGAGGGACTAGATTATAAATATTAGGATTAATTACATATATTAGTACATTTATGAAAGTAATTACAAAAATCATACACTCATAAAATAATTACTAAAATATTACATTTTATCCTTTTTATTATCAATACTAATATAATTAAAAGTCCTTAAATTAAGGGATTAATATTAATGGGCAGTTTCCTTAATTTAGGAGATCATTATCTGGTGATTTTTTATTTCAAACGCATGATATTTCTCTCTCTAAAATCTTCTTCTTCTTCTCCTTCTCCTTCTCCATAACTTTTGTTCTCGTATTTCTCTCTCTTCTTCTTCTTCTTCATCACAGTTTGTTAGACAAATTGGTGGCGTAAATTAATTGTTTTTTAATTTACTTTTGTTGCACTTGTTAATCAACAAATCACACAGTCGAATACGCGATTTTCTCTCTCCAACTGAAAGAATTCTGGTTTCTCTCTTTAAGGTCTGCTTCTAATTTCTGTTAATTCTCATTCTACTAATTAATTGTCAATATGATCATATATATACGCTATGTTTATAACAGAATGGAGTATTGATTGTTTGGAATTGTATTGTTTTTATGTTTTGTATAGAATGATTGATACAAGGAAGAAGGGTGGAAAGAAGAAAAGAATAATAGAGGGTGATTTTATTAAGGGCTTGAAGAAATTTATTTGGGTTTGTGCAGATTTGTACCAGATTTGTAGCAGATTTAGATTTGTTCGATTGTCGTTGTCTTGTAATTCTGAATTGTGTTTCGTTCTTTGATTTTTGTTGGATATCCATAACCATTTGTTATGGTTAGTGAGTATGTAATATTTTATTGGAGCTTATGTAAATGGAATTACATATTTGATTATATAATCAATTATTTGACATTGTTTGCTGGTTCGTATTAAGTTATGTATGATACATTATTTGAAAGGTGCAGTTGGTAACCAAACATGCATAGAAGGGTATCCATTTTATTTTCTGGTAGTAACCAGATAGTTACAAACTTGTATCAGGACATATATCAAGTGTTAAATGTACATGTGAGAGTATACATGGGTTGCCTAAACTGGGTTGGATATACAGGTTGTTTCTGTTTTGGTTACCATTAAAACATGTTCTGGTTACTTTTCATATAACTATTTGGTTACTTCTTTATTTTGTTTTGGTTATTGTTACCTTATAGTTTGGCTACTATTATTGTGCCCTCGATGTGGAATTTTTGTTACTGTTATTTTTATTCTGGTTAATATGTAATTGTTTAGTATACATGGATTGCCTAAATTAGGTTTCATTACATGAAATTTATATTTTGGTTACCATTAAAACATATTCTGGTTACTATCATACAATTATGTGGTTACTGTTTTATTATGTTATATTATGGTTACTGTTATTAGTAAGCAGATAGTTACAAGCTTGTATCAGGACAAACATCAATCGTTAAATGTACATGTGAGAGTTTTTATTTATATATATGGTTACTTATAGATCTCATATTAAAATAAAAATAGTTTGAGAGGTGCAGTTGGTATCCAAACATGCATATAAGGGTAACCATTTTAGTTTTTGTTAGTAACCAAATAATTAAAAACTTATATCAGAACAGTTATGAAGTGCCTAATGTACATGTGAGGGTTCCCATTTATATAGCTGATGGATACTTTTAAATTACATAGTTATAAAAGTTATTTGGAAATGGTCTATGCCAGTTGGTAACTAAATATGAATATAGAGGTAACCATTTTATTTTAGATGGATAACCAAATTTACATAAAAATATTTCAGAACAGTTACCAATTATTCAATGTATATGTTTACTTTATATTGATAACTCATGATGAAATTAAAAATTAAAATATTAATCAACATCAATTTTGGTTACTGTTCACCATCAAAAATGTTACCAACCATGTGGTTAATAGTTACTAGCAGTAAACAATTATATATTCCTGTAAACAATTAAATTTGTTGTATTGGTTACCGTCAATAGTCATTGTCTAACAACTGAATAAACACTGTAAAGTAACCAAATCAATATTAGACAGTAACCAAATTACATAATTTTAGTAACCAGAAAATAAACCAAATTTTTACATGCAATTTTGAAGGCCTAAATGATGGAATTCGACCAAAAAACCCTGCAGTTCACCAGCAAAGCTAGTGACTTTTGATCGTTGACCCGTTTCCAATAAAATTAGGATCTGAAAACGCCAAAATCCGACACTCCAAACTTGACAGAAATTATCAAATTGTCACTGCAACCAAATAAACATTATACTGTAATCAATTAAATAATATACAACAACCAATATATATAATCAGATTAGCAGTTGTATGAAGGTAACCAATGTAGTCAATGAGCAACCACCAATATAAAAGAAACAATTATAAAACTGAATAACAGTATAGAGTAACCAAATAAATACCTTACAATATCTAAATACATATTATACAGTAACCAAGATATATGTAATTAGTAGCCAAGATTATAAAAAATATTTTTACATTCATTTTACAACCAAAATAATCAGTAATGACTTTGTTACAAATTAAAGACTAACAGATGTATGAAGGTACCTACCAATGTAGTTAATCAGTAACCATCAATATAAAATAATCACTATAAAACACAGTAATATAATGCAGTAACCAAGTCAGCATTATATACTAACCAAATCCAAATTAGACAGTAACCAACATATATTTACTTAGTATACACAAGATAAATACATTCTGTATTGCATTTTTATAGTAAAAAATAACTAGTATAATTTATTTGTTACCAACTAAAGGCAAACTTTTGTAAGAATGTAATCAATGTAGCTAACAAGTAACCATTAATATAAAAAACATAAGTAGATTAACAGTTGTATAAAGGTAACCAATATATATAATCAGATTAACAGTTGTATAAAGGTAACCAATGTAGTCAATAAATAACCACCAATATAAAAGAAACAATTATAAACTACAATAACATTATACAGTAACCAAATAAACATCTTACAGTATCTAAATACATATTAGTCAGTAACCAATATATATGGTTATATTACTGTTAGTTTATGGTCTGTAAAGTAACCAACTCAATGTCAGACAGTAACCAAACTACATAATGTTAGTAACCAGAACATGAACTGGGGGGTAATATTATGCAGTAACCATTGCAATTTTACACAGTAACCAAGTCAGCATTATATACTAACCAAATTCAGATTAGACAGTAACCAACAGTTGCAGGAACCAATATATAGTAATATTACTGTTAGCTTATGGTCTGTAAAGTAACCACCAATATAAAAGAAATAATTATAAACCACAATAACATTATACAGTAACCAAATAAACACCTTACAACATATAATACATATTAGACAGTAACCAATATATATGGTAATATTACTGTTAGCTTATGGTCTGTAAAGTAACCATCACAATGTCAAACAGTAACCAAACTACATAATGTTAGTAACCAGAACATGAACTGGGGTAACATTATGCAGTAACCATTGCAATTTTACACAGTAACCAAGTTAGCATTATATACTAACCAAATCCAGATTAGACAGTAACCAACAGTTGCAGGAAGGTAACCAATGTATTTAATAAGTAATCATTAATATAAAAAATATCAGTAGAATAATGTTTAAAATTATAAAGCAAGCATATAAACATTATACATCAACTAAAATAATAATAAACAGTAACCAAATCAATAATAAACAGTAACCAATTTATATATATTTAGTAACTAGAGTATAAAATATATTTTAAAATGCATTTTGCATTCAAAACATTCATTATTCTGACTTTGTGACAATTTAAAGAGTGAAAAAGTTGAGAAAGGTAACCAATAGACGAATATATAGTAAACACGGGGTAACACTATGCATATAAATTGGAAACTCAAATACCTCGGTATACAAAATTGTAACGAATCAACAATCAGATCTTGAAGTTGTTGTCGATCTTTTATGTTTTTTTTTCGATTTCAGAGTTACGTCGCGACAAGAGATTTCTTCTTCTCCGGTAGATACGTCGTTGATCTGTTCTTCTCCGATCTCAGAGTTGCTGTCGATCTCAGCGTGCCGTCGCGACAAAAATTTTCGTCTTCTCCGATCTTAGTATGTTGCGCCAGAAGATTTGAATTTCTCCAATATCAAAGTTGCGTGTTCTGTTCAAATGCTTAAATGTAGGAGCGTGTTCTGTTCAGTTGCTTGAATATAGGACTGATTTTATCAATTTTATATTGTGTTGTTTTATTTTTGTAATTATGTTGTGTGTGTTTTATTTTTGTAATTACTTTCTAATTGTTGTATATTAGTGTTAAGGACCCTAAATATTACTACTATTCTAACGATTCACTTGTATTATAAAATTTGAGACCAGGACAGAACACAGTATAATTACGGCAAGTGTAAAATAAATAATTTTATAATTTCTTAAAATTTCAAACATCATTTTTAATACAATATTATTGATTAAAGAAGGTTAATATTACCTTATAAAGATTCAAAGGTCCCTAGTTACTTTAGAATATAGTACATGTTTGATAAATGCAAGTATTAGTTGGATTTATGTTGCAATTATTTTCAGGAGAGACTAACAAAATGTTTATATTACTTTACAAAAAGATCTTTATGGAGTACTTTTTATGATAACAGTACTATGAAAATTTCATGATACAATTAATGTGTTCATTATCTAAATTTCATTACATGTCACCCACTATTAAATTAAGAATTTATTATATATTTTCTGTAGTTAGTGAAATAGAACAAAAAATATAACCTTAATTAATATATCTATAAAAAAATTAAATAAAGCTTTTCCCTGAAATGGTAAGAGTTGTATGGATAAGAGAATTGATACATAAATTTCAATCAATTTAGTAAAGAAAAGAAAAATTCATCAAACAAAGTAAAAATATAAAAATACTCCATAAAAGCAGTTATGTTAATTAGGTGAGTTACTACTTTTTTTTAATAATCGGAGTTTCTCAATTGCAGTCGACTAATCTTTACGAACACGAATCCATCTTTTCATACGAACTTACGACTGCATCCTCGTAACTCCATAAATTATTTCTAACCTTAATAAATTATTATTAATTATTAGTGGGAGTCGAACATAAAATATACTACTAAGAGTTACTACTACTTACTACTGGTACTATATACGAAAACGCTATTAGGCGGCCCCGACCACAAAATGGACCCTAATTATGATAGAAATAAGGAACAATTACATATTATAGTACATTTATAAAAGTAATTACAAAAATCATACATTCATAAAATAATTACAAAAATATGACATTTCATCATATATATTTACAATACTAATATAATTAGGAGTCCTTAATTTAAGGGATTAATATTAATGGGCTGATATGGCAAAAGGAAGTTTTTTTTTGAAATGCGTGATAACCGCCATCTATACAACAATTAGTTTTCATATTCCTGAAAAACTCCCTTCTCGTTCAGTCTCTCTCCGCCTAAACTACTTCTCTCTCTCCCTGCCTTTACTACTTCTCTCTCTCATCTCGAAGTCAATCGTCGTCTTCCTTCTCCGCTGCCACCGCAACACCACTGTCTCTCAACTCTAACAGAAAATTGACGTTAATCCTCTCAAAGGAACTAGAGATTTCCTTCCAGACGAGATGCGCCTCCGCGGTTGGCTTTTTCACAACTTCAGAGAATTTTCACGACGATTTGTACCAGATTTTGATTAGTTCTGGTTGTTGTTGTACTGTCCTTTTGAATTGTGTTTCATACTTTAGTTTTTGTTGAATATCCATAACCATTTGACATTGTTTGTTAGTTTGGGTGAGTCTGTAATGTTTATTGGAACTTTTGTAAATGAGATTACATATTTGATTATATTACCAGTGATTTGACATTATTTGTTGGTCCGTATTTGCTACTTCTAAGTTGTGTCTGATACATTGTTTGAAAGGTACAGTTGGTAACCAAACATGCATAGAATGGTAACCATTGTATTTATTGGTAGTAACCAGATAGTTACAAGTTTGTATCAGGACATAATTCAAGTGTTAAATGTACATGTAAGAGTATACATGTGTTGCCTAAACTGGGTTGGATATACAGGTTATTTCTGTTTTGGTTATCATTATTAAAACATGTTATGGTTACTTTCATATAACTATTTGGTTACTTCTTTATTATATTTTGGTTACTGTTATCTTATGGTTTGGCAACTATTATTGTGCCCTCAATGTGGGATTTTGGTTACTTTTATTTTTTATTCTAGTTAATATGTAATTGTTTAGTATACATGGATTGCCTAAACTGGGTTTCATTATATGATGTTTCTGTTTTGGTTACCATTTAAAACTGTCCTGGTTACTATCATATAATTATCTGGTTACTGTTTTATTATGTTACATTATGGTTACTGTTATTAGTAACCAGATAGTTACAAGGTTGTATCAGGACAAACATCAAGTGTTAAATATACATGTGAGAGTGTCTTATTTATCTAGTTGATGTATACTTATAAATTACATACTCATAAAAATTATCAGAAAATTGTACAGTTGGTATTTAAATCTGCATATAGAGGTAACCATTTTTTTTTGTGAGTATCCAAATTTACATAAAATTGGTTCAGAACAATATCCATCAGTTATTTCAGTTGAAATGTTAAGTTGGTATCCAAACCTACATATATAGTAACCATTTTTTGTTTTTGTTAATAACCAGATAATTATAAATTTGTATCAGAACTATTATAAAATATTAAATGTATATGTTTTATTTATACCCTTTCATCATGATAGAATAAGAAACTCCAACTAAGAGTTCTTATTTATATATATGATGGTCACTTATAGATTTTATATTAAAATAAAAATAGTTTGAGAGGTGTAGTTGGTATCCAAACCAGCATATAAGGGTAACCATTTTAGTGGTTGTTAGTAACCAAATAATTAAAAACTTATATTAGAACAGTTATCAAGTGCTTAATGTACATGTGAGGGTTCCCATTTATCTATCTCATGGATACTTTTAAATTATATAATTATTAAAGTTATTTGGAAATGGTCCAGTTGGTGGTTCAGTTGGTAACTAAATATGAATATAGAGGTAACCATTTTATTTTATATGGGTAACCAAATTTACATAAAAATATTTCAGACCAGTTACCAATTGTTTAATGTATATGTTTACTTTATATTGACAACTCATGATGGAATCAAAAATCAAAATATTAATCAATAACAATTTTGGTTACTGTACACCATCAAAAATGTTACCAACCATGTGGTTAATGGTTACTAACAGTAAATAATTATATATTTACACACTTTTTATTTATGTTCCGTTGAAATAAAGCACAACTGGAATCATCTCCATTGTCTGACAACTGAATAAACATTGTAAAGTAACTAAATCAATATTACACAGTAACCAAACTACATAATCTTAGTAACCAGAACATAAACCAAATTTTTACATGCAATTTTGAAGGCCTAAATGATGGAATTTGACAAAAAAAATCATGGAGTTCATGAGCAAAGCTCATGACTTTTGATCATTGGCACGTTTTCAATGAAATTAAGCTCCGAAAATGCCAAAATCCGACACTCCAAGCTTGAATAAAATTACCAAATTGTCACTAGATCAAATCTTTCCATAACTGCAAAAAACATCAGTACACGCGTACATTAATATTATTCAGCAACCAAATAAACATTATACAATAACCAATTAAACAGTATACAACAACCAATATATATAATCAGATTAAAAGAAACAATTATAAAATACAATAATATTATACAGTAACCAAATAAACACCTTACAATATCTAAATACATATTAGACAGTAACCAACCTTTTAGTATGTTTTTGGTTACTGTTAGCTTATGGTCTGTAAAGTAACCAACTCAATGTTAGACAGTAACCAAACTACATAATGTTAGTAACCATAACATGAACTCGGGTAATATTTTGCAGTAATCATTGTAATTTTACAAAGTAACCAAGTCAGCATTATATACAAACCAATCCAGATTAGACAGTAACCAACAGTTGCAGGAAGTTAGGTAACCAATGTATTTAATAAGTAATCATTAATATAAAAAACACAAGTAGAATAAACTTTAAAATTATAAAACAAGCAAATAAACATTATGCATCAACCAAATCAATAAAAAACAGTAACCAATTTATATGTATTTAGTAACCAGAATATAAAACATATTTTCAAATGCATTTAACATTGTCAATCATTCAATTGTATAATACACAACAACATTGTCAATCAAATTTCAAATTATAAGCGATATTCCACCGACCGGTATATCAGATGAAGCAACCTTTTAGTATGTTTTTTGTTACTGTTAGCTTATGGTATGTAAAGTAACCAACTTAATGTTAGACGGTAACCAAACTACATAATATTAGTAACCAGAACATGAACTGGGGTAATATTATACAGTAACAATTGCAATTTTACACAGTAACGAAGTCAATATTATATACTAACCAAATCCAGATTAGACAGTAACCAACAGTGCAAGAAGGTAACCAATGTATTTAATAAGTAATCATTAATATAAAAAACATCAGTAGAATAAACTTTAAAATTATAAAGCAAGCAAATAAACATTATACAGTAACCAAATCAATAATAAACAGTAACCAATTTATATGTACTTAGTAACCAGAATATAAAACATATTTTCAAATGCAGTTTGCTTTCAAAACATTCATTATTCTGACTTTGTGACCATTTAATGAACGAAAAAATTTGAGAAAGGTAACGAATAGATGAATACGTAGTAAACACGAGGAAACACTATGCATATAAATTGAAAACTCAAATACCTCAGTCATGGTGATTTGTAACGAATCAACAATCAGTGCAGTATGATCAACAATCAGTGCAGTAAGTTTCTAGTTACAGATCTTGAAGTTGTTGTCGATCTTTTATGTTCTTCTCCGATCTCAGAGTTTCGTCGCGATAAGAGATTTCGTCTTCTCCGGTAGATACGTCGTTGATCTGTTTTTCTGATATCAAAGTTGAATGTTTTGTTCAGTTGCTTGAATTTAGGTGCGGTTAGTTGGAATTATAAAAGTTGATAACTGATGTGTAGGGAGATAATGATAATGATCCTTAATTGTAGGGAGATAATGATCCCTAATTTTAGCAACGTAATATTGTGTATGTTTTATTTTTGTAATTATGTTGTGTATGTTTTATTTTTGTAAATACTTTCTAATTGTTGTATATTAGTGTAAAGGACCCTAGAAATAAATCCTATGGGCTAATTTAATTGTTGCGGCTCGTGCCGTATATTTGGCGCAGTAAATATATTTCACAAAACACTAAAATGAACCCGTTTTACACGTTACTACTAGATTGTGATTAATTACTATATTATACTCTCTTCATTTTTTAATATAAATTATTTTAGAGAATTTTTTTTGTTCTTTAATATAAGTCGTTTGAAAATTTTAAGTAAGCATTAATTATTTAATTTTTAATATTACTCCAAGTAATAAATATAACTTTAATTGTTCCATTATTTTTTGATCAATAAATTATATTCTTTTTTTCTAATATAAAGACAATATAAACAATTAATATTATATTTAATATATTATATAATTATTTCTTTAATACTCTAAAAACGAGTTGTATTAAGGAGGAGTGTGTATTATATATACTCCTACCTATATATGCTACTACTACGTGCTGAGTTAATGACCTCGTTAAGTGTTCCTCATCTACGTTAACCTCCTACTCCATTATTATTAACGAAAAAAGAAGGGGGGAAAGCCTAATCTTTTTGGAATGCATGCACGTATTTTTCTCTTTTTTCTTTTAAGAACAAATATTTATGCATCATCATGATGCAGCCCCTAGTGATTGGTACTCGCTCACTAATTAATAATCGTAATTAATTTGGATTCCACAGTTTTATCGTAACTCCCACAATCGTGTTCATGAACTCCATTTATTAATATGCATATATATATATATATATATATATATATATATATATATATATATATATATATATCCTCATCAATTAATTAATTAATTAATTAACCCTCTATAAAATCCCCTTTTCTTCTATTTACTATATGCATCCATCCATTTCTCCCACCTTAATTTAATTGTCTTTTACTCTCAGAAAAAAATGAATTCCATTGCGAGATCAATGGAAAATCAGGGTGATTCTTACTGGCTTAATTACTTGCAGGATCAACAAAATCAAGGGTAAGTTCGTTCTAATAATTTATGCATGCATTCTGTAGAAAACCACCGTCTTACATAACAATAATTATTTTTTAATTATTACTTTATTAATTGATTAACTAATTATTTTTCTTTCTTTTTTGCCTGCATATTTAATTTAATTATCAATCCTGCAGACTATTTGAACAATATTTGACATTTCATGATAGCTCCAACTCCAACGGCCTCTTGGTTCCAAAAAGTAGTCTTTCCGAATTCGATCCTTGGTTTGATCCTGAATTCATTTTGCTGCAAAACAATCACATTTCTGATCATTCGAACTTGAAATATATGGAAGATCAAGAAATTACGGGTGATATATTAAGCTCATTTGATGCTAACTTTTCCTGTTTTCATGAGGATAAAAATATCAATGTGATTGATGCTAAACCAATCCAACATTTTCATGGTCATGATTCTTCTGCCCATTATAATAATAATAATAATGTTGGAAATGAAGTGGTCCAAAGTACAGTGCAAATTCTGGGAGATCAGTTTATAAGCAGTTGTAGTATTTCAAGGCCAAATACTCATGAAGAGTTGGCGATTAGAAGGCAAACAGGAAGATCCAAAACGGGCAAGTTGGAAATGGATGAAATCCAAAAGTGTTTTGATATGCCCATAACTAAAGCCGCTAAGGAACTCAGAGTTGGCTTGACTGTGCTCAAGAAAAGATGCAGGGAACTTAATATTATGAGGTGGCCTCACCGGAAAATCAAGAGTTTGAAGTCTCTCATCGATAATGTTAAGGTACGTAAAAGTACGTTTACATATATATATATATACACACACACACACAACAAAGGAAATAAATAAATTAAACATTTGGCAACTAATTAATTAATACCGAGCTTCAGTATTGTAAATTAACTGATTCTTGTAATGTGTAGATAAGTTGTAATTTTTCTGCTTGTTATTTGATATGAACGATATGTTGTTTGGTTTATTAAGTTGGGTTGTTCTAATTATGGTATAGGAGCTGGGATTAACAGATGAGATAGAGATAGAGATGCTGGAAGAGCACAAGAATATGATAGAGAAACTTCCAGAACTTGAATTGACCGAGAGAACCAAGAAGCTTAGGCAAGCTTGCTTCAAGGCCAATTATAAGAAAAGAAGATTCATCACTGCTGCTGCTTCTTCTTCTTCTCATTCTTGACTTGACTGTGTTTACTCATCAACTTTATTTCTTATACTTAGTACGTACTGGTATTTAGCTAGCTAGCTAGCAGTGTTAATTAATTTCAGCTTTTCTTTCTTTGGGTGGTCTAATGATTGCATGCATGGGGCTGTTAATTTCTGTCGTCCCTAGCTAACTTATGTGATCGATCTCATTATAAATGTACAACGTACTTGGGGTTAACTGTTTCTTTCTTTCTTACAAGTCCAAATGCACGTAATACATTTCAGCATTTTATCTCTTTTACTATAGTTTCGAATTTGATTCTGCCTTTTTTATGTTGGGAGGTAGTACTAAACTATTAACATGACATTTATAAAATATTTATCTCAAGTCCAGTACCATATCAAGAAAAATTATATATCCCCGCGGCCCCACTTATTTTTCAAAAGAAACTCCAAAACGGTCTAAAAACGTCGTAGTTTTAATAAAAGATGACTATTTAAGGAGGAATGTTAGATAATGAGAATGCTTTTGATCCTTCTTATATATATATATACTAGATGTGTCCTGTGCCTCCGGCATTGTATGGACAGTGGGATTTATCCCAAATTTTGGATAGCCCAGATGATTTATTGAGTGAGCGAAAAATTCAAAATCATTTGTATTTTATTAGATAGAGATTATTAGATAGATAGATAGATAGATGGTGGGATTTATCCCAAACTTTAGACGGCCCATATGATTTATTGAATGAGCGGAAAATTCAAAATCAATTGTATTTATTATATATATACATATATATATATATATATATATATATATATATATATATTCAACAAACCTTGTAATTAATTATAAAACGGGAATCACTTATATATTTGTACGGAAGGAAGTTTCAAAATTTAATTGGGTTAAATTTCTTGTTAATCATTGTAAAATGGTAATTCAGTTTAGTTGTATAGATACTGAAGTAACCATTCGCCAGAAACTTGGTTACGTTGCATAAGAAATTTGTTTGCTCTGATCTAAAATTACAAATATGTGTGTGTTTTGACCCTCCGATAGCTTATCATAAATAATCTAAAACGAAGAAAATGTAAAACAAAAGACAAAAAAGAGGACAATGTAACTTGGTACGTAATATTGTGTTTGTAAATTTTTTTTGAGAGGAAGAGAAAGAAAATGTTGAGAAAATAATTAAAATTACTCTAAATGTTATGTGTGTGCATTTGAAGAGATTTGGAGATGAGATTAATTATATTTTTGCACAAAATTTTGGAGGGTTGGAAAAGGATGTGAAAATGAGATATTTTTACCTTTTCAAAAATAAATACTTTTTTCCGTCTTAGGATAAAAGTCAGTCTCATGTTAAATATCTATTTTTCTTTAATAATTAAATTTTTACACATATTTTCATATTATATTCGTAACATTAAATATCTTATATTTTTTTATTCTAATTCTATCTCCATATTTAATGACATTATTATAAATAATTTTATCATTTTATAAAGTCCGCCAGGGACGGAGAGAGTATATAATAGGACAATTTTGCCGTCCATATTTTTTCTCTCAATTACGTATTTTGTAGGTTTTGAAAATATCATTTTTCTCTCTCTTCGCTCTGCCGAGTTCCGCCGTGCTTGCTCCGGCGGTTGCTCCGTTGGCTGTGGTTCTTTTGTACGCCGTCAATTTTCCGATTTCCTTGCTTCTGTTGAAATATCTGGCCAAATCATGCAACCTAATTTTTTCAAATTTGCTTCTGTGATTGACTTCGTTTCAGGTGAATCTGGGTAATTCTTCCTCTTCTTCCTCTTTCACTTTCCTAATATGCTACTTTTTCCTTTTTGGGTAATTGATGATGATTTGATTCTGGTGTGCTACAATTAATATAGGGTTAACGATATATACAAAAGTCCATCGGATTATAGTCTTAGATGGGGTGATCTTTTCCATTCTTCGCTTTCATTGCTTGCTTTTCTAACTATTGCTGCATCCCATTCTGATTTTGAGTTGTTATGATCTGGAGCAACAAAATAAACTAACAAAAGGTGACATACACGATCGATTGGGACCCTTTCGTTGCACCCTATTCCTGCTCTCAATCGAGCTTCGATCAATTAAAGGATTATGAAACAGCCCCTAATAATAAAGATTTTCCCGTTGGGATTTAAAGTAGTTGTCCGTTACTCTGGCTGTCTTTGGTATGCAGATATCAAAATTCTCTGGGTTAAATCCATCCATGAACAAAATCTGCCCAAAAACAGTTAGCCAATCAAATGATGTCTCACTAAAATCAACCATCCAATCACTTTGCCATTTGGGAAAGGTACGCAAAGCTTTGAACTTCATATTTGCTAACCCAATTCAATCCGACCACTCTTTGTATTCAGTAGTTTTGCAACTCTGCATCGATGTGAAAGCTGATATGCAAGGCCTTTTGCTTCACGGCCATCTTCTGAAAAATGGGTTTCATTCAAATTTACATTTTGACACAAAACTGATAATTTTCTATTCAAAAGTTGGCAATATGCTCAATGCACGTACAGTGTTTGATAAAATGCCTGAGAGGAGTGTGGTATCTTGGACTGCATTGTTATCTGGGTATTCTCAGAATGGTCAATCAGAGGAAGCATTGAAGGTGTTTGGGACAATGCATAGGGCGGGTGTTAGGGCAAATCAGTATACATATGGGAGCGCGTTGAGGGCGTGTACTAGCAATATATGTTTGAATAGAGGGAAGCAAATACAAGGGTGCATTCAGAAGAGTAGATTTATTGACAACTTGTTTGTACAAAGTGCATTGGTTGATTTGCATTCCAAATGTGGGAAGATGGAGGATGCGTGCTATGTTTTTGAGGTGATGACGAAGAGGGATGTGGTGTCTTGGAATGCCATGATTGGTGGCTATGCAGTTCAGGGTTACAGCAATGATGCGTTTATAATGTTAAGGCTAATGCTTAGAGAAGGTACTTTTTGTGATTTCTTTTATTCTTATGATAGTACTATTATTCCTTTTGTGCCACAGTGTTTGTCGAAAATGGTATTGACAATTTATGCGCAAATATACATGGTCAAAAAGTAATATAGAGTAAGTAAAGTGTTGATTACATGAAGAATATATTAATAATATTAATCCAACTATTAACTTTATATCAATTTGATTTTATTAAATCAATGCAATTTAAGATTATAAAATTGATTATTAAAATTACCTAACTAATTAACAAAGATTAATATCAGATTAAAATATTAAGATTAGAATTTATCCCAATGTTTCATTTAGATTGCTCCACTCTCTTTTTAATCAATTAATTATACTGAATCGTCAACCAAGAATTCATAATTATTTAACAATTCTCTTCCGATAGTTTGATAAAATATATATTTTTTAATTAAATCACTATATTCCTATGTGAAATAATTAGGAATAAATTCATTAAGCATCAATTCTTATAAAGTTTGCATATGGAATATAGGTATATTCCTATCCTATATACGAATCTTATTATCCAATCTAGAGAACAATCAAGAACACTTGTTATCATATCCATACTTAACCCTAGAATTCATCTTCTATTTTCATCTAAGATTTTATTTGATAATTGTTGATCAGACAATTATAAATTAAACACAAAATATGATAAACGATTCATACATAATAAATCTAAATCAAAAAGAGAGCGAATTAATTTAAACTACGCATCAGGTTCCATTGCAATCTTTAAAGAAAATTAGTTCATCATAACAAATGAAAACATCATCAATAATCCAATAAACATCTTAAGATTACAAAAATAAAAGATAAAGAGTAAAGAAGAAAACACTGTCACAGTTTGATCTCCACACTTTGTCTTGTATCCTTGCAAGCCTTTGATGCGTGTTTTTCTTCAAATGTTGATGAAACCTTGGTCTATATAATCTGATAATATGTAATCGTATTCTGTCTTTTTACTTTATAAAATAAACCTAGATGTAGATTTTTATAATCAACTCCTCAGCACTTTAGACTTTGATTCCCCTTAGACCTCATATTGCCAGTAATCATTTGGTAAGTGACTCAATTTTATTAGACAACAATCAACCATCAGCAAGCCATCAGCATTTGCGCGCGTGCAAGGCCCAAGCTCCCACTTCCCGTGGCTAGCGCCGCGGCCCTTGGCCTCATGCGGGCGCGTGTCTTCATGCGCCTAGGCCCTAGTGCCTCAGCGTGCCTGTTCTGCCTGCCATGCTTCCTGCTCTTACCTTAGCCCATTTTGCCCATTTGATGCATATGACTACACATGGCTGTACGCCATATATACTTAGGTCCCTTTTTGCTACATTTTTGCGCACGACATACCATAATCCATCTAATTTGACATCAATATCAACTAATTCTCTTCCAATCACTTTTTTTGCAAAAACACAATAAAACGTATAAAAAGGAATCGAAAATACCAAAAGACACAATTCATAAAGCCAAAAGTACTCAATTTGTAGCTATAAAACCCACTCATCACATAGTAACATCACAATGTGTAAACTTTATTATTCTTTTTAGTGATATTGTAATCTTTGGTGTTATTCTTGAAGTAGTTGGTTGTTCAAGTATGTGTATAACAAGAAAAAGTTAAATGGTGTTTTTGAGACGGATTGTGTTTGGTTGTGTTAAATTTGCACCGAGTAACAGGGTGTATATTCAATTGATGTTCCATAATGAAGTACAAGTTAAGAGGTAAGGGGTTCATTTGCAAGGCGCTCCTGTAAATCTTGCCCCTCTCACTTTGTATAGCAATATTAAACGATACAAAGTTGGTACTACTGTAAAACAAAGCACAAGAATAAAGTAGAGTTCTGTCTTTTCATTGCTTTAACACATCTTATTTAGTTTTTATTTAAGTTTGAGCTGCTATAACTTTTTGTATTTCCTTCTAAAAATATTTTCATCCTATATTAATACTAGTCCCTTCAATCCAAAATATAGAACCAATATTGACATTTTGAAGTTTGTTTGAGATATTTTCAAATTCAAAATTAATATGAATTAACTTAGTTTTTGACAATACTATTCTGAAAATTGTAAATTATCTAAGTACTGCTAATTCTAAAATTTATTGTTTTCAAAAGTAAAGTAAAACGCATTAATTTTGAATTTAAAAATATCTCAAATTGACTTTAAATAGTCAACCTGTCCTATATTTTGAAACGGAGGGAGTACATTTTTTTATCACCCGAGTCCATTTTTTTTATTGATTTAGATATTTCATGCGTTTATAGGATATAATTCTCTTTTAGGCCATGGGGCTAAGCGGAGGAAGTCAATATCTCGATAGAAATGCATTAAGATTATGCTGTAAGAAAAAATAATACAAATTGCATAAACCTATAATTGTGCCAACTGTCAAAATATAATCGAGTCCACAAATCCCAAGATTTTGTTGTGTGATTACAATTTAAGTAACTGTAGCATGGAGAGCTTATGATTTCGATGTTCAAAGTCATGTTTGTAAGTTTGTTACCCCTGCCCAAAAGTAAAGGAGTTAATAAATATATACAACCATTTGACCACTCCTACACCTAAGCAATTTTTGCTGTCATTTTGCAACAGTGTTATCCTTTTAGAATGTCTATTAATTGTATATTGGAAATTTTAGTTGCTGAATGTTTCTTATACTATTCTCACAATGCTAAATTACAATAGGTATGATTCCTGATTCCTTTAGTTTGGGAAGTGTTCTCAAAATATTTGTTCGAGATAATGGTCTCACGAAGGTCATGCAGATACACGGATTTATTGTCCAACTAGGTTTTGGATCACATAATATATTGACTGGATCACTGATTGATGCTTATGTTAAATGTGGAAGTTTAAGAAGTGCAAATGGCATATACAAGACTATGCTAAGAAAAGATACAGTATCCTGCACTGCATTGATCACCGGATATGCTGGTGAAGGTAATGACTATAATGTTGCCCTGGATCTTTTTAATGAATTACGCCAGATGTGTCTTGCAGTTGACGATATTATACTTTGCTCGATGCTCAATATTTGTGCTAATTCAGCATCACTGGCCTTGGGAAGACAAATTCATGCTATTGCAGTAAAATATCAACCCAATCATGATACGGCCATGAGCAATGCTCTCATTGATATGTACTCAAAATCCGGAGAAATCAAAGATGCTAACCAGGTTTTTAACGAGATGAAGGAGAAAAATGTCATTTCATGGACGTCACTGATTGCTGGATTTGGAAAGCACGGCGATGGGCACACGGCAATAGATCTATATAGGAAGATGGAATATGAAGGGTTAAGGCCGAATGATATTACATTCTTATCTGTCCTCTTTGCTTGTAGTCATAATGGTTTGACTGGAGAAGGATGGGAGTGCTTTAAGAATATGATTGGCAAATATAATATCTTGCCGAGAGCTGAGCACTATTCTTGTATGGTTGACCTCTTAGCACGTGGAGGCCAGTTAGAAGAAGCCCATGATTTTATATGCAAGCTGAATATTAAACCTAATGCCTCACTTTGGGGTGCAATTATTGGGGCATGTAGAATCTATGGTAATACAACTCTAGGAGAAATAGCAGCCAACCATCTGTTTAATATGGAACCTGGGAACTCTGTCAACTATGTGGTTCTAGCAAGCATATATGCCTCAGCCGGCTTATGGGACAGTGCATGGAAGACTAGGAAATTGATGGAAGAGAAGTGTTTGAAAAAGAATCCTGGATGCAGCTTTTTGCAGTCCAGAAAAAATAGTGCAAAGCTTCTGACAACAGGTTGAAGTGACAACTGTTCAGGTACTTTTTTTCCCGTTAGTTGAAGATGCTTGGAGAGGTGATTAAGTGCAGACCTAATGTCTGGCTTTTATCCGATTGGCGCCTTAGGAAACAGCACTAAGAGACATATCTAACCAAGGATTCTATTCCTGAGAAGGAATAGAGTAAGGCCTTGCTCTTGAAAAAGAAAACCAAAAAAGGGGAGGCTTACTTATGGTTTCTCTCAAAATGATGCTCAAATCATCACACTATGCCGCCTAGGCTTCTAAGTGACATGATAGCCCCTGTTTCGCGTTCTTAAGTTAAAAGGTTATATTATGTCGATGCTGCGAAGGATATGTGGAAACATTTGTTGGATGTCACTGCAACGTATACCAATGACTGTGGTTCAGTGGTAGGCTTTTCTTTGGATCAGATTCTTGTATTTTTTTTTCCAGTTTCAACATCCAATATTGATCTCCATCAGGTCTTGCTCCTTATTGACTTTATCCTTTTTGGGTCTCCATGACTTAATGTTCTGTATACAGCCTGCTTGGAGGATGTTTTTTTTTTGGCAAAGTTGAGATGATTTCTTCTTCTAGAGGTCAGTTTACTCTTTACTGTTTACATGAACTTCTTAACAAGTCATTTCTGTTAAATTTCCACTTGTTATTATTGGCTTCAAAAAAGTGGGTTAAATAAAATCTAATTATGAAAACTGTAATTATCTTGCACTTATATCAGGTTATCTTATGCTGAAGCAGTTGTGTTCTCGTCAGTTATCTATATCAGGTTTTTATGTTCATCATTCTGATGATTGGAGCTGAAAGGTTTTCAACTAGCAGCTTCTGTAACCAAAAATAAAAATTGGTTTATTGTTTAAATATTTTACTTGGTAGCAAATGGGTTTTTAAATTAGCCATCTCTATTCTGATCATACGACGTGGTGTAGCTTAAAGATATAGTCAAGGAGCATAGAACCATTGCTTGTAATAAGTTGCTGCATCTGTACAGGGTGGACATGTAGGCTAACATGTACTCTTTATTCAAGGACTATTGTCTACAAATTAATAGTTGAATTTACAAAAAAAAACAAAGATTGTAAACATGGAATTTAGTTCATGTAGGCAGCATGTTAATATTACAATTTCAGTTTACTTTTGCAGTTGTTAGATTAGAGGTCAAGTCTGGCTGGTCTATTTGAGTTATCATGCTGTATATAGACCTGACACAAAAACCTGTAAAATATAGGAGTTGGTGTTAGTGTACTTCTTATACAATGAAAATCCTGAACTGAAATTTTTTAGGAGAAAACCTAAAACTTAAAAGCTGCACAGACATGAGCAATTGAGCATTGTGCTGGATTCTTTATAGGGACACTGGTGTTTTTGGCATTGCTTTCCATCCCTACTCATCACACGGCTGTGTCATCTCTTCTTATGGTGGTGATTTCGAGGTAACATGATATATTTATAAATCTAGCAAACTTGAAGCTTAATGAGAATGGAAATAAGAGAAATAAAATACCAACTCCATTATTATAAGATCAATATTAATTTTTTAAAAGTCAATTTGTGTTATTTTCAAATTTAAAATTGATATATTTCATTTTAAATTTGCTAATAACAAGTTAGTACGAGCAAATAAAAAAACAAAAATAAAATTTATAAGAGAAAATAATTAGGGATGATGGATAGTGGGGGTGGATGTGACACCCTTAAAAAATCGGGTAACTTCAAACGCCCCCTGATACTACTTTTAATACATCTCAGGTTCTAACTTTTACATCTTCAAAACATAACTTATTTTGTTTACAATATTACATCAAGTACTATTATTACAATTAATACAAATGTATTCTAAATTTAACTTTTCCTTTCTTCCTTGACTTTAACGGATTCTTCAGTTCACTCTGTTTAGCAAAAAAATAATAATTGAAAATGTCCTATAAACATGTCCATGACTTTACCCCTAATAATAGGGTTGTTTATCTTAGACTTACTTCAAAATCCGTTCTTGTTCAATTTGGTTTGGATAGCTCTACTTAACATCAATGAATTAATAGAATTCAATAAAACACTTTAACATCCGTCTAGCCGGAACAAATGGCATAGACACAATCTTAACGCGATTCATGAATAAATAAAACTTTAAAAGCATCAATATCGACAGCTCAATAACAGAACATTTTTCTCAAGTGCACATAAGTGCGAATATTAGCATAAAAACCCAAATTATAGCTCGGAACTTGTAAAAAACATATAACATTTGCATAACTATAGAAAATACTTGCACATAATAAAAATCTGACAGAAGGTTAGAAAACTTACTCAGTTACAACATTTGATTAAGTTTAGAAAATTTGCACAACATCGAAATACTTGCACACAATAATCAAATTGTACAAGATTAAGAAACTTGTATGACACGCTCTTTACAATTTACGCTAAATTACTATTCAAACGACTTACAAAATAATTTTAAGGGTGACTATACCAATTATCCACAAAAATGACGCTACACATAGTTTACATCAACTTATTTTATATTTTACGATGTTCGTGTTTTATAACTCGAAACAACGTTTCATAACATCTTAAGTGACTTGGCACGCCGTTGCGGTGCCTACACGTCCACATGCTCGACATGTCCAAGTGAACGTCCAAGCCTTGCTCAAGCTCAGTCAGCCCGCTTGCAATGCCCATCACGCATTGTCGTGTAACATACATCTCAAATACTTGGGACGGTGTCAAGGTGTTTGTAAATAACACACATTGGTCTATAATATAAGATAGAGAATTGTTAAATTCACACTATTTTTTGTTATTTTCACAACAAAAATGTCGCTGTAGATGTATAGCGACGGTGAAAATCGTCGTTGTAGATGTATAGCGACGATGAAAACCGTCGCTATAGGATCTATAGCGACACTTTTGTTGTGGAAATAATATTTTTTAGTGTGGATTTAACAATTTCCTATAAGATAATGATTGAAAAACATTAAATATAGTACTCAATTGTCTATAATACATTTAAATCATCATTTATCATAGTCAGTGGCGAAGCCAGGATGGTATACTAGTGGGATCAAAATTATTAGTAAGTTATAAAAAAGTTGGCGGGGGTTCGGGGGGCAGTGGCCCCGAGCCAAATTTTTTTAATACTTTATACTTTCGGGTCAGACAAATGCATCCAAATATCTAATTTAATAATACTAACAAAAGGGAGAAATTATAATTGATTTCTGAAAATAAAACTGAGGTTGGAGAAATTGAAGAAAGAGTAATTTCTGTAAGGCTGCAAGAGAGTCACAGTAGAATAGAGTCGCACTCCAGTCTCCACACTCGCGGCTCGCTAGTCACCAATACCCACTCCGACTACTTGCGAAAGGCTTTGATGGTTTACGGTTTGGCTTTTGCCTTTTGCGATTTGGCCTTCTCTCTCTATTTTGTGGCGTGCTGAACATATATTGATGTATGAGATTTAGGACTGAGGCTTGACTGCTTGGGTATCTCTAATTAAAAAAAAAGTCTGAGTGAGACCAAAAATTGAGTAGGGTAAAAAAAATTTAAGTGCTTTCAAAAATTGAGTGGGGTCAATTGACCCCACATTTTTTGCATAGCTTCGCCCCTGATCATAGTTATTCATACTCACATCTTTCCATAATTATCTCCTAAAAAACTCTCAGGCCTCATTTACCCATTGGTCTTTCTCTCCATCCATCCCCATAAAAAATGTATCCGATTTTTTAGAAATTATCTACGCTCTCTCTCCACATAAGAGTTTTGTTGGGATAAGAAAAGAGAAAGAGTTAAAAGTATCAAAGAAATAATCAAAGTAATGAGGGGTAATTTTGAAAAAATTGTCATTAATTCTTTTAGATCTAAACAAACGTCAAATAATTAAGGACAAATAAAAAATTTTAAAACGTCAAATAATTAAAGACGGAGGGAGTATTATCTAAACAAACAGCAAACAAATTTATTGCCTAGGTTTATGTTTGGTGACATGTCGTACCTAACTATCCTTAATTTTTGATTTAGAGAAATGTGTCTATGATAAATGGACTTTTTATATATATACATTTTTGCAACGAATATTGAAGCCAAACAGCGGAAAACATTAATACCCACCAATCATGTGCTATGTCGAAATATTCCGAAATATCATTAAACTTATAGTAAATTATTATTCAAAATTATTATCATTTTGTGATTCACTTTTTAACTATTTTAATTAAATATTTTTTTTCCAGTTTTGTTCGATTAGACCTAGACATGTTAAACGTGGTGATTTGCCTAGATTTACCACAGCACCACCACCTTCATGTAGCCATAATTTTTCCTCATCCTTGTCTATGCTCTCCATAGCATAAACCCATAACCTTCATCACTAACATTACACTACACCAACAAAAAGAGAAAAAAAAATCTCACCAAAATAATATATATGTATGTATGTATAGCGGACTGATCATTTTTATGGTTTGCTTCCGTTGTTGGTAATTAACCAGATGGATGGGTGATAGAGGAGGAAAAATTTCGGTGACTGTCTAGGAGTTTCAAACGGAGTTCCAAGAACGGGGACAGAGAGAAAAATGTCGCAGTTTTTTTACATCTTTGTCCTTGTAATTCCATATAATAGTTTAAATCAAATATAAAATGAGTTTTTATTTAACACATCAACAGCATTGACAAGTCATATTATCAACTTGTGATGTGACATTTTAATTAAATCATAATAAAAAAATTAAAATTTTAATCATCTAATTAAAAGATCAATTATCGAAGTTAAAAAAAGTTAACGGTTTAAGGTAATAATTTATATTTAAGTCAAATCGCATTTTCGTATTTGGCAAAAATAAATCCCAATACTTATTGAGGCATGAGGGAGTTGGTTTAAAATAAAACGGTGGGCTTCTTTTAACACTTTTTATTGTTGTTTAGTTAAACATACAAAAGCAATTCTTGCGGTTGAAAGACAGCATCGAGTAAAGGAGTTACACACTTGACATTATACGTATCCGACACTGATTATCGAGCATAAACATCAGTGAAGGAGTCAGTAAATACCAATCCTTACAATCTGTGTACAATATTATGAATCATGGATAAATGGATTAAGGAAAGTGTGAAAGATCAACAAGATGAAAGCAAGTTTGGGGTAGCTACAGAATTATATGTTATTCGCCGGGTCTTTGAATTGAATAATTTTGATATTATATTGCTATAAGAAATTATTAACCATGTGGATAAAACTAGTTAAATAAACAAATAAGAGACCTGTAAGGACAGTTATTTTTATGTTTGTAGTTCACGCAGTTACTTTCATGCCCTCACAAGCCAGGGTCCCCTCAAGATCCCCGATAATTCGTGCTATCCTGACTTCAATGCCTCTTTGCACTTCTCTGAAGAGAGTTCTAAGGCTCTCAGCGAACCGCTTCATGTCAAAACTAGCAGGCCCATCAAGCTGTTCTGCAGCCCCAACAAATCCAGAAGCAATCTTGGATTGTATTTCCATCAATTTTTGTCCTGTGGCAACTATGTATCTCTGTAGCTGAAATGTCTCATTTAGGAAATGCTCCAGTCTCTTAGTTTCCTCCTTTTTTCTTGCAACACTGGGACTGGGACTGCCACCGGTCACATCAATATCATTCTCGTGCTGCACATCATCATACACAAATGATAAACAGATGCATATATTTTGAAAAGCCTAGCAGATACCAACATGGACACGACTCTTCACTCTCTTGCAGTACAAGAATAATTATAATATGTGAAAAGCAAGTTAATTAGTTAACTGATGGAAATTGTATGAAGACGTATCCTTTTAAATTTGGCTGAATTATAAACTAGGCTTACCATCCGCTTGCAAAGATCATCAGTCTTTCCTTGGAGGGACAAGTATCGTGTAACTTGTTTATTTAGAAAAGACATCAGCACATAGAATCCCTTGATCCCAAAGTGTCCGTTATCATTACTTTCGCTGTCTTCATTACTTTCTTGCTTTCCTACCAATCTCTCAAACATGAGTAATTGCTGCGTTAACCTCTTGATTTTGAATGAAACCCCAAGAGCGTGAAGGTCCATCTTCCATGGATTATCAATTTTCTTACTCGAGGATTGGCTAGTTGATGTTAACTTCTCATCATTTATAACCATCTCTGGACTGGCACATTCCTCTTTAATGGAGCCTGGATCCAAGGTAGCCACTTTCTCTTCTAGAAAATCTTTATTTGGAGAGGGGACCATCAGAACTATGTCTTTAGACTGGTCTTTTATCTGGGCTTCTTCTTCTTTCTTAGTCTCAGCCTCTTGAGAGATTTCAAAATAAGAAGTTGTTTCTTGCTCTTTCTCCCCTTGTTTTCTCTTTACAATCTTGACTTTGGACCAAATTGTATCGTGGGCTATAGCAAGATCATGTGATGATGACTTTAAGTTGGCCTTCTGCAAATTTGGAGGTTTTAACTGTAATGCTAATCGTTCTTTCAACGAATATAATTCGGCTTCTCGGTCCAATAACAAAGCTTCCAGTTTCAGGCTGTCTTGTCTGAGATGTGAGAGCTCATGGTTGAGGCCTTCAATATGAGTCTGGAACCGCTTCAACTCGAGTTCCATGCTCAGTGAACGCCAGCGAAAACTTTCTAATTTTTCATCTTTCAGTCTCAGTTGTTCAGCAAAAGCATCTATTTCTAACCCATGCCTCTGTTCAAATGCAGTTCCATATTTTTCTGCTTCAGATCGAACCCAACCCTCCAACTGTTTAACATCTGCTGTGAAAAATTAACATAATAGATTTGGGTAGAGCAAAGTCAAAATATTTGGATGGCATGCAAGAAAGAAAATGATAATTCATTTTTAATTTCAAATTACTATGTTCAAAACCTTAAAGAGATATCAAACAACGAAGTACATATACAATTGGAAAGTTCTGTGTTGGTAATCCATACATAGACGTGCATATATATGTCAAAAAATCAAAGGGAGCATCAAGAATATGACCTTACCTAGCTCTTCAGTTCCAGAGGTTTTGTATTGTTCAGATAAGGGGGAGAAATCCTTGTGATCATCTTGAAGTTCAGGTTGTTTGTACTCTATTTCTGTTATCATTGATCTAGTTTTTGCAACACAGGGTGGTGCTGTTGCATTAGAAGTGCATCCCCATTCCACCTAAAGAAGCCTCCAATTTTGACTTGGCATGTTTAGACAACATGCTTCTCAACGAATGCCTTTCAAGCCTAGATTCAGAAACTGCCCGCCACCTTTCTGTTTCCAGCTCAGCTTGCTTTCTCTTGGTCTTTGATAATTTCACCTCCTTCAAGAGCATTTGCTTCTCCTCTGTATCCAATTTGGATTTCCTCAACATAGCTGACAGAATATTGTCTTTCTGTTCCAAGTCCTTGCGCGTTTTCATAAGCTCCATGGATAGTTTTTGAGTCATCAAGATGGACTGCTCCTTTTGCTCCAAAACTGAATCAAGCTCTTGTTTTGCTGCTTCGACTTGCCGAACGGCTCGACCCATCTCTGCTTCAAGCTGGCGCTGGGTAGACACAAGCTCAATGAAGGCAGTCTTGTGCTTCCAAAGCTCAGCAGAGTGCTCTTGAGCTACGCGCTTTGCAGTCTCCGTCAGATCCTCCACACCAGATTCAGCCCTCTTTAGTTTTTCTTCAAGCTCCAAATTCTTATGCACTCCCTCCTTCGATGAATTATCCTTACACTGCAGCAGAAGCTCCTTCTCCTGTAATTGCTCATTCATTTTTGTAATAACTTCATCCTTCCTTTTCTCAAGAATTCTCAGTTCATTAAGAAGAGCTCCAATGTGTTGCCTAAGCTTCCTTCTTTCAGTGAACCAGCCCTGTTCATGTGCAGGCAAAGATACTCGCAACTTTCTCATTGGCTTTTGAATCTTCAGTTCTTCTCCTCTTTAACTCCTCAAGTTCTCGCTCTGCATTCTCTAGTTTATAGAGAAGCTCACACTTTATGCTATTGGCTTCTTCTCTCTGAACTCTCCAAACTAGCAATCCCAAGAGATTAGCACTTCCTTGAAGTATTTTATTTCTTGGTTCTAACCACTTTTCATCATTTATATTAGGCTCCGACAAGAGCCCGAGAGCAAAGAATGCACAAGAAGCACCAAAAAGCATTGGAGTAAAGCTATCACTTTTATGTTCAGATATAGCCAAATATGACCTTGAGATCGCCTCTTCACCCATTACTCAAGAGTATGATTCTTTACCTATGGAAAATCTAATTAAAAAAACTTAGTATTTTGCCAAAAATATAAACCAAAAAAAGAGAGTAAGAATTCACCATGACTTCTGCAGTTCATGAGAGAGACAGAGAGATCGGACTTAGATGCATATATAATCACAAGAAAACAAGAAGCAGGACTGCCAGTTACAATCAACAGTATGAGCATAAAGCAAAGTAGTACGGAATAAACATTAAAAGCAACAACAATTTAGAGAAAACAAAGGCTTGAGCTTCTTCAACTCGTAACCAAAAGTAAAAAATAATAGAAATAATACCCAATACAATTATCTGCACAGAGAGCATGATACAACCAAAATTTGAAACCAAAATAATAGGGAACTTACAAGATTTAAAGGGTTAAGACTTCATCAACTGAAGACCATAAAACAGCTCTTTATGAAATTGAATTGTTGCTCACAAGAAACAGGGAGCTAATGTTGACCCAGAGGCACCAGTCACACCCAACTTCAAAATCTGATAATTATCTGGCTATTCTTGAAGTTATCCCCATATAAATCATCAGTGAATGCCAAAACTATGATGGGTTATACGTGAGTCTGCAAAATCAGTTAAAAAGTGTTGGTACCGTAACTGAATTGGGCAGAAAGAATCAAGAAACTTGTTCCTTGTTTTTCAGCAAAGGCCGACACATTTACCCCACTTTTGAACTCCTTTTTTTTCCTCTCCTTCCTTCTTCTGTTATCTTCGTGACTGATAAAGGGATCAAAAGCACTAAATTCCTGGTGGTTTTGTCTACCATTAACCAACAAAAAACTAGAAGTCAAAAAATATAAAAGGGCAAATCTCTATCAGTTTACTATTATACAATAATTAATAATGTATCATTCCAGGGTGGCTTTATCTAGTTGTCTATGTATGTTTATAGTTTATGTGGAGTATATATTTTAGGGTACATAGCAGCACAGGTTTATGATGGTATGCTACAATGGAATATCACATATAATTTGTAATTACTTTCTTGAAACAGTGTGAAAGGAAGATATTCCTAAGACTGATTTAAATGCCTCACCCACCTCACCTCTATTATATCACAGTGATTTTCTTGTAGTAACATAACAAGAACCATATAATTAACCCCCAGCATCTCAGTAGTTTCCTCAAGGAAGGAAATTTTATGATGGACCCATTATTTGGTCACGCCAAATCACCAATTAAGAACTAATGATTATATGTATGGAAAATTACATATTACCTGTGGCAAGTGGTCCAAATTGTGAGGTACATTTGGGCATGTTATTGTTATGAGGCAAATGAAGAACAGCACTGTCTATACATCATCATCATCAATAGAATTATTATGAGTACGAGGCCACCCAAGAAAACAGGTCTTCATGGGTCCAGAGAGACTGAGTTTGGTTTCTGTTGGGTGTGAAACCTGTAAAGCAGGAGCTTGTTGAAGAAAAAGCTATACAAATGATTTCTTGAGTTATATATAAGTTTTATTATATGAGCAAGGAGATTGGTGGATCAGTGATGACACCACCCTCTTTCTTTCCAACAAGATCTCCCCTTGGGATCTGGGCTTGCAAATTGGGACAATTCCCTAAAATTATTTCAGTAGTATATAATACTATAGTACTACGTACTAGTGTAATTGTTCTTCTTAGAAATTAAGCTAAAGTTACAAGGGATGACGTGGGGAGACCAAAGCCTTGGGTTATGGATTCGGGCTTGGTTTGTTATTTTGGTAATTCTTTTAAACAAATGTAATCTGAATTCCTGTGAATTTAAAACAGCAGTTGGAGTAGTTTTATGTGTGTATCAAATACTTCTACATAAATTGAGACCAAAAAAATACAATTAATATTCAAAATTTTCAAAACGTACATTAATCTAATCAATTTTAAGTTTTAAAATTTCTCGAATTTCAAAATATCAAATAAGACTTTTTAAATTTTAATGAAAAAGGAAAGTATTACTTTATTATTTTTAAAAAAAATCAGCCCTACTTGTTTTTAATAAATTTGATTGAATCCTACATGATTGTAAAAAGCGCGCGCACACACAACCCAACAAACACTCTTTGCATAAATTATCCACCATCACAAGTCAATTGCCAACTAATTATCCTATGAATGCATTGGAAAGGATTCTAATAATTTTTTCTTGAAAACGATCCTACAAAATTCTAATAAGACCTTAGAACTCAATGTGTCTTTAACTTTACAAAAATTAATAACTCACTGCTAGGTCTCTACCTGTGGTTCTGGCCTTCTGGGGCCTGTGCCATCTAAATGATCTTTCTGCAGAGGGGGGAAATATTTAATGCTTAGGAAGTGGAGGATGGGTCTTTGTTACCTAAAGTCCTAAACTATGACTTGGTTATGAAAGCTATAAGTTTGTATGTTGTGATGCATGTTAATTATATGACCTTGGCCTCTTCATTCCTTATAGAGCATACTCATGATTTTGTGCCAATGAGATTATATGCTTTGTTTATGTATAATCAATTATGACTGAACCAAATATTTACTTCTAATGTGTTGTTAGCTCATTTGATAGTGTTATGTAGAACATGATTGAAAACATGTTTATAGATCCTGAACAAATTTCTTCTGAAGTTGTATTGATTTGACAAGTAGCAAAGACTGTAAATATATTACTAACTGTTAATATTGTCTTATAATATTTACCTAAATATTCTTTTATTGAACAAAGTCTAGTTTTTAACTTTCATGTTCATCCATAAAATTCTGAAATTACAATCCTTTTTCCTTCTTTTTTCCTCCCCTGGAATCTGGATGCAGGCATGACTTATTACCATCTCTTTGGATATCTGTAAGGTTTGTCTTCAATTCCTTTTACTTCTGACTTCTGAGGGTGGTTGAAATAATCCTTTATGATTACTAACTTGGTATCATATCTTACATATACTTTCCTGCCATGAAATTGTATTACAGGCTTTTGATCTTCTGGAAATGCTAAAGAAAGAAGAAAAAATGCTCTCTGATATAAAGGAAAATCAATCGCAGGTACTGGTATTCCTTGTTTGTGGTGAGATGCAATCTCTTATTAATGAATGTGTGTAGAGTTCTTCATTTAGATTGTTTATGGATTATACATGACCAAAAATTATGGTCTACCTATATTCCTTCTGTAACTGCTCAGACAAGAAAACTTTACTTACGAACATTGAACAATTTATCTTCCTGCGATTTCTTTGTATTTGAGAAAGAAAATAGTATTCTACATTTGGAACGGAGAAATATTCTTAATTCTTAGTTTTATGTAGATTGTTTAGTAGTCTTAAGTTCTTATGTTAATTAAGTTACCGCTTACCTCAGCACTGTTCATGACTCGTGAGTTGGTTGGACTTCAAAAGATTAATTACCATGAGTTTAATATTAGCACGCAAGTCAACTAGTTTTTCTGCTACTATATGTTGTCCTCTGGTCTTGTCTCGTGTTGGTGATTTTTCCTCGAGTACACGTCTAAATTCTTGGAGTTCATAATGATTCGCTAGTTTGGCAGGAAGGAGACGAGGATAATTTCACAGGCTGTTCTTGATGAGCGCACCAAGCAACAGAAGCTTGGCAGTGCTGCTGCTCGAGCTCAATACGCAAAACCAGCAGCACCTATAACATGTGCTACATTTTCTCAAGCTGTTTTAGAAGGTAGAGCAAAGGTTTGACAGGCACACGAACTCAAACACCAACAGCCATTGATGTTCGGACCAGCAAATCTAGCGGATGGAAGAATAACAAGTGAAAGGGAAAGGATGGCTGCACAGGTTTTCCAACCTGGCCACAGGTTAATATTTTGCTTAATGAAATTGAACAACTAAAGGTCAAAGTTGATACTTGGGAGGCTTTCCTAAATTTCATTATACTTGTTTCTGGTGTGATTTTTAGATTGCCTACCATGAGCATAGAGGAGGCCAGGGTTAAGAGAGATGGAGTCATGGAGATGATGAATAATTGGCAAGAGAGATGCTAAGATGATGGAAGAAGCCAATTCTTCATGATGGCATAATGACAGTCAAAAATTTAGGCCGGGAGAAGAGGACATTGAAGATGATGATGCAGTCAAAGAGAAAGCAATGGCATGGGATGACTAGAAAGATGATTACCCTCGAGGTGTGGGTAATAAGAAGCTCACTCCTTGTGGTTAGGTGCAGCTGTTAGTTCTTAAAAAAAATCCTTTAATTGATATAAAGCTAATAGACAACCTTTTAGTACCGATTACCCAAGTCCCATTGATATTGTTATACCAATTGTTGGTCCACCAGATTATTTTGTTACATGTGTAGTTTCTCCCAATTTCAACAGACACATGGGGAGAAATAATTAAAATTTCCAATTTAGCAACAAAATAAAAAAAAAATCTAACATAAGCTTTCCTGCCCCGCACATGGCCAAGAGATGGGCAATCATGGCCCTACATGCTTCAAACAGTAAGGTTTTCAAAAGCCACAAGCCATCCCAACATTTTACAACTGTAAACATAAATGAGTAGATTGCAGTTGCAAGATACTGGGCTTAGGCATGGCTAAGTAGAGTAGATTGCAGTTGATGCAAACTAAAAGATACTGAGGTATAGATGAAGGGAATCAACATCTATGTTAACAGCAACCTCCGGATACAAGCAATGCAAAACCCGCAAACGCATCAAGAGATAACTACTTCCATACTTGAGGCCAAGATCAGAAAAATTTAGTAGCAGTAATTCACAATATAACTTATGATTAGCATTTATAAGGCAACAACATTCACCTATATATTTAGCAGTGGATATACACAGTTTTAATGCCTCGGCATACATAACAAGAAGTTCTAGCTATAAGATTTCGATTTGTAGACCAAAGTGACATTACCATTCTTAGCTGGCTACACCACACTAGAACTCATCACATAATAACTATACCTCATCACTTGTAGCAATGAGCAATTCAACCAGCAATGCATTTAAAACCCCTGCAAATCCACAACCAAATCCCAAACAAGATACAACACACAATGACAAGACCATCCAAACTTGTTTCTTCCAAACAAGCTTGGCCTTATCAACAATAAACAACCCATTCTTATTATGACTGCTCACCAACGAAAATTCTCTGCTCAAAGTAATCCCATCATCACTTGATACAACCACCTTGCTTTCTTTAGGTAACTCCACGAAAACCCTCTTCTTCTTGATCAAGTTCTTGGCCGTCGGCCGATCCCCCTAACAACGGGATCAACCCAATTTTCTTCTCTTTTACCGAACCCAAATTTTCACCATCATTATTCAAAACTTCCAAATTTATAGGCGACGCCAACAATTGGTGAAACATGGAATTAAAATCCCCTTGGAAACAATGAGCGTTCAAAGTAGTCAAACGCTTGAGGGGATTTTGATCGAGAATCAGATTGAACGAATCCGTTACGCTCTTGAGGAAGGAAAAACATGACGATTTCTCAAGATTTCCATCAAAGATTCCGAAGTAAACGAAAGGGTGGTCAGCAATAAACATGTAAGTCATGTAAGTATATCTATCTATCTAACTTCATTGTTTTTTCCTTGAATGATTCACGGTTGACCAACTAAACATATTAACATCTGTTGAAGAATGAGACTATGAGAGATCCTCCTATTCCTATGTAATCTACCTTTTTTTATCCATTTTATATCGGTTGTGGGGGATTAATTTTGCTCGACTACCCTCCAAAACAAACAATTAATTTTTTTTTTTGGATTGTATCAAAATTTGCTTAATGTAATTTCCAAGTTTTGATACTCCTTCAACCATGGAACAACGATAATCATATAGAAATTATCTTTGGATAATATTAGGGGATTTTTTCATATATTTGACCAGACTATAATTATTAACAATTATTATTATCTTTCCAAATATGTTCATAAATTATTTTCAACTAAATTACATATTTTTACATAAATAATGTAAAGGGAGTTCAATTGAACAATGTAGCAGGCCTACCGATAGATATGAGAAAATAATACTAGTGAATTTATTACTAACTAATTATCATAGAATTGATTAAAATTTCTATATTTATTATTTAAATAAATGTTTAATAATTACAATTACCTTCTCAAAATTTTAACTAAATATTTAATAAACCATTATTCATACTCTTCGTACCAAGTTATCCTTATTTTAGTAAAATTATCGTGAAAATATCCTATTATCAAGAGTTTTCGCTTCTACCCCTTGATAAAACAGAATTTTTAAAAAATCCAATATTATCTTGTAAAAATATCAATTCCGTACTTATTCTCAAAGTTTTAACTTTTTTTCCATTTCCTCTTGATAGAGAACTGAATTAGAAAAAATTCCAAGAGCATATTTAAGCGCTACAAAACCAAGACACCTCTCATATAGCAGAATTGTGGAATATATACAAACACCCAACAAATGTTATTTATAACAAAAATATCATCTCCTGCGAACTTTCATATTATATACTGAATTTGAGTCTCCAATATACAGAGGCATCGGGAAGCAAATCAGATAGGTATCAGCAAGTTTACTAAACTATCAGGAGTTTGTGAAGTAATATTGGCAAAAATTGAAGATTACAGGTCCCTACTAAGGTGCAGCTGAAATTAGTTTCTCTGGCCAAGAGTGATCAAAGTGATGGTGAGAAAATTTACCCACCTGACATTGATGGAAAACCACTTTGCAGTGAACATTACTGCAGTGGTAAACCAGTTGAAAGAATTATTGGTATTCCCTCTTTCTCCTTCAATTAGTTTACTCAGCCAATATAAGGAAGATCAACAAACGCCCATTTAAAAACTTGCTCATATTGAACAGCAGCATTATCCCATGAGGAATCCCGCTCCATACCTCTCTTCATCAACCTCTCCCAAGAAGCTCTGTGTTCTCTGTAAGTCCTAACAGCGGTTCTTAATGCCTACAATTAATCACCAATCATGAATTAACACCAGCAAAAACTGAAAATAACAAGTGGGGTGGAGTTAATATTTTACTTTAGGGGGTAAAAAATGTATTTTGCAGATTAATTAATTTGTTTCTTCTTTTCAGAAAGCCCGTCATAAGAAAAAAATTAGGAAACAAGGTTGATCCTAAGATGGCATCAAGCTTGAGCCATTTTGGTGGTAACAAGTAAAAATAAGAACAAAAATCATAGATAATGAAAAATGCAAGGAACCTTACCGCTATCATACTTTCTCTCGTGAGAGGAGAGAATGCCCACCTGTTGAAACATTACTCAACGACATTAGATAACACGAAAGAATGCATTCTCCAACATATACAGTTGTACACCCACATAGTAATAGAATTGACGGAAAGGCTCAAAGTAAGTCGATGGTTGTACAAAACCATCACAAATCTCCAGAGTTTTTAATTTCAGGGTAAATATTGTTATTGAGCACAGTACAACCACAAATTTACAACTACCAATACATACCCGGTACCTTCACCGCTACCTTCTTTAGCATATGGATTGAAATTCTCCACTGTGTCCTAAAAGACGGAAACAAAAGGGAATTTAGTGCATGGTGATTTACAAAAGCAACAACGTTCATAATGGTTAACTCACTCTAAGTCCTCCGGTGCCATGAACTACTGGTACAGTGCCATATCTCATTGCATACAATTGATTTAAACCACATGGCTCAAATCTCGATGGCATTAATAGTATATCACAGCTGCACGTTCCAGAAAATCAATTTATATAAACTACAAAATTTCCCTGCAAATAATAAAATACGGTTCTGAATCTTGATTACCCTGCTGTTATACGATGAGAAATAGGAACATTGAATCCGACCCATCCCCTAAATTTGTCTCTAAAGGATGACTCAGTAGCTCGCATCCAGTCTTCATATTGTTTCTCACCAGACCCAAGCATTACCTGAAACAGATCGACTCAGTTCAATCAGATTAGCAAAAATATCAAAACCCCAAATTTGGATATTACCACTCAACTTATTTGTTGCTATATATTTACAGGCAGACAAAATATGCATTCTCAATATTTATACAGAACATCATCAATACGTCTCATGCCCATTAAGGTTCCATACATAAAAAGGAGACTCCCATTTGGATATATCCATCCAAAACAATGAGGTGTACAATGTTAAAATATTTGAAGCTTGAAAGCCTTTGTCTACACAAAACAATAAATCTTGTCACTTAAATTGCTTAGTACTGGTCAACTTAAAATCTATTTAAGGAGTTGAGAGAGGTAGTCTAGGTAATAATTGGTTGAGTTCTGGAGAATGCCCTGTGCTTTTGTATATTTCATTGAGTTTTTAGCATAGCTGACACCTTACCGAGAAAAAAAATAAAGAACTACATGAGAGTAAAACTAGAAAATGTATATCAACTAGCATAATGGACCTAACCTGTTTTAAAGACACTACTTGGTCTCTTGTTAGATAAATAAAGATCACTTACGAATTGGATGTCATCTTGTAACAACTCCGGAGTTGCCGAGAGAATTATATCAATACCTTTCTGGTAGTCCAGTCTCCCAATAAATCCAATCTATATGAAGTAAAACTCAAGTCAATGTCATATTGTCGCGATATATACATTGCATAAATTGGTATTTATTCTCACCAACGGACAATCAGGCCTCACTGGCAGACCTAATTCCTTTTGCAACGCCATCTTGCATTGAACCTGCATCTTATAAATAGTTGGGTAAGAACAGCACCAACAAGAAAAACTTAACAATAACTATCGTTGAAAAGTTAAAAAACCAAACATGCAACGTAAACACTAATAATCAATAGAATCCAGAGTTGACCACCTTTCCAGAGAGGTCATGAACAGAATAATGTGAAGCAATGTTCTCATCCGACGATGGGTTCCATTCAGTATCATCAATGCCATTTGTGATACCTAAACAATCACAGAAGATGACCACTTTAGAGGTAAAGATCAAAAGCCAGACTAAAACACATGTAAACTTGATGTCCATATAGTCTGTGACAACTACAGAAACCACAGAGATAACCAGATGAAACATAACCATTATTTTCTAAGTTTTCTTCTATTGAATCATTTGTAGAAAAACCTCCGAAGTAATGGACTAACCATATGGTAAAAAATCAATTATTAGTAAATAGCAATAAATGAAATTTCAACTCAAGAAATCGCTTAAAGAAATTCCTCTCCGGAACGAATTGAGCACCAGATCTATCAAGACAAGCTATTATTGGAAGTTTTCTCCGAAAACAGAAAGATGGTTACTCTTGTAAATCAGAATATCTTGAAGAAAGATCACAGGCTTAACTTCATCTACAAACTGAGGATTTATTAACAAAACAAAATTTAAAAAATTATGGCAAACCAGGACTTCCCAATCAGAATTTTGTTGAAACACTAGAATATTTAAATTAGGTAAAAAAAATAGTTTGGGATCTCTTTAAAAATAGACTTTCAAACTCTTAATAATTTCTTCATAGACCTGAATTATAAGAAAAAAATCTTCCACAGTATCACTAGTATGATACTGGTTAAATCATTCAACAAGAATTTTCATAAACAAATTAGGCTCCTAGATATTGAGATGTGAGTACAAATGGCCTACCATTGACAACTATCTTACGACTACCCAATAGCTCATGTAGACCATATCCACCTTCAGCAGTTGTTATTTCCCAAGAGTAACCCTGTTCCAGAAAAAGGGGGGGGGGAATCAACACTGTAACAGCACTTTAAAATTGCAGAAATGTAGGCATTCATAGGGTGAAAATTCTATACAACACCACGGAAACATTTGTAATGTTATTTCTCCCAAATTTACGGCTAGGGACCATCAGAACATAGGTCTGTTTCAAAACCAGATTGATTGTTGATATTTCATTAGTAGATAATCCTTATGGGCACCATATGGTATCTATAGTTAGTCAAATAAGAAACCTTCTCAAAGTAATAGAATACGCAGCATTACCTGACTAACTGTCAGTATCCGGTCCGAGGTCACAATAGCACCTTTTAAAACATTGACAGCTTCACCTGTGTCAAGGGCGTGTGTCCTTGCCCATGTGGGAAATACCCATTCCAGTGCTCCATACCACTCAGGAGGCAGTCCCAAATTACTGTAAGTTGCTGCAGGCTCCACCCCCTTTAATGTACAGAAACAGTAGTATACCACCATATTACTACTTTGATTTGTGATTTTTAAACATTATAAAGCAACAAAATTACAATCTGATTATTGTCGGCTAAAGAGAACTTAATTAAGTCAAAATGGATAGTAGCACCCTTCCAAACATAGAATTGGTCAAAATGGAAGGTTAATAAAGCCCCCACTAAATTTTAAAATTTCATTTCCTTTCCCTTTCTTTTACGTAGCAGTTTTCAAGTTCCAAACATAGCCTTTGCATTCTAGTAAGGAAAATGTAGAATACTATGAGATGTACATGGCAATATGACTAACTCCATTTTCGTTCAAGGGACTTTTGCAATAAGATTTATTAATCCTATCAGCTTCATGCAGACAAAATTTCAGTTTTTCAACTTTGTTGAAACTCTAAACTTCCCCCAGTCAATAAATATGAACTTGGTCGCAAGATACACATTTCACAGCTAAAGATATCTAGTCTTCATATTAACTGTTCCAGACTATTAATTATTGAGATCCCATGAACCTGAATGTAGAATCAATAATGCAAAAGATGTCTACCTGGTGAGCGAGATTATGTATTACAAGAATACTTCGAGCATCCTTATAGACTCCATACGGACGATACTTCGCTGCCAAAAGCCTGAAGCATTGATCCATGCCAAGTATTTTCAACTTTGGGATAACTTAATTAATGGAAAAGTATGAAAAGAGCTTCTACAAGTCCAAGAGATTACAAATTTGAGAAATTAATTTTTTTTAAAAAGAAGTGAAAGGCAAAGCGATTGCCAATTGTACCCAGGAAGGAGCACAGATGATTAACAGCCTTATCATACAACTGTTTACCATGTAACAGCTTGGTGCGGTTTGAAGAGAAAAAACCAAAGATTTGTCAGAAATTTTCATGCATAAAATACATTACCAACTACCTTCCACATTAGAAAGATAACGGCATCTCCAGTGGAAAGGGCTCCTTGTTTTGTTTGAGACCACAAATTGGCAAAAAGGAAAAGCAGCAAAGAAATAAATTTGAGTTTAAACCAAGGAAACCTCGTTCTCTCAATCTGAGCAAAAGAGAAACCTCGCTCTCTCAATCTGAGCATATCAGCAACAGTGAAGGACAAAAAGAGAAACCTCGTTCTCTCAATTTGAGCTTATAACGTGAGGTAGGAGGTAGGAAGAGGAAATAAAATGGATAAGTATAAAACTTCCAAGATGAAAATATAAAAAAAAGAGTGTTAAAGAAAGTACATACACTGGCACCAATCCTGCATGCCAGTCATTGGCAAGAAACAGACATTTCTCTCCGTAAGTGAATCCTCCCAAGGGAAGCACTAAGGGAGCTTCGCATGCTGCGTGACAAAGTAAAGTGAACCTAAACTGTTTGACCCAAAAGAGAGCAATAACCAAAAAAAGAAAATATGTCATCATCAATAGAAAGGATAACCTATTGCTTCATCAAGTTTAATTCAGTAACTACAACTAGTACCTGATTATCACCAAAAGCACCGAAAGTATCACCATATGGAGTTCCAGGACGGTGGTAAGAAGGATGATCCACAAATACCTGAAAGGAAGAGGTAAAACTCACTGTCAAAGATTTAGTAACTCTGCTACTACAAAATGAAGAAAACCATTGACTCCTACTGGGTTCTATTGTACATACTCATACTAGATTGGATACAAAATGTACTATTAAAATCTAATCCTGATGAGAATATGAGATGAAAAAATTAGCAATAATAATCATTTAGTATCGCACTAATTGATGATTTAACATGCAAAAAATTTACCCAATCGACACCTGCTCTATACTCATGGAAGAAAGCAACCTCCTGCATGCCTCCTGAACAATAAACCTTAGTTCGGCATCCAGTATCAGTTGCAGAAGCATATTTTTTATCTGACGGACCACCATGCAGATATCTAGGAGAGACGACCATTACACGATGTCCTCGAGCAGCTAGAGCTATAGGTAAAGAACCACAAACATCACCTAAGCCTCCCGTCTTTGAATATGGTGCTGCTTCAGAAGTAACTAAAACAATACTGTACGTTACCCTGACTGGCAAGTTTTTCTCCTCCTTCAGTGTCCTCTGTTACTTGCTCTTTTTCTAAGGCTACCTGATCATGAGAACCGACAATTTTGTTCTTGCCTACATTCAAGTTTATAATAATTATTATCAGTACTTCAACATTTTTACAACAGCCTTGAATATTGATAGTTTTCTAAATAGCACAATTTGACTTTTTAAATTAATCTGGCAATAAGAATATTCAAAGATAAAGTAAGTGGGTCAGGGTTCATGAAGATAAACTGAGTAAGTATAGGCTACGAATAATGGTTGAAGCATTGATAGATATCCTCGTACAAGTATTGTCAGAAAATTATTAAGGACAATTTGAAGTAGATCTTTTGTTATTATTTGAGGGGTGGGGGAGGGCCATATTTGGAGGAGTTTTGGCATAGAATCTCTGACAATTTATAGGCAGCACCGGCAACTATAGATGCTTCAAAGGCTAAAACCTAGTACTAAATGATAAGTAGCTTCAGAACAATACCACCAGTTCCTTATGCTTTGTAGTGGCCTCCTCCACCCAAGGAACAAGGCTACCCAATGGAAAACAGGGCACATGACCAAATTAACATGGTTGAATTTTATATATTTTTAATTATTATGTGATCATTTTGTAATCAAATAAAAATTGTGGCACCCTGATATCTGAATTTTTTTTTTCAAAGAGGCATTATTAGAACCACATTAGAAAAAAGGATAAATATCCGGGGGGGAAATCAAGAGAAATTATCAGAAACCACGTTAGAAAAAAGGATATATGAGAACACGATCAAAGTTCACCCATAGCATCAAATGTTTTATAAAGTTTCATTCATCATATACGTATGTGTGAGTGTTAGTGTGAGTGTTATAATGCTCGATTTCTCTGAAGAAATAATTTAAAAACTACTATTAATTAATAAATTAGGGGGGAAGATGAAGGAAAAAGTATTGAAGTGGGGAATAAAAAAACATACTATCGGATTGAGGAATCAAGTGAAACCCAACCACAGAACCCGAACAATCTCTCTCCGGACCCAATAAAACGTCCTCCTTGTCATCTTCAACAGTGGAAGAAGACCCATCGGGAGAGCCAATTGAAGTCCTAGTAATAGACAAAGTAAGAGGCCGAATTGAACTGCATTTCCTCTTTTGCCTGGAAATGTATGGAAACCCCAGTTGCCTAATTGAACTTAAGTTCAAAGGAGGAGTGTCTGCACCTAGATTTAGGGCAAAAAGATTTAGAGACGATTTGAAACAGAAAATAGGAGGTGCCCGCAAAGTTTCCATGGTAGAGAAGGAAGAATAGAGAGAAAGAGGATAAAGAAGGAAGGATGATAGATAGACCCAATTCCAATTGAGGACGTAAAGAATCGTGAAGAAAAGGAAAGAGAAAATCTTGGGGTGGAGTGGGGTGGAGGGGAACAGATAGAGGTTTTTTAGTAGTAGGGCACTGTACAATGCCTCAGTTTGCGGCTGAGAGAGAAAGAAGGTAAAGTAGGATGTACAAGATCGGGTGAAAGCGCATGAACCGAGAACAGGTCCAATCGTTTTATACTACACGTATTTAATATTGTACTTTCAAGTTTCGACAAAATATTAACAGTTGGACAGTTGGCGTAAACATTAATGTGGGTCATGCTGTCATATGTTTTTTTATGAGTGGACTCAAAAGGAGCTTGAGCAATTATTATTATTAATGGAGTACTAAATATAGTACTAGTAGATACTCCCCTAGATATGTACGACGTCGTAGGGTTCCGATGTTTAGAAAACGACCGACGGATGTGGTGGTACCATGTGTCACAGTCAGAGGGACTTCATGTGACCGGTGTCTTGTTTGCTTTTTCAAGTTTTAGGAATGAATAAGTCTTGGGCGACCGGTTATGAGCCACCGGTCTAGCGACCGGCCGGAAATTTATTTTTTTTTTAAATATCTCTCAAATAATTTATAAAATTTATTGGAACTAAAATTTTTATAGAAAAAAGTGTTTTGGATGTCATTTGAATACACGTAAAAAATATGCCTGTACAGTTATGAGCGACCGGTCGCTCATAACCGGTCGCCCAAGACTTATTCTTTAGGAATTAAGAGCAGACTAGAATCATCTCTATTTTAAATAAATATAGATTTTTTATTTTATGATTTTGATTTAAAATTATATTTTTTTTATAGTCAGTTTAGTATGATGTCACATTTTAATTTATTTTAAAATTAAATTTGAAACATGAAATGAAGAGTCTCTAGAGCAGACATCGCAATCATGGTTACCAAGCCTCCATTGTTACGGCGGTTAAGCTCATTTTTTGAGCAGCAGCAGCAGGAGGTTTTGGGATTCATGGTTGTGCTGGCATATGTTCTAAAAAATCTCATTTATAACTTTTTACTTAGTTAAATGGTAAAATCTTACTATTTGGTAATTGATATAAATTTATTTAATTTTAACTAATACAAATTGTTCGGGAGCGTTTTACCGACCTCCATATGGGCTAAAGGCCTGACATCAAAAGGGCTTTATGAGACCATTGGGTCGAAGCCCATGGAGAAGTTGGAGATGTTCGGGTCGGCATTTGAGCCATCTTGGGCCGAAGCCGAACTAAGTCTTGTGGTGTTTGGGGTCGGGTCTTCGAGTCCTTTGGGCCGAAGTCTAGACCAGGTTATAGGACCGGTTGGGTCTGCACAGTGGGCTCTCCTGCGGGCATGGTTCGCATTTCTAATCAGAATTAAATAAGGTAACTCCAAAGGTAGTAGGAGGATTGGATTCTACTTGCACCTTTTAAAGAGATTGTGTTGGACCCAAGTTATGGTAACTACCATACACTAGGAGTCCTAATCCGACTGGGAGAAGGATTCTAAGGTGGTGAGTACTATAAGTACAAGGCCTAGGTTATCATTATGAGGTTAGCCTCCATTGTTTACCCTTGTAACGGCCTGTACTCATTCTCACACCGGAGCTATCTCCCGGCGGCAGGTTCTAGGGCGTGGATTCTGTGATTGGACGCGCCGGTGAAACTTTGCGTTAACATTGGTGCTAGAAGGAGGGCCTGAACCTCCGACCTTGTGATCTGTTACTGTTTTAATACATATTACATAAAAACTATGAATAATTAAAAATATATTATAATAAAAATCACGTTTACAATTTATATTTTGTAATTTTACAAAGTAGTAGTATATGATTGTAGATTTGTAGCAGAGTTCTGTGCGCTTTGTATGTTTAAGAAATGGACTGGCAAAAGTTTATACTGTTCCCATTTGTTCATTCTTTTTAAAAAAACAATTTATACTAACATAAATGACACAATCAAAAAATTATAGTAACATAATATTAAAAAAATATAATAGTATAATATAAAATTTATAGTATAGCGATACGGTTCAAAACATTATATAAATATATTTATTACTCACTATGTTTCACAAAAAGTGTAATTGCCCCCTCAATAAAACAAAATTATTCTCAAAAAATATTATCTTTGTTGATGGTAGAAAAAGATGATACATAATTTTGTTCAATTTTGTCATTAGAAACTTAAATACAAACATCCTTATATATACTCTCTCTGTTCCAAATTATATAATCACTACGGGTGTAAATGAACTCAGTCGTGTCGAGTATTGAGTTGCTTATATTTGATTCACAAAATTTATCGAATATAAAATAATGTTTGATTAAGACTCATTTAGCTATTGAGTCTAGCATAATCTTGAATCGAGCCCTTTCTTTTCTGGAAACTATTTGGTTGTCAATATTGTGAGCTATAATATTAATGTTGAATAATTGTTAAAAGATAAAAAATGTGTTGATTGGAAATAAGTGAATTATGGTAAATTTTTATTTAATTTTGGATATAAATGGAGAGGATTGTCATGAGACGATTGTTGTAGGTTTGGTTTATTCCATGGGACCCATAAGTCATCATTTAAAAGTCACTTTCGCCAATAGTACTTGCCTTTATCAGGCGTTAAACCACTTGACTTTCACATTATCAGGCGCCAAGCCACTCGCATCTTTACATTGCAAGGGCCAAGCTAAAATTCACCTATAAATAGAAAATAGAAGTTCATTTATTCATTCATTCTCACCAATTCTCTAAATCTATAATGAGACAGACTATTGAGAGAAAACGAATAAAAGTATTATGCTATTACACTATTGCAGTATCCAATCTCCTACTAAAGTAAGTGGTATCATTTTTTTCGTATTCGTAAACAATGTTATTTTCTTTCAATACTCGTAAGGTTTGTCATTCTATTCTTTATTAATGTGTGGGAATAACATATTTACGCGGACTACTGCATGCCTAGTGAATAACCCTTCGTATTCATTCCTTATTAATCTGTGGGAATAATCTGCTTATGCGGACTACTGCATGCCTGGTGAATAACATTTCGTATTCATTATTTATTAAGTTGTTGAAATAATTTGTTTACGCGGATTACCGTATGATGGGTGAAAATCCATTTGCAATTTTTTATATTATTTCATTTCATATTCCTAAATCTAAACATACAATTGCTTTTATAATTCATGAAATGATTAAACTTCCTTGAGGTTTGTGCTTAATCTAATATAATTTCACTAAAATATTGGTATGAACTCTTAATCTTTTCATGTCATGATACTATTCATTTTGGTACTATTCGTGAGTACTATTCACAATGGAATTTAATTTTATTTTCTTTATCTAAGTTATCTTTTACGAATTTTATTCTTGAAATTGAATCCATGTTTTGATCTTCGTAGTTGGGTCGAGCGGGAATAACAGGGGAATAGAGTAATGATGTGTGACTGTTGAAATTTCTCAATACATTATAAAATATCATGACAATATATAATTGTATTGAGAACTTAAAATGCGTGTGTCATATTTTATACGTTATTTAATAGTTAATTTTGGTAAACAACAATAGGGTGATGAGAATCCGATTTTGAAAACGTAAAAAATGCATCTCATTAGAATGAGTATGACAAAATTATACCGAGGGCTTAAAGGGTGTGTTGTCATTATCTTACACAATGTCTAACTACATACATATTTGTGTTATCATAAGACATGATTGTGCGCATCCACTTGTTGACTATATTTATGAGTATTATTTATATAATATTGAAGTATGGTTGTAATATAATTTTCAGTTTGAGACAATAAAAATAATTATATGGCAAGAAGATACACACAATTGGAACGAACATGACACAAATCTTCTCGTGTTTCTTTGAAGACTTTAAATATTTGTTGCTGTATTTTACATGACATTGTAAAATTTTAGGTGTGTATATTGTCGTATTATATTCAATACAATATTTGTATTGAAACTCACAGTTTACGTATTGTCGTATTTTGCACGACAAATTATTAAGTTGTAAATAGGTAGATTTGTATTTGGATCTAGTAGTATGTATTTGGCAAAATAGATTGTGTGAACCTATTTTGAGGACGTCACAGTAATATTTTCATACTTCTTTTGGATCTAATGAGTCAACCAAGGCTAATTATTCATTCTCATAATATTTATTATAACTTAATAACATGACCTTGAACGTACGAGATTTTTTTTTTCATTTTTCAAAGATTTTGATTTCTTAATCAGTTATTCACGTAACTACATAGGGTATTATTGATTTGGGTTAAATAGGATAATTTATGTTTGTAATATGTATTTTGCCAACTCAAATTGGGTATTATTTAATACGATTACACATTTATTTAAAAATAAATATTGTATAAGGTTATAATTCACTCAATATTAAAGTTTTAACTTTGTTACTTTTCTAAGCATGTTATATTGCATTTTACTAAATACAAATTGTTGTAATGATTAAATAATAATATTATTTAATAAATAAGTGAATTATGTTTATTTTTTATTTAAATATTTTAATTTATGCATTAAATAAATTAAAAGAATTGACATCTCTATCACGATTAATAAACGAATTAATATTAATATAACAATCTTAACACAAATAATTAAACAAATAATATTAATATTAACCTATTTAATATAATACCTATAATATAACACTACACGAATTTGCTTACGTATCACACCTAAATAATTCACTTTATCACGACATTATTGTCTCCCCTAATAAACAATATTTTTTTTATTCTTTTAACTTTTCTTTCTCCTCCCTTCAAATTAAACTCTTAGGTAGGGTGTACTGAGACCTCTTCGAAAACTATTTATTTTAAATGATGTATAAGTTAAAATATAAATTAATTTATAAATTATTTTAAATTATAATTTATAAGTAAAAATATTCCGTATTAATTTGATTTATAAATTAAAAATTAAATTAAAACAAGTTATAAAAGTGTTCAGCTCAGAATAACTTATAAGTTAAAATAATATAAAGATTATTAAAAAAATATTAATAAAAAGAGGAACAAAATAGGAGAGGGATAAAATAGATATTATATTTGATTAAATTAATTTATAAGTCATTTTAAAATAAATCAAAAATGGTTATTTATTTATTTATTTTTTGACTGAAAAACCAATTTATAAGTTAAAAAAATAAGTATAGTAACAAATGACTCACAACTTGGTTACGACTTGTCGACTTCCGAACACCCCTGAAAAAAAATTGTCTGCCTAGTCTTATTTTCCTGCAGAAGCAAATTGATAGAACACAATATTAGAGAACTTCGAGGGATACAGGAGGTGAGTTTGATTTATTAACAGGGAAGGGAAGGGAAGGGAAGGGAAGGGAAAGATGAATCAGTTTAACCAACAACAACAGGTATATTTTATTCCGTAGGCTCTTTCTTCTTTAGGGTTTCACACATTTTTTTATACACAAATTTCTTTTAAATTTGTTTCTATTTGAATTTACGCTTCTTGTTCATTACCCATAGTTTTGCACTCCCCCTACCCTGCATGTCACTGCTTCTTATTTGTTGGCACTAATTTAGAAGCTCGAGGGTGTGTTTGATAAATCTGAAATAGTTCTGAATGTTTAAGTAATAATGAACTGAACGAAGCTAAATTCTGAATATTGAATGAAAAAAGTTGCATTTGAATAATAAATTTTTATTATTTTATCTATTTGAAAAATTCAAAATTATTGTAAATTTATTTAACATTACTTAATATAATAGTTAATATTATAAAAAAATATAAAATAAATATAAAATACGTCATTTAGCCCACCAAAAAAATTACACTCGACAGCTCGACCATTCAGCTCAAAAATCTGACCGATTTAGCTATTCAGACGATTTCTATTCAAAACAAACGCACTGAATGACTGACCGACTCTAAACAAACACGAGTCTCTTAACTTATTTATTCATAGTTTCTATGGTAAGAAATTGCCCGCTGATATAATACAAGTGTGAAGTGTCCATATTTTCTTAATTTGTGAAAAATGGGTTTAGGAAATTGAAGGAATCAGACACCTCATAATAATATACAAAGCTCCCTTCCCCCACCCCCAATTTATAATTAACTGTTAAAATTATATTGTCTTTTAGTATTAACGGACTTGGTTCTCTGACTCTCAGAATGATTATTTTCTTCTTTTTTGGATGCAAATCTCAAAGAAATTTCTAATCAATATACCATACATTGCGTTCCCCTGTCGAGAACATAAGAAGCTACTGAATGTAGAGGTTATACCTTATCAAATATCACATACCATTAACACTGAATGTAACAGTATTGCCTCATCAATTATTAGCACATATTCATGTAACGGGAAGAGAGAGAAATGTTTCATATGGTGAAGTGGTGACCCACCTACTTATCTCTCCTCCATGACATGAGTGCGTGATACTTGATGAAACCGTTACTTTCGTCTTTCAGTGTTTTCTCCTATGTTACCAACTTTCTTGACCTTCCAACATTGATAGGCATTAGCTCCCATACAAACATGATCTTACGACTTTGTGGAGACGTGTACTTTTGGTAACAGTTGCCCATGCCTGGTCGTCGCGGCTCCCTTTGTGAGTGTCGTATTTGTGCATCTAGGGAGAGGTTATACTATGAAAAGACAAAAAGGAATATTTTACTACTTTTCTTTGATAAATATAAGTTTACCATTTTTGCTGGATTCTGGCTGAGCTTTCCCTTACTACTAGTGCATTTACTTATAAAATAAATCTTTAGATACTTGATGACATATTATTTCTTTCCAGCTGTCCGTTCCAAACAAATGCGTTACCTGACCAAAATTCATTGGCATTAATGCCCGTGGGTCAGAATGATTCTGGTATCACTGCAAGGGCTGAAATGGAAAATATGGCACTTTCACAGGCTGAAGGAGTCGTCCGTAGCACTAAGGTTGTCAATGATTTCAAAGATGTTCATATTATTGTTCACGTATATGATCATGGTATTATACGTCTTGTCTTTAAATTTTATAGTAGTTAACTGGAGTATAAGATTTGAGTCATCTTTCTTCTATGGTCTTGGTACTTATGTCTCCTTAATTTGTATCTTCTCTGAGAGGTATTTTGGTTGAGCAATGTGACGTTTTGCTTTAATTATTGCAGAAATTTCAGGATGATCTTCAAAAGCTAGGTCTAAGAATAAAACAACATGAAGACAATATTAAGTTTTTGAAGACTCAGAAAAACAGCTTAGATGAGTCCATTCTAGATCTGCAAGGTATGTAGTATTTTCTAAGATTCATTGTCGGCATAAATTTTACTATTTTCATATTAGAGAGTTGGGAAATGAAAGAGTTAGAAATATAATATAATTATGCATTCAGCTCAAAGTAGTATTTCATCTATTCCATCGGAGCTTTATCAAGTTTATGAATATATGAATATATATATATATATATATATATATATATATATATATATGTAAACTATATGTAGAATGCTTTGTCCTCTACTTCCAGCAGTTACTTTCTCGGCCGTTGTATATGACACCTTTTATCTTACGCCTTACTGATCAACCCAACAACCCATAAGGATCTTCTAAACATCATTTCATGACACATTAGAACCAAATAAAAAAATTAAGTAAATCTTTTTTTTTTGTAGAATTAGACTTCCAAAGTCCAGTTGGAATTTTTATCTTGATCGGTGTCATCACTTTTGTGAATGAGTTTTAAAACCTTGATGTTGCAGTGATACATTTTTTATCACCTCAATCATTGTTAATCCATCTGACTTCCCGCTAACATGTATTGCTCAGTTACTCTTGGCAAGTATCATTCATCAAATGGAAATATGATCGATAGAGAGGACTTTCATGATGTACAGAGTGAGGAAGAAACAGTTGAACATATTTTAAGGCACGAAAAATCGGCAGCTGGCATTTTGTGCCAGCTGAAAACTCGCCATGGTACTCAGGCTTCTCATATACCATTAACTAAGGATGTGCTTGGTTTTGTTGCTACACTTGGCAAAGTAGATGATGATAACCTTGGCAGGTCAGTGTGATTTTTCAGTACTTTCTTCATTGCATAAGTTATATTACATACCAATCCTCTTATTCAACCACATGCCTTTGGCTTCCTATTTTCTAAATCCCACTTGAGATCCATCTGTGAGATCAACAACTTTGTTGTGTACAGAGGAAGTAAAGAAGAATGCTAAGTTTTACTATGGTCATGTGTGTTTCAAGTGAAAGATATGGGGTATAACTTATCAATTTCATCCATGTATAAATACCATTTGTTTCTCCAATAATGTTTTTGTAATATTGGATTAACATCTGATATGGATGTTTTGACTTTTTGTCAAGTTCGCTGTTTGTTTGCAGTGGAATAAGATGGTCCCAGGACTTTTAGGTATATACCCTTATTGGCCTTAATACTGCCCTCAGCACCCCCTACCAAAAAAAAAAAAGAAAAAAAAGAAAGAACACCGAGATAGTAAAATTTTAAAAAGATTGGTAACCTTAGGAGTTATTGCCACGAATAAATCTGATGAACTAAGGTATTTCCAACTTTTTTAACCAAATTGCTTTCCTGAATTATAGACCAATTTTATGTTGAGAAGCATGGCCCAACGAGTTCTATTGTTGTTTAGTAGTAGAATACTAGAATTGTTTACACATTTGTATTATTATACATTGAAACTATAATGTTTTTAAGCTAGACTTCTCTCGGAGTACTTGGGGACAAAAACTATGTTGGCAATTGTTTGCAAGACCTCTGATGGCGTTAAAGCTATGGAGTCTCATGATAAAGAAGGCTTTATAAATAAGAATTCTGGTCTTCATGGGCTTGGAGCTTCTATTGGACAGGACTATAGATGGGCGATTTCTTGTCATTTGCCTTGAAAATCTTAGGTATGTGGTTGATTGTCTTCTTTTGGGATCCTTAACCTATTTTTTCTTCTCTCACATCTGTACAATTTCTCTCTCTCCTTTCCTTGGTATGCATGCAGACCATACGGTGGCGAGTTTATAGCTGATGACCCACAAAGGAGGCTTGATCTTCTAAAGCCAAAATTACCTGGAGGAGAATTTCCACGTGGCTTTCTTGGGTATGCTGTGAATATGATCCATATTGAAAGCCCAAACTTATTCTGTCTCACAGCCAATGGCCATGGCCTCAGAGAGACTCTTTTCTATCATCTCTTCTCGCGTCTGCAAGTTTACAGAACTAGGGAAGACATGCAGCAGGCTCTCCCCTTTTTAAGTGATGGAGCTTTATCTTTAGATGGTGGGATGATAAGGAGTCCTGGTGTGGTTTCCCTTGGCAATTGGTAAGAGCTTGATTAATAGCAATCTTAGTATCCTGTAGCTACATGCAAAATTTTCATTCATATCTGAAAGTATACGTGTTATAACAACTTTGATAGTAGTTTACAGTTTTCTTGAAATGAGCCACCTGGTTACTGAACTTGTAGAGAATTATCAATTGAACAGTCTGAAGTGTCTTAGTTTTTGTTATATAATAGATAATTGTGTAATATGATACATTCCCTTTTTAATCTCTCAAAAAAATAATTTAATGACTTAAGCGGATGTCAGAGGCTGGATTTTATGCCTTTGATGGCCATGTACGTTTGGCTCTTATTAGGATTTATGTAGAGTAGAACAAAAAAGACCATCAATATGATATTCATATCAATCATGTTACAGTAATTATGTCATTAACAAAGTTTCATTTCCTACTGGAAAAATATCTGAACATTCTCATCGCATCATGTCCACTAGATATTCAATAGAGTAGATATCTACTCGGTACTTTCTTGATACTACTGTTTGTATTAACTTTATTTTCTAATCCTAGAATTAAAGTTTCTTTAATATGCAATTCTTTCATTGAACCTTCATTCTCCAAAATTCCCCTGATTTAAGGGAAGAAGTAGATGTGAAGTTCCCAAGAAACTCTGGGAAATCATCTCTACCTGAGAACTACTATGAAACTGAAAACCGTTTAAAGGATACAAAATGGAAAAAGGAAAGAATGCTGGAAGATATGCGGAGAGAGCAAGGACTTTTGGACCAGGCGAAGTTCAATTTCGAAATCAAGAAGCAAGAGTTTGTCCAGTTCCTAGCGCAAAGCTCACAATATGCTCCGGTTCAGGTAATGACTTGAACATAGACTTTTTAGAAATTAAGGGAGGGATTAACTGATTCTTTTCAACTCTCACACTAGTCTGAAGCTCTGCAAAAAGGTGCAGCAAAAATATTATAGTCCAGGAGTGCAATTTCTTTGCTCATATTTTCACACATTTTGTTGTATTCTAGAGCCCACTGAATGGAAAAACTAAATGGATCAATATTATTTAAAACTGGTGTAGTCTTGGATGAAATTTCTTGTTCAAAAGTTTTATTTTTCTTCTTCAACTAACAATTATCACGGTGGTTGTACACAAGGGATTTTAAGGTTCCCAATTCAAATATTACAAATGGATGTGGATAGTGACTTGGTAATATCTATCAGGAAGAAGTTAACTGTTCATCCAAGAAAACCCTTATTATCTTCACAAACTGCAAACCATTATTTTATCTGAAGGTGGGGTCAATAGCTTTGTGTCTTTGGAGTTGGGATGCGCTAGCAATTTGCTTAAGTTCCACCTTTTGATCTGAGTAGTGATTTTACGTTGTAGTGAGTTGCTTAAATTTTTTTATGTACGACCTAAATTGAAAACGTGGTCTCTTTATAATGTGCAGCACCATCAGTTTCCAGCAGGGCGAGAGAGATTGACCCCGAGATGATATTTGCATGAAGATACAAGTAGGTTACCAGAAATTGGATCATGAAAAATACAGAAGCCTTAGGAGCACTGTTTACCTACTAGTGCTCGTGTCTTCTTGTGTGAGGTGTTTTCAAGTTCACTTCTGAGGAACTTGTTCTAAATTCTGAATATGTCAGGTTAATATGAGTTCCTCTGTCCACTGAATGCATATGTAGATGCTGGGGAAAACAGTTTTGAGCCTCGTATTACTTTATTATTATTTTTTGAATCTCTGGGTGCTAACATCATGTCAGGTCAGTTGTAGAGCAGATGATGCTCTTGGGTTTTGCATCATGTCTTGATGTTTTGTACATTGTAGTTTCGTGTGAACTATAAACCCTTTTTCCGTCATAATGCCTAGATTTAACTTTTGATGGAATCTCAGACAGGAGAAAATATGCAGAGCCAAAACTGAGGGAGTAGCAACAGAAATATCCTTGGGGATTCTGTAGTCTTAGTAAATTTAATGGGATTCTATTTTCAGGAGGAAATGTGTTAGTTTCACCAGCCCTCTATATCATTGGAAGTATATATTATTATTATTAGTTCCTTTCTTACTATAGCATGTTTCTTGTTGGAAATACTACTTCACAAGTAGTCATAAACTTATCATTTGATACGTCTTCTCAAATTGAAGCTGGAATTTTTTTTATATGCTTGCTTTAGAAAAGTGATTCTGCAAGACTATATTAATTGTATTTATGTATTAATTTAATTTAAAAAAACCATACGTTTTGTAGATTATATTACTACAACATTACAGCAGCTTTATGTATTAATCTAATGAGTGAGATGGGTGCGTAAGTTATGCGGGTAAAATTAAAATTTTACTCCCTCCATCCCAAATTATCTGCTGTTTTAGCAAAAAAAATTTGTCCCACAATTTCTGCTTTTTTTAAGATTTCAATACATTTTTTCTATTTGTTTTCCAAATTTGCCCCTTTATCTTAATTGTTGATAATCATTACTCTCATTAATGCCTCTCCTCTTTTTTAAACATCCACATTCATGCCCCTCTCTCTCTCTTCAATTAATAATTGTTTCTCTCTATCTCTCTCTTCAATTAATGTGTTGCTTTCTCTCTCTCTCTTCAATGTTTCTCTCTCTCTCCAATTAATTAGCTGCTTTTTCTTTCTCTTCAATTAATAAAAAAGTCAGCACAAAGGGTATTTTAGTATTTTTATCATACATATTGGTATCTGTGTGAGACTCTAGAACAGCAGATAATTTGGGACGGAGGGAGTATAAAATTTAAATAACTAAATTAAAAAATAAAGAGGTCAAGTAGTTTGTGATACAAAATCAAGGCTTTATATATGTTTTCATACACATCATTTTTTCATATCTAAATTAAATTCCTCTAATTTTTTTTATTATACTTCGTATAATTATTTTCAATTCAAAATAAAGTAACATACAATACAATATTTTCATTACTAATGTAATAAAATTTGAACAGACCAATCTACTCTAAATAAGCATGTGAAAATAATTCAAGAAGTACATCCTATAGCCGAATCAATATGATTTTAGAAATGAAATCGAAATCTTTAAAGTCCTGTCAAAGTCGAAACAAGTAAACCGTAACTACGGAAAGGGGGACAAACCGGTTGTTTTACCAGACACTGCCGACTCCTGTAAAACCCTCAGCACAGACCTGTTTGGCTTGCTGATGACGAAGCTCCTAAAATAATTCAACTATTAATCAACAGGTATATCTACTCCAAAGTCTTATCAAATACCAGTAGATTTTTTTTTTGTGTGTTTTTCTATCAGAAATTCCGAAGTTATATTTGGGATGGGATTAGGGTTTTCTTTGTTTTCTATCAGTAGTGAAAACCCAGTAGAAAAAACATAGTTATTGATGCAGATGACGTACAGAGATCGCCCACTTTCCTTCTGTCATTATTCTTTCACATCCTTTCCTTTTCTTCTTCATTATATTTGAATTTTCAGAACAATGGTGCTGAATCACCCCGATTCTCGCCCGGAAATTACCGATTCTGCCGCGGCCCTAAATGCGGGGTTTTCACTAGATGCTGAAGAGAATCCGGGCAAATTTTCTATAGCTGTTGATGGGGGGAATGACTGTGATGTTGAAAATAAAAAGAGAACGCTCGACGATATTTTTGGATGCAGTGGAGCTGCTGAAGGTGAGATTGTTGGGGGCAAAAGTTGTGGGAGAGGCAGGCTAAAGGGTTCCAAAAATAAGAATAAGAAGAAGATTATTACAGGACATTATGATATAAATGGTGTTGCCTCGGAAGTAAACAAAGAAATGGTTGGGGTTTGTGGTAATGGTGTTGATGGGATTGGTAAGCCTAAGGGTCGTCTCGGACGGCCTAAGGGTTCAAAGAATAAGAAGAAAATTCTTCGAGCTGAGGAGAAGACGGAATTGCCAGTTGAAATGGTTAGTGGTAATAAGATTGTTAAAATGGGGAGGCCTAAGGGTTCCAAAAATAAAATGAAAAATATTGGGACTGAGGAGAAGGGAGATACGCCCGGTCAATATTTTAGTGGTGGTGGGATTAATAATGTGGAGCTGTTTATGACTGGGTTTGAAGAGAAGCAGGTTATGACTTTTGTTGAAGAGAAGCAGGTTATGCCTTGTGTTGAAGAGAAGCAGGATATGCCTTGTGTTGAAGAGAAGCAGGATATGCCTTGTGTTGAAGAGAAGCAGGATATGTCTGATGAAATTATCAGCGGTAAGGATAGTGAACATTGGGTAGTTCAAGAGAAGCAGGCTATGGTTGGTGTTCAAGAGAAGCGGGATATGCCTGGTGAAAATTCTATGGCCAAGGGTGGTGTTGGGATTAAAAAGTTGGGGAGGCCTAAAGGTTCTAAGAATAAGAAGAAAATTCTTCTACCTAATGGAAATGAGGGATCACTAGGTGAAGTTGTTGTGAGTAATGGCGATGGGGATGGAATTGTTAAGAAGAAGGATGGACGTGGCCGGCCTAAAGGTTCTAAGAATAAGAAGAAAATTCTTGCAGATAATTCAAATAGGGTATTGTTAGGTGAAGTTACTGCGAGTAATGATACTGGGGAAGGAATTGTTAAGAGGAAGGATGGGCATGGACGGCCTAAGGGTGCGAAGAATATGAAGAGAATCCTTGCTGATATACAAAAAAGGAGACTGTTAGGTAACTTTGCTGGAGATGGACTTGTTAAGAAGAAAAATGGATGTGGCCGGCCTGAGGATTCAAAGAACAAGAAAAATATTCTTGCAGATGAAGAAAAGCGGCTTAAGGTTTCGAATATTGAAGAACCAATTTTTGTTGTTAATGCAGATCAGAGTGGAGCAGGTGAACTTCCCATGGGCGGCTATGAGAATGTACCTCAAAGCTTAAGCAGTGTACAGCCAAAATTTGCTAATGAAGATCAAATTAATGCTGGTGAAGCTGCTCTCGTTATTGATGGTGGAGATAAGAGTGTGTCTCATAAACGCAAACTAGGCCGACACAAAGGGTCTAAGAAAAAACCGCGTTTAGTTGTTGCTAGTGACAAATGTTCTAACAAAGAGGAGAACAAATTCATTACGAACAGGGTTACTGGAGAATTGCTACCTGAATCCACCAATCTTCAGAAAAGGCCTCGAGGAAGGCCAAGGAAGTTTGTCAATGAATTTCACAAACCCACATGCATAGGTCATGAAAAAGCAGATGAGTATGCAAATGCAGAAATATCGGTGAGTTTTTCAGAATTTATACATCTCTATTTGATGACTATTCTACAGTGTGTCCATAATATTAAGTTATCAAATAGATGAAAAGCATAGAGGTCAAGGGACCTGCTACAGGTTTCATGATAGTCAAGTATCTGTTTAATATATGAGGCCTGGAATGAGTTACCATGTGAAAGGCATGTGGCCAGCTTAGGTCGTTAGGATTGGACGTGGACTTTTTGTGTAATAGAATCACGGTTTTTGATGTCGATTGCATACTATCGTGACAGCATTTAATAGATACTTAACATTGTTTGAAATACGTTAAATAAGAAGCCGTTAGTAATTGGTTCTTCCACTCAGGTGGAAACTGTCACGTGTTGTTCTTACAAACTAGTTAGATTAGTTTTTAAGTAGCAATATATGAAAATTATATGACAATTAGAAACCTCCAGCTATGTGCCTTTAAACATTGGACAATCCAAATAAAATTGAGAAGTGTGCCTCAAACAGATATGACACAACTAGGCATCACGACGATGAGCTTATGATCCAATATAGATTCCTGAGAATCACTGCTTTCAAACTACCTAAACATGGGTGTTGTTATCCAACATGTTGACTTCAACCTGTTGTCACCAAGGCCAGATTATTTGTTGGATTTGTGTCATTATGTTGTGGCCTGGCAAGTAATAGATTATTTCATCCTTTGTTATAAAAAATAGATTACACCTTCCTTTTTCAATTATTATTTACGCGTAGAGGGTTAGTGACAAAAAGGGAAATTGAAGGATACGTTTGGTGAGAATCCTCCTCCCAATAAGAGAAAGAGAAGGAACTCCACTTGTATACATATGTGTGATTCTAGATGTTGCTTGATTTAATTGTTGCTACAATTTTATAACATCTAAAAGTATTTGTTTCCCAATTTTGTTAGTAAAGTCTTTTTATTCTAACAATATTTATGATTTAGGACGATACCATTCGGAAATGGGAGGAAGAGGGTTTATCGTGTCACCAATGCAGAAACTATAAAAGCAGTATTATCATTTGTACAAATTGCAAAAGGAGATGCTACTGCTATGCATGCCTGACAAAGTGGTAATGAGAACTTACAGAAGCCTTTTTGTTAATGAGAACTAGTACTTAACAACTCTCTACTTTCAAGAATTTTGCGAACTCATTGCAACTTTTAATTCACGGCAATCAATATATTTAAAAAATGATTAGCTACTTCCGTGAAAGATCTTTATGAACTCTTTAGACTACAAAAGTGGTAAAACGTCTCCCTGCTGATTTACATTGACAATGTATTCTGGATTTATGATTTATAGGTATCCTGAGAGAACAATAGAGGATGCCAAGAATGCATGCCCATCTTGTTGCAGAAATTGCAATTGCATACCATGTCTTCAAGCGGATATAATTGCAAAGGTAGGTGCCAACCTCTGTATCCTATCTTCCTTTTTATAACTACTTATTATGAATTCAGTTTTCATATACTTCATTGTTATTTGGTTTTAATAGGTTAGTCATAATGAAGAAGATGAGGATATCAGATTGCAAAGGTCACTTTATTTGCTACAAAAAACTCTGCCTCTTCTCAAGCATATTCAAGAGGAGCAGACCTTGGAGCTAGATGTGGAAGCCCACATACAGGGTATTAAAACTTGACGCAATCCCATAAGTGGAGGCTGCACAGCCTGCACTTCTTTACTGGATGAATTTTTGATGAGGTGTTTTTTCTGCTGTTAATTATAGGTGTTCAATTCACAGAAGAAGATTTACCAAAAGCAATACTTGATGAAGATGACCGAGTATACTGGTAACTCTCTCTCTCTCTCTTTAAGTACAAAGTATACTGGTAACACTCTTACTCCTAACACACTGATTACCTCAATTGTTAGTATATCAAAATATGCCTAGATTTATCTAAGAAGTTAATTAAATATTTACAACCAGTGCTTGAATAATAAAGACAACCAGTACTTCACTGTTATGGGAGCAGTGAAAGGGACATGAAGATTGTAAATTGGCTTAAAATTGTTTCTACAATTTTTTAATCTGCACTTTATTGTTTGGCAGTTTATTTAGATAGAAAAAAAAGATTTTATTAGATTAGGGAGAGACTACAAAAAGGAACTAGGTGGATGAGAAATGCTCCTAATCTAGAAAACTTGTAAATTACAAAACCCTTAGGAAGTTGCAGTTCTTTTTTAAGTCTCAACATTCTCCAGTCTCCCTAAGCAACGAACATCATGAGTTCCACACCACGAGGCAATGTAGAAACAAATGAGAACTAACGTCGCTAGCCTGCATATAACCATACATATCACACAACTATAATAATTACAAAAAGCAATTCCATGGAGATTCGAAGACAGTTGTTTGGCAGTTGTGTATGCTATGGTGTGCATTTTTCGCCTCAACTCTTAACCATGCTAAGTTTATCTATCTTCCATATTTTTTAAGTTTAGTTACCACTGGAGTAGTTAAGTTATTCAGATATTTCTTAAATATCTTCATCAGGTAATCCTTAGAGTTGATCTGGCATTTATATTAAAGGAAAAAGGAGATAATTAGACATATATCTGCCTTTCTGGAGTTTTAATTTTGTTTTTCGGTCACATCGGTAACAATGATCTAATCCTTGTTCAACAGTGATAATTGCAATACATCCATTGTAAATTTCCTCAGAAGCTGCCCAAATCCTGACTGCTCTTATGATCTCTGTCTCAATTGTTGTTGGGAACTCAGAAAAGGTATCCAACCTGGTGGCAATGAAGCAGATTCTTCTTTAAACCAATTTGTTGAAAGATCTCGAGGTAATGGGACAAATTTGAAGAGAGAAAATGTCGCAACCAATTTGGAAAGCCAGGCAACCCTTCCGGCAAATGATTGTTTAACTGACATGTCGTACAACTTTCCTGATTGGATAGCAAAGATGGATGGCAACATTCCTTGCCCGCCCAAAGCGCGTGGAGGTTGTGGTACTGGGATACTTGTACTAAGACGCATCTTTGATGCTGATTGGGTGCACAAGCTAATTAAGAACGCAGAGGCCCTTGTTATCAATCATCACTTGCCAGATATAGACTTTTCAGAAGGATGTTCTTTGTGCTTTCCTACCAGTTCCGCACGAGAGTGTGGGAAAGATCATGATGAAGTAAGAAAAGCTGCTCATAGGAAGAATAATTCTGATAATTTTTTATACTACCCAAAAGCTGATAAATTAAGTGACAATGAATTTGAGCATTTTCAAATGCACTGGAGGAAAGGTGAACCAGTTATAGTTAGAGATGTACTGGCAAAGACATCTGGTCTTAGTTGGGAACCAATGGTCATGTGGAGGGCTTTTAGAAGTGCTAGAAGAAAGTTAAAGGAGGAACCATTCAATGTTCAGGCCATTGATTGCTTTGATTGGTGTGAGGTATGCTTTTGATTTTTGTAGCTTCTAGACTTCTAGTTAATTTCATGCTTTTCTTCAGTGCATTCATTTTAGCCCCATGAGCTTTATTAAGAGTTGCCAAAGTGCTTCCTACATTGAGTTTGGGTGGTCACTTTATACTCTTTGTGCATCGCCAACGTGTACACTGTTTTTGGCCCTCATTTTCTGATGTTAATTTTACTAAAGATGTGTCTGATCACACTGTATTCGATCTTAATAGCTTTTGATAGAATATTCTCAACGTCCATACCTTAGGCTGATGAAACTTTTCTGCCATTTTAGAGCAAGTTTATTTTCTAAAAAATTTATTTCTATTGATTATAATGTATGCACCTAGAAAGTTCTTTCTTTAACAATTAGCTTTCAACCACTCTTAGAAGCTGTAACCTTCTCATCTATTATTCTTACCAGTTGAATGGTATGAGGTGTGTTACCGTCATCTCTTTCCCCTTTGTCAGGTTACGCGGAATGGATTAGTTGATTGATGAATCTGATCTTTGTGTGCTGTCCCGCTGACTAACCAGTCTAGAAGTAGAAAGGGAAGACAATAGATGATAGAGCTGAACAACCAGAAAATGAAGTGAACTTTACTGTGCTATGCTGAACCGTATAACTTTTAATGTTTGCATTTAGTAGTTAAGATGGGTAGTAAACCGTTGGGGCGGGTCTTTTGCATAAATCTTTAGGTGAAAAGGAATTTTACTCTGGTATGATATGTATATATTCTTTCTGTGCTTCAGGTTGAAATTAATATTCACCAGTTCTTCAGAGGCTACTTAGAGGGTCGTAGGCATCGAAGTGGGTGGCCAGAGATGTTGAAGCTGAAGGATTGGCCACCAACAAATTCATTTGAAGAATGTTTGCCAAGACACTGTGCTGAATTTATTGCTATGCTTCCCTACAGTGATTATACTCATCCTAGATCTGGTGTTTTGAATCTTGCTACAAAACTTCCTGATGCTGCCCTAAAGCCGGACTTAGGACCCAAAACCTACATTGCTTATGGTTTCCCAGAAGAGCTTGGTAGAGGTGATTCTGTCTCAAAACTGCATTGTGACATTTCTGATGCGGTATGTTCATTCTGAGAAAACATGTTTTTTGAATTTATTTGCTTTAGTCTTGGTTCAGCTACAACCACCTTCCTGTTCCTTGGTTCATGTGTTTTTTCAGCAGGCCTTGCCTCTATTGATTGGGAGGCCCACTGTTGTTAGAGCTGCAGTGCCAGCAAAAATATTGTTTTGGCTTTACATTTTTCTTCCGAGTCAATATAATTGCTTATGATTCTTCATTTACCGTGGGAAAAGAAGTACTACCTCTACTTCTTACTTGATTCAGGCCTCTCTTCTCAGTGGGTGATATTTCCTTTATGAGTTACAGGAAACTACATCTTCTCTGCCACACTTCTGTAGAAATGACTTGCATGAGATCAAAGTCTTTATTAAGGATTTAATTGTGTATTAGGTTTTTTACTCTTCGATTTTGTTTTATTCATTGTTCAATGTCCATAACTTTTTGTAGCTTTATTCAAATAATCAAATATGTAATTGCTATTTAGGTTTATGACTTCAAATTATGTTCGCTATAAAGTTTCTGGATTAGCATCATATTCATATGCTGGCTATTTATCACTTGCATTCCAGATTGTTTTTTGTCATTAGTTTAATTAAGTGGCATTGGATGGCAGTAAATATATTAAGCAGTAATGATATGGCCTATGGAAAGCAGCCGATGAGTAGTAGGATGGCAATGTGCAAATTTTATGTATGTTTAAAAATTGGGAATTGTGCTAAAATGAAAAAGTTGACTTGGGTAGATGTGCAAATTATGTTATTACCATTCCCTTACTAGTGGCACACTCCTTACCTTACCTAAGGAATGAAAAATTAAATTTTCACAATGGGTATTGTTGGTGATGACCCTTGAACGAGTTTTTTTGGTGGCCCAATGCTTTAATGCCTTGGCAATTAAAATCCATAACTGGTCAATTCATCTGAGACAAATGCCTTCTTAGTTACTTCTGCTGCCTGTTATTTCAATCACCAGCTCTCATTTTTCTTTCCTCTAGGTTCTTTTTATCTGAAAGGCCAAGGCTCCTTTAAAGATTGAAGCTATCTTCATACTTAATTCTCCACAAACTCTTAGTAAATATGCTTCAAAATTGCAGCCAATTTGAAACCTCATCCTTGCATTGATGTGTGATATGATGGGAGAGTCGAAAGTCTCACTTGCACCTTTTTTTGCATTATCATGTTGCTTGATGTTGTGGGGACACTTATTTTGAGCTCTTGTTGAGATTTGGGTTTGCTGAATTTCATGGAGGAATTTTTGCTAATTACATTTCATGGCTTTGGTCGGAGGGAGGACACTAGATTGTTTGGAGTTTTGGTCGGAGGGAGGAATTTTTGCTAATTAGGTTTCATGGTCAAGACGGAATGCTCAGATCTTTAGTGAGCATGTTTTACCTTTGCCTTTTACAGGTTAGAGTTTACTTTCTCGCGTCTTTATGTCTTTAGTTTTGGGTTCTTTTAGAGTTGTCTTGTGGGAGATTGATATCATAGTGATTTGGCAGAATGTCCTTCATTAAGGACATTGCATTCTGGTTTCTTTTGCGGATGTCTGTCCTCCCTCTTATGTTTCTTTTTCGTCTCCTCGATAAATTTTTCTTGTCGTATCCAGTGAAACAATTATTGCTATCAGCATTCCTAGAAGAGCTAACAGGTCAATAGGAATGCTTCTTTGATCAAGTATGGTGGACATCATTAATTCTTAATGGACATTCTCATACTTCTGTATATGGCAATTTGTTGAATATATACTTCACCTCATTTCATATTCTGATATGATATGTACCTAATGGGTCAATAGGAATGCTTCTTTGATCAAGTATGGTGTACATCATTAATTCTTAATGGACATTCTCATACTTCTGTGTGTGGAAATTTGTTGAATATAAACTTCACCTCATTTCATATTCTGATATGATATGTTTTTAAGAGTTAATATTTTGTGCAGGTAAACATACTAACACATACAACCAAGGTGGATAGTGCTACATGGCAATGTAAAACCATCAACAAATTGCGGAAAAAATATGAAACTGAAGATTTAAATGAGCTCTATGGTGGTGGACCATGTGAATTGTTGCACACATCTGGAAAAGTACCGCCAAAGGGGTCAGAAAATAAAGTCTTCGATAATTCTTCATTTCTAGAAGTTCTCCTCAAGGAAATGAAAGTGGATGAAGAAAAAGAGAGGAGGACCTCACCTTTATTAAAATCAGCGGGGTTTGAAAATGGGAGCTCAGATAGATTGCAGGATTTTATGGGCTGTCCTCCTGAAAATGCAGTCCATTTTAGTATCAATAGGCAATCTGCTGGAGATTGCAATAGGATGGATCAGATTATTGATCTTCATATGCATATGTTGGATAAACCCAGCTCCTCTTTTATGAATAGAAATCACGAGGAGACATATGATTTTGGTATCAAATATGCCGAGTCAAAAGCATGCTCATCACTGAGTAGAGATTTACTAGATATGAAAGATGTTTTAATGATGACTACTCCATGCAGTAGTAGAGATAATAGTCACGAGTTCACAAACCCTGACTCAGGTAGTACGCATGCTTGCACCATTATGTCTGCCAAATGCTTTGATGCTGAAAAGAACTTGTGTTTTCCAGATGACGTGGTTGTAGAAGCAAACTATCATGCAGTTATAGATTCTTCTCGTGGCCATGAAATTGATGCTAAAAATGATTCAACTGAAGGTGAATCGCATGATAGACAGTTTGTTCCAGCGTGTAATGCAACATTTGGAGATAAGCTTAATAATGGGCAATATAACACGAGCATAACTATTTCAGTTGATGAAAGGGATAGAAGATCAGATTCTATGAACTCAAAATTAAATGAATTGGATGTTGCCCTTACCTTACCTGTCAAAGGTAGGGAAGTTGCAAACAATAAATTTTCCTTTACAGATGAAGTTGATGCAGGCCCAAACTGTGCTACTGAGGAGTTCATTTCTTCTCATGGGCATCACCCTAAGATTAAAGATTCATGCAATAAAAAGTGCTCACCCTGTGAAATTGTTAAGCCTAGCAATGATTATCTTACTTTAGAGGGGAATTTGTCAGGCAATGAATTTACTGGTTCAGCATTACTTGAGGAAAGTGCAGTTACAGATCCTGTTCAAAGAGATGATCACTGTTCTGAGGTTGTTCATGGAGGTGCCATATGGGACATCTTCCGGAGGCAGGATGTGCCCAAGCTAATTGACTACTTGCAGAAGCACAAGAAAGAATTTCGTGACATCAATAATGTTCCAATGAATTCCGTGGGTACTGTTACTTAATTCACACTAGAAGACATTACCTTGTTTTAATTCTGATCTCACTTACTGTGCTTGCTGTAGGTTGTTCATCCTATTCATGACCAGACTTTCTGTTTGAATGAGAGGCATAAGAAACAGTTGAAGGAGGAATTTGGTAAGAACTTATTTATCTCTGTGCAAGTTTTTGCTAATACACTTACACACTGATTCCTGTTACCAAATTTGCAGACATTGAACCATGGACATTTGAGCAACACCTTGGTGAGGCTGTATTCATTCCTGCTGGATGCCCACATCAAGTGAGAAACAGACAGGTGACTTCCTGCGTAACCGAATATGCCTATCTAGTATCTCTTAATGGCTTCTCTCTTTGGATTTCTGACCAATGGCCATGATAAATCTTTTTATCTTCTACTTAGAATGTTGTCAATTGATTCTTCTAAGCAAATGCATCTTAGCTCATAATAAGTTGTATTAAATAAATTAGGACTAGTGTATTTATTATCCATGTGTATGTTTTAGTGTGATTTAAGAGATTTAGAAAAGCTTCCTAATCCTTGCACCAAAGTCATATAAGGACAGGGGCCAAAAAATTTTGGCAATATTTTTCTTTAGAGGGGATGGGAATAGTTAGTTCTCATTACTAAAAAGAACAAACTCTTCACTTAGCATAGAGCTCAACGATCTTGAATGAGAGCACTTAAAGTAATTCAGAACTATCACTACAATGATACGTCTAATAAAGCTATGGGGGCCGATATAGTCTTTTAAGTGGACCATGGGTGTTTAGCTTGCATTTTAATACTCATTTGTAACGTAACCAATATTCTTCTTCCTTCCTTAATTTTTTTAAAAACAACTTTATTTACTTATTGTTATATTTTTATGTTCCACTTCTGAGCATCTTATACTAATTTTACTTGCCTGAATTTTAGATGGTGACAATTAAATTCCTATATTATGACTTATCAACAGAAAGCAAAATGTGAGGTGAGGTTGTGTGTTTTACAGTTTTCCTATTACACGTGTCCTAACCAATGACCTATTAGGTTAGGAGTAACCCTAGTATAATTGTGTTATTTATTTTTAAGGCCATTGGTGTTATTTGATATGTTTTGCTAGCTATTAGATAGTGTGATCTCACATGTCCCATGTGGAAGGTTGTTAGGATAAGGTAGGACTTAGGAGCATATTAGCGCTTCATTTAATAGATTTTAGCTAGTAGTATAAATATTGGTAGTGGATGTAATTTCATTTTATGCATATTATGATCGAATATCGAATATGAGAGAAGTTTCATATCAGCCTAAAATATACTCCCTCTTCTCTACTTCTGAAATCTATTTCTGTTACTTGGTTCGAATCATTGTTATTGCTTTTTTTTCTTTGGTGAAATGTATTTTGCTTTCTTATCTTAATTTGATCCATTTCCAATTCAATTTAGAGGAATGTATCCCTCTTTCCAATTAGTAATTGATTTACCTGTGTTCTCTTCATTATACAGTCCTGCATTAAAGTGGCCCTTGACTTCGTTTCTCCTGACAATGTTGAAGAATGCATCCGGTTGACAGACGAGTTTCGTTTGCTTCCAAAATCTCATAGATCTAAGGAAGATAAGTTGGAGGTACTGATTTTTCAAGTAACACTTTTGCATCACATTCCTGAATAGGCATCTCAAGTAAATTGATTTGTGATGCACAGCGAAATTTCGTGTATAGAATCGATCTATTAGTCAACTGAACAAATTCTTTTTCTAAATTAAGCATTAAATGAAGCTGTCATGTTGTTCTGATGTAGCTTCTATCAATATTATTTAAAGAGATATCATGTCATTGAGTCATTCCAGTTTCTAGCATGCATTGCCTAGTATGCATCGTTAGTCTACGTGTTTACGTAATTTGATGCCATAATCTGCAGATATGTATCAAGTACTTTGAAATGAATATATATAACCTTGCTCAGCGTATTAGTATGTATCAGTAATTATCCTCATGTTATTATGAGTACATAGAGGGTGTTGAAAATAGCCAACAAAAATTGGTGAGTCTATAATGAAATTTTCAAAAGAACTTGTTGACGACCTGCTAGATGAAGTGCATACTTTGAAGATACTGTTCTCAGTACTGGAATCTCAATCTATCTTAAAGCTTTGCTGCTGAGGGCCCTACACACATTCTACAATTTATATTTTCCCATGTTCAGTCAAGTATAAACCCAGAAAATGAATTTAACTTTCTAGATTTGTTTGTCACCCTCTTCAAACTCAGGAAATGAATCGTAGGATAATTTATGTTTTAACTGGAGATGTTTCTCTTACTCAGAATTCTATAATTTTATAGGTGAAAAAGATGGTGCTATATGCTGCGAGTCTTGCTGTTGATGAAGCCAGGAAACTGATGTTGAACCTTGGGTAATAATTTCTTTCTCTCTTTTTATAAGAACTTGGGTAAAAAGAAAAATGCTAGGGGTTTTCAAATTTGGGGTCCCAAATGTTTTGTCACTATGATAATGGTTAACTAGATCAACTTAATAAAATAGAAAAGAAAAAGGCAATGGTTGACTGATTGGTTATGCATTAAAAAACTCATTTGGGATCCCAAATTTGGTAAAATAATTTGGCACCCCTAGCATCATCACCTGGATAACGCAACATAGGACTATGGGAGCTAATGAGCTGCTGCAGCGAAGGAAATAGAAGAAGCCTTAGTCAGGTCCAGATTCAATATACTGTGAAGAAAAACCTTTAGCGGAACACTGTACTGGTTCAAGAAGAAATGATTACTAAGCTGTTTATTTATTGTACAATTATAGGCAATAAGAAAGCTTTTTAAAAGTGGCGATTTTTCCACAAAGCACACATGGAAGGTGTAGTTTAGGAGAAAAAAAAGGAAGGTATCCGTGGCAGGGAAACTTTTGCTTAAGAATTTACAGAATATGGGGATTGATGTTATTGTTTTGTCTTGTTTTCTGCCGCAGTTCCCAGTCAAAGCCTTGCAATTTGACAAATCAAGTGGGCGAAGAAATGGAGGTATTAGGAAAAAAACTACAACTTGAGAAAAGCGAAAAAGAGTAGAGTTGATGTAAATGTGTTTTATCTTTTGAAACATTCCATCTGGTGTATAACGTCTCCGAGACGGGTGGTGTTCATTTTTGCTGTAAATATTTGTATAGCTAAAATTAGGGAACATTCCAATTCCTCAATTCTCTAATATTCTAATCTGTGTTTTCGTTTACTATTTGCCGGGTGTATCATCAGTTGCTACTAGATATAGAATATCTTCTTCCTGGCTGTCTTTACTTGTTAATAAAAAAAGAATATAAAAGGTAAGTTTAATTATCATAAAATCAAGTTGTCTTTAAAATTTTCTTTATTTAGTTATCATAAAAGGTAAGTTTAATTTTTGTTTTTGATATTATTCAAAATGTATTAAGTATAATTTTTTTTCCTTTTAAATTGTCATTTATTTCATCCTTGTCAAATATATAAATAATACCAAAAGAAGTTTTAGTGAAGGACTTTTATGAGGGGTGGTAGCGTACGTTTAGTTCATTATAAACAAAGTTTAGAGATTTTTTTTGCTTCTCCATAAATTTCATCCACAACCACCAAATCTAAGATATTAGTATTTCTCATGGTCTTGTTCTCACGGTCCCAACGGCGTCGTTTATGCGAATTGACAGTTTACCCCCTTTAATTAGATATTCTTATTCTCGCGTCTTGACAGTGTAATTCGTCGTCGTCGTCGTCTCCGGTATGTCTCCTCTGTTCTTTCCGCCTCTTGAAATCTCAGTCATACTCCCATGATAATCTCAAAATCAATCAAATACCCACCTAAATTCACCTCGTTTACTCTCAAACCCATGTCTCAGTTTTTCTACTTAACCCCTCCCTGAGCCCCAAAACCCTCTATTTGTTACAACAGTTTCCTTACCCCCGAAATCCCATGGCTGTTTCTCTAAGATCAAAATCATCTAGAGAAACAGCTTCTTTCACTTTTTCTCAGTTCAGATACTTTATACTCAACCAAATGCACGCTGGCCGTACGGCCATTTTCCAAACCAGTTCCAGAACTAAATTGGACGATTATTTTACGAACACTTCTTATCATCTCACCTCTTTCAAACCCGTATCCCTTCGAGGCGAATTAGTCGATAGGTGTTACGATAATCCCATGTGTTCTCAGGGTTTTAGTAAGAATAAAAGGAGAATTAATATAACCAGTTCTTATGGGGACCCTCCTGAAGTTTGGCAGCCTCCCGGGGATGGAATTGTGGTCCGTCCTCGTGTGACATTTGTTCAAATGGCCGATGGGGGTAGTTCGAGCTCCGGGTCGGGTGGTGGTCTCGGGTCAATTGAGGAGGGATGGGGAGGATCAAATCTGGGTAATAGCTTTCCAACTCCGAAGGAGATCTGCAAAGGGCTTGATAAGTTTGTAATTGGGCAGGAAAGAGCAAAAAAGGTTAAACTTTTCAAAATCCTTTTCTTGGATGAATATGTATAAATTCAATGGTGTTTGCTTGATTTAATCCTTTTCTTCGATAAATATGAGTGTGGGTATTATGTGTTGAAACTTGAAAGTTGCAACTTTTAGTAGAAAGAAAATGGCTTTCATTGGGAAGACTAGTATCCGGTTGTTATGTAGTTATTGTGGTTTTTGCTAATTTGGTTGCTGCTTAATATAATAGCAAATCAAATTGTTGATAATGATGTTTGCTTAAATGAGTTTTATTGCAGTTGCCTTTTTGGTGCAATAACTCTGAAATTTCACTGGACATTATATTGACGGAGATAATGCATTGGTTTATGTGTTCCTTTTTGAAGATAATCTATTATAAAAGCTATAATTTGATTTCTTCAGTCCATATAAAGAAGTTTTCTTTAGATATCCACCTGTGTTAAGGGCTGTTACACGTCATAGTTTCTTCTGCGGGGTATTTGTATGTTCATGTACTTTTAATATTTCCCCTGTTGCAGGTACTATCGGTGGCAGTTTATAATCACTACAAGAGAATATCTAGTGACACCTTGCAAAAGTATGTAGCTCTGTTCCTTTCACTGCAATCAATTTTCTTTTCAAATGTTTGCGATGATTATGATTTTATCCTTTGTCATTTGGTATATTATGCTGTTCTGAAGCTCTGTTCTAAAAATCCCCGCCTAGGTCCGCCTAGGCCCCGCCTAGGCGCTAGGCCCCCCTTGGCCGCCCGCCTCCCGCCTAGCGCCTTTTAGAACATTGTTCTGAAGAATTCCCTACTTACTGGTTGGTCTGACCTAAGTTCATTATCTTGCATAAGGTTTAGATATAAGTATATAACTAATTTTACTGACACATCGAGTGCCTCATTTGTATGATGGCTGGAATCTAAAATATGAAGAAAATTAAGACAATAAGATGGATCAAACGTAACCCTTGTGAAAAGGAAGAATTATTTTCCTTCCTTCTATTAATTGGACAAGAAGGAATCCAACAGGATGTTAAACCATTTTACTGTAACCAGCAGACATTAAAGAACGACAGTTGTTTGAAGGGCAGAGTAAGTGCTGAAATTTGGGGAAGGCCTTTCCTCCACTCAACCAGTTTTGTGAGGAAAAGATTTGGTGGAACTGCAATGGAACGCCCTATACTTACGCTCCCTTTGCTTACAGCCACTTTTCACTCCTATCAAATTGATTATTATCTTTGGTTCCCTTGCTATAATACGGTTAATCCCATTGGATTGTAATACCTACGGTTTTGACATTGTGTTTGCTATCATCATCTTTCTACAATACATAATTATATAAATATATAATTCTGATATATGTTACTACAACTTGGAAAGTTAGGCCTGCTGGAAATTCAGGCAGTGACAAAACTGATGGCATGAATAATGATGTGGTAGAACTCGAGAAAAGTAACATTCTTCTAATGGGGCCAACAGGTTCAGGTAATATAATTCTATCATATCCTTGGATCTGTTCTGAGCTCTGATTTTGTTTGATTGTGTGGTATAAGGATTTGTGCTTTTTAACAATAATTTCTGATATAATTTGTGATTTTGCATAAAGCCAAAAGCAACCCGAAGATTAACTTGATTGCTATGAATGTTAAAAGTTTACCATAGAGTTGTCATTTCTCTAATAAGCATCCAGATGGATGCTATGGTTCACTTGATGTATTTTTTCTTTTTGCATTGTTTTTCTAAAGTAATAAATAATTATTATCTCAGTGTATGGTCTGCATAGTTTAATGTTTGGTCTACTCATAAAAAAATGATAAGTAAACTTGAGTGAATTTTTAGAGTAAAAGCCTTGGTTTGACAGTAAGCATCTTATTTACTTATTTGTACCATTTCATTCATATACTTGTAATGTTGTTTCAAGGACAGGGAAGACGTTACTTGCGAAGACCATGGCGCGGTTGGTGAATGTCCCTTTTGTAATTGCAGATGCTACTACCCTTACACAGGCAAGCTATTAATTCATTGTTGATGTTAAAAGTACACAGCTATTCTTCTGAATTTTTAATTCTGCTGGTGATGTCTTAGATTCACATTCTTAAGAAGTCCATTTTCAGCGTCAGTAGTTTATATAAGAAATGTTACTTATTATGATAAGTTTTTGGAACAATTTCTTGATGTATAAACGAAAAGATACAGCTGTATATGACTTGATGGTTGAAGAAAAAAACCCTCACTTTGATTAACACTGAAGTCTAATGGAAGTTCTAATAATTTGTTAATTATTCTGAGAAGAACTATCAATTTGGTTCCAGTACAGGATCGCAAATCTTATTCTCACCCTTTCATGCATAGTGGAGTAGACATACTTGATCAAGTCTAGTTTTTATGCTGGCTGCAAAAGAGAAAGCAAAGGAGGAAATGCAGTTTTTATTATTATTTGTACATGTGAATTTCCTGCGTGATCTTCATGTACTCGATGGAGCAAAATTCTATTATTGTCCGTGTGTATTTCTCTTTGTGTGCATAAATGCAGACTCAAAAAGAAAATCTTTTTGCGCTCGTACAATGTACAAAGTAATAATTAATGGAAGAAAAGTTTAATAATCCTTTAAATTTTTTTAGCAGATATTTAGCATGCTTTTCCCACTGATGATGCATGTAAGTGTTGATTTGCTATTGGAAGTTTGATTGCTAAGACATTCAGAACGTGCTGTTATTTGTAGGCAGGATATGTTGGGGAGGATGTGGAATCCATTTTGTACAAGCTCCTTACGGTAAACTCCTTCAAGCCTATTCTTCTGTACTTTATGTTTCAATATCTATGTTATTTGATTGAAAAATCTATTTTAGACATCTTTTACACCTTATTCTAATCACACATATTATGTAAACAAACACATTACACGAATATATATGTATATAGAGCCTAGAGTTATAGATAAGCATATTGAATATTGTATTTTGATGGACAATGCGGGTTTGTGATGTTCAGTCTGCTGCCATACTTATGGCTAAAGTCTTCTATGGTTTCAAATACTTTTTGTAGGCAGGTCTGAGCAGCTCTTCTAGAAATAGGTAGTGCATCATATTGAAAGACATTTTTGTCACAATGCCTAGGCACTCCATGCATTTAGATTTCTGGGGTAAAATCATACAAACTCTCCTAGTCTAAGTTCATAGGAAATTTAATTTTGCGGAGTGATTTTCCTTCATCAATAGGAAGTAATTATGATCAGTATATTATTCTGTTTGAACTTCTCCAACCTTTTAAGCTGGTGGCTCCTGATAATATGCTTCATCATTCTAATTTTAGTCCGACCTATATATTTGATAGCTATCTACGTTTCATCTTAATCTTCTTGTGATTTTTTTGGCCTTTTTCGTGTCTTCTTTTTATTTTTTCTTTTGTAATTCATAGTATGTCCATTTTCAACCTTCCCTTCATAGTCAAATCTAAGGATCTTCAACTAGTAGTAGATTTGTGATTGATGTATTCTTGTTAAAAGAAAGGTTTAAACAACAATTAATGTAATTTCCTGATTCAATTTATTGTTTGTGGTTTTCTCCCCTGTTTTTCTCTGAGCTCACCTCTGCTTTCTTTATGTGGGATTTGGATACTGGAGAAAGATTTTTCTTTTTTGTTAGCTCAACAATCTTATGTAGTCAATTGGAGCATTTTATTGGCTATGAAATTTAATACTTTTCTGTAACAGATTTTAGAAGGAAATCACTTTCCTAATTCAAAATTGTGAATGAAAAAAAAAAGAAAAAAGAAAAAGGAGTTAGCTTTCATAAAGTATGACCTCTTTGTTATGGATTTTTGACCCTGCCTATCCCGTTTCAGGTTGCTGACTATAATGTAGCAGCTGCCCAACAGGGTATCGTGTATATTGATGAAGTTGACAAGATTACAAAAAAGGTTTTGCTAACAAATTTGAGGCAGAGATTTGTTATGCATACTTACCTTTAAAAACCTCACACAATTTATTATGTGCTGTTTTCACCTCTTTCTCCTTTATATGCAGGCTGAAAGCCTTAATATTAGTAGAGATGTTTCAGGGGAGGGTGTCCAGCAGGCATTACTAAAAATGCTGGAAGGGACTGTAAGTGATGTTTCTCTGTTCATCTACTTCTGTCTTGAGCAATAGATGATCCATTGTCAATCCATACAGCATTCTTTTTTAATCACACGATGAACTTGATCCCCACCCTAGAAATTCTAGAGTAACCAATATAGCTCAGAGCTTGTATGTTCCTATCTGTCTTGGCCGAGTCATCTATGTCTTTTTTTCTTTATTGTTCTATATTTTCTGTTTTCTGCCTAGTTCTGTTTCTTTTTTCTTCTGCGTTGTTGACTGAAGAGAAAAATTAAAATAAAGTAAAAAATACGGATGTTGATCAAAGAAAATTGGCAGACAAGTTTATTTATTTTATGTTAACTTAGTAGTTTCTGTTTCTGAATCCTTTTTGCCAAGTACTCCCCTTATTATTGCCTTCTATTCTGTTTCTGTTATTTTCCGTCAAAGTTGATGTTGAATTTTTGTGAGTTAGTGCATTGGAATTGTTGATTACTGAAGTCAGCATTATGAGTTCATTGATAAAGTTCGAACACTCTCTTGCAGTGTTTGGTTGTATAGTAACCATTCACAATCAAGGCAGAGCACATAAAGTCTTACTATCATATCATTTATTTATGTTTCACTTCAGAAAAATATATATATATATTCTGATTATGGTGCCCTTTCGGTTCAGATAGTCAATGTCCCAGAAAAGGGAGTTCGAAAGCATCCAAGAGGTGACAATATAGAGGTAATAATGAAATGTATGTGTGTGTAAATATATATACTACGTAAATCTGAAAAATTTATGTCGCTTCTAAGAAATAAACTATTTTGGGTGAAAAAATGTCTGACCAATATGTACTTGCATGAACAGTCGGCTGTGAATAAAAAGATCTCAGATTCTGAAAATATTGGCTGTTTTTGGACCATCTAGTTTACTCATAGTATGGAAAGATTACTTGCCATTGATAATTTGTAAGAAAATCAAGTGCAAAACCTAAGTTACGTAGATTTATTTGAATGTGGAATACCCTGTGGCGGTGTCTGTCACCTGGCACTTGGGTAAGGGTTTGAGATGTCTCCACACAAAGCATGACAGATATGCTAAATAATTATTTAGTTGTAAAGACATCGCTATATTAATATGCTCACTATTTTGCTTGGTTGCTCAGGAATAATTGAATTTCCCATTTTGGGCATTCTATAATACGTAACGCGGAATTATCTCATAGCAAATGGATTAATTATTTTGAAGTACGAATATCTTAATTGTTTTCCTTGTCTCCTCTTATTGGGAAAATGAATTGGAGTGTAGCCACACCCAGAACCAACACATGCACCTGATTCCACATGTGCAAGCTCTATGCCTACGCACAAACATGTTTTGGAGAATCTAGTGCATTAACCTTTAGGGTGAGTTGCCAGTTTCACCTCTGTTGATTGGATCATTGTGCTAGTCTGATCATTTCTTGAATAATCTGGACGTAATTATATTGGTTTCCTCTTTCTTTATATCTTTATGCAAACAAAAGAAAATGATGATTTATCTTCCTTCTTTTAGAACCAGCTTCTTCTGCAATAACATGCTTCAAACCCTGGAATTTGAATTATATACGTTGGAATCAAAGATGATACCATATGATTTATTTTTAAAAAATATTTGGTTGTTGGAACCGTCATAGAAACCTTGTGCTGTAATATAATTTTAGTAAAACTAAATTTATCAGTACCAATGAAAGATGTCGTTTCCTAGACCTTGACTGATTAGATATTCTTCATCTGCAATTTTTTTTGGGGATTGTTATTTTCTCATTTCCTCACACGTGAATAGTAAGTGGGTCCCATACTCTTGTAAGAGAGGGCCTTGTAGAACCAAAATTTTACTTGAATAAATAACAATTCCCCCTTTTTACTACTTTTTAATAGTTTCATTAAAATGGTAAGTGATGTAGCCGTGCAGTGAGCAGAGCCTAATATTCTTTTGCCTTTGATCTACGGTAGTGTAGTATTATTATTTTATTTATTTTGCTGTTTACACATGAAATGATTCTCGTACTTGTATTAATCAATCTCAAAATCTTAATACAACTTATATTTTTACAGATTGACACAAAGGATATTCTCTTTATCTGCGGTGGTGCCTTTATTGACTTGGAGAAAACAATCTCAGAAAGGTCATACCATTATACTCCCACCGTCCCATAAAAGATGACTGAAGTACTCTTTTCACACAAATTAAGAAATAATTTTCAGTTTTGCCCACAGTGGACCATACCTATATAGTACACTGTGATTTTTCTTTCTTAAATTAGTAGACCCCACGTAAGTATTTTTTAGGACAAAATGGCCTCTGTATAGTATCTTAGTGTACTTGAGCCATCTTTTAGGAGACAAAATACTTTTGTACTTAAGACATCTTTTATGGTACGTAGGGAGTAGTAATTACTCCGTCTGTCCCAAATTAGTTGCCTCAATTTCCTTTTCAACTTTCCCAAAACCTTGTTTGCCCCTGCTTTTGTAAAAATAAAGTTTTGGGTTTTGCCCCTATAAAGGTTGATTTTAGAAAGATAGACAACTTTTTACACCAAAATTGCTACTTTTAACAAGTGTGAAAAGTAAAACGGAGACAACTTGATTGGTATGGGGGGAGTACAATTTATCCCCTCTTTTTTTTTTTCTTCTTCTTCTTCTTCTTCCTTTTTTTTTTCTTTTTTCCTTTTTTCCCTATCTTCCCCTGTAATATCGCTTATCTTCATTATACATGAGCTTTACTGCAACTTGAAGTCTTTTTTGCATTTCTATCTAGGCGCCAGGACTCTTCTATTGGATTTGGTGCACCAGTGCGTGCAAACATGAGAACTGTTAGTGTCACACATGCTTCTGTGACTTCGTCTCTACTGGAAACTGTAAGATCACTCCATTCTTGAATCTATTAATAACAGCTTAATAGAATATTTAATGTGTATTGTCATACATGGTTGGGCATATGTTCATGCATACATGCACACACAAACATATATAATTATCTTCATTGCACACCCCTTTAAGATAATAGATCTATTCTGTGTGAATCACTATGTTTGGCAGGTGGAAAGTAGCGATCTTATTGCATATGGTTTGATACCTGAATTCGTTGGACGGTTTCCCATTCTTGTTAACTTGTCAGCTCTCACTGAGGATCAACTTGTTCAGGTTATATTTATATTTTCTGGGACACGTGTATGATTCGTCCTATATGCATGACCAATTTGTTTTATGATCATTTCGAATAGTTTTCTTCTCCTGCAGAGAATTATTGATATATTATATCAGAATTTTTTTGACTTTCCCTTGGTACCAAGGGAATTGCGTTTTGTGGATAATTGTTCTGGTTGATTTTAGGGTCATCCTTATTGAAATTTCTTCTTATAAGCATCGTATTCCTGTTAAGTCAAATCAATTTAACTGGTGAAGAGATCTTCTAATATGTCTCCTTACTACCCACAATGTTCTGTAGGTGCTAACAGAACCGAAAAATGCACTAGGGAAGCAGTACAAAAAGATGTTTCAAATGAATGGAGTAAGTGGTTTTCCTTAATGCCACTCTATTGCAGTTGGTATCTGGAATGGCAGGCCGTTGTTTCACATGTTTCCTCCATGCATTGTTTTATTAAGTGTGCTTGGACAAAACCTCAATAAATTCATAATTCATTTTGCTTGATGCATCTGGTTTTACAATTTTCTGGTTGAGACAATGAAAACTTTTAAGGCACAACTATGAACTGATCTTGTTTTTTCAGGTGAATCTGCATTTCACAGAAGGTGCTTTGAGAATGATTGCTAGGAAAGCAATAACCAAAAATACTGGCGCTCGTGGTTTAAGGGCCTTATTAGAGAGCATTTTGATGGATTCCATGTATGAGGTACGTGAAATCTTCTTCCTTCAGCAGCTTTAACTTCTGTATGATATTGTAAGGGTGTGGAAGATGTTGCCATATGGTTGCTAGTCTCAAAAAGTTTGTGAATTTGAGTTTCTCCACTTTGATCTCGATAAGATCTGCTTCGTAGACACAAAGCTGTCTTGTACAAATGACAATCCTTGAAATTTATTGATCGTCTCAAATTACTGTATTAATAACCCCATCTGTCTCTATCTCTATATGCGAATATTTATACTAAACGTTAATGTGTAGAAACTAGAAAGTCCACTGGAAGTTATATGCTATCAAAAAAAATATAAGTAAAATTATACTACTTTTATCCTAATTTCATTGATCCTCTATACATTTGGATATCCCGAAATAATGGATTTCTTTTCATATATCAATGGATTGGTTGGTCATTTAATTATTTTTGCACTTATATTTGAAACAATAGAAGAGAGTTTAAAATTGTGGACCCCATTGTGGAATTTGAATTATTTATAATGTGGAGCAAAATCAAAGCCTCGATCATTTCTAATTCATCATTTTGGTCTGTTCCCCAGCAAAGCTGTTATAAATCAATATTTTTTAAATGAAAACTATGAGAATTAAAGAGGTGCATAAACTAAATTTGGATTGTGGGAGTATATATATACATTGCAGTCTGAACTCTGTAGTCCACTAGCCCTGACCAGCTAATTTATCCTAGTTTTGACTAATATTGCACCTTGACATTAATATTGGTTGTCTTAGATGCTCTATGTCAAAGAACATGCATAAAATTATTAGCATCATCCAACTTAATGTGACATAAAGCAGAACGAAGTGTTGACTAGTTAGATCCCCCAGGGGTGGGTACGCTTAGAGGGGGACCACTTAGAAGTATAACCTATATTCAGGTTGCTATCTCTTCTTAGATTAACTCTTTATGGATCTTCCATTTGTTTGTGAAAGAAATTTTTATGTTGTATGAATATAATTTGCAAATTTTATGTACCATTTGTGTATCCACTACTAAATTAAAGCTACAACATTTTCTCACTAGAAAGTCGTAAAAAACAATACATGCAACTTTTGCAGATTCCGGATGTGAGAACAGGTGATGACATAATAGATGCTGCTGTAGTTGATGAGGAAGCTGTTGGATCTGAGGGACGTGGATGTGGAGCTAAAATCCTCTATGGTAGGGGTGCATTGAACAGCTATTTTTCACAACAGAAATTAAAAGATATAGAGGTGAGTCCTTATATAACTAAGATTAATCTTCTCAATCAATTTTACATGCACACCACTGATACACCAACTAATATAACCCAAAGCATAAAATAAAATAAAATTATAACTAAGATTTTCTATGTGGTGTTTTCAGACGAGTGCAGAGGGATCTGATGGAGAACCTGAGGTTGAAGCAGAGCTTCCTTCTATTGTAGCTTTGTAACTTTAACTCCGAGTTTGATTTATATAGTCTGCCTCTGCCATGTATGTACAGTGTATAATTTAAATGAAAGCTAATAATGATAATTAATTCTTGTGTTTTTGGTATTTTCATTGAATGATGGCAATGTGGGGATGGTGATAAGCACAAGATTTTGCAATTGAGATGTTTAAAATGAAAGCATTGATGTTATTGTTTTTCCTCTGTAATTGACTAAATCTTGCTCTCCTGTGTCTGCACTGCATCCATTAGTAGTTTGATTTATAGCAATATGATTTGCCTGTGGAGCCTGTTTTCAATGGAAGTTTGATTATTTTTCTTTCTAGTTTCTTTTCAGGTTATTTGCTCCTTTCTGCTTTTTCTTTTAAAAGAAAAATGGCATGCTATTTTGTTTTACTAAATATGGTCCCATCACCGCCTCCATTAAATCATCATTATCCATAAATCCATCTTAATGCTTCCATAGTAAATCACGAAAAACACTACCATCATTAGAGCATTCACTAACAGTTTCTTTATCTCTATCTTTACTCTGCAGTGTTATTGGGTCATTTTGTAGGACAGAGGTTCAATTTTTTCATTATGTACCCAACAAGTTCCTTATATTGGTTCCTTAAATATTAAATTTTGAAATTTAAAGGTTAAAATTTGAAAGTTTCAACAGTCAAATTATGTTTTGAACGTTTTAATTATTTTTTTATTTAAAAGTAATTGTTGTTTGAATTTAAAAATTGTAATTATTTTAATTTAAAAATAAATATTGCTAGAAATCAAAATGTGCAACGATCATTATGTGTTTATGAGAATTAAAACAACATTATTTTAATTATAAAATAATAAAATTTATAATTAGTAGTAATATTTTTTACAAAAATGATCAAAATCAAAATTTGACTGATTTTTAATTTTTTTTATAGTCATCTTTCTTCTCTAAATCCTCTGTTTAAAAAATAAAAATGATCGCAATAAATAGGATGTAAAATTTTATTTTACATAAATATAGAACGCTCTTTTGATTCCCTTAATCATATATAGATAGAGATTAAAATAACAAATTATATAAAGATGATGAAACTGTTAGATACTGATTTATTGATATATTCTTTAAATATAGTCTATTGAAGAAATTATTGTGAATGCTCTTATATATCCACGTTGTCTTTACCCACCATACCATACGTCCACTTCGGGGTGGAGGTTGGGAATGACTCGATCTTCGAAAAATTATTCGGTCGAGAAGAGCTAAATTGCCCCGGTAAAGTCTCGGAGTGTGTTTTATTTAGTGAAAGTTAAGTATACGGTGTATTTAGATACGAGTCCTTCTACGAGGACAGATTATTTGGACAGGAGAATTGGATCGGTTGTGATTTTTTTTTAATGTGACTCTCAAAAAAATGTATAGTATTTATTCTAACAAGAATTTTTATAAAATACAGTGTTTTGGGTGTAATTTGGATACATATACAAATACAAGGTTATACAGTCTGTATAACCCTGTATTTGTATATGTATCCAAATTACACCAAAAACACTATATTTTGTAAAAATTCCTGTTAGAATAAATACTACATATTTTTTGAGAGTCACATTAAAAAAATAAAATCACAAAACCTGTCCCATTTTCTTGTCGATTGCCTGTCTGCCTAGAATTATTCATTTAGATACATTTTAAAATTTGTTAAATTTAAAATGCAAATTGTATTTTAATTTTTTATTTTTATGAGAAATTAATATTTTTAGGAATAAAAATAAGAATAAAATAAGTTTCACCTTAATGTGTGAGAGAATTACGTGAATATATCAAAAATTTATATTTTGTGCTGGTGGAATACAAAGTGTATTTTAATCTTTTATCTTTGTGCTACAAGGTATATGGTGGAACAAGCTTCGCCATGCCGCCATGCCAGCCCAGTTGCAATAATTATTCTTGGTTTTTAATATAGGATTTTGTATTTTCCTTTTCTATTTAACCGACCAAATTAAGTGAAATATGATAACCGTTGGATCACCTTCTATCTTCAAATGCCTTTCAAATTTCGACGTAGATCCTTAATTCCTCTCTTCATTCGAAAACCAGAAAGAAAGAAAGAAGCTCTTTTCCGGGGTACAAATTCTGTCTGGTTTCTGGGATCTCTATCTCTCTCTTCTATTTTCTTCCAACTTCTTTTACTTCTTCTTTCTCTAAAACTACACTCTCTCAGAAAGAAGAGAGGAAAAGAAGTGAAAGAAATTTTGAAGGAAAAAAAAATCCCAAGAAAAGGATGATGATTTGTTAAAGATTTTGGAGAGGTGGGTAATTGAGATTTGTGTGTAAACTATGGATGTGGATAACATTGAGTGCGTTTCATCTTCAGATGGAATGGAAGATGAAGAGATCAGCCATCCTCCTCAGAATCATCATCAATATCCTTCAAAGCCTCGCAATAATATTGGCGCAGTGCCAGGAATTACTCCAGCCACCAGTGTCCATGAATTGTTAGAATGCCCTGTTTGCACCAATTCTATGTACCCACCGATCCATCAGGTTTGTTTCCTTTCTGGGTCTTTTTGTTTTGCTTTTTAATTATTTGGAATTTATTATTCTTCTGTTTTTCCTATATGAATTCGATGGTTTTGACTATGGGTTGTATAAAAATTTGAAATTGGCTAGTAATTCCGGTACGAAGACTTGTTTTTACTTAATTCGAGGGTGGAATTTGAGGATTTTGATTTGGAATTGTTATGCATTTGATTTAATTGGGCGTGTTTGATGTTTTCTTGTTAATCGGATTGTTGCTAGTTGAATGTATTACATAGGTTGGTAGGTATTACCTGTAGAAATGCTGTATGTGCATAAAGAAATAAGATTTAAAAAAATAAATTGGTTGCACCTAATCACCTATTATCTGATACTCAATTAGAAGTTCTTAGATGGAGCTGCTTCAAGAGATCTTTCTCGATCAATCCCTTTGCCCTATATCAATTGACTTTTTATGAAACAGGTACAAAATATTGGCCATTTTTAACAGAGTTTGATTTTTGGTCTAAAGCTAATGGCATTAGTGATAAATTCCTCATCAATGATAAGGTGTGTAGGGGGACAATATTATCCAAGGGTTGGGAGAAATGGCAAAGGGAATAACCTCAAGCTCCTTCCAATCCCTATATTTCATCAAAATTACCTATAAAAATGCAAGGAAGGAGGAGGGTTTGCTGAATATGCAGTGACCAGGATAGATTTATTTGAAGTTCAGCAGCTTGCCAGTCTATCTAGTCTTCTAGTCCAGAGAATAGTGGTACTTTGTTCCTTTGTTAAAAGTTATTCTGAACAGATAAGATCACCTCAAGGCATCAAATACATTCTATCTGCTATATTTAACTTCAGCCCCTCTTCAAATCGTTAGTTTGTTTTCATTGATAGTTCAATGTTTCTTAGGACTTTAAAATATGCATTTTGATTTGGGACATGAAGTCAAATGATATCTTCTTAGAATGGATAAATCCACTGGTCATATAGAGGATTTCCTCGACGCCGGGTTTTTTACTTTTCGTTTATAAATCAAAGGTGGTGCCGTGGTGGAGAGTTAGGTATTCAATACTTTGTATACAAGTATTATGGAGTCAGAGTGACACTTCTGATTATCATTAGATCGGTAAAAGCTTCAGTTTATCTATACTCTTGATAACCTCAAGACTTGAATCATTAATACAGAGATACTTCTCGTTTCCTCTCAATTCTTATAGCAGTTTACCATGTTACTGATATATGAATTCTTCGTTTGTTCGATGTTGCCGACGAGATCCACTAAAATTGCTTTGCTAGTCTGGCATGTTCCTTTTGTCTCTATGAGTAATACTACGGGTTTGTAGCTTTGTAACTCCAACTGGTCATTGATAGACCCTTTCCCCCCCAACTTGTATGCTTCTATTATGTTCTCTTTTTTAAGGTAGTTTGCACTTGGTTTGTTAAATGTTACTAAGGTTTGTTATTGATCATACAGTCTTCGTTTGTCCTAACAAGGGCTTCTGATGGTTGCTCTTTTCTTTGTCCGCCATGCTACTAAGATTGCCTCTTTTTCTTTTTTTTCTTTATGCTTAGTTCATCTGTTAATGTGATGAAGATTGTGTCTATCCTTGTATGTTTGTACTGATGTAGGACGAGGCCGTGAAAGTTGGTTGGAACAATATAAAAGGCTTTGGAAGCCTATGGAATAGAAGTTGTATTTTAATTAGTTTCTTTTATTTGCAATTATCTTATTTAATTTGTGGTTATCTTATTAGAGTCCAATTTAAGTTAGAAAAGTTGTCTAGGAATATTATAAATAGTGATGTACTTCATTATTTTGATACATTGAATAATTGGAATTGATTGAGTTTTGTGTGAGATTATCTGTAATTTTTATTTTTCGTCCCTAAACCCCGTACCCATCATTTTGGTATCAAGGGCCGAATTTAATCCACCTCAGTTGTCCCAAAATCAGTGTCATCACCTTAAGCCATAAACTTCCCAATATAACCAAACCCTAACCGCTACACTCAGACCAATTGCACCTGTAACAGTTACAAATCTATTACCCAGTCAAAATCCTATAACCAGTCGCTGCCCAAAACGCCGCTACGAAAACCTTAGTCGCACCAAACCTTACCCAAACACAGTACACTATACATATTATATATACCAACCACAACCCTAATTTCAGTCAGAAACCTAGCCAAACATATCCCAAGTCACAGCCCCAAATCGCAGCCAACATAGGTGTGGAAAAAAAACAGAAAGGGAGTAAAAGAAGTGTTCATTACCGTCACCGCCGCTGCGTCTTGCCACCACCATCCTCATTTTTTTCAAGAAAATTCTAACCCTTTAGCCTCCTCAAACTTGCTGCTCTTCTTGGACTTAATTGAAACAGTGAAGCCATACAGAGACAGGACCCGTGAAGAATAAAAAGAGATCAGATTTAGGGAAACTAATATCTCCTTGCAAATTACATTTAGGAACTATGGTAAATGCGGGAGAAATCAACGCCAAACTTGATACAAGATGAACTTCTCAAGAGAATTGAAGATTTCATCACAACCCGGATGAGGGACAAAAAGATGCTAATAAGAATTTTGAAGACCACATCCCGGATATTAATCATACGAGGCTACATCAGCATGACCTTAATCCACGAGTTAATCCTCATGTTCCAGATCCTAGGATGAATGCAGTGGATAGAGGAACAAAATTAGATATTGGAGATTTCAATGGCGATAATAGTTCCAAAACGTTATTCGATTGGATTTATAGCTTGGAGAGTTTTTTTTGATGGTATGAATTATCTGAGGAAAGAAAATTGTTCTTTGTTAAAGCGAAATTTTAGGAGACAACTCGTATTTGGTGGGATCTAACATCAGTGAAATTCATATACATCAGTGAGAAGGAAGATATAAAAGCTGCATTGACACGACGTTTTATACCTTCGGATTATTAGCGAGCATATTTGCAGTTAATTGTGTTGATACAAGGAAATGAATTTGTAGCCTAATATACTTCAATGTTCTACAGTTTGGTTACACGGTCTGAATTTCTGAAGAAGTTTTAAACTTCATGTACCGTCGAGGATTGAATCTGGAGATTGCAAGTGGCGTAGCTTTAGGTAAACTCTTGCTCATGGATGATGTTTTTCAAGTTGCCACCCAAATAGAGGATAACTTGAAAAGAAATTTTGTTAGGCCTCCGATATAAGTACAAACTCGGAGGGAGCTTACTTTTGTGGAGCCTATTTTAAATAGACCAGTTGAAAAGATCGTTAGCAAGCCCTTCAACTACTAGCAAGTCTAATCGTACCCCTAGGTTCTTCTAAAGCTAACAACAACCATATGTCTAAATGCTATAACTATCGTGGTTTTGGTCACATGCCTTTTTAGTGTCCTTCCCCGTAGATGAATGTTGCCTCTTCTCCTTCTATGTAACTTCTATTGTTGACGAAGAGTGCGGAAAACCTAACTTAAACAAAGAGGTTTGCAAGCCGTTAGACATCGAATATTATCCCGATGAGCAAGATGTTGGTGCCCATTTGGAAGGATGTTTAGGTGTTCTTCGAGCTTTACATGTTTGCTTAGAAACATAGAGATGATCTTATAATCCATTGTGGACGAAATTTTCAGACGAGACGAGAGTCATATGTGCGGGACAAATATGCTCTCTTGTGATTGATATTGGGAGTTGTATGGATGTTAATTTTGAAGAAACAGTTACGAAATTTGGGTTAAAAGTTAAGCCTCACCTGGAGCAAATGATGTTGCATGGATTACCAATACAAAGTTGCGGGTTACCTAGAGGTGTTTGGCTACATTTTTCGTTGGCAAGCTTGAGGATAAGATGTTCTACCCCTTAAAATGGTTATGGGATCGTGCTAATATCTATTCGATTATCAAAAGTAGTACCAAATTCACTCTTACTAGCGCTAATAGTTGTTAAGGCGACGCATAGAAACGCATAGGCAACGCCAAGGCGTCCAATCGGTGAGTAACATATAAGGCGACCATGCGACTTGGGTTTGGGTTTGACTTCGACGACTTTCTGGCAGATCGACCGACTTGGCTACTCCGGGTATAGATCGACCCACTGGGTTAAAAAAAATTAAACAACGTCGCTTGGAATTGATCTAGCCCTAGTCGAACGGATGAAGAACAGAAAAAGGCGAAGCGAAGAACAGGAACGAAGATTGAATGAGGAGAAAGAGTCGACGAACGACTGTGAGAAGAAGAGTCGACGAGTGATCGAGAGAGAGAGAAAGACTGCGAGAGAGAGTACCTCGTCGACTGCCGACTCCGACGTTCGTTTTGGCAACACTGCGGTGACTCCGATCAAGTATTTTTTTTTTCTTTCCCGTTTCTGCTCTGTTGCTCTCCTGCTCTTTTTTTTAAGTGCCGACTGCTATATATGATATATCTATGCGAGTTATGTACTTATGTTTACTGTTTGGCTTTTTTTGTTTCCCTTATCATTCATTTATGTTAACTGCTTGTTGTGTATATATATATATATTATAAACTTATCCTTTTTGATATATATGCATACTTATGAGAGTCTGATGGTTATATATAAATTTATATATATATATATATATATATTATAAATTTATATATGTTTGTCTTATATTTTTTATTTGATTGTATTGTGTAGAAAGTAAAATTGGGGAAAGTTCGGGGGCCAGTAATTATGATACAGGACCCTAAAACAAAAGTTAAATCAAACGATCCGGGTTGAAAATATGGATATTGGCCGGAATTTTAGTAATAAGGATAACATGTAATGTATACTTTGTAGGAAGAAATGCTATTCGGGCATAAAAAGGCTCAAGCAACATCTAGCCCAAAATTTTGGAGATGTAGCGAAGTGCCCTAAAACAGCAACAGAAATTATGAAGGAGATGCAAGCGGCTTTGAATAGTAGGAAGAAGAACAAGCCAGTTGAGCTAGATGATGTTGATGACGATGATGTAGGAGTGTAAGAAGAACAATCATCTGCTAATCCAACCATGACTTCCAATGCTTCTTCTAATACTATCTCAAGTTTTGGGACGACTTTCAAATGGAATAAAGTTGTATTTCAATTCCAAAAGCCACAACCAAAATCTCCAACAAAGACTGTTGAAACACTTCTAAGGAAGACTTCTGAAGAAGTTGTAGAGGAGAGGCATAGCAAGCGTTTGAAGTTAAACGAGTATTGAAAATCATTTGAGGACATCGGAGGAAAAATAGAGAGTTTATATGCACATTGCCAACTTTTTTTACAAGTGTGACATACCATTCAATGCTGCAAATGCAAAGAGCTTTGAAGTAATGATCGAGTCCATAGGGCAATATGGATCGGGTTTAAACGTATTATGAGTTGAGGGTTCTTTTACTTGAGAAGGCAAAGACAAAAACTGATGAGTTAAAGAAGAAATATGAAGTTGTTTGGAAGGAATATGGTTGCACACTCATGTCGGATGGTTGGACAGATAAGAGGGAAAGACACTTGTTAAATTTCCTTGTTAATAGTCTGGAGGGGGACTTATTCCATGGGTTCTGTTGATACCTTCAGTCAGTCGCAAGATGCCATAATGTTAGCAAAATCTACTTGATAGCAAGATTGAGGAAATTGGCCCCTAGTATGTTGTTCATATGGTCACAGACAATGCCTCTAATTACAAGGTAACATGACATATACTAATGGAGAGGAGGCCTACACTGTTTTGGACACCTTGTGCCGCTCACTGCCTTGACCTTATGCTAGAGGACATAGGCAAATTGAAGCAATTCCAACCTACAATCACAAATACAAGAAGAATCACAACATTCATTTATAGGCATTGTCGTCTTCTTAATGCGATGAGGGACAAAAGAAATGGGAGGGATCTTGTGAGACCCGTAGTTAGTAGATTTGCTACAACTTTCCTCACCTTGCAAAGTTTGTACAAGCATAAAGATACATTGAGACATTTGTTCATAAGCGGGGATTGGACAAAATCTAAGTTGTCGACTATTGAAACAGGAAGAAAGTATGTGATACTATTATTTTAACAACATTTTGGCATCATGTTGAGGATTTCATTAGGGCGTCACAACTACTTATAGTCTTGAGTATTGTTGATGGTGATGAGAAGCCTGCTATGACAAAAGTTTTTGTTGCGATGGAATGCGTGAAGAAAAAAAAATCAAAAATTTATTTGATAACAAACAAATACCGTATAAGAAGGTGATTGAAATTGTTGAGCGGTGATTGGAAAGTCAAATAGAGCAAAAAATATATGGGGCTATGTTGTTTCTCAATCCGGGCAAGTACTTTGATATCAAAAAGAAACGTCGGGTGTTTGCTGGTACTTTACAAGATTACTTCAATGACATTCTTACAAAGATGGTACTCGAGCTAGATATGCTAAACAAGATAAGCAATCTAGCCGATAACTATAATACTTTTGCAATAGAAATGACGATTAGGCAACAGAAAATAAAGAATCCTCGTAAGTATATTAAAATATATATACAGAGATAAAAGCTAAATTATAATTATAATTTATATACATTCTTCCTTTCCTCCATTTAAAAATATTTATACTTCTTTTAAATGTTTTGCTAGTTGATTGGTGGAATGCTTTTGGAGGGCGAGCTAATGAGCTATCCTCGTTTGCAAAAAGAATTCTAGGTCTCTGTTGTTCTTCTTCCGGTTGTGAGCGCAATTGGAGTACATTTGAGTTTGTAAGTACTTTCTATTGTTAGTTCAAATTATAAAAGTAATAAGTCAGTCACTACTAATACTAACTATTTTTTATATAATTAAAATTTTATCATTAATATTATTATTTTTTGTTCTATTTATTTTAGATCCATACGAAGAAGAGGAATATATTAGAACATAAATGATTGAGTGACTTGATGTATGTCCAATACAATCGAAAGATCGTCTCAGGTTCCAAAAGAGGCATAAACTTGGAAATAATTTTGATCCATTAGCCTAGGGACGGAGCCAGGATTCGATATTGGGGGGGGGGGCAAGAATTTTTTTAACAACATAATATATATTCATCTGTGTTACTCGGACTCGGGTACGGGTGTCGGGTGCGGGTGCGAATCTAGGTGTCGGACACGTGAAGTCAAAAAATAGAGGATACGCGGATATGAATCCAAATTTGGACACGGGTGCGGGGATACAGTATGTTATAATTTTTTAACAATAATGTTTATACTGTCCAAATTCATATAGACATGCATTTATCATGAAACTTCAGGGGCTGAAGTGCTTAAATAAAAAAAACAGGGGCAGATCTGGAACTATTGAAACTTCAGGGGCTAAAATAGAAAAAAACAAAACTATAGGGACTGATATGTAATTTTTAAGAGCTATTTTGAACTTTCAGAAAACCTTGGGGACTAAATTAAAAAATTATAAAAACTATAGGGTACCTAATTGTAAATTTTCAAATATATTTTAAATCACAGGAAGAAGAAAAAGACGACCTTGTAAGTTTCTCGATTTTTTTCTTCCGTCTTTCCTCTTTCCTCTTCCTCGTCTCTTCTTCTTCTTCTCCGATGAATCATCTTCAAAAACAGCCGTATCCGATTTCTGCGGCCGGATCCCGTACGGATCCCGCACCCATACCCGTGTCGTGTCGACACGGGTACTCCACCCAAAAGAGGCGAGTCCGAGTAACACAGATATTCATCACTAAAAAGTAAAGTTTCACAATTACAAAACATATTTTTACTAAAACAAAGATAATGTAGTAATATAATTTTCTTTGACAAAGACAACAAAACATATCAAAAAATAGTTTTTAGAACATATCAAAGCTTCGTCAGAATTGCACCCGACGTTCTTTCAAATCACGAAATACATCTATTATACTAAATGGGAAAATAGGAAAATATCTACTCCTGGAATTATCTTCACAATAGTCATTAGTCAATACTATTATACTAAGCAACAACCAGTCTGATTAGAACATTAAAATTTTAGACTATTATATTTTTTGTAAGGTCAACTTGGTATTCTAATGAATTTAGCCCAATAGTTATTAGCTAATGTTTATCTTCACAATAGTCATTAGCCCACTTGGTATTCTATTGCCTGACCCAAAAAATCTTTGGGGGGGGGGGCATGGCCCCTCCAGCCCTAAGGTGGCTCCGTCCATGCATTAGCCATTTATGACATTGAATGGGGTAATGAATGGATCAATAATGAGGCCGATGTTGTTCATCCCGGGGAAGATCTTCAATGGAATGATGTGGATCGAGCAACCGGTGCATCCAACACGTTTGAGGTCGCAAATCTTTTGATGGCTCGTGCTAATACTAGTGACAATCTCATGACGTACTCTCGACGTGGTGGTGGTTCAACTTCAAGGGAATCAAGGTTGATGGATTCCGACTCCGATAATGAAGTTGATGAAGAAGAGAGAATACCAAATGATGATGAAGATGTGGATGATGATTTTGGAGAAAGACCACTTACGCCTTTTAATGATAGTAGTTCTTGTGGAGGAGATGGAGATGATCTTTTCCTTGATGATTTTGCTTGAACGATGTTTAAAGACTAATTTAGAGAGTCTAGACATTATTTTGGTTTGCTTTGTGGTGTTTTGTTAATTATTAGACTACATATTTATGATGGTTGGTTGCAATTTTATTTTCATTTCTTTACTAATTTTTAATATAAAGTGTTATTTTTGGATTGTTATTGCTAAGTATTTACATAATTATGCCTTTAATGTTATTCCATAGTGTTATGTTTTGAGTTTTAATATATATGAAATTTTATTGTCAATATACTTGTTAAGTAAAATAATAAGTATATAAATTGCACATTGTAAACGACTTGTCACTATTCACGAACGACACAACGGTCGCCTAGGCGTTCAGGCAGTCGGCGACCGCTATGACTCGCCGTGACACCTTAACAACTATGCTTGTGTTGTCGACGTGCCAAATTTAAAGCTTGTAAAGACTTCCTTGGTGATCCGATGTGATTGTTCTTGCGGAGGAGAAATGATGTAGGACGAGTACGTGAAAGTTGGTTGGAACAATATATAAGAGGCTTGCAGTTATCTTATTTAATTTGTGATTATCTTATTAGAGTCCAATTTAAATTAGGAAAGTTGTCTAGGAATATTATAAATAGTGATATACTTCATTATTTTGATACATTGAATAATTGAATAATTGGAATTGATTGAGTTTTATGTGACATTATCCATGTGATTTTTATCCTTTGTCCCAAAACCCCGTCCCCATCATGTACACTATTATTGGCTTATATTAGATGTGTATTGGCTTAAAATTGTTTATATAACAAATACCTTATAGCTTGAAATATATTGGAGTCTTCACGTTTCTGCCCAGCCCCTTCCACCCTGTCCGATGAATAAAATTATTAAAGAATGATGAAATTATTTATTTACATTTACTATATTATATTCTACTGTGAAAATCCTGGAAGAAAATATATATGATTTGGTCTAGAAACTAGCTAGTAGATTTGAAGTCATTCTTTGTTCGTGTTTCTATTTCTTCAACAGTCGTGCATTAAATTGAAGTTGAGCAGCTTGTTCAAATTACTTCTTTGCAGTGTCACAATGGTCACACGCTGTGTTCCACCTGTAAAACACGGGTTCATAATCGATGTCCTACTTGTAGGCAAGAGCTTGGAGATATCAGGTGCTTGGCACTGGAGAAGGTGGCAGAATCACTTGAACTCCCATGCAAGTTTCATTTATTGGGATGTCCAGAGATATTTCCATATTACAGCAAACTTAAACATGAGACAGTTTGCAACTTCAGACTATACAATTGCCCATATGCTGGATCAGGGTGTGTTGTTACGGGCGACATTCCTTTCCTGGTTTCCCATCTAAGAGATGACCACAAAGTGGACATGCACACAGGATGTACGTTCAACCATCGTTATGTAAAGTCCAATCCTCGTGAAGTCGAAAATGCCACTTGGATGCTAACAGTGAGTCTGTTTTCTATTGGTTTTCCATGAATAGAACGGTTGAAGAAGTTATATCTTGCGTATATAACACCTTGACTTGTCCAAAAAATAATAAATAAATAAAAATCCTACATCTTCTCTGTTTGTTGTGTGTCTAATCATTGAAAACTGAGCCTGACCTTTCTATGCTAAAGCTTTCTGAGTGTGTAATATGTTGTTGTGCCATGTAGTAGGTGAGCCATCCTATGGATTTTTTTTTGGATAAACCACATGTTACCATATCTATCTGATAGTATCCCTGCGAGGAAACTAACTTGGTAACTGGGCGTTTAATATGGTAGATTCATAGCAGACACAAATTTTGGATTATAATCAGTTATCTTTGATTGTGTTATCATCATAATACAAGATTGAAGGAATTTATATTATCTTGCTCTCTGTTCTAAAAATCCCCGCCTAGGTCCGCCTAGGCCCCGCCTAGGCGCTAGGCCCGCTCTTGGCGCCCCGCCTAGGACCTAGGCCCCCACTTGGCGCCTCTAAGCCCCCAGGTGCCTCACCTAGGCCCAAGGCGATAAAAAAATCCCTCTATAAAATTAGGCGGGTTTTAGGCGGAGAGATTTTTTTATTTTAATAACTACCCAAACTAAATCTTGATATATTTATTTTTCTAATGATTACTATATTCATAATACAGGTTGTGGCATATCAAATCACAACAAGAAGTGAACAATATCAAGTCAAAATGGATAATTTTATTATAGTTGTAATTTTTTGAACTTGTACCAACTTCAAATTATATAAATGAGAATACATTTGTAATATTTAGTTTAATTCAATTTTATAATTCATAAATTTATGTTTAGTTTCTTAAGTTTTAATATTGAATTAAATTATTGAAATTTTAAAATTTATTATTTAATAGCAATCTTATTTATAAATAAAACTAATACGTTAAAAATTTGTTTAAACTTTGAACAATTGCATGTTTGTGTTTGAACTTTGACATTAGCAATATGGATGTGTTTGAACTTTGACATTAGCAATATGGATATGTGTTTGAACTTTAAGAAAAGGCCTTTATTATCTTTATTATAGATTGTTTTGCTTTATATTATTATTTTGTTTGGATAAATTAAAATAAAATATTAAAATTACCTTAAAATAAAAAATCCCGCCTAGGCCCCGCCTAGGCCCCCTAGGCGCTAGGCCCCCCTCGGCCGCCCGCCTCCCGCCTAGCGCCTTTTAGAACATTGATCTTGCTTCCATATTGACAAAAAGTTTAGTACAGTAGATTATTAAGTTTGAATTAACTCGGAATGCACTTGGTTTTTCACTCTTCGGCTCCAACATTACAAAGTGTTTTGTGCCAGGTCTTCCATTGTTTTGGTCAATATTTCTGCCTTCACTTTGAAGCCTTCCAACTTGGCATGGCCCCTGTATACATGGCTAACGCTCGCAATTACAGTTACAGCTTAGAGGTAGGAGCAAATGGGAGAAAGCTCATATGGGAGGGTACCCCACGGAGCATCCGTGATAGCCACCGGAAGGTTAGGGACAGTCATGATGGCCTTATCATTCAAAGAAACATGGCACTCTTCTTCTCTGGCGGAGATCGGAAAGAGCTGAAGCTTAGAGTTACAGGAAGAATATGGAAAGAAGAACAGAATCCAGATGCTGGGGTGTGCATACCAAATCTCTGTAGCTGAAAGTAGTTAAAATTTTGATTTATATGTTTGTGAAAGTCCTTATCTGCGTTGTGTTGTGATCTTGTCGACTTGTAGCTGAGAGTAGTTAATTTTGATTCGTATGCTTAAGCTTCTTTTAATAATGCAGTTTCTTTTCTGTTTATCTGCTTCCCGGACCGCAGGCAGCTTCAAATAACTTCTGAAGGCAAAGCCTCCTCAAGATTCGATTCTGGTAACAAAAAGGGGAACCGACAATAATAAAATAAACTTGCTCCGATCTAAAATTTCTTTTTGTATTTGGACGTCCTTTTGCTGTTCAAAAAATAAAATACTAGAAAATTTGCTCATATATGTTATGTTTGAACGGAGGGAATATTATGAAATTCCATTATATTCTTTATCAAATACAAGAATAAAAATAGAAAACTAGAAACTAAACCCTATCTAAATTAAAAATACAAGTTATTGCAATTTTTTTCAGTTCTCATTCAGCTTGGACACAAAGCCAGCTCGCCAGAATCAGACTGACCTTTCTGTAATTGTCATGTCACCCGATTTTATATATATATATATATATATATATATATATATATATATATATATATATATATATAAAACTGATCAGGTCCGGACTTCCGGACCTGATCAAAATCCGGACCCCATTTTTTTTTGTAGAACAACTAAAAAAAATAAAAAATTATGGAACTAAAATTTTTCCATAATACAGTGTTTTGGGAGTATTTTTAATACCTACACCAACCAATGTATGTACAGTCTGCCAATACTGTACAGAAATGTTTTGGTATATGCATCCAAATCACGCCAAAAACACTGTATTATGTAAAAATTCCAATTTCATATTTTTTTTAGCTGTTTCAAAAAAAAAAAGCAAAAAAAAAGAAAAAAAAAAGTCCGAATTTTAATAGAGTTCGGGATCCCGGACTGGATCCGGACTCTCTCTCTCTATATATATAAAAGGATCAAGAACATTCTCCTTAAATAGCATTCCTCCTTAAATAACATTCTTTTATTAAAATTACGTCGTTTTAGAAGGAAGCGGTGACATTTTTATAAATACGCGGTGAAAACTTGTCTGATTTACAAATAGATATTGAGAATTAATATCTTCACAAGTAAGTTTGATGGTCTATAAAGTCATCTTACATCTTCATTCACAGATGTAGTAGAGCCTCAAAAGCATTACCAGTAGCAGCTGGCTCTTCCTCGGTTGCTATATTTCCAAAGCAAAGAAGAAACAGTAGTTGAAGTTTAAGCAGGTTCGATGCGGAGGCGACCATTGTACCGGAGGCGGTTTCATTTTATTGTTGTGACCTTGGAAGAACACCACCAAAGGCCACAAAACGACCCGCTTCCGACGGAAAAGCATATATGCTGCACATACATTTTTTTTGGACCGGTCCAATTTTTGTTTTTTTTATTGCGACTCCCAAAAAATATATAGTATTTATTCTAACTAAAATTTTTATAACATACAGTGTTTTTAGGTGTAATTTAAATACATATACAAAAAAATATAGTATTTCAGTTAGAATAAATATTATATATTTTTTTGAGAGATATAAGAAAGAGTGATTCTGGGGCGACCGGATATGGCGACCGGACTTGGTGTCCATTTTTTTTTTTGGACTGTACATACATATTTTTTACATGTATCTAAATGACATTCAAAACATTTTTGTCTGTAAAAATTCTAGTTCCAATAAATCTTATAAATTATTTGAGAGATGTTTTAAAAAAGAAAAAAAAATTGGACCGGTCGCCATATCCGGTCCCCTAGACTTTTTCTATATGAAAAGTAAAAAAAAAAACTTAGACCGGTCCAAAAAAACTGTCTGCCAAGACTTACTGATATATAAATATGTCAACGCATGCAAGTAGGAAGTAGCCTATTTACATGCAGCCAGCCAGCCTCTTGTGATGCATGAATCATTGGCCAGTCAGTCTAATACTACTAGTCTATTAGTTGTGTATTGGGGCCAAAATGATTGACTAATGGCCAAATCCAGCTCCCATGTTCATTATCATTTTTGATATAATGTCCGATGAAAGCAGATCATTTGTCCCTATTTTTTTGTTCATTTGTATTCTTCACTCAAATTTTGATATCTGACTTTTTATTTAATTTTAGAATTAATTGATGTTAAATAAAAAGTTATGTGTCAAAATTTAAGTGGAAGGACAAGAAAAATGAGGACATATATAATATTGTCGCTTTCCAAAGCAAAGATATGCCTCGTCACGTTGAATTTTTGCTTTCACGCTTCAATCTATGTATATATGTATAATTGACTTTTGCATATTCTCAATTTTTTACTTCATTCTTTTCACAAGAAGTCATTTGTCAATTTTTTTTTGTTTCACAAAAACTATCCACTTTTAGTGATAGTAATGGTAGTATAAAATAAAATAATATTATCAAATTTAACATTATAATTTCACTATTATATCTCACTACTAATTTAACAATTAAATATTTATACACGAAGAGAATTAGATTATGAACAATCAAAGAATTTATAAATGAAGTGCGTATTATTTTATATCATAAATCAAACAAAGTCGAGTCAAAAAATTATTTGTGAATATTTAACCCTTTTTAATATTTTCACGAATTAAGGGTTAATTTACTTGTGTTTCTTTGTTGATTGATACCGGAAGAGTGGTCGAATTCTGTTGTGTGATCGAGATTGTGTAGTGGTAAGGGAAACACATATATTTTTTTTTTATATTTTTATATAAATGAAGGTGGGACCCAGATGAAAGTTTTGTTGGTGGGATGAAAGGTAGAGTGCCATTAGCAGTATCTAAAGGACCCAAGACAAGATGAATAACTTGTTTATAAATAATTGGGCAAAATTGAACACACGAAATAAAGAAACCCATAAAACAACGAGAATCAATATCGACTGTCGAAGCCATCTCCCAAAGACAATATAGTCAATAAGAATAGGTCAGCTCGCTTTATCTTCCCCTAATTTGTATTGGGTAATAAAAAAAACTATACTTAAATCTTGTAAAGACAACAAGAGATTCAGAAGTCTTAATGGGTTTATTCTTCTTTATAGCGCAATGGGTTTAATGGACATGCGATTTGATGATAGGATCTCTTTTCTCCCTCCGTTCCTGTTGTTTTCTTCTTTTATAAATTTGATCCTATAAAGTTTAGAGCTTAAATGACCAATCAGTTGCTTCTTGTGATATGCTATGTGGTATGGGATTCAATTGGGTTTATGTTTTTTAGTTGTTTATTCTTATTCTACGATATCATACCCTTTTTTTCCTTTTCATTGCTTCATTCTACACATACAAGTAGAAATTGTTGTCAAATTTCATATTTTTCGCAATGTTTAAATGGGGAACCCACGTAATATTATCACTTTAATATGTAGGAGGATATATTAAGCAGTTGATCAGGAGAGGTCAGATTTGCTTAATGCCTATTACAAGTACTGTAGTAGTAGTAGTATATTATTGTTGCCTAGTTTAATTAATGGTTCTAAAATTTCCACACTTTTGACATGGAGCCATGGAGGAATTATTTATTTATTCTATTAAATATTTTTTTACCTATTGGAGAAACACTTTTTACACAAATGAAAGGCAAGCTTAACTGGCTGGTTGATTCTAGATTTACTAGCTTAATTGACTGTTAAACTGGGTAAGAAAATAGAGTACTAGATTTAGTAATTTAATTAAATTATTAAATCAAGGAGGTTGACCCATATGTTGCAATTGTTATTTCTAGATAACCTCGTCAATCATCCAAAATCCTGCAGCTTGCTTTAATGGGCTGCTTTTCCTCAAAGAAACCAAGGCATACTCCCGGTTACGAGGAGCCTACTGTACTTGCAGCTGAAACATTCTGTTAGTATTCATTGCGTCTCAAATTATTTGTCTGGCTTTTAAGATGTATATTGATTCTGCTTAGAGATACATTTTAAAAAGGATGAAACTTTATTTTTTCCACTCAAGCTACAGCTCACAGATGAGCATTACTGCTTTATCTTGCATGTGGCAATATCAAGGCCTGCTCAGGACTGGCGTTGGACAATGTCTTGGTCAATAATAAGCCTATTATGCGCCCATGGTGATTATGGGCTATCTTGGGGCAACAAGTTTCCACCTGAGCTCAGGTTCGCACTTACCTTTTGGATGCATATGTTAGGATAGATGTGCATCAGTCTGATAGTCTATATAATAGTAGCATTCAAGTTGAAGGATATAATTCCTTAAAATGTAGTGACAAGAGCTAAACTTCTTTCGCGCTCATTTCGTAGTTGACAGTTGTAAACTTGCAGAGCTAATTATGCTAACTGTAGGATAATCTAAGAGGGTGTTGGCTAGAATTACTACGTAATCCAAAATAATATTTCTATTAGTTACAGATAGATCATCCAGGTTAAATCATGCAATGCTTGCTGTTAGGATAGAATTCTTTGCATTAACTTATGGTATTCTGTGTGTACAGTTACAGTGAGTGAAGTAGAGGCCTTGTACGAGCTATTTAAAAAACTAAGCACTTCCATTATTGATGATGGGCTCATTCACAAGGTATATTCATCGGATTTCAAAGGAAGCTGAAGGTCGTAACTTTTTTATATATAGATAAACCATCTAATATTACAAGTTCTATTTCTAATCCAGTCAAACTTAATATGTGATCATTTGATGGGTATAGGATGTATGATAGATTGGATATTAATTTTTACACCATCTTATCCTTAGGAAGAATTTCAGTTTGCACTCTTCAGGAACAAAAACAGGAGGAATCTCTTTGCAGACAGGGTGTGTTATGCCAACTCTTGTTGTCTAGTACTTTCAGCTTTGTGATGCTCCCTTTTACTAAGACTACCATTTAGTTGTGCAGATATTTGACTTGTTTGATGTCAAGTGCAATGGTGTTATAGAGTTTGGAGATTTCGTCCAGTCATTGAGTGTCTTTCACCCAAATGCACTTGTATCAGACAAAATTTCTTGTAAGTGATTTGTAATGACATTTTGAAAATGTCTGTTCAAATTTTACTACCTTATCTCCTTATTTTAATTTGGGGGAACTGTTTTGGCAGTTGCATTTAGATTGTATGATCTATAAGGTGCACAGGATTTATTGAGAGGGAAGAGGCAAGTATTGCAAATTATTCAGTTGTTCTTTCTTGTTTCCTACTCATCTTTTGTCCATTAAGTAGGAATCCAATTAATATATAGTAGGCTAGAAAAGTTCAAACCTACAGACTAGAGTATCGAGAAATAAATTTCATATTGTTAATTGATAATGGCTATGGTTTTCTGACTGCACTTTCTCAACCTTGTTAATTTGGTGTTTAGAAGTTAATAATTCCCCTGCGTGGTTATGGAATTTTATTCTGTGCATGATGGTTTTGGTTTTGGTTTATATGACAGTTGAAGGAGATGGTATTGGCAATCTTGCATGAGTCGGATGTGATACTTCCAGATGATGTTGTGGAAATGATTGTGGATAAGGTGCAGTTTACTCTACTTTGTCACCTTCTTTTTCTCATTCTAAATACTGATTACTTTAAAACAGACATTCAATGAAGCAGATACAAAAGGGGATGAAAGGATTGATCAAGAAGAGTGGAAGGGATTTGTATCAAAGAATCCTTCTCTGTTAAAGAAAATGACCCTTCCGTATTTGAAGTGAGTAATAATAATAATATTGTTTCAAAAGCGAAATTAGGATGGAGTTTGTTTATATCAATCAAAATACTAAAAAGCCCTCCTTCTAGCGCCAATGTTAACGCCAAGTTTCGCCGGCGCGTCCAATCACAGAATCCACGCGCTAGAACCTGCACAGTAAGTCAGTAACAGATCACACAGAAGCTTGACGGCTTGTGCCGCCGGGGGATAGCTCCGGTGTGAGAATGAGTACAGGCCGTTACAAGGGTAAACAATGGAGGCTAAGTGTTTAGTGCTCAAAAGTAGGTATTACCTCATAATGTTAACCTAGGCCTTGTATTTATAGAGCTCACCACCTTAGAATCCTTCTCCCAGTCGGATTAGGACTCCTAGTGCATGGTAGTTACCATAACTAGGGTCCAACACAATCTCCTTAAAAGGTGCAAGTAGAATCCAATCCCACCACTACCTTTGGAGTTACCGTATATGAACAGGCCCCCGGACCCTGCACGCAGGAGAGCCCACTGCGCAGGCCCAAACGGTCCTATTATCTGGTCTGGGCTTCGGCCCAAAGGACTCGAAGGCCCGACCCCTCATCATCACCAGAATGGGTTCGGCCCTGACCCCGAAGGACTCATATGCCGACCCGAACACCTATAACACCTTCATGGGCTCCATCCTATCAGTCTATCAAACCCTTCTGTCAGAAAGCCTTCGGCCCAGATGGAGGTCGGTAAAACGCTCCTGAACAATACTAATACTTTTTTTCAGGGATATAACCTTGGCTTTTCCAATTTTTGATTTGTGAGTGCATGAATGGATTCATTAATTTTTCCAGCAATCATCAGCAGAGGAGGATCGGAGGGGTTAGAACAGGTATATAATGACAACTGAAGAACAAATGCCTGCCATTATTTTCTCTCCTTTCATTTTGTGTCTTAATTAGCTGATTACTATTTGTTTCATCTCTCTGTACCTTACCTTACCTTATTTATTCATGGTATTATGCGAAGATAGGTACAGGTCTGGTCTGGTCTGGTCAAATTCTCTATTTTAAAGCACCAAGTTAGCTGGAACAGGGGTGTGTATTTGATGGTTCGTCCATAAATGGATGGATGTCACATCTCACATATTATATTTTTTCAAACTTTTTTTAACCAAATTGCTTGCCCCACCCATAATTCTATTAGCCTATCCAACCACAGCCGCCAAATTTTCTTAAATTCACAAAAACCTACGTGCCTACATACACTAATGATAGACAAAAGAATACAAAAAAAGAATTGCAATTGATAAAGGCTAATACGTTCTCCTTTGATGATTAGAATTGGTGGTAGTGTACTATTACACAAATAGCATAATGGGCAAATTAGATTTTCTTTCAAATAAACTCTGAATATGATTGGAAAATTAATTCGTGTTGGAATGACTCAATTCGCATGTTATTTATAGGATAAACGAAAAAGTATGATTGTTCCTAATACTACTTGATCTTAATTAACTGATGGATTTATACGAGACTCATCTCAAATGATTAATGGATCCCGCTTACATTCTAACGCCTTCTACTTTCATTATTACTCCCTAGAATTCTCATTTTCCAATGACATGTAAACCCTTCGCTCATGCCACCTGGTTTTTAAGTTTCATGCTATCCAACTGGAATACTCCAACTACTTGGAACCACGCCCACGCCCACGCCCAACTATTTTGGACCCTTGAAACCCTTAAACCTGGTTCTAGGCTTGCCCTTCTCCTCCAAACCTGGGTGGCCAATTTTGCAATAGTCTCCGCCATTTAATAACATTCTCGCCTCTTCCCATTAATTAATGTTTCTTGCTTAGGGTGACGAGTGGTGTAAATAGCCGACTCTAACGGTAACACCACCAGTACTATATATATATATATATATATAGGGTCACTCTCATTACTCATTATTTGAAGGCATTTTAATTGGACAAATTATATAGCATCACAATAAAAAAAAATATACAACACAGAAATTTACAATTATATCAATACAAAAGGAAAACATATATAAAAAATAACAACCCCTTCATCCCATTATGGACTTGGTATATAGATAGATGTATGTATGTTATCAGCCACAATTATATCACACTGCAATTTATAATTAATTTCTTCATAAACCTGCCAAGAAAGCCACTCCTGTCGCAGGTAACCATGACGATCCAACAATAAATTGTCCAACGGTAAATTTACCCGCCTCAACGGGCGACGTGATCATCCGATACCCGGGCCATTTTACCCGTTGCCCAACAGCCCCACCCGGACCAGAATTCATGTACTCGCCATAGTACAATGTGTTGAGTGCGAATGTTCCATCCCACTCTAGCCATCCCCTCGGATGAATGTGATCACCCATATATGATAACAAGTAGACGGTCCGCGAATATAATTTCCACGGGCGCCCCAAATACGTCGGGATGCTCCCTTTGGATGCTTCCAGCTCGGGTGTTGCTACGATCCTGCAGGCGTGGATCGAGATCCCGGTGTTTTGGTTCGGGTCTTTTCGATCTTGGGCCGTGATGGTGTTCCTCTGATTTGGCATGGGCTTTCGGGCGTACATGTTGCACTGTTGGAACACCACTGCCGCATTACCAAATATGAAGTCCACTGTTCCGTAAATATCACATTCGCGGAAGAATTGGCGTTGGGAGTATACGTATAATGTGTCCTGGTACCCGATTATGCTGCACCGGTAGATCACCGCGTGGTCTGCGCCGACACGAAGTGCCACGGCCTGGTGCTTGCTTGGGCCAGCATAGTTCTCGAAAGACATGTCCCGTGCAATGAATCCAGCACCAGTCGCCGCTACAAGACGTACCAAAGTTAAGGTTTAATTAATTATGACTGACTGACTGACTGACTGAATTAATCACAAGTATGATGATACTAGTGCATGCGTGGTAGGAAGGAGTACTGGTTAGTGGTAAGAAAGTAGTAGTAGTAATTAAATATACTGAGAATAAATGTTGAAATTTATTGTTGTTCAGAAATGTAGCTTAGTACGCAGAAATTGATTGAGATATATATATATACCCATGACCCACGCGCGCACCTTCAATAATTTATGTGCCCGCTCATTCATTTTATCAATTATACTCCAACCACAAATTCGTTTCTGTCACTATCTTAATGATGTCATTGGTGTGTAAAGGATAACAATATCTCTAGCCATTATGTGTGTCTTGGGGGAAAATTAATGCAACAGAAACCAAATAAGGCCGCTAATTAGCACCCCACCCCACACCACCCCACCCCACACCACACCACACCACACCACACCACACCACACCACAATAAACCAACTAAATTTTATAAATAGTAAGTAGCCTATATATTGGAACATTTCAAAATAAAAAATTAATCTATAACTATGAAACGGAGTGAATATTTCGTATGTACAATATTTATCTATATATACCATAATTATAAAACATGCTATGCTTATGCCGTTATGCGGTAGCCCAAAACTTTTTATTTACTCAATATGTACAAACAAACACACACTAGTCGTAATAAATTATTATGTCTGACAAAAACAGAGTCAGTCCCATTTAATTTATAAGATAAAATTAAGTGTTTTCACAAAAATGTAAAATCTCTTTTTTATTATCATATTTAAAAACAATAAATTTCATTAATTATGTTATCATTACTAATTAAAAACAAGATTTTTTGTATTGATAATTACAAATGAAATTGGAAATTAATATTTTTACAATTTTTTTTATTAATTTTATCTCACATGAGCGAGTGTGAAATTCATTTACACCTAGGATATCCTAGAATAAGGTGAAAAGTAGAAGGTGATAGAATATTTACCGAAGGAGGCGGTGCGGAAAGTAGTGAGTTGCTGAAATACGTTTTTGCCTCCTGAAATTACTGTTTTACCCTTCCCATCTCCAATGAACATTAAATTTGTTTTCTTTTTTCCAACCTTCAAATTATCCTCTTGGTACCTGCATGTATTATTATTATTAATTTTCATAATATATAAATTACTGAAGGAAAGTCGTTATATATATATATATATATATATATATATACTTCAATTATTAAATGATGATTGAACTTTAGAGTCAATAAAAGAGAGTGAGAATCACAACAAAGTTGATTGTCTTTTTATTCCCCAAAAGGACATGCGGAATCAATGTCATTTGGACTGCATAAAAGTTAGTGCTTTTTTATTCATCTTCAGAGGGGGAAAATAAAAAAAAAGTTGGTAGGTTGGGCGAACTTACTTTCCTGCCCTCACGTAAATAATAATCCGGCGACTACTATACTCGGGTGCCTTGTTAATCGCCTCCGTGATCGTCTTAACAGTGCCGCTACCGTCATTGGACACCACAATATCGGCTTGAATTGCCGACACCGGCATGTCCAGTAACCTTCTATCTCTCCTAGACAACCACTTTGGAATCTCCGACGGTTCATCGGATTCAAACAACCTCCGCCGATTTTGTATCGGAACGCCATTAAAATCATCGTTATTAGACTCCGCGAATATCGCCAAGCAATTGCTCACTAATTCCGACAAGTCCTTCAGTCCATTCATCATCTGATCCTTCACGTGCCCACTCACCTCGGAGAATCCATCGCTGCACGTGTCCTGGTTTGTGAGTGCCGCGCTGAGCCAAGTCAGCACGTCGTTGGTGGTCCCCACAGGCTGGCCGTTCCTTTCCGTTGGCGGAGCCACGGAGTTGAGCGACCGCGACAACTGGTCCACCGATTCGTCGAGGAGCTCCAGGCAGTCCTCGTAGGCGGCGCGTACGAGCGTGTCCATCTGGAGGTTGCTGATTTCGGAGGACACATCGAGGGCGCGGCCCAAGTGCTGGAGCGTCATGTTGACGGAAATGTGGACGAGGTCGGCGGCAGAGGCGGTTTTGGAGCCGGGAAAGTCGAGGAGCGTGTTGACACAGAGAGTCGGGTAACGAGTTTTGCTGCAGGCTCGGGACATGGCTTGGCTTGGCATTCTGTGAGCTCGGGATTCGCCCGAGTCTCTGGCTCGGAGCCCAACTAGGAGTGCGACGGAGACACCCGAAGCAACAATTAGGGTGGCTGCACAGATTATGAGAAACTTGAACTTGGATGTCTTTGTTGGGGGCCGGGTGGGTGACGTGGAAATGTCATGTGGGCTTCGAAGCTTAAGGGATCCGAGCCTTCCGTACCCCATAATATTATAATTGTTTAATGAAGAGAGAATATTAAAGAGGGAGCTAGAGCAGAGGAGTTGAAGTGAGAGTAGGGAGTGTACGTGGGCTAGGTTTTATATGTTGCTAGGCTATTGGGTATTGGAGGGGATAGAGAGAGAGAGATAATGTTGGAGGTTGGTGTGAAGTCTATATCGAGATAGTTAGCTGTAATCTACTTAGAGCAATGCTAATTGCGATGGCCAGTGGAACAAATTAACTACACATACTGTTTGTTTATTCTACCGAATTTCTTCTGCCAACTCCCTTTTTTCTAATCTATACTACTAGTCCTAGAATATTGGAGATTCTACCCAGCCTGCAAAAGAAAAAATTAATCCTAATATATACTCCATATATATGACGAGCATTAGAAGGGATGTGTAGGAAAGTTTGTGCGTCAAGCTAGCTAGCTCAGTTAATTACGTACATTTGTTATGCCAAACTAAATAAAAGAAAGAAAGAAAGAAAGAAAGAAAGAAATAGTTCAACATTCTGATGTTACATTTCGATCGATCGTTTCCAATAAAACAAATCATCCTTAATTATTTTGCCCTAGCTATTATCAGGGGCGGAGGTATGTATAGGCTAGGGTGGGCTTTAGTCCGGGTGGAGTTCCTGTTTTCTTGTATTAAGAAATTGCTTGGGCTTCTCATCTGTCTTTAAAGATTTGTACAATAATTTTTAGTTCAGTTTATCCAAGTGTATAATAATTTTTAATAAGTGCTTATGATTTTATCCAAGTGTTTTTTCTCTTGCGTCTTCATCTTTATCCTTAAGATATAATTCTGTTTATTTAATCTAGTGTCATCAAAGACTGTGATGTCCTTGTTTTTTTTTTTTTACATTCTGGAGGGAGTAGTTTTTAGTGCTATGTGAAATATGGGATTTTAGAGTACGCCTTCAAGGTGTTTGAAATTTTGCCTCTAAGAGGTTGTTATGCTAAAACTTGTGAATTAGCCAAGGTAACCTTTATATATATTTTGAATTTATGATAGATCTTGGTAGGACAATTTCTTGCGTATATGGTTGGTACTTGATAGCCCAGGGCGGTAAAAATTCCTAGCTCCTCTTGGTCATGATATTTCCCCTCTTTGGGCCGAGTAAATTGGGTTTATTTAATTAATCTATTGGGCCTTCATTATTGAACATTGAAAGTCACCGGACTTAGTCACCATAGTACTTCTATTTAACTCTATGAAACCGGGTCGGTTCATTGGACTAACCCATTGGATATTTTAATATCTATTATTTTGACTTGCAATGATGAAAAAATATGACTAGTTGACTGAGACACCTGCCATGCATTAATGTGGATGAGATTATAGCCGGCCGGCGGCATAAACAGTAACCAAAGGTAGTGGATAGACTACATGCAGTCGGCAGAGCCCATTAGATCAGGGGCTATGTCAATTAGTAGTAGGTGGCACGGTAAACTAGGCAAGAGAGTATAACCTATCAACCAAGTCTTCACAACCAGGTATGTTAACGTTCACATTCATATTCACATACACACAACTGGAATTATTATCTCTCTCAATGCAATAGACATTACATCCTCCATTGTTAACCTTGTGAACACGTATACTGACTCTCACGCTTGAGCTATCCCCCGACGGACCCGCCGTCAAGCTTGTGGTGTTTATCGTGTTTACTGTGCAGGATCAGGCGTCTTACGTGATTGGGACGTGGCAGCGGATCTTGGCGTTAACATTGGCGCTAGAAGGAGGGGTGAGTTCTAGTGTCATTGAAATTTTCAATCACATCCATTTAATCTACTTCAGAAGATGGTGAGGAGTAGAGATGGTACGCCAGAAGGGCAGGTGATTGCTGTTAGCTCGTCACTTGCCTCGTGTTTCGGTAAAGGATCAGTCTGGGTCCTTCTAAAAGTGTTCACGAGAGCACGGCCTCTAAGCATAATTCGGGTGATCTCCGTTCGAAGATCCATGGTGGAGCCAGACGGAGGTTGGTCTTCGATGCAGATAAGGGGCATGATCGTGGTTGGGGGCGAGCAGAGGGCTCACCGACTAAGACTCACCGCCGAAGTGGTCAGGAGGACAGAGCTGCCAAGTTGGCGAAGATGGCAGACGAAGCAGATAAAGCCTTGGAGGTCCTGTTAAAGCAGAGGGAAGATATAGCCGAGCAGATGCTTCAGGTGGCTGGAGTTAAGGGACGAAGCATCTAGCCATGTTCAGTCCGAAAGACGGAGTAAGCATAAAGAGGTGCATCGGCGAGTGGGAAAAAAGCCAGAGCATTCCATACATGTGTCTAGGGATCGCTCTCATGGTAGAAGGAGATCGAGGAGCAGAACTCTCGTGGCCTCGAAGAAGGCACTGGTGGTCGTTGGTTCTCAACATCGAGACGACGACAGGCGAAGGAGCAGGTCAAGGGAGATCGTGCCAGAAATCAGAAGAAGAGAGCATCAGCGTGACTATTCTCATCATGAGGATAGAGTTGTACGCCGGAGTAGATCCAGGAGCCCAACAAAGGCAGTGGGGTCAGTAGGAAGAGGTTCGATGCATTCATAGACAGGAATGTCATTCAGGAGAAAGAGGTCTCCTCGCAGTCCGAAGGTGTTGATTTCCTAGTGAAGGAGCTGAAAGAGCTCCGGAAGCAGTTGGCTGAGGTTCAACAAGGTGAAGGACACGCCGGGAAAGAAGGCATCACCTTTATCCTCGGATATTCTTAAGGAGAAGACAGATATCACCAAGAAGTTGCTTCACATGAAGAGTTACGATGGGTTCGGGGATCCTTACGACCTATAGCCAGGCGTTCGACCGGCTGATGGACTATTACGATTTCACCTGATGCTGCCAAGTGCCACACATTTGTCACGACGCTGAGGAAAGATGCGAGACAATGGATGGGAACCTTACCGTCAGATTCAATTTCCTCCTGGACGAAGCTTTGTGGTAAGTTCAATGCCCGCTTTGGGAGCAACCGAATGAGAGGGAAAACCCACTGGTTCATTAGCACAGGTCTGGCAGTTCACCAACGAGTCCTTGGGTCAATATGTGAAGAGGTTCAGAGAAACAGTTGGTCAGATGTTCGACCTCAATGATCTCCAGGCCGTAGGGGCTAGACTTGGTAAAGTCCGAAAAGTTGGTGAAGAAGTTGATGTTCCACTATCCGAAGAGCCTGGCAGAAGCTTTTGACAAGGCAAAAGGTTATATTGTTGTGAAGGAGGCTATGAATAGTCTGAAGCATCCCTCTTCGGACCAGTTAAAGGAGGCAGATGCTCCTAAGGCAGACGGCGATCAGAGAAAGTGAGGGATATAACGATCGACCAGAGGGCAGTTCGAAGAAGTTCAATAACTCATGGAGACAGGGGAGTAGTCGTCTACCTGTATCCGCCTCGAAGGTTAATAAGGTTTACACCAAGCTGAATACGGATAGGTCGGTGATTTTGGACCAGATCAGGAACCAGCTATTCTATGAGCCGCCTCGTGACCACATCAAGCCAGGGTAGGGCAATACCCAGAAATATTGTGGCTACTATCAAGCCGTTGGTCACGATACTAATGAATGTTGTAATTTAAAAGATTTCGTAGAGAAGAAGATTCAAAATGGTTTGCTGGTTCAGTACGTGGCCGGGATGGACCAACAAGGTTAGTAGAATGTTGATCGTACTATTCAGACGATTCAAATGGTGCCACCCGTTCAAAATACTCCAATACCACCGCCAAGGCACGTCGTTGATGTAATAACAGGCAGGACAGCAAGGAAAGTTGGCAGGGAAGAAGAGGAGAGGATACTTGGATTCGGTCATGTCCATGGCGGGTGTTCCCCCGAAGACCGACATGCCATTTTCTCGGAACTGTTATTTCTTTCACCGATGCAGATTATCCCTCGGAACCTATCGAGCCGCATGAGGGAGCGTTGGTGATCACAGCGTAGGTGGGTTCGGTGGATGTGAAACACATGATGATAGACAACAGGTCTTCTGTAGACATTTTATATGCCCATGCTTATCAAAGGATGCATCATGATGGGCGGAAGATGGAAGTCGGGTAGGAGGCTCCTTTATATGGCTTTAGCTACGATCCGATCAGAGTTGCAGGCACCATCAAGCTCCTAGTAATCTTCGGCACAACTCCTCAACATGTAGAAATAATATGTAAATTTTATGTTGTGCATGTTGATTCGGCTTACAACGCCATATTGGGAAGGCCTACACTGACCGCTCTCCAAGCGGTAACTTCCATCCCTCACTTCAAAATCAAGTTCTCCACGACACATGGAGTCGGAGAAGTGGTAGGGGACTTAGATCTGGCCCGACTGATGTTATAGAAATGCGGTTATTTCCTCCGGAGTTGGGGTCAACAAACAGAAACAAACCATGGCAATTGAGATCGAGTCCTTCACTGAAAGCAGCTTGGAGCCATTGGTAATTCCTGTAGGAGAGGCGGAAGAGATCGAGCTAGTCCTTGGAAAGCCAGAAAAGACTGTAAAAATTGGTTCGGGTCTACCAGAACCTCTTCGGACAAACCTCATGGAGCTCCTTCACTGCTATGTGGATATTTTTGCTTGGGAACTACAAGATATGCCAGGGATTAGCCATAAGGTTACTGATCACAGACTGGAGGTGGACCCATCGAAGAAGTCAGTTCGGCAAAAAAGGCGAATCTTTACACCTGAGCGTCAAAGAATCATTGATGAGGAGATTGCTAAGCTGATAGCCGCAGACTTTATCTTTGAGATTGACTACCCGCAGTGGATGGCTAATGTGGTGTTGGTGCAGAAGCAAAATGGAAAGTGGCGGGTTTGCATCGACTACACCGACCTGAATAAAGCTTGTCCAAAGGACTTTTATCCTTTGCCCAATATCGACCAGCTCATCGACGCCACTTCGGGGTATGCATTACTAAGCTTTATGGATGTTTTTTCAGGTTATCATCAAATATCCATGTGCGAGGAGGACATCCTAAAGACTACATTTATTACACACCGTTCGGTGTATGCCTACAAGAAGATGACCTTTGGCCTTATAAATGCTGGAGCCGCCTACCAGAGAATGATGAACTTCATCTTCGAAAGGCAGCTGGGGAGGAACATGGAGGTTTATGTAGATGACATGATCATGAAGAGCATGCAGGTTCAGAAGCACTTAGACAATCTAGAGGAATGCTTTCAGACTGTCCGTCACCACAAGTTGAGGCTCAATCCAGCAAAGTGTACCTTCGGACTCGGTGCAGGGAAGTTCCTGGGGTATCTGGTCAGTCAGAGGGGCATTGAAGCCAATCCGGAGAAGATCCAAGCCATTCTTGACATGAAGACTCCTCAGTCGTTCAAAGACGTCCAACATCTGACTGGCAGGATTGCAGCGCTGAGAAGGTTTATGTCGAAGTCTGCGGAGAGATGTTTGTCGTTCTTCGACACATTGAAGGGGCCGAAGAATGTGAAGACGTTCCAGTGGACTTTAGAGTGTGAGGACGCCTTCCAAGGCATAAAGACATATTTGTCTTCTACTTCTTTATTGGTGAAGCATGCCCCAGCAGAGACCTTGTTTTTGTACCTTACAGCAAGTTCATTGGCAGTTGGAGCAGTGCTGGTTCGGGAGGTCAGTGGGAAGCAGCATCCGGTTTATTATGTCAGTCACGTCCTACGAGATGCTAAAACCAGGTACCCGAATATTGAAAATTTTGTTTTTGCTTTGATAACTGCTAGTAGAAAGCTTCGGCAATATTTTCAAGGTCGGCTCCTGGTCGTCTACACGGATCAGTCATTGAAGAAAATGATGAGCAAGTTGGAGGTCTCGGGGAGGTTGGCAGCATGGACGATGGAATTGTCTCAATTTTTTATCGAATACCATCTCCGAACCACTATCAAAGGTCAGGCCTTGGCCGATTTTATGGTAGAATGTTCGTTCACTGAAGCAGATGTTGAGCTGCCAGAGGCTGAGATGTCCGATCGAGAAGTTGCTGTTCTTCAACATGGTCAGAATGCATGGACGCTGTATGCAGATGGGTCCTCTACGGCGAATGTTAGTGGGGCAGGGATTATCTTGACAAGTCCGGAGGGATTCAAGGTGCAGCAAGCTATCAGATTTGGGTTCAAAGCAACAAACAACGAGGCCGAGTATAAAGCAGTGCTAGCAGGAGTTCAACTGGCAAAGAATCTAGAAGTTCAGAAGCTGATCATTTACAGTGACTCTCAGTTGGTCGTCAAATAACTGTCGGGAGATTATGAAGCTCGTGGGACCAGGATGATCAAGTATCTGGCAGAATTAAAAGACCGACTTCAATACTTCGCTTCTTATGAGTTTCAGGGCATAGAGCGTAACGACAATTCCATTGTCGATGCACTGTCGAAGCTAGCCACTACGGATGCAGATGTTTTCAACGAATCAGTTTATTTGGAAGTTTTACAGCAGACGATTGTTCAGCATGAAGCGGTGATGTGTATCGAGCGATCTGACTGCTGGATGACTCCCTACATCGAGTATTTGGCAGATGGCGTCCTTCCTTCGGATCAGATGTTAACAAAGAAGATCAAGTACAATAGTGCAAACTTCATTCTTATTGATGGGGATCTTTATCGAAGGGCATTTTCGTCGCCACTGTTGAAGTGTCTGGTTCCATCTGAAGCTGAATATGCCCTTCGGGAAGTTTATGAAGGTATCTAAAGCAATCACATGGCTGCTAAGTCATTGGCATACAAGGTTCTTCGGTAAGGGTACTACTGGCCAACGATCTTCAAAGAGGCTACCGAGTATGTGAAGAAATGCGAGAAGTGTCAGCTCAACAGTCCGATTCCACATCAGCCACCAGAAGAGCTATACTCGATTCTATCTCCTATACCCTTTGCTGTCTGGGGGGTTGATATATTGGGTCCGTTGCCAAAAGCTAAGGGACAGGTTAGCTTCGTAATAGTTGCTATTGATTACATGACCAAGTGGGTAGAGGCGAAGCCACTTCGGTTGATAACAGAGCAGGAATATTTGAAGTTCATGAAAGAGTCCGTAATATTTCTCTTCGGAATTCCCAAAGTGGTGATATCAGACAATGGACGCCAGTTCGTGGGATCAAAATTTGAGGGATTTTTGAATGAGCTGGGGGTTCAGCACAAGAAGACTTTGGTGACTCATCCACAGTCGAATGGGCAAGTCGAGGTGACCAACAGTACGCTGCTGAATGAGATCAAGCACAGACTGGATGAAGCTAAAGGAATATGGCCAGAATAACTGCTCAGCGTGCTGTGGGCTTACCGGACTACACCGAGGACCACCACAGGGGATTCACCTTTTCGATTGGCCTATGGTACTGATGCCTTAGTCCCAGTCGAAATCGGATCTCCAAGTCTTCGGGTCAGTCAATTCAAAGAGATCTATAATAACGAAGGACTGAAGGCCAACTTGGATCTGCTAGAAGAATTCAGAGAGGTAGCTTTGCTCAAATTGGATGCTTATCAACGAAGAGTAGCCAAGCATTACAATAAAGGGGTCAAAATTCGCAGATTTGAAGTAGGAGACTTCGTCCTCAGAGAAGCCGAAACATCTACACCTCAGAACACATGAAAGTTAATGCCGAACTGGGAAGGACCGTATGAGGTGATCGAAGTACCAAAACCAGGGACTTATTGTTTAAAAGTATTAGATGAATCAGAGATCAAAAACACTTGACATACAGGCAGGCTTCGAAAATATTTCCAGTAGAGATCGAGTCAGTTTACTAAGAAGCCTGTACATGATTGTTCACCATCTATAAAAGTTCACTTTTTCGCAACTGATTCTCTTCTTATTTGTCCTAAGTTCATAATGGAGTAAGGAGGTATGGTCGGACTCACTGGCCATTCGATGGTAGCCTATCTATTTGTTGGCCAGCGTGGTAGACAAATCCTATGTTCCTTTATATTGCTTTTACCAAGGGCGGTAAATCAATAGTTCACCGAAGTAAGAAGGACGGGGTGGACTCGCTGACCATTCGATGGTAGCCTCTTCGGCAGGAGTGTCCTTATGATTTTGTTATACCCTGCGTGGTAGACAAATTACATGATCCTTTTCATTTTGATTTACCACGAGTGGTAAACAAAATGCACTGGAGTTAGGAGGTATGGTCAGACTTGTTGGCCATTCGATGGCAGCCTTATTATCAGGAGTGTCCTTATGAATTTGTGACCCCGTATGGTAGACAAATTCCATGATCCTTATATCTTGGTTCCTATATAATTGTTTCACCCCGAGTGGTAAACAAAATTCTGATGATGCAAAGAGGATCAGCCGAATTCATCTGACACATGATCGATCTCACACTTCGGAAACGATAAGTATACATTACTTTATTTTGTTTTTGAGTTCAGTTCATTCAATTCAGTTCATTAAATTCTATCCATTAAATTCAGTTCACTTCATTCCATTCTTAACTGTTATATGCCTTAACTAAATTCACAATCTAATCTCAGTTCATTCAAGTCCATTGGTACTGAATTATTGACAAGAAACGAAAAATATTATGCCGAAATCAGGACATAACCAATGGAAAATTCATTAATAAATATTAGTCTGATTCGTACATAACGATAAACCTATTGTGCAGAAACATAATTTCAGAACAATAGAAGTCCTGATAAAAGTTTTTAAAACAAAATTCTTAAACAACTTCCAAAAAAGACAGAAATTTTCACAAATATATCCTCAAAAAAAATCCAAGAAAAACAAGAGTATTCACTTCATGCATCATCCTCGCCATCTGAAGAGTCGAGCAAAGTTGGGTCCACCTTTGATGATATCAACTTTTCCTTACCACGACTTCGGCAGAGCTTATAGCTTTCAAAATATATCTTCATAATCTCTCCGTTAATCTCATCCGATGTCCAATACTCTTCACAGATCTGCTTGCGAAGGTCATCGGTTAGAGGAAGCCCAAGGTCCCGAAGAGCCTTGAGTTCTTGGATTTCTTCTTCAAGCTTCTGACGCCTGTTCAGATGGAGAGTTTCTGCTAGTTCTAGCTTTTGGATCGTTTTAGTCAAGATCTTATCATCAGCTCTTAGCTCTTTGATCTTCTCCATCCTTATTTCGCTCCTCTGAACCAAATCAACGTTCATCTTGACGATCTCCTCATATTGTGCTTTAGTTGACTTCAGTTCTTCATTGGATGTCTTCACATCTCCTCTGGCTTGGGCCAACTCTTTCTGAAGACCTTCATTTGTGTGAAGAACGCTCTCACATTGAGTCCTTTCCAGAGCCAGAGCAGACATCAGGATGGCATTCTCCTTTCTCATTGCCTCTTCTTCAGCTTCAGCTTCGATAGACTTTGGATGCAGGCGTCCAAATACAGCATTCGCCTACGCATATTCAACATTATTTAACCAATTTCAAATGTCTAAATATGAAGATATGTACGGAAATTGCAAAGAAAACCACTTTACCTTCGCCAGATAACTCATGCCTTCCTTGAGCAGATCCATGTTTCTATTACCAAATCGATGGTCATCGGTGTCACGAACGAAAGCATCAAATAATTAGAAGGGGAAGTTGGCATTAAATCGAGGCCACATGGTTGGAGAGGCCATAACATCATGCTGAAATTCAGAGGTTGACTGTTTTGGAGGAGAGGGCATGGACTGATTGCGAACTGGCGAGGGATCCACATATATGTTTTCTGGAGAGGGGGATCGAACAGGGTTAGATTCATGGACCGGTGAAGGGATAGAAGCAGACCCTGGGTGACTATCAGATGGTTGTTTTCTCTTTCGAGGGTGCGTAAGAATGGATTCGAGTGCTTCACCCTCGTCCGGCATTTGAATTTTTGTGGGAACTGTTGGAGGGATGTCAGTCGAAAAGAGAGGAACTCGAAGTTCATTAGCAGTCAAAGGGGTAATTTTTGTCCTCAACTTCTTAACACGGAGGACCTTCGCCCGATCGTGTAGAGGTATGTCAAGTAGGCTTCTCTTAATTGGAACGGACTCAGAAGGTACGGAACTAGGATTGGATGAAGGGTTTGCTTGTGGGATTGCTTCTGGAATTATTTCCGGGTCACTTTCAAGGGTTGTTTCTGGCAGAATGGGCTTAGATTTTTTGGCGGCTCTTTTTCTTCGACGAGGTCTAAGAGATTCTTCAGCAACAATGGGTTCATAAATTTGGGGTTCGTCATCCCGAAGAGAAACAGTGGGTGGATCGGTAATGAGGGGATCAGCTCGGGGAGATTCTTCAGTCGGAGGCTCTTCACTTGCATCCTCGATTTTCCCAGCCAAGAAATCTTTCAACTCTTTTACTTCCGAAGAAGTTGGTTTGATCAAAGACACTGCAAATAACCATGTATCAGAACCCATGTCACTTAAATATCTCAAAAAACTTTGTTACAAAGTTGTTCGAAACTTACATTTATGGTCATATAACCAGGCTTGCTTAGTCAGAAGTGCAAAACTCCATTCCTTCGGAGGAATCTTCTTCAAAAAATCTGCCATTTCCTTCATACGCTCTTCGGGGATATCTCCAAAGTCAGCAGAGATCCGATCAGAGATAGTCTAATCAGGAAGAGAAGAGATTTCGGGTCCTGTAACAAAAAATCATTTTTCGTGCCAACCCTTGTTGCTTGAAAGGGTATCCATCAGGGGTTTCTTCTCAAATCTGGCGTTGGGTCGAGGAGACTGGTTGCTCAACATTTTGAAACCTCGTTCTCGGGATCTACCGACTGAGAAGAGGGTGAAGAAGACGTCGACAGATGGAGGAATCCCTAGTTCGTGACAGAATGCAATGACTGCCAGAATGTGGATATAGGAATTAGGAACCAACTGGGCAAATTCCACTCCTATAAACCCTAGGAGGGTAATGACGAAGGCATGGAGGGGTAGGCGAATTCCCTTTTCGAGAAAAGTAACTAGCACGACGACCCAACCATCCGGTCGATGGTACATGCGTTCTTCGGGAGCAGGAGCCCTTATTGCGTACATATCCGAAATCTGATAGCGAGTCCGGAGGGTACGTATCTCAGTTTCCGTAACAGTAGAGGGGGTATTGGCATGAGGAAATTGTTCCCCATCCTTAAAGAAGTCGGCAGGCGATAGAGAAGGTATCAAGAGTGGATTCTTCCCCATGGTTGCTGTGGACTGGGGATTTGAACTCGAACCCTCCTGATCAGGGTTTGGATTGGGGGAAACGGTGTTAATGGGAGTCACTCGAAGAGGAGAACTCTGGTTGGTATTCAGGACCACCATTTTTGAGATTTCGCATAGAGAGGGAAAGAAGTTCTGGAGAAAAGAAGAAAGCTCAAAGGTTCAAAATTCAGATTGGCAGGTAAAACTGTCATAATTGGTAAAGTTTACCTTTTATACTGACGGATTACACGAGTTACGAAGGCGGCACATTTAATTTCTGGCAATGATGAGAATTCGAATGGGAAGCGTCCGGATCAAGCCTTAGATATTTTATCAAATTGGGCTTCTCGGTTGGGTTTTCGGTTTTTAATCCATATTTTCCAAATTCAGTCCTTTATTGTTTAGGCCTTTCACGTTGGACACTCGGTCGCTTTCTGTCTTCCCTTATAGATCAACTCGGGTATGTCTCAATTACTTCTTGATTTGGATCTTTAGTCAAATATCATGGACCATTTATAGTTTTCTATTAAACATTCTGTTCAACAAAAAACTAGGGGGCAATGTTGGGTCATGATATTTCCCCTCTTTGGGCCAAGTAAATTGGGCTTACTTATTTAATTAATCTATTGGGCCTTCATTATTGAACCTTGAAAGTCACTGGGCTTAGTCATCATATTACTTCTATTTAACCCTATGAAACCGGGTCGGTTCATTGGACTAACCCATTGGATCTTTTAATATCTATTACTTTGATTTGCAATGATGAAAAAGCATGATAGTTGACTGAGACACCTGTCATGCATTAATGTGGATGGGATTATAGCCGGTCGACGGCATAAACAGTGACCAAAGGTAGTGGATAGACTGCATGCAGTCGGCAGAGCCCATCAGATCAGGGGGCTGTGTCAGTTAGTAGTGGGTGGCACGATAAACAAAGCAAGAGAGCATAACCTATCAACCAAGTCTTCACAACCAGGTATGTTAACGTTCACATTCATATTCACATGTACACAACTAAGAATTATTATCTCTCTCAATGCACTAGACATTACATCCTTCATTGTTAACCTTGTGAACATGTATACTGACTCTCACGCCTGAGTTATCCCCCGACGGGGACCCGCCGTCAAGCTTGTGGTGTTTACTATGCAGGATCAGGCGTCTTACGTGATTGGGACGTGACATCGAATCTTGACGTTAACAATAGACTTCTAGAAGGTGAATATGTATCATCACCATCTATATATATAAAGGACAAAATCATGTGTTTGTTTAGCTTTGATCTTCGCTCCACATGGTCATGTACGTGGTGATAAAACTCAAACACACGCATATTGAAATAATTCGGATCAAATCTTGAGTTTAGAACAAATTTTGAATCAAATTTTAAATCCGAATCGAATCAAATATATCAAAATAATACTTCAAACCACTGACCCAATAGTGTTTAATTGGGCAAGTGTTGAATCAATGGTGTTTAATTAAGCAGGTGTTGAATCAATGGTGTTGGAACAAGTCCGAATTGAATCAATGGTGTTTAATTAGGCAGGTGTTGACCCGATCGAGCAAGAATATATATGTATCCCAATCAAGTCGCGTGCGTTGGTGTTGTGGTCCTAGCTAGCTAGTTATTGTATGAAATTCATGAATAAGTTGGATCATAATTAGACATAGTTGTGTCTAACGAATACGATTAATAAATAATTAGTGTTATAAATATATGTCATACGATTAACACTATTTTAAATACTACTAACACAATTCATAAACAAGTTCTTATTATAAATATATATATATAAGAAAATATGGAGGTACACAACCGTGTAACTTTTAAAGTTACACGGTCTGCGATCGTATATTGATTTCACTCTACGATCGTAGAGTAGTCCCCAGATAGTAGAGTAAATTAACTTTACGATTGTAGACTGTGTAACTTTAAAAATTACATAGTTGTGTACCTCCATTTTTACTATATATATATATATAGGGTCTCCATGCACAGCAACCGGTTGTGGGGAAGCAACCCCTTTTATCCAGCCGGTACAAGCTGTACCGGTTTATAAAAAAAAATTCTAAGGCCGGTACAGCTTGTACCGGCGGGATAAAAGGAGTTGTTCCCCAACAACCGGTTACTGTAGATTGAGACCCATATATATATATACACGAATTTCGACAAGTCAATAATTCGTATAGATTAGAGGATTGCCACCCCTAATTAATTAAACGTAGGAATGGACAATGAATCAAGTATCAACCAACATAATATGTTGAAAAGACTAAAGAGAAAAATCAGAAGATTAAGGGCCACATCCACAAAAAGTATGAATTGCTAGGCTATATGACCAACAACTTGTAAGTTGAGCATGTGCACAGTGCACATTTGACAGCACTTATACAGCGACGGATGGGATGGGAGGGGATGGGATGGGATTGGATTTTGGAGGAGGGAGGTGAGGGTGATGAATAGACTGCATAGACCGGAACTCTCACATGGTTTGGGCTTTACAATATTTATTGACAAATAATTCACATTTATAATTAATTAATTTATGCTAATTCTTGTTGCATGATTTTAATACTATGATAAAATCGCTCACATACACTAACATATATATTTTGATGACTATCAAAATATTTATATGAATATATGTGAACGATTTTATGTGATAATAGATTTATTTTTAATTTTTCTTGAGTGTTTAGATCGATGAATTAGATAATCAATCAAATATTCTTTAAATAGTTGTGATGCTCCATGATGATTACGCTTGACAACGGTCAGGTATGGACCATGGAACCTCTCCCCCATACGCACCCTGTCAATATGGGACTATCCCCCGGAACCGGCTCCGGCTCCGGCTCCGGCTCTCGCCCTTTTTATTTGATTACTTTTTTTTCAAATTAAAATTTTCTACTTTTTTTTCAAATTAAAATTTTCTACTTTTTTTATATTATTTTGTACATTTATTTTTAATTCAAATAGAATGCATCATTATATTAATAACAACATATTATTACAAATGTTATAAATTTATAATGAAATAATTTAAATAAGTACATAATTATATATATATATATAAATTCTAATTTTTTTAAAATTATATATTCACATATAATCGGGTCGGGTCAATATCAGGGGCGGTGAGAGGGTATATCCCATACTTGGCCTTTGACACAATTCGAGTCGAATCCCGAATTCAAAAAAAATTTCGGGTCAAATTTATCAAAGTAAGACCTTAAGCTAGTGACCCAATAGTATATTATTGGATCATCTTAACTCACCACATGTTCACCCAAAAGATCATGATTAAATGTATTATTGGTAGTAACGTAATTTTTTATACACAAACAATTTTTTTCATATCTTTCGATTTAAAAGTCGGATTTTATTAGGGCTAGAATCGGACGAGTCCCATCGGGCTTGAGGGAAATTGCTAGACCTAACTATGATTAATGATTGGTCAAGGTAGAATGAATGAAAGAAAGAACAATCACAATAATATATAAAGGCCTAAATATGAGTTAATACTCTGACTTTTTAATATTTTTTATTTTAGGGATTGTTTTCTCAATTTGGGGATTACATTCTTAATTTTTTTAAATCTTATTACTTCATAATCATTAATAATCAACAAAATGACAATTTTATCCTTTTTGGTATAAAAAATTAAGGCCTAAATATAGATTAATACCCTGAACTTTAAGCTTATTTCATAATCATCAATAATTATTATAATTAATTTTTTATACCGAAAAGGGTAAAATTGTCATTAAATTTACTTTAAAAACTAATAATGGTCTTATATTTACCCTTTTTAATATTAAAAGGGTAAAAAAATAATTGAATAAATGTTAAAATTAGACTAAAATTCAATATTATACATATGTAATTTTTACTCTCGTGTCACAATTAGACGTAAACAGAAAAAATTTAAGATTTAATTTTTTAATTGAAAAAATTAAGAAGACGATTCCTAAATTGAAAAATTAACAAAAAATTTAATCTTTTAATTAAAAAAATTAAGAAGACAATGTCTAAAATAGAAAAAATCAAAAGTTTAGAATATTAATGTAGGCCATATATAAAAAGCATAGAAATAGCGGTATCGGGATTGGGGTGGGTAACAAACAAACTCGTTAATTAATATATCAATGATGATGAACACTTAAAAGTTGGCACTTATTTCTTCGCTCTTTTGGCATTACGCATGTACTGATTAACCATTTTTCACTATATATTTGATAGGATAAAAACAATAGTTTTGATAGTTTTTTCAGGCGTCTCAAGACGATAAAAATAAATCAAAAGCTGATATGATGTCTGTTAGGCCATGATTCTTTTCCTTATTGGGCCAGATTCGTTGGGCTCCTCCTTTGGGTATTGACTATTTTTATCGGATGTTGACCCGGCTGTTTTGGGCTCAATCATTTATTATTTCACTGAACCCATACGGATTGGATCCGTTCATATGGGTCGTCTACATTATTTGGGCCTATTCATCAAATTAGTCCATTATGCCTGTTCCCTTTTAGCCCAGCTTTGACTGGTAATCATTACTCAAAATAACAGTTGACTATTATGTCGGCCACCTTTCTCTATGGCATTAATGAGGATGAGACGGAGAAGGAGGCGGAGAAAAAAGGTGTGACGGGAAATATGGAGACTGAGTACATGCTTTCGGCGGAAATGACCGGAAATGAGAAAAAGATGTCAGGAAATGATAGGTGGCACGGTGATCCGGGGAAGGGGGTGGGCGTGGAGCTGTGGTAAAAAAGGAAGAGGTAAGTACAAAATAACACACCACTGAATTATGATCTCAGACACTAGAAATTATTTCCTCTTGAGTTAACCTTGTGAACACAGATATACTTACTCTCACGCCTGAGCTATCCCCCGGCGGTCCGGCCGTCAAGCTCTTGGTGTTTGTTGTGTTTACTGTGCAGGATCAGGACGTCATTTGTGATTGGGACGTGGCAAAAGATCCTGGCGTTAACATTGGCGCTAGAAGGAGGGCTGAGTTCTAGTGTCCTGAGTATTTTCCAATCACCCATCTTGTTTTATTCTATCCAGTACTCATAATGAAGAGTCGAACACCTACGCCCGAAGGGCAACCCATGCCAGTCAGTGAATCGACACCGCGAGTGTCTGTCAAGGATCGTTTAGGACCAGCAATAAGTGTTCATGCTAGCACCGCGTCCAAACGATCGGATGGAGATCTTCGGCCAAGGATCACGAGCAACGTTAGGCGTAAACTAGTTTTCCCGACAGAAAAGGGGTCTGATCGTGATCGGAGAAGAGTAGAAGGCACCTCGCCTAGAACTCGATACCGAAGCGACCGAGACGAGAAAGCCTCACGATTAGCTAAAATGGCCGATGAAGCGGATAGAGCCATGGAGGCACTTATGAAACAACGACAAGATATAACTGAACAAATGGCTCGAATGACAGAAATGAGAGATGAAGAGCTCAGTTATGTTCAATCTGAAGAACGTGATCATCGGAGGGGAAAGGAACCTGCTCATTCAGGGCGAGAATCGTTGGACCGAATCAAGAAAAGGAGAAAGTCCCGAAGCCCTACCCCTCCAGGATCAAAACGGACATATCGCCCTACCAATTCTAGGGGACGGGGGCAAAGCGAACGAAGAGGTCGATCCAAGGAGCGCACCCCCGAGTACAGAAGGAAGGCACTTGTTGTTGCCCATTCTCACCATAGCACCCGGCTTCGGAGGCGAAGTCCATCAAGAGAGCTTACTCCCGAGAGTTTACTGAGGGTACACCACCCTGTAGACACTCGTCATCGAAAGAGTCCTTTTAAGGTGGGAGCATCTGTTGAAAGAAACCAGTCTACTCAGAAGAGGAAGGAATCACCTGAGAAAGAAGCATCGTCTCAACCAGAAGGCGTAGAATATCTGGTCAAAGAATTGAAAGAGCTTCGGAAGCAACTTGCCGAAGTACAAAAAACCAAAGACACTCCGGGAAAGAAGGCGTCTCCTTTTTCCGCGGAAATTCTTAGTGAAAAAGCTGACCCCACCAAGAAGTTGCCCCATATAGAGAGTTATGATGGATCGGGAGACCCTTACGACCATAGTCAGGCGTTTGACCGACTTATGGACTATTATGACTTTAGCGATGCAGCTAAGTGTCATACTTTTGTCACCACACTCAGGAAAGATGCCCGGCAATGGATGGGGACTTTACCTTCGGATTCTATCTCATCCTGGGAAGATATGTGTAGCAAGTTTCATGCTCGCTTCGGGAGCAACAGAAGAAGGGGAAAACCGACTGGTTCATTGGCTCAAGTCCGACAGTATTCCAACGAGTCTTTAGGCCAGTATGTGAAACGGTTTCGTGAAGCCGTCGGTCAAGTAACCGATTTGAATGATTTACAAGCTGTGGGACTATTTCAGAATGGATTAGATCTGGTCAAATCGGAAAAGTTGGTGAAGAAATTAATGTTCAATCACCCGAAGAGTCTTGCCGAAGCCTTTGATAAAGTCGAAGGTTATATTGTGGTGGAGGAGGCTATGAGTAGCCTCAAACGACCTTCTTCAGAACGGCCCAGGGAGACAGATCGGGATAAAATTGATGGAGACCAGAAGAAGAATGAAGGGAATAAAGATCGTTATGAGAGCGGGTCAAAGAAGTATAATAATTGGAGACAAGGAGGACAATACCCAACCGGTACAAGCTTTATCGACTTTTATTTTAATATATTGCATTGTATGGTCAACTGTTGTCATTTTAATAATTTTAAAATAATTTTTTAATATTAAAATACTCCAACTGGCACAACTTGTACCGGCCGTGTATTTTTTTTAAAGCATTTCTCTATTATATGGGATGACTCAGCACATTAAAGTGGCATTAAAAAAGTAAAAAATAATTCGACCAGTACAAACTGTACCGACTGAGCATTTCTTCTTGCACACTCATGTAATATGTTTATTTGTATTGCAGCAATTAATTATAGTATGAGAAAGGTTAGCTCCAGGTTAGTATTTTTTTTATTGTTAATTAGTAAAAAAATATATTGTTTAACATATTTTTTTTATTGTTAATTAGTTAAAAATATAATGTTAAAATATATTTTTAAAATATAATTAACAATAAAAAATATATTTTTAACTAATTAACAATAAAAAAATAAGTCAAAACAATATATTTTTAACTAATTAACAATAAAAAAATATGTCAAAACAATATATTTTTTTACTAATTAACAATAAAAAAAAATGTCAAAACAATATATTTTTAACTAATTAATAATAAAAAAATATGTGAAAACAATATATTTTTAACTAATTAACAATAAAAAAAATATATGTCAAAACAATATATTTTTAACTAATTAACAATAAAAAAATATTTCAAAACAATATATTTTTTTACTAATTAACAATAAAAAAATATATCAAAACAATATATTTTTAACTAATTAACAATAAAAAATATGTCAAAACAATATATTTTTAACTAATTAACAATAAAAAAAATATATGTCAAAACAATATATTTTTAACTAATTAACAAAATAAAATATATGTCAAAACAATATATTTTTAACTAATTAACAATAAAAAATATATATGTCAAAACAATATATTTTTAACTAATTAAGAATAAAAAAAAATATGTCAAAACAATATATTTTTTTACTAATTAACAATAAAAAAATACTAACCTGGAGCTAACCTTTCTCATACTATAATTAATTGCTTCAATACAAATAGACATATTACATGAGTGTGCAAGAAGAAATTGCTCTTCCGTTACAATTTGTACCGGTCGAATTATTTTTTATTTTTTTAATACAACTTTAATGTGCTGAGTCATCCCATATAATAGAGAAATGCTTTAAAAAAAAATACCCGACCGGTATAAATTGTGCCGGCTGGAGTATTTTAATATTAAAAAATTATTTTAAAATTATTAAAATGACAACAGTTGACCATACAATACAATATATTAAAATAAAAGCCGATAAAGCTTGTGTCGGCTGGGCATTTCCTGAATATTTATGACATTTAATCTAAGCCTTCCAATAAGTTGATCAATGGTCCAAAAATGGGTTGTTATAACCGTATCTATGACAACCGGTTGTCATGGATGAATTCCCATATATATATATATATATATATATATCAACGCCAAGAAATAGCAAAAAATTTAATTGTTAATTGATTAATTCCAAAGAAATACTAGTAGTAATTTGGAAAAGCCATGTTATTTAGATTTCAACATAATTAATACTCAATTAATTAAGCAAGTTGTCCTAAATTTGCATGTACGTATTAATTATTATATAATTATGAAATTATTAACTTACCAACAAATGAAGCCCCATCTCTTTGTAATGCCGGATAAAGTCTTAACATTAATTGTGAACGGCAATACTAATATTAGTTTTAACATTGCTATCAGCAGTTCGTCAGTCTGATATCCTTCAGTCGTTATCACTTTTGTTATCAGTTTATGATTTTTGGCAGAGATTATGTATGCTTTTTTTGGGTAAAGGATTATGTATGCTTATATATAAAGCTCATAAGTCATATCTAATCTCAGCCTCTAGAGTATGTACGAGTTTATTTTTAATCAGAAATTAATAAAATTCTTAGCTTTATATATAATTATATTATTGAAATTATTAATGAACAAAATTAAGCTTCCATTTCCCCTCATATTCAAGTCTCTTAGACATTGTTAACGCCAGGATCTTTTGCCACGTCCCAATCACAAATGACGTCCTGATCCTGCACAGTAAACACAACAAACACCAAGAGCTTGACGGCCGGACCGCCGGGGGATAGCTCAGGCGTGAGAGTAAGTATATATGTGTTCACAAGGTTAACTCAAGAGGAAATAATTTCTAGTGTCTGAGATCATAATTCAGTGGTGTGTTATTTTGTACTTACCTCTTCCTTTTTTACCACAGCTCCACGCCCACCCCCTTCCCCGGATCACCGTGCCACCTATCATTTCCTGACATCTTTTTCTCATTTCCGGTCATTTCCGCCGAAAGCATGTACTCAGTCTCCATATTTCCCGTCACACCTTTTTTCTCCGCCTCCTTCTCCGTCTCATCCTCATTAATGCCATAGAGAAAGGTGGCCGACATAATAGTCAACTGTTATTTTGAGTAATGATTACCAGTCAAAGCTGGACTAAAAGGGAACAGGCATAATGGACTAATTTGATGAATAGGCCCAAATAATGTAGACGACCCATATGAACGGATCCAATCCGTATGGGTTCAGTGAAATAATAAATGATTGAGCCCAAAACAGCCGGGTCAACATCCGATAAAAATAGTCAATACCCAAAGGAGGAGCCCAACGAATCTGGCCCAATAAGGAAAAGAATCATGGCCTAACATTGCCCCCTAGTCTTTTATTAAACAGGAAGTTTAATAGAAGACTATAAATAATGTAGACCCATGACATAAGAGCTCGTGGTAAGTTGTAAAAGGTCCAGAGTGAAATTCATCAAGGCCCAATTGGGTCGGTCCAAATCAATATCAAAGATAAAACCGGGAAGTCCAACGAGTATAAACCCATTCGGATTAGGAAATTTAAACCCAAAACCGGGTAGCGCCTCTTCCAATTCACCATAATTACTGTGAATTTATTGTGCCGCCTTCGATTAGCGTGTAATCGCCAATTATAAAAGGCAAACTTTACCAATTTGAACAATTTTACCTGCCAATTCAAATTTCAAACCTTCAAGCTTTCTTCAATTCTATCGAACTTTCTTTGCACTCTCTGCGAATTTGTTGACAATGGCATCTCAGGATTCCGATCAAGGCATTCCCCTGTCCGTTAAACCCATCAGCTCCATTGTTCCAGACTCTAACCCTGGCAGAGGTGCTTCGAGTTCTAGTCAGGCGGCTGCAACCACCTCAAAGAAACAGTCAACATTTTCTCATAGTCCCTCTGAATTCTACAGGGACAACGAGCTGTATGTTCATGCCAACACCCCCTCGAAGGTTGTTGAAGTCGATCTGGATAGGCTTCGAACTCGTTGCCATATCCCAGAAACTCATCAGATAAGAATTCCCAGGTCCGGGGAAAAAATGTACCAACGTCCTGAAGGATGGATAGCCGTGACAACAACTATTCTGGAGAAAGGCATCCGATTCCCCCTTCATGCCTTCGTGGTGACCCTGTTAGGGTTTTTGGGCGTCGGATTCGCTCAGCTGATGCCAAATTCGTACATCCATATTTTAGCTTTTATAGCTCTGTGCCATGAATTCGGCGTCGATCCTTCGCTCGACCTTTTCTTCACTGTATACAAGGTTGGCCAGTCCAGAGAAAAAGGGTTTAAAACCATCAGCAAGCAATCTTCAAGAACGGGGGAGAAGTTCGAGAGACGTTCTCTAGTGAATACCCCTTCAAGCAATAAAGGATGGCACGAGAGATGGTTTTACGTTAACGGGCCCGAAGTCATGTCGTTACCTGGCTGGTCCACAGATGAGAAAATATCTACAGACTTCGGGGATGTGTCCGAAGAACGTGAAGCTGAGATAATAGAGCTTCTGGACAATTTTCCGAGGGAGGAATGGAACTATAGACTCCTTTCTAACCAAGCGTGGTTGTACAATCACAAATGTAAGTATGAATCCATTTTGTGAATATTTGAAGTTTTATGAAATGCAAATTCTGACATAGAACTTGTTAATGTTTTGTAGTGACTTTGATCAAACCCTCGTTCTTGGAGATGAAAGAATTAGAAGACTTGTTATCTGGAAAGACGGCAGAAGCCCCCATCGACAATTTACAACAGGAAGCCCCCACTGAAGACAATGCTGGAAAGTCTGCAGATGTTAGTGCAGGATCTCCACAACCAGATGCTGCCTCCAGACTCAGTCCATCTGCCAAAAGACCGACCGAAGAACCCCGAGCCCATGCAACAGAAGATGAAGAACCTATTCTTCCAGAAAAAGTTCTTCAGCTTCGACGAAAGAAGAGGGCTGTCCGAAAACCTCGGCTAATCTCCATCCCTTCTGATTCTGAAGAATTTTCCGAACCTGAACCTTCCTTCAATCCGATACCTTCATCCACCATTCCCACAACAACGGCCGACTCAATGCCACCGAACGAAAGTCCAGTACCCCCAACTGCCGACCCTTCACCACTGATCGTAGATCCAGTACCCCCAACTGCCGATATAATACCTCCGAACACAGATCCCATACCACCAAATATTGATATAACGCCTCCGATCATAGACTCAGTACCCCCATTTACTGCCCCTCCATTGGTCCGAACAAGTTTATTGGACCTTTCCGTGGAGGAAAGAAGACAAATGCTTCGGATTAAAAAGTTGAAGACCAAGATCGTCCCTCTAACACCCGATGAACTTAGAGTTCCCTCCTCAAGCATTCATCCTTCCACAGAACCCATGGAAACTTCAAATGTAGATGAAGAAGAAATAAACGAGTCTGCTGCAGAACCATCTCGAAAAAGAAAACGACCAGATGATAATGACTCTGGTCCAACATCTCCAACTCTTCCAGTTCGAGATCCATCTCCAGCTCGATCTGCTTCCCCCGAAAACATCTATATGGACCCTTCTCCTGTCCAAGATCAGCCGATGCCTTCTCCTCCAAGGCCTTCAGCACATAATTTCCATGATGAGGCTACTGGATTGCCAACCTTATGGCCTCGGTACAACGTCAACTTCCCATTTCATCTTTTTGACGCCTTCGTCCGGGAGAATGATGATCACAGATTTACTACTCATACGAACGGGAACTTTCTCGATGAAGGCATGAGTTATCTGGCAAAGGTAAGTGAGAATCTTATTAGGCAAACATCTCTTCACTTGCTAAAATCAACTGAACACTGTTGAGTATGTGCAGGCGGTCGCAGTCTTCGGGCGTTTACGTCCCAGGCATCTGAATGCCGAATCCGATGAGGAGACTCTGAGGAGGGAGAACAACATGCTGAAGGCTACGTTGGCTCGAGAGAGGGAGGAACATGAATCTGCCCTTCATACCAACGAGAGTCTTCAAAGAGAATTGGCCCAGACTAAGGAGGATATGAAGGAAACTCATGATGTGCTGAACTCGGTCAGGGGAGAATTGAAGACATCAAGAGCCAGTGAACAAAAGTTATCCATGCTGAATATCCGCTTTGTTGCTGAGACCGAGGCTTTGAAGACTTCCAAAGAGGATCTTGTTGCAGCCAACCAACAACTATCGACCCAACTCCATGAAGTTCAGACGAAGGCTCGTTCTACCAAAAAAGTTCAGAAGGCCAAGCGTCGTAAGCTTCGGGGTAAGATAAAGGCACTTAAGGAACGAGATCCACCTTTGACCGAAGATATGATTGCCCAAATTCGGGCGGACTATCGTACATCGGACGAACTGGGATCAGAAATCTTAAAGGTTTATTATGAAGGATATGAGGAGTGCCGTAGTATAGGAAAGGAAAAGTTGGTGGCTGCTCAACTAGATCCATCTTTATTGGATTGGGAAGTTACCAAGAACTAAAGACAATTTTATTTTGATTTATAGGATTTGTAAAAATTATCTATTTTTGTAATCAGATTTGAATATTAATGAATTCGGACTTCGTCCATTATGACTTCGGTGCGTTTGTATTGCGTGAATTCCTTAGTACTTGTGTTACTGAAAAAATACATAATAGCTTTGAGGACTCAGTTGTTACTAACAATTAATCATAACAGATGAAGTTTAAATAATGAGGTATTCCGAACTCAACACTTGGAAAAGATTTAGGAAATAGAGTTAAGGAATACTTGTTAGTTATCGAAGACTGAGACAGATCTGCTTTGTTAGGACTTTGCTTACCTCAAAAGGCTTGATCCAAAAATGAGAGATGACATTTGCCTACCACAAAGGGCCTGACAAAGTCTTAAAGATGACACTTGCCTACCACGAAGGGCCTGACAAGGTCTTAAGGACCTCCTGCCAAATAGGCTACCATCGAATGGTCAGCGAGTCCTCCCGAACCTCCAAACACCAATGACGTTTGCCTACCACGAAGGGCCTGACAAACTCATAAGGACCTCCTGCCGAAGAGGCTACCATCGAATGGTCAGCAAGTCCTCCCGATCCTCCAAACACCAATGACGTTTGCCTACCACGAAGGGCCTGACAAACTCATAAGGACCTCCTGCCGAAGAGGCTACCATCGAATGGTCAGCAAGTCCTCCCGATCCTCCAAACACCAATGACGTTTGCCTACCACGAAGGGCCTGACAAACTCATAAGGACCTCCTGCCGAAGAGGCTACCATCGAATGGTCAGCAAGTCCTCCCGAACCTCCAAACACCAATGATCAGATCGACAATCAGGGACAAAATTGATTTTAGGAAAAAGGGATTTTTATTGATGAGGATATAAATATTTACAGACTTCTGATGAGAGCTGACATTGTTCTTACTGAAAATACTTTCTAAGTCTACCAGCATGCCACGTATTCTTAATTGCTGACCCATCTAAAGCCTTCAGCCGATAAGTTCCTGGTTTCGGCACTTCAATGACTTCATATGGCCCTTCCCAGTTCGGCATCAATTTTCCCAGATTTTGAGGTGTGGATGCTTCAACTTCTCTAAGGACGAAATCTCCTACTTCAAATCTGCGAAGCTTTACTCCCTTATTGTAATGTTTGGCTACTCTGCGTTGATAGGCTGCCAATTTGATCAGAGCTACTTCTCTAACTTCTTCAAGCAAATCAAGATTAGCTTTCAATCCCTCTTCATTGTAGATTTCTCTGTATTGACTAACTCGAAGACTTGGAGATCCAATTTCAACTGGGACTAAGGCATCAGTGCCATAGGCCAATCTGAAAGGTGAATCCCCTGTTGTAGTCCTCGGAGTAGTGCGATAAGCCCATAACACACTAAGCAGCTCTTCAGGCCATCTGCCCTTAGCTTCGTCTAATCTGCGTTCGATCCCGTTCAGGAGGGTTCTGTTGGTTACCTCGACTTGTCCGTTTGATTGAGGATGGGCCACCGAAGTCTTTCTGTGCTGGACCCCCAATTCTGCTAGAAATGCTTCAAACTTTGATCCAACAAACTGACGGCCATTGTCTGATATTACCACCTTTGGAATTCCGAAACGGAATACAACTGATTCCTTCATGAATTTCAAACATTCCTGTTCTGTTATTGACCTAAGTGGCTTCGCTTCTACCCATTTGGTCATATAGTCTATGGCAACTATAACAAAACTGACCTGGCCCTTTGCTTTCGGTAGTGGACCCAATATATCAACCCCCCAGACAGCGAAGGGTATAGGAGATAGAATCGAGTATAGCTCTTCCGGTGGCTGATGTGGTATTGAACTGTTGAGCTGGCATTTCTCGCACTTCTTGACATATTCGGTAGCTTCTTTGAAGATTGTAGGCCAGTAGTATCCCTGACGAAGCACTTTATAAGCTAACGACTTAGCAGCCATATGGTCGCCACAAATTCCTTCATGCACTTCTCGGAGAGCGTATTCAGCTTCTGATGGAGTCAGACATTTCAATAATGGAGAAGAGAAGGCCCTTCGGAAAAGATCCCCATCAATTAGAACAAAATTAGCACTTTTGTACTTGATTTTCTTGGCTAGCATCTGATCCGAAGGTAAGACGCCATCTGCCAAATATTCTAAGTATGGAGTTAACCAACAGTTAGTTCGGTCGACGCACATCACCACTTCATGACGAACACTAGGATGCTGTAAAATTTCTAAGTAAACCGACCCATCAAAAGTATCAACATCCGTAGTGGCTAATTTGGAGAGTGCATCGGCAATTGAATTTCTGTTACGTTCAATCCCTTGAAATTCATAGGACTGGAAATACTGAAGTCGCTCTTTCACTTCTGCCAAATACTTGATCATTTTCGGGCCCCTAGCTTCATATTCTCCAGAGAGTTGTTTGACGACTAACTGGGAATCACTGTAGATGACCACCTTCTGTACTTCAAGACTCTTTGTCAATCGTAGTCCGGCGAGTACTGCCTCATATTCAGCTTCATTATTAGTTGCTTTAAACTGAAATCTGATGGCTTGCTGCACCTTGAATCCCTCCGGACTCGTCAGGATAGTCCCGGCTCCACTGATGTCTGAGGTAGAAGACCCATCTGCATATAGCGTCCATAGACCATCCTTCTGCTGGAGAACTGCAACTGCCCTGTCAGCCCCTTCAGCTTCGGCCACGACTTTATCAGGTTCGGAAAACGAACATTCAACCACAAAGTCAGCTAACGCTTGTCCCTTAATGGCGGTTCGGGGATGATATTCAATAAAAAATTGGGACAACTCCATCGTCCATGCAGCTAATCTCCCCGATACCTCTGGTCTTCCCATAACCTTCTTTAGAGGCTGATCTGTGTATACTATTACCAATCTACCTTGGAAGTATTGCCTAAGCTTTCGACTAGCAATTAATAGAGCAAAAGCAAACTTTTCAATATTAGGGTACCTCGTTTCTGCATCCCGAAGCACATGACTTACATAATAAACTGGGCGTTGCTTGCCCCCCATTTCTCGTACCAGAACTGCGCCCACTGCCAAAGAACTAGCTGCTAAGTATAAATACAGAGGCTCTGTAGGAACGGACTTTACCAGCAAGGGTGCCGAAGATAAATAAGACTTGATATTTTGAAAGGCATCTTCACATTCCAAAGTCCATTGAAAGGTTTTTGCATTCTTCGGACCTTTCAGAGTGTCAAAAAACGGCAAACATCTTTCTGCAGACTTGGACACAAACCTTCGCAAAGCTGCAATCCTTCCAGTCAGACGTTGAACGTCTTTAAATGACTGAGGAGTCTTCATGTCTAAGATCGCTTGAATTTTCTCTGGATTGGCCTCAATTCCTCTCTGACTAACAAGATAACCCAAAAATTTACCAGATCCCAGACCGAAGGTGCACTTTGTGGGATTTAGCCTCAAATTGTGATGACGAAGGGTCTGAAAGCACTCTTCTAAATCGTCCAAATGCTTATGCACCAACATGCTTTTGACAATCATATCGTCCACGTACACCTCAATGTTCCTGCCCAACTGATATCTGAAGATATGATTCATCATCCTTTGATAGGTGGCTCCGGCATTGATGAGGCCGAAAGTCATTTTCTTATCCTGACAATTTATGACATTCAATCTAAGTCTTCTAATAAGTTAATCAATGGTCCAAAAGTGGGTTGTTATAACAGTATCCATGTCAACCGGTTGTCATGGATGGATTCCCATATATATATATATATATATATGGAGCCCTTCCATAGTAACCGGTTGCTATGAGTACTGTGCAACACCCCCTTTTTGTACCGTTTGTGAAATCCCCGATTTTATGAATAAACAATTAATTTTTTCGAAATAATTTTTTAATATTATGGTGTGAATTTGAGATAATATTATAGTTGTGAGTAGTATTTATAAATTTTACAAAGTATGCAAGTTGCTATATTATATTCGATTGGTCAGGGAATATTTTTTGTGTCGAAAAATATTCGTACGATGGTACAATTATTGGTGGACCCCACAACGGAATTATTGTCGGATTGAGAAAACGACAAAAATATTTTATTGAAATAAAGGCGGAAATTTTACCGTTGATACTGTTGAACTACTGGGTAGTAAAAGTACAGTAATACGCGTTGTTGCATAGTAGCACACGGTATTGATTATTGATATTTATGTGAGAAGTCGCTCAGTTTGATTCAATTATTGTCGATTAATAATATGAATTATTATAGCGATGATGACGTTTTGTTTTATTCGTATTATTAACGTAATAAAACAGAAACATCTTTTTATATAAAACAGAATACTTTATTAAAGTTATTATATAAATAGAATATATTATATTTTATTATGCATAGTGTTGCATAGTATTTTACATAGTGTTTTGCATAGTGTTGTATAGTGTTTGCATAGTAAAAATCTTTTTATATAAATAGAATATATTATATTTTATTCAAAAGATTTTTCTTTAAATATGGACCGTAAGATTAAAGTAAATCAATCTGGACCGTTCATGGATTAGTTACTATGCATTTCATTTTCCTATAAATAGAAGTTCATTCCTTCATTATTTTCTTACGAATTCACTGAACTCTAGAGAGAGAAACTATAGAGAGATAGAAGAAAAGTTTTTTGCTACTTAACTTTTCTTTTCCTATATCCAGTTTTTGTTACGGTAAGGGGTGTTATTCTTTCTTATTCATGAAGAGAACTGTTGTTATTCCATTTCTTATTATTTTGTTGGAATAACCTTTATACGCGGTCTACCCTATACTTGGTGACATTCTTCTATTATTCTGTTAGAACATCCTGTCTGTGTGTTTTACACCGGACCTAGTTCCATCTTTATTATTAATTCGTTGGAACATCCTGTCTGTGTGTTTTACACCGGTCCTGGTTCCGTCTTTATTATTATTCCGTTGGAACATCATGTTTGTGTGTTTTACACCAAACCTGGTTCCGTCTTTATTATTATTCCATTGGAACATTACTGTCTGTGTGTTTTACACCGGACCTGATTCCGTCTTTATTATTCTGTTGGAACATCCTGTCGGTGCAAATTTTGCCTGACCTGGTTCCGTTATTATTATTTTGTTAGAATAACATGTCGATGCGAAGTACCGCATGCATGGTGATTTCTTTTGTTATTACATTCTTTATTATACTCAGTTGGTTAAAGTTTTGACTTCTATACTCCATGAAATTAATATAATATTCTTGATATTTGCGCTTCATCCAGTATCTTTTTATGAAAATATTCTTCTGATCATTCTTGAATTTTACTCTACAAATCAGTATCATGTGGACAATTTGGACGTTAGTAGTTCTTGGATAAATAAATTCTTGAACTTATTTTTATTGAATTCTTATATCATTGTCATCATCCTTATATTTATATTTATTGAAAGTCATCTATGGCCTGTAATGCATAGATGGACTTGGTATGATTATGACCATAGATTATTCGGTATAATCATGACCGTAATGTTATAAATGATGTAAAAATTAAAATTTCTCATTGGCCCGTAGTGCATTGATGGACAGTTTTTGGTATGATTATGGCTATGGATTCTCTTCGGCCAAGGGAGCAAAGATGAATTATTTTATGGCATGATCAGGACCGTTGATGAAAACACGATTATCTTTGGCCCATAGTGCATGGATAATTCGTGGTCGTGATACTAAAGAATATCATTGGCCTGTAGTGCAGGGATGATTTAATGATGTGGATTATTTATTGAGCTGAGTCTCAACGATAAAAGTGATAAAAAAAACTTTTTAAATCATAAAAGATAGTAGATTCTATTCTCTACCTGACTCTTTTAATGGATTGCTTATTCCGCTGCAGTTAAACTTGATGTCTATTATATCAGTTTAATACTGTTGAAGGCTAATGATAATTTATTCTGCATTATCTTAGTCATAATATTTCTTACTGGGCTAGTTGAGCTCACCCTTTCTTTCACTATTCTCTTCAGGAAATGAAAACATAGCATGGACTAGTCGGGGAACGGAGTGACGGTCCAGAGGATAGCATTAGTAGTCCTCACTATTCTGTGAAATAGTGTATTAATAATTGTAATGAGGACTCTTTTTGAGTTTGTATAATCTCTAGTAGACAATACTTGTATTCAAACTCACAGTTATGTTTTGTCGTATTGTACACGACAGTTGTATTAGTAAGTTGTATTTGAATTATGTACCATGTATCTGATGACCCAAGATGGGTGATGTATACCTAATTTTGGGGGTGTCACACCGTTGATAAAGTGAATTGATGGCTGGGATTAGCTTTTATGTTTGATAAGCCGGCACAGGTTGTTGTGCCTAATTATACACATGTACCGGCTTCTATTTTAATAAGTGAATATTAACTTGTCAGTATAGTTATAAAAAGTGAATATTTACTTTTAAAATAATTCGGCCGATACAGGCTGATACGACTGGTACATTTTATTTTTAATTTTATTTTTATTTTTTTCGGCCGGTATAAGCTGATACGGCTGGTACATTCTTTTTTAATTTGTTTTTTATTTTTTCCGGCCAGTACAAGCTCATACGGCTGGGTACATGTATCAAATGTATCAAAAATATATCAAAATTATATCAAAAATATATCAAAAATGTATCAAATGTATCAAAAATATATCAAATGTATTAAAAATATATCAAAAATGTATCAAATATATCAAAAATATATCAATTATCAAAAATGTATCAATTATAAAAAATATATCAAAAATATATCAAAAAATATATCAAATGTATAAAATATATAAAAATGTATCAAATGTATAAAATCATTTCTTAATAATAAAATCATTGTTTAATATATAAAATCATTACTAATAATCATTGCTTAATAAATATAGATATTAACTTATTTCTAAATATCAAACCCCCATATGTATTATATAGACTTGTTAATAATAATAAATCGTAATATAATAATAATGCAAGAATATAAATTTTGGGGGATGGTGAAGTTTTAATATAAAGACATATCCTTGGCTGAAATTAACAGTTAGGCCCGTGGTGCTCGGGTGGTCATATGACGTGTGTTTGGAGTTTGAAGTTGCGAGTTCGAGTCTGTTTAGCAGCGAGTTGCTTGAATAAAATAATTTTTTTTATTTTTTTAATACAAGCCGTGACAAGCTATACCGACCGTTTTTTTTTCAATTTTTTAATACCAGCCGTATGAGCCTGTACCGGCCGGGAAAAATAAAAAAAATAAAAAAAAATGAACCAGCCGTATGAGCCTGTACCGGCCGAAAAAAATAAAAAAAAATGTACCAGCCGTATGAGCCAGTACCGGCAGGAAAAAATTAAAAAAAAAATTTACCAGCCGTATGAGCCTGTACCGGCCGAAAAAATTAAAAAAAAATTAAAAATAAAATGTACCTACCGTATGAGTTTGTACCGGTCGGAAAAAATTAAAAAAAATGTACCAGCCGTATGAGCCTGTACCGGCCGGAAAAAATTAAAAAAAATTAAAAATAAAATGTACCTGCCGTATGAGCCTGTACCGGTCGGGAAAAATAAAAAAATAAAAAAAAATGTACCAGCCGTATGAGCCTGTACCGACCGAAAAAAATAAAAAAAATTAAAAAAAATGTACCAGCCGTATCAGCCTGTACCGGCCGAAAAAAATAAAAAAAAATTAAAAATAAAATGTACCAGCCGTATCAGCCTGTACCGGCCGAATTATTTTAATAGTAAATATTCACTTTTTATAACTATACTGATAAGTTAATATTCACTTATTAAAATAGAAGCCGGAACAGGTGTATAATTAGGCACAACAACCTGTGCCGGCTTATCAAACACAAAAGCTAATTTCAGCCATCAATTCACTTTATCAACGGTACAAAAAGGGGGTGTTGCACAGTACTCATAGCAACCGGTTGCTATGGAAGGACTCCCGTATATATATATTTATATATATATATATATATATATATATATATATATTTCAAATTATATGACCATTATTGATTTTTGAAAGTCAATTTGAGACATTTTTAAATTTAAAATTGAGATGACTTATTAAAAATTATGAAACAATAAAACTTACAAATTCATCATTATTTTGATTAAAATTAAAAGAATCAATCTCAATTTTAAGTTTAAAAATATTTTAAATTTAATTTTAAAAAGTCAATAATAATCAAATGATATGGAACGGAAAATGTATATATTTTCTACTTTCTTTATTTCTCGATGTTGATATATATATATATATATATATATATATATATATATATATATATATATATATATATATATATATTCTACTACATTTATTTATTTATGCTTATTAATTTTAGTTTAAAATCCAAGTAAAAATCTGAGAACCAATAATATACGTACCAAATTCTTCAAGTACATTACGTACAGTTAAAGTTGATTAATGAAGGTTATCATTAGCTTTTTGCAAAATGACTTCCACAAGTGATACCATTAACGTTCATCATTTTAATATTTGACTTCAAATGTCTAATCCATTTCCCAACTATAATTACCTACACTTAATTTTTGGTTGGTCAGACATCAATATTCTCCTTTTCCATCTCTTACTTCAATTTTTTCTTTTTAATTTATTAAACTTATACCAATAATTCATAATTGTGGTTAGGTAGTTAAGCATGCTGCATTCGAATTTAGTTCTTGCATCTATAGATTCTCTTAAATATAGGTTAAAACTTAAAAGTGCCGACAGTTTTGCTTATTTATCGGATAAGAAGCTGTTGTGTTGATCAACCCACACACACACACACACACAGATATATATATATATATATATATATATATATATATATATATATATATATATATATATATATTGCATGGGCCATGAATTAAAGTACTGAAAGAAAGAAAGGCTTTTCATATATCGTTAGTTATTATAAAAAGGGTTTATTAGGGATCATATAATGGTGAAATTCACACCAACTTTATCTTAGTAAGTTAATTAATACTCCTTCCGTCCCAAATTATCTGCTATTCTAGAGCTCTACACACATACCAATATGTATGATAAAAATACTAAAATACCCTTTGTGCATTGAAATCTTAAAAAAAACAAATATTGAAGAGAGAGAAACAATGATTAATTGAAGAGAGAGAGAGAGAAAACAGCTATTAATTGAAGAGAGAGAGACAAGTATTCATTGAAAAGAGAGAGAGAGAGAGAGGAGTAAATGTGGATGTTTAAAAAAGAGGAGAGGCATGAATGAGAGTATTGATTATCAATAATGAGGGTAAAGGGGCAAATTTGGAAAACAAAAGGAAAAAATGTATTGGGATTTTAAAAAAGCAGATATTATGGGACAATTTTTTTTTGCTAAAACAGCAGTTAATTTGGGACGGAGGGAGTATAATTTTTTAATGTATGAATTATAAAAATGTTGTATTTATTAATAACGGTAATAAAAAATATTATAAAATTTATTAATGTAACATCTTTTATAAATCATACAATAAAAAATTATAGAACTTATTAGGATGAACTTGGTGTCAATTTTATCATAACTCGATCCATTTATATAAAAAGTTGGACCACTCTGTGTCCATTTACAGTAACATCTTCACAATACAAGGAGATTAATGAGCAATGTTTTCGAACCGGACCGGTTACCGGTTTGAAAAAATTATCAGGTGAATGGGTCACTGGTAGTTGAACCGTTATTGAACCGATAATGTCATAAATATATAAAAATATATATTATTAGTAATTAATAAAATTTAAAAAAATCTCATTTTTATGCACTAAAACATACTCCCTCCGTCCCATAATAAAAGTCCTTATTGCTATTTTGAGTAGTCCAATATTAAATGTCTATTTTCCTTTAATAATCAAACTTTTACACATATTTTTCTATTATACCCGTAACATTAAATATCTCATACTTTTCTTATTCTAATTCTCTCTCCATATTTAATGACATTATTATGGACAATTTTGTCATTTCATTCATATTTTTAATATGCGTGAAAAGTCCATCAGGACTTTTATCCTGGGACGGAGGGAGTAATAAATTAGTTAAAAAAATTAGTAAAAAAGAATATTAAAAAATAATTAAAAACTGGTTCACTGCGTCAACTTAATTAATCAATTTTATTGATTGAACTGCCGGCTCGATCAATGATCAATCGGTTCAATTCGGATTTTGACCAAACTGGTTCAATCGGACTAAATCGGACCGAACATAGAATCTATTTCTAGGTCAAGTTTCAAAACAATGCTGATGAGACTAAACACCCACTAACCTTTTCTATGAGGGCCATAATACTTAATTAGGTACCGAAAGAAATCACAATAATGGGGCTTTAAGTGGAAATTAGTGGTGGTTCAACCCATCTGTAATGGAGTATATGTGGACCATATGATGCACGAATCAGAGGCAACAAATTAAACCACACTGAAATTAATTGGCCTTAATCAGCCTGTTTACAACTTGGACAAGCTAACCACCCCATACATAACATCATCCTATATATCTACCATAAATTATCGATGGTAATTGCAAAACTAATCCGAATTAATATTTAATTCCTTGTCACAACATCATTAACTTGAGTTATCTTTATTATCACACACTGATCCTTATGTTAGGATTAATTCATATTTTTACTGATCGAACTAATGATCAAGCATAATATGTATTTGAATTTGAGAATTTATTAATTAGCTAGTAGTCAAATTTTGAATTTTATTAATGTATTGTGCCTCATGGATTTGAACCCATTATATAACGATTATGGTTTTCTAGTTATTATAAAAATATTTGGTTCGTGGATTATTTTAGAGTGTGTATAGTATCTAATTAATACATCAGACAAACAAGACTAGACAAATTAATGAACTTTAGTATATCGTATATCTATTATTATTTCGTTCTTCATTAATTTTTATGTATGATTGTTGTGTTATTCGATCTTAAATTCTAATAACACAACACAACCTAATTCGCATTTTTTTTATGTGAGACGTACTGGAGTATTACAATGTTAGTGAACTGAAACTGGATACTTTATATATATTAACTTATCTTAAAATGAATTTGTCAAGGCTAGTACTTAATACTATATTCTTATGACAATTATGCCCTTCATATGGTACTCAGAATTGATAGTACTTGTCTCCAAGATACAATGACACTGTATATTATAATAGCACATCAAATAGTATACTTAACGAACCAAAATAAAATGCTCAGAACTCTCTAAAAAAAATAAACTATAAACTGCTAATGAAATGAAGAATAAGAAGACTGAATGTTTATACTTGAATGAATTGAATAAATGAAAATGGTAGCCCCCCTTCTGTATTTATAGTAGGGTAAGTGACCCATCAGAATGGGACACAACCCACTGAAAAGGTATGATTAAGCCAAAAACGAGGTAATTTTGGCTTTAAACAGAAAAGGTGCGTCCGTTCGAAATAAAAATGACATAGTTTAATGCTTTTAACAGAAAAGGCGCATCCGTTCAGGTAAAAACGACGTAGTTTTGCAGCGCATGTTCAGGTAGATAGCCTTTCTCAAAACGACGCAGTTTAAATGCGTCCGTTCGGTAAATAAATACTGCTTATCAAAACGACACATAAAATATAAATAAATTTAATTAAAAATTTTAAATAAATTTTATCCAAAATCTGCGAGCCATGGGTGCCATTTGGGGTCCAAACCCAAGAGCAACTTTCATGTATATAAACCTATTAAATCTTTCATTCTTAACCAATGTGAAACTTGGCTTCTCACGTATATTTATTATCATATATCATTTCCAATGGTGATGTCGGACTTACTTTCCATATATATTTATTATCATTTATCATTTCTAATTTCTAAGGGTGATCTTTGAAAGTTAATATCTCATTCATTACTCCATAGATTTGAGCTTCCAAATACTCAATTTAACTACTCATGAAGTAAAACACATTGATATATAAATTTACTTAAAATAATTATTAAAACCCACTTTTATTTTAGCTCAAATTCTAACATACAATACATGTACATGCACATTAATTAAAAAATATTAAAGAGTGACATAAATAAAAAGGTTATAATTCAACAATTTATTTGTACTACAACTTAAATACACAATTTTTTCAATACGTAACTGAACATTTTTTTACATGTTTAAACAATAACATTATAATGACAAAACATTAATATAAAAAAATAAATATTAAATGATACGTCTTAATATGATTAATTGATAATTATGTTAGTAAACTTAAAAGGAATATATATATATATATTTACTTATCTTAATTAAAGTGTAGAAAAATATTTGTCAAGGCTAGTACTTGGTACTATGTCCTTAAGACAAGTATACCCTCCGTATGGTGCTTAGAGTTGATAGCATTTGTCTCCCAGGATACAATGACACCGTACACTTTAGCAGCACTACTAAAAGTATACACCTCGAACCAAAAGAAATGTTCTGACTCTCTCAAAATAAAGTTAAAGAAACTAATGAAGAAATAAATGCTTTATATGCTTTATATGCTTAAATGCTTGAACAAATGGATGAAAATGAAGGCTGCCCCTCTTATCTATTTATAGGAGGGTTGGTGACCCTTTAGATGGGCATCTCACCCCTGAAAAGGCATGGGGTGCCTCTTGAAGAGGTATTATTTGTATCTGTTGGTCAAATCGACGTAGTTTTGACCATTTACAGAATAAGCGCATCTATTCGGTTTATTAAAACGACGTAGTTTTAGTATTAATAGAACACAAACTACGTAGTTTTAGACTAAGTAGGAAAGGCGTGACCAAAACGACGTAGTTTTGGATCGTCCGTTCAGACTTATACCCTTTCAGATACCGCTTCTCAAAAACGACACAGTTTTGATAGTGTAATAATAAATACCACATATCAAAACGATAATTTTGATAATAGAATTAAATAAAATTAAAAAATTTTGTCTAAAGAATTATATATAGGACCCAAACCCACGAGCTCGAGCCAGGCCAGGCGACGGCGCGTGTGGGTTCAAACCTAGCCTTAGCTACGTCATCTCCCTTCCACAAAAGTGGGGTGCCCCTTCGGGCCCGAACCCAAGAACACTTTCCTTGTATATAAACATATAAAACCTTTAATTCTTAACCTATGTGGGACTTAGTTTTTCCACATGTATTTATTATTTTTCAAGTATGATCTTTGGGAGTTAATATCTCATTCATTACTCTATAGATTTGAGCTTCTAAATACTTAATTTAATCTACTCATGGAGTAGAATACATTAATATATGGAATCATTAAAATTAATTAATGACACCCACATTAATTTAGGCTCAAATTCCAACAAATTAGACTCAACAATTATAACCTAATACTCCCTCCATTCCTTAATATAGGTCGTTTTAAAGAAATATTTTTGTTCCTTAATATAAGTCGTTTTAGAATTTCAAGTAAGCATTAATTGCTTAGTTTCCAATACTACCCCTAATATTAAATGTAACTTTGGTTCTCCCAATATTTTCTGCCCAATAAATAACAATCTCTTATTTCAATACAAGGGTAATATAGACAATTGATATTATAGTTAATGTTATACAATCATTACCTTAATGGTTGTGCATAACCTTAAAACGACTTATATTAAGGAACGGAGGGAGTAGCGTCATATTTTTATTGTGGTTACATTAATATCCGATACACTATGACTATGTTTGTTTGCAATGATTATACTTGGAATATGACAATTAATCCCAAACGTCTTATTTATTTTCAAATTTAGACTTGAGATTATTAGCTAGGGATTATAAAATGACTTAATAGTTTTTAGATTATAATTATAATTTTGAGATTATAATATTAGGATTAATGGTCTTGGAATTGTAATTCCATGAATTATAATATCATAATTATAATTTTTGCACAAAGATAGCTTATGAGCAAATAGAGATTTACGAATGAATAATGGACTGAAAATGTAACTTTCAAATATAGGATAACCCATCTTCAACAAGTTATTGCCATGGGCTTTGGCTGAACTAAATGAATAACCAGATGATTTTTAATTAACTGGTCCAACTGGTGTCTCTTGCACAGCCTGCATGAAAATCTGTAAATATGTTGCATGAGATTAAACTACATATATTAACAATGATCATATTCTGTTGGTGTTGAAAGACAATTACATGATTCAACCAAAATCTTCATCCAACATATATAAAAGACTCCTATTTATTCATAACATAATATAATATTAATTTGTTTATATTTATTTATTTTTTAAAGCAAATGCCGTAATCATTGTAGTACAAATAATAAGTTAATTTGTGAAATTAACTTTTTTTTATAAACATCATATATAAAATAAATAAAATATTAAAAGTAGCGGTATTTATAAAATAAGCCTGTGTTTTGTCTTCTTTAAAAATAACTAAAATTACTACTAAGCAATGATAAAATACTATCATTATGTCTCTTTATAAATTAATTTTAATTATGTATTACGACTGTATATTTTAGTATAACTATATTATAATAAATTTTTCATTTATGTTATAAATACAAATTTAAATTGTTTCAACTTAATATAACTTACTTATATTTCAATAGTTTAGTTTTATGAAAAAATATGACATAATAGTAGAATAATTTGTTGCTATATGATGTATTATTGTTAAATATATAATCATTACTAATTATATATTTAACAATGATCCGTAGATGTTTTAATTTAGGCTAATGAGAATCAATATTAGTAAAAACTTTTATAAAAAATAAAATTGTTATAAAATAATAAATTACTATAAAGTATTTCGGGATCATAAATGTGACGCCCCCAAAATTAGGTATACATCACCCATCTTGGGTCGTCAGATACATGGTACATAATTCAAATACAACTTACTAATACAACTGTCGTGTACAATACGACAAACATAAACTGTGAGTTTGAATACAAATATTATCTACTAGAGATTATACAAACTCAAAAGGAGTCCTCATTACAATTATTATCACACTATTTCACAGAATAGTGAGGACTACTAATGCTATCCTCTGGACCATCACTCCGTTCCCCGACTCGTCCCAACTATATTTTCATTTCCTGAAGAGAACAGTTAAAGAAAGGGTGAGCTCAACTAGCCCAGTAAAAAATATTGTGACTAAGATAATGCAAAATAAATTATCATTAGTCTCCAACAATGTTAAACTGATAAAATATAATAGACATCAAGTTTAACTGTAGCGGAACAAACAATCCATTAAAAGAGTCAAGTAGAAAATAAAATATACTATCTTTTATGATTTAAAAGGTTTTTCATCACTATTATCGCTGAGACTCAGCTTAATAAATATTCCACATCATCGAATCACCCCTGCACTACGGCCAAGGATATTCTTTAGTATCACGACCACAATTATCCATGCTCTACGGGCCAAGAATATTTGTGTATTCATTAATGGTCATGATCATGCCAACAACTGTCCATCAATGCACTACGGGCCAATGAGAACTTTTACCACATCATTTGTAACATTACAGTCATGATTACACCGAATAATCCCTGGTCATAATCATACCAAGTCCATCTATGCACTACAGGCCACATATGACTTTCAACATAATATAAACATGAGGATGATGACAATGATATAAGAATTCAATAAAACAAGTTCAAGAATTAATTTGTCCAAGAACTACTAATGTCCAAATTGTCAACATGATACTGCTTTGTGGAGTAAAATTCAAGAATGATCAGAAGAATATTTCCACGAAAAGATACTGGATGAAGCACAAATATCAAGGATATTCTACTAATTTCATAGAGTATAGAAGTCAAAACTTTAACCAACTGAGTATAATAAAGAATGGAATAACAAAAGAAATCACCATGCATGCGGTACTTCGCATATACATGTTATTCCAACAGAATACTAAATAATGGAACCAGGTCAGGCGAAATTCGCACCGATAGGATGTTCCAACATAATAATAAAGAATGGAATAACAACAGAAATCACCAGGCATGCGGTACTTCGCATAGACAGGTTATTCCAACAGAATAATAATAAGGACGGAATCAGGTCCGGCGTAAAACGCACAGACAGAATATTCCAACAGAATAATAATAAAGACGGAACCAGGTCCGGTGTAAAATGCACAGACAGGATATTCCAACAGAATAATAAAGACGGAATCAGGTCCGGCGTAAAACGAACAGACAGAATATTCCAACAGAATAGTAAAGACGGAATAATAGAAGAATGTCACCAAGTATAGGGTAGACCGCGTATACAGGTTATTCCAACAGAATAATAAGCAATGAAATAACAACAGTTCTCTTCATGAATAAGAAAGAATAACACTCCTTACGAATACAATAAATAATATTCTTTACCTTAAGAAGAAGAGTACTGGATATATAAGTAGTGAAGTAACAGAATACTTTCTTCTTTCTCTCTATAGTTTATCTCTCTAGAGTTTTAGTAAATTCGTAAGAAAATAATGAATGGATGAGCTTCTATTTATAGAAAAATGGAATGCATAATAAATAACTCATGAATGGCCGAGATTAATTTACTTTAATCTGACGGTCCATATTTAAAGCAAAATAAAATATAATATATTCTATTTATAATATAATAAAACGAATAATTTTATAAAAGATTTTACTATGCAAATACTATGCAGACACTATGCATAATAAAATATAATATATTTTAATTATTGTCTAATAAAACAGATAGCTTTATAAAAGTATTTTATTTTATATAAAAAGATTTTACTATGCAAAATACTATGCAGACACTATACAATACTATGCATAATAGAATATAATATATTCTATTTATAGAATAACTTTATAAAAGTATTCTATTTTATATAAAAAAAATTTCTGTATTATTACATTAATAATACCAACAAAACTGAGTGACTTATCACTTAAGCATCAATAATTAATACCGTGTGCTACTATGCAACCACGCGTATTACTGTACTTTTAACACCGGGTGTTTCAACAGTTAACGGTAAAACTTCCGCCGTTATTTTCATAAAGTATTTTTGTCGTTTTCTCAATCCGACAATAATTCCGTTGTGGGGTCCACCAATGATTGTGTCGTTGTACTAATATTCCCTGTTAAAACGAATATTCCCCCGACCAATCGAATATTATATAACAACTTGCGTACTTTGCAAAATTTATAAATATTACCCACAACTATTATATCAATTTCACTCCATAATATTCAAAAATAATATCTATAGAAAATTCATCTTTATTCAAAAAGTTAGGGTTTTATAATAAATAGTATTTTGATTTCAATTAAATAATATGTTTAAAAAATATTTTAATAGTACTTAATAAATATTAAATTATAGTCCGAGAGCAAGTACCAAAACTTAATTATATATGCATGTAGGTATATAGATTCCGCAAGCTATAGAGAGATGTGTACTAATACCGCTCAAACTAGATAACTACTTGGACAGACGGAAAGATGACAATTAAGCGGTCCAGACCGAATACGATACATCTTAATTTGGGCTTAATTATGTGTAAATGGCCAAGCTAAAAGTAGCGCGTCATTATTAAATATTAATGAATGAAAGGGAAGTGTATACATTTAAATATCTATGATTCATTTGACCTTTAAACGTTTCTTTCCGAAAATATTACTTAAAAATTAAAAATAATACTCCATTATCTCAAGTGATTTAGTCAAAACAATTGTACATAATGTAAATTATTTAAAATTTATATTAATTACATAATTTATTATGTTCAAAACTTGCAGTATCACACTAAATTTTAAAATTTCATAAATTAACGGATAGATGTGGCCCTTCATATTCTTTTTGATAATTCTTTCTCAATTTTTATAGTTTGGCCTAAATAATTGAGGAGGAATGCATTAAAGTTTTGGGATGGGAATTGCGATAGACTTAATATGTGGACATCATTTCTTAATTGGCAGGGAGATATTTTATAATTTGTATTAGTACAATTTTCCTGTTTTAGCCAAAAATAAAATTTTATACAAGATGTAGTTAAAGATGACAGGATCAAAAAAGAAGGAAAGAAACAATTTTTGTTTTTAGAAAATATTTTTTGTTTTTTAATATATGTCGTTTGAGAATGTTAAGTAAAAATTAATTGTCTAGCTTTAAATATTACTCAAAATATTAAATATAACTTTAGTTCTCTCACTATTTTTTGTCCAATAAATAACACTCTATTTTTCTAATAAAAGAATAATATATACAATTGATACTATATTTAATATTATACAATTATTTTCTTAATATTTATCCAAAACTCTAAAAAATCTAATGGTTAAATGAGAGATATATATAAATGGGTGCAATGAAAGTATATCATTTAAGTCACTTGTTTTATTGTTTTCCATCACTTTCTTGGAGTCTACATTTATGAGCTATGGGCATCATCAAGCTTAAATTATACTACTGGTAGCTACTAGCTAACTGCCTAAGTTTGACAGAAGTAACCAAATTGAACATCTTCTCTTCTATTCACTTCCTGTTCATATCTGGAGAAATAATGGAAAGCGAAAATCTTAAACCCATTAACACCAAGAAACTTGATGATGATGATGATGATGAACCGCTAAGCCCAACTGCGCGGTTTTTTCAGGCACCAAGCTTCAACTGCTGCATCATAGCTGTTTTAGGTTCCAACACCCTATTCGACCTTAACATAGTTAAATTTGGATTACACAAATCTTTGGTCAAGCATCCTCGTTTCTCCAGCTGCCTTGTAAGCAATCACTTAACTTAATTAATCACCTAACGTACTTACTTATACTTGCACCATGTACGTACGTATGTTCATTCATTCTTCTAGCTAGTTTCTTTTACAACATAAATAAGAATCTTGTCTATCCTTCATTTTTTTTCTGAATAACTGACCAGCTGCTCCTTCATGTATTATAAGTAAATAATAAAAAAGTTAGTTTTACTTGGACAACTGCTTTGAAAATGAGGGAGAAATACATCTAAAACACGATCATATTCGGTAAAACAATTTGTCTTTACCTAAATCCAAGACCTGCTTTCAAATTGATCCGACATGCTTATACCTAATAATATATATATATATTCTTTTTGTTCCCAATTATTTTGTTGGATGTCATATTTCAATATCAAGAAGAAGAGCATCTGCCCTTCGATTGTCATTGGAGTAATATACGACTGTATTAACTTAACACCTTAAAAAGGAGATGAAATCTAAGCAAGTACTGCAATATGATGTTTGGAAAAAAGCACAATACCAATCTTCTAAATCCTGTTCTTGATTATTTTTATCACATCAGATCATCTGAATTGACTAGTTTTTCCTATTATATAGGCAAATTAATATAGTTGAAAACTGTGTAATTTGGTAGTAGAGTTTAAGTTCAACCCAGTTTGGCATCCGGATCCTGGCTCGTCATTTGAAGAAAATTAATGTTGTCAAAGTAACATCATCCTCCATCTACTTATGTTGCTACTATTTTCTGCCATTTTAATGAAGGTAACGGATGAAAAGAAGAGGGGTGGATTAATGAGGTGGAGGCGGACAAAGGTAGACTTAAACAACCATGTATTTTATCCGGATTTGGATCCCAATATGGACTTAGCCGACCAATTTGTTGAAGATTACATATCGAGTCTCACCAATACCGGATTGGATCTTGCCAAGCCCCTATGGGAACTCCACATTCTCAACGTGAAGACATCCGATGCTAATGCTCTTGCAGTTCTTAAAATCCACCACTCTATTGGGGATGGTATTTCTCTCATCTCCCTCCTCTTAGCTTGCACTCGAAAAGCCTCTGATCTTGAAGCAATGCCTAGTTTTCCAAAGATCAAGCGAGCTAATTCTAGCAATTCCATTGGGTTTTGGGGGTTATTATTCACTATTTGGACCACAATTGTGATGGCTTTCAACACTTTTGTGGATGTCATGAATTTTGCTGCAACTGCTCTATTTTTGAAAGACACGGACACTCCTATTAAAGGCGCATCAGGGGTTGTTGGGTTGACTCCTAAGCGAATCGTGCACAGGATTGTTAGTCTAAATGACATAAAGCTTGTGAAAACTGCAATGAACATGGTATAACTGTTAGTTTACACTAAGAGAGAGAGAGAAATTTGTCTATGGTGCACAGTCTATTTTTAGAAAGAAGCACAATACAAAAGCACGGGGGATTTTAATCAGCACACTTAACATATTTATTGCACATAGGCTGCACTCTGCCCTTTTTTTTTTATAAAAGATTGCAAACAAACTGATTTTCACAAGCTTAATCCTTTGCATAATCAAAGAAAGAGTAGCTTGAATTTGTTTATGATATTTTATTTTTGTTATGAAATCTAGAGATACGGAGTTTATTTATTTCACTGATGGATGTTTTAGACAATTAACGACGTTATACTGGGAGTTACTAGTGCTGGTTTATCTAGCTACCTCAATGGGAGATACGGTGAGTTCTTTCAACGTGATCAAATGTTGTATTCTGATATCTCTGCTTTCTGTTTCAAGTTTATGTTATAATTAATCATATGATGCTTATTTTATCTAGCAAGTAGTCTGGATGAACAAGACGAAGACATAGCAAGCAAGAAGAGAAATAATCTGCCTCAAGATATTCGTCTTAGAGCAACTATCTTATTCAATATTAGACCATCTGCAGGAATTGAGGTAAATTGTCAGTTTTTTAATTCCCATTTTAAAAGAAGAAAATGAAACTAATTTGAGGTAAATGCTTTCTTGAATATATAAAAAAAAAACTCAACTCTATTCCCTTTGAAATTTGATATTATTATGTGAGAACAGGATTTGGCTGATATGATGGAAAAGGAGTCAAAAGTGAGGTGGGGAAATTGGATGGGTTATGTTCTTCTTCCAATCTCCATTGGTTTGGAAGACGACCCTTTAGATTATATTCGCAAAGCTAAAGCCACTATTGATCGAAAGAAGCTCTCATTCGAAGCTATATGCTCCTTCTCTGTTGGTCGACTTATACTCGATTTATTTGGACTGAAGGTACCATATATATATATATATATATATATATTGGGGGTTCTTAAACTTGTACTATCATCATACCCAAAAAATCCCTTTTTTCGTCTACAAGATTTTCTTAATTTTATTATTTGTTTACCAACAGTGGACAGCTGCTCTGATGTACAAAATCGTATCAAACACAACAATGTCCTTCTCAAACGTGGTTGGTCCGGAGGAAGAAGTTAGTTTTTACGGCCATCACTTGGCTTATATTGCTCCTAGTGTTTATGGACAACCACAAGTGAGCAGCAGCATTATTTTATATATGTGATGAAAATCAGAATTTTCCAGAATGATTTATATGCACGCATGCATGCATGCAACTAATTTGCTGTTATGGTTGTGTAGCCTCTTCTTCTTCTTTCTTTTTTTGTGACCTTTATTTATTGTGGCATGCAGGCATTGACAATACATTGGCAGAGTTATGGGGATAAAATGATACTTGTTCTAACAGTTGATCCAAATGTGATACCTGATCCCCGCAAACTTTGTACCGATTTAGAGGTGTCTCTCAAACTCATTAAGGATGCTGTGATACAGAGAGGACTGGCCGTGCCTGGGGAGAAAATTTGACAAAAATGACCACAAGTGAATTCAAGAATTTCTGCAGAATATTTGTATTTTATCATATGTTATACTCTACTTATTAGGGAGTAATTCATTAAGAATTAGTACTGATCATATATACAAGTCCAAAGCCTTCCCTAGAAGTTAGAACCATTCAAGCTGATTCTTCGTTTTCTCATTTTATACTAATGTTTTATCATTGTAAGTAGTAATTATTTGGGGACATAAATATTAGTATCATCAGTTTGTTATACAATCAAATTTGAGATAAATTGAGTAGCTAGCTACTTTAACGTATTTTTTTCAACACACTTTTATATTTTAATACTAGGAAAAGATTAATGAAAATAAATAAATCATATTTAAATGTATTCACAAAGAAAGAGGAAAGCTCAATAAAAAGATTTAAAAATATTATAATTTCGTATTAGTGAATCAAATTAATCTGTTTTAAAAATATTTAAATTAGATTGAATTTTAAAATTTAATAATGGTTTTATAGTTTTCAATAGGGGAGTAATTATTAACTGCTATATATGTCATTGTTTTTCTTATTACAATCGCTATTATTATATAGCGATATTTTTAATGTAAAAAATATTAAAAATTTATTTAAAAATATTAATTTTCTATTTAAATTGATTAAGCGACATGACTCCCGATCTTATTGTATTGGTCAATTAATGTTAACCCCTCCCTTTAAATACACGGGCATCCAAGCTATTAGGAGTATAATATTCCAACCGGTTCACAACCCAAAAGGGAAAAAGTAAAACATCAAATACCTTGTACGTAAAGAAAAACCCTAACTCTGGTTTTAGAAGATTCATTCGATCGCTCTTTTAATCGGCAATGGCGATACTTTCCGATTACGAAGAATTAGACCAGACAACGAGCAACCCATCATCCTCTTCGGCAACTTCAAAGCCGTTCAACGGCGTGCTCGATCCTCAAACCCTCTAGGGTTTATCGAGATGGCCTTGGAGTTCGTCGCTATTCCATGTGAATTCCTTGGTTCGTGTGATCAAAAAGAAGATGGAGACTGAAAAGCGAAAGAAGATGGAGACTGAAAAGCGAAAGAGGAGAGAGAAAGTTCAGGGTAACGGCAAGGCTGAGAAGATTATCAAAGACCAGCCGAAGACGGATATCAAAGACCAGCCGAAGACGGATATCAACCGGTGGCGCCGATTAAGGAAGAAATAAAGAAGCAGTCTGACACGGTGGACTCGAAGGATGATGAAAAGAAGAACAAGAAGGATACTCGAGGTATTTTTCTTGAACCTTCAAATTTCTTCCCAAGTCAAGAAGTTTGTGTGTGTATAAAATATATGTGTGTGTGACTGAGAGAGAGATGATGTATTACCGCCCTAGTTACCATGTTATTTTGATGCAAACTAAAATTGTTACTGTTCTATTGATGGAGGCCAGGGTTCTTCGTACAATAATACACAGAAATTTAAAGCTTGAAAAATTCTCTCTGAAAAATTAAAGAATTATAGAAGCAAGAACAAAAACCAGTATTTGAAGCTTTTTTCTTGTTTTTAATTAAAATGAGTGGATTTTGATTCACTCCCTCAGGCCTCAGGAACTTTAGTTGTCAGTATTTCAAAGGACAGAAATTTAACCTTTTCCTTTTGAGAATTTTGTGGAGGATCAATACTGATATTTATTAACTGTGTTGTCTTTATTATGCGTCAAGTAATAACACTTTTTTCCATAATATCTTCTTGCAAACCAACTGCAGAAGCATTAAACACATACAATTCTGAATTCACCATTTATGATAATATTGTGGCAGTACTAGTGTGCTAATTATGGCATACTATCCTGGTTCTAAAATCAAAATAAGTTCTAGGGTAAGGGTTTCTGAATCTGAGTTTGACTAATTTGGGATAGAAGGCAGTCTATTTGTTTACATGTCTGAATTAGAAATTGGTGGGATTAGAGTGACACTTAAGTTGGCAGGCAAGTTCTATATACCCTGATCATATTTGTATTTAAAATATAGCTCCTAGAAGATCATTGTTGATGTCATTATATGGTATGAAGGTTCCTATCGTGAATGAAAGTTGATGAGTTTTGGCACCTTTATGTACTTGGTTGTGACGCTTGCATCTTGAGTGACAATGCTGTTTGTGCTTTATTTGGCTGACTGCAATTTGTTATTCTTGTGTATTTTTACAAGAAATTGCTATTTTTTATCTACTATTGTTTCTCTTGATATTTTGATGTCTGCAGTTCCCAATAATGGTAATGGCCTTGATATGGATAACTATAGCTGGGGCCAATCCCTGCAAGAGGTTAACATTAACATTCGTGTACCTCCTGGAACACAATCAAGGTTTATTGTATGTGAGATAAGAAGAACCATCTAAAAGTTGGACTCAAGGGTCAGCCTCCTATAATTGATGTAAGTGTGTGTTAGGATATTTTTTCAATTTGTTGCTAATTGTGGTACTCTTAGAAGATAAATTCGTTTAGGTGTCTATTTGATTCATTATGATTCACTTTCTCTTGACACACTTGCAGGGGGAGCTCTTTCAATCTCTAAAGGTTGATGATTGTTTTTGGAGCTTAGGTAAAAAAATTCACCATCTAATGTGAACACACTATTAGATCTTTCTAGTTGAATTTTTGATAGGGCATTGAATGTAGCATTAGTATTACTCCTTCAATCGAGTTGTACGTCTTTATTGACCTGGAAACTAATTTGTGAACCTGTCAGTATGCTGGTAGATGTATTAGGGCCTGTCTAGTGATGATCCTTGAATCTGGGAATTATTGTCTAATTTATGGCCATATAGCATAGTGTTTGTTGTTCACTATGATTTATTTTTCCTTTCATTGTTGGATTTACATGACCTTGTTCTCATCTTCCAGAGGACCAGAAGTCTATCTCTGTACTTCTTACCAAGCAAAACCAAATGGAATGGTGGAAGTATTTGGTTAATGGTGATCCTGAGATTGATACTCAGAAAGTAGAACCTGAGAGCAGCAAGCTATCTGATCTTGACCCAGAAACACGATCAACTGTGGAGAAGATGATGGTAAAGAGCTTGCTATAACAAAGCTTTAATTACTATGGTGTATATTGATTTCCTTTTTTGTCTTTAATTGCATTGTTTTTACTACTACGTGTTTAGGTTTTCTTCTTTGTTTCTGTCATGCTTTGTTCTCTTTCACATAGTTAAATGTTATATCCCTTGATTACGATTTGGTGATAAACTTCTCTATAAATTCAATTATTTCATGTTTTTGGCTGAGAATTCATGTCATTTCCTTTTTAATCGTGCATATTTGCTCTCCTTGATCTAACTTCAAATGCTGGTTTGTAGTTTGACCAGCGCCAGAAGTCCATGGGCCTTCCAACAAGTGATGATATGCAAAAGCAAGATATAATGAAGAAATTTATGGCAGAGGTGAGCACTTGATTATCTGTCAGTGTGCCTTCCCTCTCTCCCTCACCCTCCCTCTCTCTCTCTCTCTATATATATATATATATATAATCATGTGGAATCTGAATCCGTGCAGCACCCAGAGATGGACTTTTCAAATGCAAAAATGTGCTGAGTGAGAAGTTTGTTTTGCAAGCAGTGTGTTGATTCAAAGTAAAATCTTTCATCTTGGGAAGAAGTGCTGTGTTTTGAATCAGGTTTCCTTAGAGACGTGCCTCAGACTTATATAGCAGTAGATAGCATTTCATAGAACATTATGTTTATACGAGTTTTTTGGGTTCATGGTTGATACTTGATTTTGTGCTCGCCTATATGAGTTGGTCATATTTTTGAGTGGAGTTGATCTATTTACTCTTTTCTGGAAATATTTTACTAGTTTATCTCAACTTTTAGTGGTTTTGTATTTCTCAAGTAAAGATGTTAATTGCACAAGTTTTCTCTTCACATGAATAGTAAGTGGGCGTCGTAGATGTACGGTATCAGTAAGCTTGACTCCGTAAAGCAATACCCCATATATATTTCTTCCATGCTCGTGTTTCGGGTTAGATAAAGCATGGGATAGGGAGGGGCATGCATATCTGATTCTGAAAAGCAGATGGCGACATAAACCCAGCATAGCCAAGTTGAATTTATTTTAACATGGACTGGGTAACAAGAAGTAAGAAAAGGTTTGGTGTTTGTAAGCAAAACTTTGGCCTTAAATTGTGATAATAAGTGGGTTTCTGTTCCAGAACACATTGGTTAGGAGGAACGTATTGCTTTCTGGTCTTATAAATTGTTGCAAGTTCTCACAATTGGGCAAGACTTTTTTCCCCAAATTTTTCAATATAGAAGGGGATTGGTGTGAGAAATATATATAATATCTAAAAACTAAGTCTTGTAAATCGGATCCTTCAGAATATTATTATTGACTGTAAGAAATTGGTATTCAAATTACAGAAAATATCAAAAGTTGTTTGTAAACTAGCACCTCTCTATCCATTAGTAGTAGGTATAGAATTGATCTGACGCGGTAAGGATCATAACAGTACCCAGACCAGACCCCTTCCTGTTGTATACATACACTCACCCGCCATAGTCAGGTTTAGTTTGATTTAGAATCAGAGTGGGATGAATAAATTACGATATCGTCATTTTTTTTAATTATTCTATTTTAAAAGTACCCGTTTGGTATGGGGGAGTAGTGTAGAACATTAGAAATTACAAGTTTAGTAGTAGTAGTAGTAACTTATTTTATGTGTTGTTGTATATGTGCCAGCACGTGCATATCCAACTTATTTTATGAGTGTGTTGTAGTAGCACGTGTATATGTGTAGCATGCAACTACTGGTTGTGTTTTTTCTTGTTAGTCCATGCCATTGCTATTAATTAAGAGCATAAGACCACCGTAACTGTAAGCATCAACTCAACTAATACGGATATCACATTTTTTTTTTATCAAAAAATAAAATCTTCTCTCTCCTCTCCTCAACCGATAGTTAATTCTTGTTTTTATTGCTTTTCTTATTTTGGATTGCTTAATCAATAATTGAGGGAGAAGCATCCAAAAAGAATCAAAATGTACAACCGAAAAAGGTCGAAGCAAATCTTCTAGAGAGAGATTACCTTTTTGTTTCTACTCTCCCTTTCTCCAAGGGAGACAAAACCCAACCCTTTTGATTCATCTGACAAAAGTAGCAGCAGCTGCGACATACTACTTAGTTTGGTCTCAATTTGTAGTACTCGTCTGGTGCCAACTTGAATCACCTCTAAATTATTTGAGCACCGCAACGATTTATTCTATAATTATTTTATAATTTACTGATGTGATATACTCCACCTCAGCATATTGATGAACAAATTGCTTAAATTTAGTCTTCGATCTCACATAAAAACTGAGATAGAGTATGTCACATCAACAAATTATAAAATACCCCCATCTACCATCTTCTCAACTACTATTATAAAACGGCCAAAAATACTATTACTACTTACTATCTTAAAATAGTATTACTAGTTACAACAAAATGACTTGCTAAAAAGTATTGTTAGATTAGATTCTTTATTTATTTATTTATTATCATTATTTCCCCTTCTTTCAATATCTTTCTTTTTAGATCCTTGATCAAATCTAGAGTGTGATGATTTGAATCACATATAACCACAAAGATAAAAAGTTTTTAGTCTGATTTGAAATTATAATTAATCGCGATGTAAATATACGAGTAAAAGATACTTAATTAATTGTGCAAACCCAGGCCTGTAGTATGTATGTATGTGTATGTAAACATATTGTAACTTTTTTATGTGATAGTAACCTTATTTATTTTTATGAAGCGGATGGTTTTTACTTTTTATGTTCTGTATAAATATATATTCAAAGAAAAAAACAAAAACTGGAATATATGTAACTGAATAATGAATGCTGTCAAATTACAATATACAAAATCTTTCGTCATGAAGCAGCAGGAAGAAGGGCCAGCCAAGGGAGCAGCTTTTCATGGACTAACTCTGGCCTATCATCATGAGGGCAATGCCCTACCCCCTTCAAAACAGAGAGACTAATATTTGATACTTGAGAAGGAAGAGAGGAAAAGTATTTACCAACAGGCCCATCAAGAGGTGTAAATGGATCTTCATCGCCCCACAATATTAGGACAGGTACACTAATTTTAGGCATTAACTGGACTGGATTTGGACCGGGAGGCCCTGTCACAATGGCAACAAAAGCATCAATTGCCCCTTCACCATCTGCCGGAGTCCTGATAATCTCTACGAGCTCATCATCCACAGATTCTTTATTTGCATAAACAGATAACAAAATGTTCTTTAAATTCTCCTTCTGTTTGACCCTTTGAAAAATAAATGAAGCAATCCCTTTTTGCTTCAACAAGAAATCAATAAACCAAAGCAGAGGCAGTAAAAGTTTAATCCTCCAATCATCAACAATGGCCTTATTATTCATACCCCCTGCACAATTTAACAAAACAAGGCCTTGGACCAATGATTCGGTGGAATCAGCCGCAGCAATCACACAAGCAAGGCTACCAACAGAGTTTCCTATAAGCACAGTTGGTTTTTGAACAATTTCATTCAAGAAATCTAAAATTAAGCCAGCCCATTTCTCCATTGTGTATTCATAGCCTGTGGGCTTGTCAGAATCACCAAACCCAAGAAGATCAATTGCATAAACGGTTCGAGTTTGAGCTATTACCTTGATGTTCTTGCGCCAGTGGGGGATGGATGCACCAAAACCATGAACCAGAAGCACAGGAGGATTTGAAGAAGATTCTTGGGTAGCTTTATAAACAAAGTAATTAATAGAGTTGCCTTTCCATTCCCATTTACTGGAATTTTCCTTTAAATCAGTCAATTGAATTCTTGAATCACTTCTAGTAGTAGTAATAGCAGCAGGGGCAGAGGAGGCGGAAATAGGAGAGAGAGTGTTGCTTCTGATGAAGAAAAAAGGCTTAGGCTTAGGCTTAGGCTTTTGCTTTGGGTTTCGATTATTTTTATAACAATAAGAATGGGGTTGATGGGTAATGATGCCATAAGGTTGGATGAATAAGGGCCTTCCGCCGGCGTTCTTTTCACGGAGATTGCCTGGAAAAGAGTGGAATGGAGAATTTGCCTGTCATCCCCATAATATTATTTTTCCAATGTAAGTGGATAAAGCCGAATTGAAAGAGTATGTTTTATGCATATTATCAAATTTGGATTCCGGGGTGCAGCATAGCCAGAGGTTTATGCGTTTTGGTACTTGCATTATCCTGATAAGCCAAGCCACGCCACGCCACGCCACGCCACGCCATCTTTAGTTTTTAGTCAGTCCTAACTCCTAAGTGCGGCAAGGGCGCTGTATTCGCGTTTTGGCGAATTTGGCTACTTGTCAAATTAGTGCTTTGACTAGCCGGTCACAGGTCTTTATTGGACTTGGTTATCCTCTACATTCCACAACACATACCCGTTTAATTCTCTCAAATATATCATTTTTATAGTTTAAAATTGTATATTTGAAATCAACATCATTTAGTTGATTTATAATATTAAATAATATAATCATCCTAAAAATAAAATTAATTCAACACTTTTTCATCATTTGATTAACATATAAATTTTTTATCAAAATTTCAGTAGTTGAATTTTTTTTAAACTTTTGACAATAAAAATATTTTTAATAATTCTAATTTTTTTTTATAGAATTAATGCTTAAAATTATCAACAGTCTATTATCATATTTTCATCATAATTAACAAAATTATTAAGATCTTGGTGTATTATATAAAATGGGCAAATGTACAAAAATATCCCTGATGTTTACTTTGAAATCTCACTTTCATCCTGAACTTCTTTCTTTTCAAAAATACACTTAACGTTATAAAACGTAGCTCCAATATGCCCTTCCCATTAAAAAATGTCAACTGGACGAACGAATGTTAGTTTATTTTTGATATGATTGACACTTGGCAAGATTTGTTGACGTGTGACATATATATAAAAATAATATTTAATGTGTATTTTATAATTTATTTATTATGTATATTTTATTAATTGGTTCTATTTATTAATAAATTTATTAAGTAAAAATAATTATGTGAAAATGATCCATTTTTTTAAGTAATTATATTTTAGGTAAGTAATTATTTCTCTTCAGGCTTATTTTTATAAATAATTATCATATCAATATGTAGTGAAATAAGTTTTTTTTAGTATTCTTCTCTAATTATTTCTTCTGCTAATTTTTAGGTTGCAATGTTGTGAACCACCAACATCAACACCATTAACAAAATACAAAATTCAGATCTGTCGGCATATACCACCATGATCCACCAACAAAATCCAGATCCCGCTATCTACCACCAACAAATCTACCACCATGCACCGCCGCCTCTCAAAATCACGCCATCAACAGAATTACTACCACCACCTACGCCTAACGTTAAGGCGTTAACACCACCCATCACAACACCACCATAGCCCAAATCAAAAAAAGAAAAGAAGATGAATGAAGTCACCCATCGAAAAATTTCATCACCACCATCACAGCATCACCCACAATAAGATAAACCAGAACACAATAACAACAATTTTAACAAGGCAAGAAAATAAAATAAAGCAAAAGAAAATATAGTATATCTGCATAGTTGTAGATCTGAAAAAATTAATACGCGACACTGACGACGTGAAGGGGATGAAGCGCCATCTAAACTACAAATTGTTATTATTGTTACAAGGGCTGGTGGCGTGACCGACTGATATGCAGCCGTCGGAGGGACGATTAAGAGAGGTTTGATGGAAGTTGAGGTGAATATTACGCTTGTCGGCTGTCGCCACTTCTTTTGTGGGAAGTTGTCTGTGGTGGTTGGTGAAGGAGAAATAAAATTTTTGTGAAGTGGGGAAAGAGGGAGGTTCGATTTGTTTGTGAAATTAGAGTGGAAGCTAATGTTGAGAACATTGATGATGATAATGGTGATGATGAAGCCATGTTTTAACTGATGATTTCAGCTCCTTCAGTTTTATGGATCTCTGCTACATTTATAAATTAAATATAAATATTTATGTGTTTATTAATTATTTATTTTGTTTAAACAAATAATTAATAAATATTTGGGTCTTTTAATTATTTGTGTTAATGAATTTTGACACTTCACCAAATTTGGCCGTGTCAGCCATATCAAAAATAAATGGGTTAAGTTTAGATGACCACTTGAGGTTTGGGCGGTTTCCCACTTAATCACCTGTAGTCAGTAAAACTACATTTAAATTCCCGACCTTTTGAGGTGAAGTGAAAACGTCACTTTTTCCATCCAACTTAACTGTGCGTGTATGTCAGACGCCAAAAACGCGTGAGAAGAGGCTGTAACAATCAAAAAGGACTGATAAATGTCTGAAATACCCCTTATTCTTCCTCTTTAACATTCCTCTCCTATCCTATCAAACTTCAGTCTCCTCTCCGATGCTGCTAGGGAGTATGATGGTCTGCTTGCAGCTTCTGCTCATCATCCCCAAGCCCAATTTCTAGGGTTCTTCCCCAATTTCAAATCCACGGGTTGATAAATTGGGAGACCCAATTCGTGATATACGGAGGCCATACACTTGGGTCTCCCAATTTCTCTTCTTCATCATTCATGAAACCCAAATTGCTTCATCCCATCATTATTCCTTATTTTTCTTCTCAATCTATCCCCAAACCGTAGTAGGATTCCTAATTTTTTAGGATTCTTCCCCAATTTCAAATCCAGCCAAAGAAGCTTTGCATGAAAATCAGGGGATAAGCCGTCCACCCAATTACTTATCTTCTTTCTTTTCGATCCGTTTTATATCTTCGTTGCTTCTCATAATTTTTCCTTATTATTGATAAGAAATTCTTTATTTTTTGGGAGCTTTTTTCTGAGATTTTCCAAATTTTTTTCTCATTTCTTTTTACCTAATTTAATAAACTGTAATTTTCGTAATAAATGATTTTAAATTTTCAAAAAACTTAATTTGTAGTTTAACGTTAATTTGAGCTCCATTTTCTTTTTTCCAGCAAGATCCGTTTAAATTTTTTGCAAAAAAATTATGTATTTTGAGCAAAGTTATCGACTTTCATACTTTTTTAAGGCTTTCGTATGAAAGCTTGCTGGAATTTAGTTGGATTCTGACCACTGAATTTTAGAAAAAATGTTAGAAATTTTGGTTTAGGGTGTAATGGTGGCAAGAGCTTTGGTTCAGTCAACCAATTTCTCTTCTTCTATTACTGGTGAGGGGAATGGTCAATTCAAGGGATATGGGAAGACAAGAAGAACAGTTATGACGATGTGTACTTTACAAACAGTTCCAACAAGGATTAGAGATTTTTTGGGATTACGAGGAGCCAATGCTTTAGACACAATGGTAAAATCTGGCCACGATTTCCATTCCAAGGTGGCAGCTGCGACCTCTGTCCGCCGAGGAAAAAGTCAGCCGAATTACACCAAAAGCTATGTTTGAGCGGTTCACAGAAAAAGCTGATAAAGTTATTATGCTTGCACAAGAGGATGCAAGGCGGCTTGGTCACAATTTTGTTGGCACTGAGCAGATATTGTTGGGTCTAATCGGTGAGGGCAGTGACATAGCTGCTAAAGTGCTCAAGTCAATGGGTATCAACTTGAATGATGTGCGCGTGGAGGTAGAGAAGATCATTGGTAGAGGGTAGTGGATTTGTTGTTGTAGAGATTCCTTTTATGGTTTCTGATTATGGTGTAGTTCAATCCTCTGTATCAAATCTGTTACTACCTCCGTTGATTCATTCATTCATTCATGCAAGGCTTCTTGATCTAATCTGGAATATGCATATGCGTATCTGTATGTAGTTTATACTCCATCGAATTGAAGTTGATATGTTTTAATTGATTTGTGACTGGACTGTTTGATGGAATTCTGGATGCCGATGTACTAGTCTTTTTAAAGGGGCGGAAGGTGCTTTAGTAATTTTCAATTCTTTGTTAGTAATTATGTTATCCGAACTGTATTCTTGAAGTAGGTAATGATAGAATTTCTATAGGAAATGGTTTCACTTTATTTTCTCCGTAAATAACTATTGCGTGCCATTGGTTTCAGTTCTTCAAGAAAATTGTCTGGATATCTCACAAAACCCAGTAATCTCAAGAAATATTGTTGTGCCATTTTACTTCAGCAATGGAAGGCCCCAAGAAGCAAAGTAACAAATTTTCATGGCTTATCGCGGTTGGGTATTTAAGCGAGGAAGAGAAAGAGCAAGCAGTGGCTTGACATAGTGAGAAGCTAGCATCTCTGTTTGTGAAATCTCTCATTCCAGTTAAACCATAAAATAAAATAAAAAATTGGAGGGTAATTAAGTCTTTAGCCTAACTCAAGTAACGGAGTTAAGACAGAAAGCATTTATTCACTTCACCTCAAAAGGTCTGGAATTTAAATGTAGCTTTACTGACTACAGGTGGTTAAGTGAGAAACCGCTCAAACCCCAGGTGGTCATCTAACTTAACCCAAATAAATTAACATCTAGCTGACAATTTTTTAAACGAGATGAGCATATTTGAACTATATTTTATAACATTAAGTGTACTGTTGGAAGAAAAAAAAAATCAGGTTAAAAGTGAAATTTCAAAGTAAATATTAAAGACATTTTTGCACCTTTGCTTTATATAAAATTGAAGGGAATGTATATTAAGAGGGAGCCAAATTTGTCCCTCTAAAATCACCAACTCTGGCAGTATATATTTATGGAGAAAATGATGGTTTACCACTGCAAAATTAATGTATTTATATGAAAATATACTCCTCTCGTCTCTAAAAAAATGAACAAAATATAATTTATGTACCCTATTACATAACTTTGTTACCATTCACTTTATTTACTTTATATCATCCAAAAGGCAAAATTAATTTATATCTTCAATCATCTTGAGAGAGTATCAATTAAATTATGCTACTCTCGTATATATTAGGTATTATTTCAAACATTGTCATTGTTTTTGTACACGATTCCGCATGGTCTATAACTACATCTGCATTAAATATTTTTTTACAAAGATTATAATCTCAAAACTATATTCACAAGATTATTAATTCTAAAATTAAATAATCATAGTCACATGTTTATTTTTATGAGATTATTTATGGGATAACTTAAAATAATTTTCATGTTATGTTTGTTCTGTCCATAATTATTTAAAGGATTGGATAAAAATTTACTATTTGGATTATCATATTCTTACTACTAATAACAAAGATATCATATTCTCATTAGTTTAAGTATAAATATATAGAATAAGATACATCAGTATTTTAAACAAAGTTAAGAATTAATTTTGTCACAAATTTTTAATATCAAATGATAGGGATTATAATAGAGCTCTTCTAATTGGACATGAAAATTGGACATTAATATATTTGAACTTCGCCTATTTATATTTTTAGTTTTTTATCCATCACTGGTGGTCAAAATACAATTAAGTGAAATTCAAATACACTTATATCCAATTTTCATGTCCACATATAATTTTTTATTATAATAACTAGCTGAACATGATATTAAATAATCTTCCATTTCAAGTTATTTTATTATCCCGAACTAATAGTATCAACTCTCCAAGTCTATTTTTAAAAATAAATAAAAAACTTATACATTAATAGTCAAATTCTAAATATAATTCTTGCAAATAAGATGAATATTACTTTGACTGACTAACACACAAATTCAAATGCATATGCAAACTTGCGCATCCCTATGTATGAATTGAGAAAATAATTAGGAGGTTGTACGTAATAGTTAGAATCGGGAGTGTTTAGCATGATGTTAACTTTGGTCAATTAATTAATACAGTATTGACACGTAGACCGTGAGGTGATCTCTCTCCTTGCATGTCATAATTGTATTGATTAATTGACCAACTTATTATGAAGTTAATTTCATGAAAATCAAATAATTATATATGTTTTGGCGACATATTTAGTGGTATCAAATTACCAAAATAAACAATTTATCTGGGACTGGAACTGGAACTGAGACATTAATAGACCTCAGAGTAATTTTATTTATTTATTTATTTTGTCATTTTCATACATCCTCTGTTTCATTTTTGTTCCCAAATCTCCTTCACTTCACAGGGCAATAAGAACCCAAGATTTAACGAATCAGAATTGTTAACGTCAAGATCTTCTTCAACGTCCCAATCACGTAAGACGCCCTGATCCTGCACAGTAAACACGATAAACACCACAAGCTTGACGGTCGGACCGCCGGGGGATAGCTCAGGCGTGAGAGTAAGTATACGTGTTCACAAGGTTAACAATGGAGGATGTAATGTCTAGTGTATTGAGAGAGATAATAATTCTCAGTTGTGTGTATGTGAATATGAATATGAACGTAACTCGTTGTGAATACTTGGTTGATAGGTTATACACTCTTGCCTGGTTTACCGTGTCACTGACCCTCCTGACACCTGTTAATCCCATCCCCACTGTCCACCGCTGGCCAACTGTCAAATCCTTATTAATGCCATGTAAGATATCAGTCAGCCATATCTTTGCCATCATCACCGGCTCAGAACCCAAGTGAAGATATTTAAATATATGATGGGTAGACCCACTGATTTGGTCCGATACTATAAGGACTTAACAAAGATAATAAAGTGACTAGGCCCAATAATGTCAACACCCAATATTGAAGACCCAATGGACTAACTGAATAAGTAGACCCAATCCATTCGGCACAATAGGAGAAATATCACGACCCAACATTGCCCCCTAATTTTTTATTAAACAGGAGGTTTAATAGGAAACTATAAATGGCATCGGTTCAGGACAAAAAGAATTATAATAAGACCAATAAAGACTCAAAATACAGTTTACCGAAGTCTATCTGATGAACATCAAATGGAAACATAAAGGGTTCATTTTCGTCGACCTCTACAGAAGTACCAATTGAAGAGCTTTCAACTACCGAAGCTCAAGCCATAGAATGGAATTTCGGTTCGGCAATAATTCCATCACGGACCTGATGTACGAAGGAATGAAATACCAGACTAAAGGAATTCGACAGTTTTGATTTATTCATTCACTTCGCTGCCCATCAATTTGAAATGATTGACTAATAATGGTCATCTGCAGGCAAACACTAATTCGTGTGTCTCCGTCTCAAATACAAAGAAGCCGAAAAGGATACCGAAGAGAATGCCGAAGAGAATGCCGAAGCTGAAGGGAGAAAGCCATTTTGAAGTCTGTGTTGACAAAAGAAAGAAGCAACCTTGACATTGTTCTCCTCAATAATGAGTGCCTTTGGAAGGACCTCGACAATGTCAAAAAAGAGTTGGACACGGCCAGGGCCACACATCGAGTCATCACGGATATAAATGTCGACCTACTTCCGAAGAATAAAATTTTGACGAAAAGGAATGAAGATCTGGCCGAGTCTAATCAGAGCCTGGCGAAGCAAAATAAAAATATCCACGCTAAAGAAGCAAGATATATAGCACTTCGTCAAAAGCTTAAAGAGGAACTCCAAGAACTTCGGGCCCTTAGGAACTTGGGTCCGCCACTAACCGAAGATCTTTGTAAGGAGATCCAGGCAGGATACAGAAAATCCGCCGATCTGAACGATGAGATCGTCCATATGTAAGGCCAAAGTAGATGAAATCTGCTGAAGTAAAGGTAAGAAAAAGCTCGGGCCAAGGTAGATCCATCTTTTCTAGACTCTTCAGATGGTGACGGTGACAAGGAAGAAGCCTGAAGATGACCTCTCCTTATCTTTAGCCGTAGAACTTTCTGTAAAAATTCTAACTTGTTGTGAACAGTTAATATTAAAATATCAACTTCATGCCTTATTACTTCTGAGTGAACATTTCTTGTCAATAATTGATCATCAATCAACTTGAAAACTGTGCAAGTGCCTCTTATCTTAAACCGTTAGTCAATAATCAAGCAAATTATATAACAGTTAAGAACAATGATAATATAATCCGAACTCAACACTTGAACAAAATAAAGTAATGCATACTTATCGTTACCGAAGTGTGAGACAGATCTGCTTCATTGGGAATTTGGTTACCCTAAATGGCCTAACAAAACCAAAAAGATGACATTCGCCTACCATGAAGTGCCTGACGAAGTCTAAAGAATGACAGTTGTCTACCACGAAGGGCCTGACAAGGTCTGAAGGACAACGCTTGCCTACCCCGAAGGGCCTGACAAGGTCTAAGTGTCGACAATTGCCTACCACGCAGGGCCTGACAACGTCTTAAGGATGACACTTGCCTACCACGAAGGGCCTGACAAGGTCTAAGTGTCGACAATTTCCTACCACACAGGGCTTGACAACGTCTTTCTGTGCTGAATTTCTAGTTCTATCAAGAATATCCCTGCCGAAATATTTTGTAGGCCAATAACTTTGCAGCTAAATGATCGCCACGGATGTCTTTGTGAACTTCCCGAAGAACATATTCTGCTTCGGAAGGAACCAAACATTTGAGCAATAGTGACGAAAAAGGACCTTCGAAAAAGATTCTCATTAATGAGAACAAAATTGACATTCTTATACTTGATCTTCTTTAGCCGGCATCTGATCTGAAGGAATGACGCCATATGCCATCAAAGTTATAAGCATTCGTAGTAGCCAACTTCGATAACCTGCTGTACTGATGTCCGAAATAGAATATCCATCTGCATGCAATGTCCACGAGCTCTACTTCTGCTGAAGTACTGCAATGACTTTGTCGGACTCTTCAGCTGCTTTCCATCTGAAGCTGCAACTTTAGACGGGCATCTCCGAAGATAAGTATCCACAGGACGGTGTGCCCTCTGTGGATTCTCAGGAGTGTGGCTTCTGGGTCTGCTTCGACCATAATCCCGAAGACCAATATGGCGGAATACCCTTCTTCTATCAATCAGGAAAATGGCTGTTGGGTCTTCATCTACTCTGCTTCGACCATAATCTCGAAGACCAATAGGGCGGAATACCCTTCTTCTATCAATCAGGAAAATGGCTATTGGGTCTTCATCTACTCTGCTTCGACCGTAATCCCGAAGACCAATAGGGCGGAATACCCTCTTCGCACAATCAGGAAAATGGTTGTTGGGTCTTCATCTACTCTGCTACGACCATAATCCTGAAGACCAATAGGGCGGAATACCCTTCTTCTATCAATCAGGAAAATGGTTGTTGAGTCTTTATCTACTCTGTTTCGACCATAATCCCGAAGACCAATAGGGCAGAATACCCTTCTTCTATCAATCTGGAAAATGGCTGTTGGGTCTTCATCTACTATGCTTCGACCATAATCCCAAAGACCAATAGGACGGAATACCCTTCTTCTATCAATCAGGAAAATGGTTGTTGGGTCTTCATCTACTCTGCTTCGACCATAATCCCGAAGACCAATAGGGCGGAATACCCTTCTTCTATCAATCAGGAAAATGGTTGTTGGGTCTTCATCTACTCTGCTTCGACCATAATCCCGAAGACCAATAGGGCGGAATACCCTTCTTCTATCAATCAGGAAAATGGCTGTTGGGTCTTCATCTACTCTGCTTCGACCATAATCCCGAAGACCAATAGGGCAGAATACCTTCTTCGGTCAATCAGGAAAATGGCTGTTGGGTCTTCATCTACTCTGCTTCGACCATAATCCCGAAGACCAATAGGGCGGAATACCCTTCTTCTATCAATCAGGAAAATGGTTGTTGGGTCTTTATCTACTCTGCTTCGACCATAATCCCGAAGACCAATAGGGCGGAATACCCTTCTTCTATCAATAAGGAAAATGGTTGTTGGGTCTTCATCTACTCTGCTTCGACCATAATCCTGAAAACCAATAGGACAAAATACCCTCTTTGGTCAATTAGAAAAATGGTTGTTGGGTCTTCATCTACTCTACTTCGACCATAATCCTGAAGACCAATAGGGCGGAATACCCTCTTCGGACAATCAGGAAAATGGTTGTTGGGTCTTCTTTGGTAATGAGGATCACCTTGAGACATGTCCTCAAAGTGTATAGACTGCTTTCCAATTCACGGTTGTCCATCTTTAGGCGTACCACATTTTTCAGACTGGACATAATTGAAAGCTTTGTCCCTCAGCTTGGCAATCGGAAGAATCGGCACAACTATATCCTTGCTCTGCTCAGCTACCTCCTTGCTCCGCTCCAAGAGAACCTCCAAAGCTCTATCTGTTTCGTCTACCATCTTCATTAGCCTAATCACTTCGGTGCTGAGTTCTAGGCGGGGTGCCTTTTACTTGCCTTCGGCCATGATCATGCTCTTTGTCAGCAGCAAAGACCAACCATCTTCGGGCTTCGCCGTGGGCTCTCGAACGAGAACCCCCTGATTTGTGCCATAACTTTCGATGTAGAACAACTGAAAATATTGTGATTGATAACTCAAGAACACTAGAAAACAGCCCTCCTTCTAGCGCCAATGTTAACGCCAAGATCTTCTCCAGCGTCCCAATCACGTAAGACGCCCTGATCCTGCACAGTAAATACGATAAACACCACAAGCTTAACGGCCGGACCGCCGGGGATAGCTCAGGCGTGAGAGTCAGTATACGTGTTCACAAGGTTAACAATGGAGGATGTAATGTCTAGTGTATTGAGAGAGATAATAATTCTCAGTTGCGTGTATGTGAATATGAATATAAACGTACCTCGTTGTGAATACTTGGTTGATAGGTTATACACTCTTGTCTGGTTTACCGTGCCACTGACCCTCCTGACACCTGTTAATCACATCCCCTCTGTCCACCGCTGGTCAACTGTCCAATCCTTATTAATGTCATATAAGATATCAGTCAGCCATATCTTTACCATCATCACCGGCTCAGAACCCAAGTGAATATATTTAAATATATGATGGGTCGACCCACTGATTTGGTCCGATACTATAAGGACTTAACAAAGATAATAAAGTGACTAGGCCCAATAATGTCAACACCTAATAGTGAAGAGCCAATGGACTAATTGAATAAATAGGCCCAATCCATTCGGCCCAATAAGAGAAATATCACGACCCAACAAGAAGTATTAGATGCATAAAATTCAAGTTCAAAAATTCCAAATGTCCAGGAATGGAATATTGATTAATTGTATACTGGACAATTAGTTCGGCTCTAGGGAACATAATAATAATAATAAATAAATAAATACTTCATTCGTTCATTAATATAGGTCTTTTTAGACATATGCACAAGAATTAAGAAAATGATTAAAAAATATTAACTATACTATCAATTGTCTATAATACCATACATATAAGAATAAATGAGTAGATGAAAGAGTTTTATTAGGAGAATGAGAGAAAGACTTAACGGTAGAGGAGTAGTATAGGTTAATGATAAATATGGATCAAAAAATTAAGTGGAGTAATAAGGGAAAATTTAAGAAAAATAATGATCAATTCTCCTAGATAACCACAAACCATAAATAATTAAAAATAACAAAAAAAAATTAAAACGACATACATATATAAATGGAGGGAATAATAAATAATGCATCAGGCCGTTGTACAAAGAATGAAGTTGTTGTCCTGATTCATTTTATCGGCCCGTAATTTATTACCATCAAATAAATAATTTATTTTATTTTGATCAATATGACATGATATTTTACATAAATTAAATTCTTAAAATCAATTATATATATATATGAAAAAATATATGTACACAACTGTATATTACACAGTCGACTATGACGACAGTTTTCTAGGTTATAACAACGGTTTTACTTGTCGCCATAGCTATTATGGGCTATGGCGAAAGGTGAACCGTCGCCATTATTTTATTGTGTAATACACAGTTTTATATATATACATATATACATATAACTCATATATATATATATATATATATAAGGTTCTCATCTATAGCAATCAGTTATTATAGATACTATTTTAACAACCAACTTGTTAGCCGTAGATTAATTAAATGAAAGGTTGACAAGCTAGTAGTTAAAATAGTATTTATAACAATCGATTGCTATGGATGAGAATTATATACATATACATACATACATATATATATATATATATATATATATATATATATATATATATACACGAAAAAGATCAAGAACACTCTCCTTAAATAACACTCCGCCTTAAATAGCGTTTTTATATCAAAACGACGTAATTTTGGAGGGACGCAGTGGCATTTTTATAAATACAATATCACCGCGTATTTACAAAAATATCACCGCGTCCCTCCAAAACTACGTCGTTTTGATAAGAGAGTGCAATTTAAGGCGGAGTACTATTTAAGCAGAGTGCTCTTGATCCTCTCCGTATATATATATATATATATATATATATATATATATATAAATGATCAAGTAAGGGATCCCTTATTTTCTTAAAATGAGGGACTTTTTTGTTTTTTTTTAAAACAACTAAAAAAAATTTAATATTTTATGGAACTGAAATTTTTTCATAATACAATGTTTTGGGCATATTTTGAATACCTATAACAAAAAGTGGTGGTACAGTCTGCCCAGACTGTACATACATGTTTTGTTATACGTACCAAAATCATACCCAAAACACTGTATTATGAAAAAAATTCAGTTCCATAAAATATTAAACTTTTTTTTAGTTGTTTTAAAAAAAAGCAAAAAAAAAATTTCTTATTTTAAGAAAGTAAGAGATCCCTTACCTGATCCTGACCATATATATATATATTGTTATTTCTTTTTTCTCTTATTTGTTGTTGTGGTGGTATGGTGTGAAATGTGTGTGTATATATAAGAAAAGAAATAAAAATGAGTGGTTGAGGTGGAGGAAAAGACTTGACAATCAAGTTTTTCCATAATGCAAGTAAGAAGCCAAAACGTTGCTCTAAACAGTATAACACTAGTCTTACTCCACAAAAAGGTGATGAGTGATGCCTTAAGGGGGGAGACGGGCAGGGCACCCACCAAAATTGTCCTTATCTAGACAGAAAGACCTATATATAGTAGCTAGCTAGCTATAAGACAAATTAATTAAATATAGTTGCCTTCAACTCTTTGGCTCTCAAAATCAAAATTTGATTTAACTTTTAAATTTGCGTATATTAAAGTTGTATGTAAATTGCATATTTTGTGGATGAGTCGCGTACTATAGTTTAATATTATTTTATATTTTAAAATAATATAATTTTAATAAAAATAAATTATTTAACTATAATGTACATGTTGTTCCTATACAAGTACTAAGATGTGTATAAAAATCATAATTTTACTTGCTTTGGTTTATTTTATCATAAAGTAATACTAGTCCAGTATATATATATATATATTTGCAAAATATATATATGTCAGAAGACAAAAAACTTTAGGCGGGTTAAATAAAAAATAATGGCAAGTGGGATAGACAAGATGCATGATTTTGAATCACAAAGTCCAAAACTTTCAAATTATTAATATTATCTTGCCACTTGGGAACTATAGTCTGATGTCCGAAAAAGAATGAACAATGGAACTATACCCTAATTTAGTAAACATCTAATGAGAACATATAGTTTTGTAATTTTGTCTCTTTCTGTACCTAGTTCTATCATTTAGAAACAGGGATAAATACATTTTGTTACCTGTACTGGGACTCGATTTATAATTTAGTATCTAAAGTGAAAAAACTTACAAATTGGTTATTGTACTAAAAAATTATTCAGATCTGGTGCTTGTACTTTATAATTTTGAAATAATCGTTAAAATTGACTAACGTAGTAGATGGAAAACTCTGATGTGGCTTCCTCAACTGACGTGGATAATAATATGTATATGGCCTTAGACACATCAGTATTGAGGGAATAATACTTCTCACGTGACATAAGGGTTAGGGAGAAAGATTAAACGTGAGAGACAATACAGAGAGAGAAGAGCTTCGAAGTCGATCTCATCCAGAGATTCAGATATTCAAGCCTTACAGTCGATTCGGCCAGATTTATATATCCCCAAATTTGTTCGACAACAAAAAGTTAGCACTTAAACCCTTATTTTTGATTCTGTGTGTTCCATTTTAAGTAAGCACCCAAACCTATATTTCGAGTGTTAAAAGATTTGTTCCGTGCCCTAGATTTTGAACTTAATCTTTGTTTATGCTTACTTTATGTGGTTAATGCCCACCTTGTTGGATGTTTGTGGTCGTTTTCCCCAAAATTTGCTCTCTTGGTGTTGAATTAATGTTATGTGTTGAATCTACAAATAAGAACACCTCTTGTGCTCTTGTGCTCTGTATCACTGTTCATTGTTTAGTCTATGTTATTTTTTATTTTTAATTTTTTTTACAGTGACAGATATGATTTTATTAATTGTGCACTATGGTGGAGAGTTTGTCACTGAGCCCACAGAACACTATGTAGGAGGGTTGAAAAAGGTTGTCCCTGGTGATCCTGATTTCTTGTGCACTACACGTATAAATGAACAAATGGCTCATATATTAAGATACCATACTACTGCTACAGGTTTTCTTTAAATATGGTGAAGGGTTTAGATTAATTCATGATGATGATTCGATTAGAGATTTAATTAAAGCTTCTGCAAAAGATATGAATGTAGAAGTTTTTGTGGATCATAAACTTGACGAGGATCACCCTGATTATCTGAAGAACCTTGATCTACTTAGTAAGCTCGAAGAAAATGAAAATGAGGAGAACAATGGGGTTAATCCTGAGGGGAACAATGTTGTGGATGGTGACTTCACTAGTGATGAAAGTTCCGAGGACTCTGATGCTGACTTGATTAGTGATGATGAACAATTAAGCAGTGATGAAGAGTACCAAAATGCAAGATCAAAATTTAAGGAGTATACTAAACAAATGAAATAGGTTGGAGATCCTGATGATGTTGGTGGTATTGAGTTGCAAGAGGTGGGAGAAAAGGAGGCTGAAAATGAGACTAATGTACAGACAAGTACACAGGAAGATGAGACTTATCTATACTCAGGTACACAGGACAATGTTCAGCAACAACAGACTGCAAATTCTGATGATGATGGAAGAGATACAGATGATACTGATAAGGAGTGGTCACCTAGTGAATATGAACATTCAGATCAGTTGAGGTCTATGGATGAAGAGAGTGAAGATGCTGAAGAAGTAGATCAACCAGATAGGCTAAGTAAGAAAAATAATGTGGGAAGAGTAATGATAACATTTGACCCCCTGACCGAGAGGAAAGATATTGACTTCTGTGTTGGAATGATGTTTAGTGGACCTCGTGAATTCAGAGAGGCTATTAGAGGATATTGTTTGGGAAAAGGAAAAGATGTTAGGTACCTTAAAAATACTGGGAAAAAGTTTCAGCTCAACTGTAAAAATCCAAAATGTCATTGGAAGTTGTTTGTAAGTAGAATGGATGGCTCCTCTGAGACATTGCAGGTTAAGACATACCAGAAAAAACATATTTGTAGCAGGGCTTTCAAAAACAGGAAGGGATCAGTCAAATTTATGGCTGAGTTTTATGACAACAGAATTAGAAAAAATCCTCAGTGGAAGTTAAAAGACATGCAAGATGAGATCAAGAGGAAGTTTTAGTTGGACATTACTCTTTGCAAATGTTCTAGGATTAGAAGCAGGGCTTTAAGCAATGTATGGGATTTACTAGTGGAACACTATGAAAAAATTTGGGATTATGCCACTGAATTGATCAAGTCCAACAAAAATAATATAATTGATGTTCTTCCACACAGAAGCAATCCTACGGATCAGCCTTACTTGCAGAGGTTCTATGTATGTCTTCATTCTTTAAAAAGGGGTTGGCTTGAGGGTTGTAGACCCATAATTGGCCTAGATGGATATTTCCTTAAGACTGTTGTTGGGGGACAACTGATCTCAGCCGTGGGTAAAGATGGGAACAATCAAATATATCTTATTGCATGGGCTATTGTGGAGACTGAAAACACCGATAGTTGGAGATGGTTTCTAAAATTGTTGGTTAAAGACCTGGGGGGGAGGTGATGGGTCTGGGTGGACAGTGGTTAGTGATCAACAAAAAGGGTTGAAAGTTGATATCGATGAACTTCTTCCTTTTGCTGAACATAGGAATTGTTCAAGACACATATACGCAAATTTCAGAAAAAAGTTCTCATCCTTAGCATTAAGGAAGGCTTTTTGGGCAGCATCAATATCAACATATGAAGCCGAGTTCAAGAGAAACATGAAAGATGTGAATAGACTCAACAAGGATGCACATGATAAACTTCAAGAACTAAATCCTAAGGTATGGAGCAAGGCTTTTTTTAAGACTGTATACAAATTAGATGTGGTAGAGAATAACATTTCAGAATGCTTTAACGCTTGGATTGTGAAAGCAAGATGGATGAATTGTATTGATATGTTAGAAGAAATAAGGAGCCAAGTTATGATTAGGCTCCACACTAAAAGGGATGCAATGAAGAAGTCAGGTGATAATATATGTCCTAGGATCAGAAAAAAGCTTGATAAAGCTATTGATGAGTCTGGGAATTATTCAGCTACATGGGGTGGGGGGAATCAGTTTCAGGTTAAGATGAGAGGAGACACATATGTTGTTAACATTGACCAGAAGACATGCACTTGCAGAAAGTGGGATTTGACAGGGATTCCATGTGCTCATGCAATTTCAGCAATATATTTCAGGGAGGAAGAGCCTTAAACTTATCTTGCTCATTGGTATAAGAAGGAAATATACCTAAAAGTCTACACACACATGTTAGAGGTTATAAGCAGTTTTTGGGGTGAAACAAGTTTTCAGAAGATGTTACCTCCTCCAATATGCAATAAAGTCAAGGGAAGACCTAAGAAAATGAGAAGGAAAGAAGGATGAGAGAATCCAAAAAATCCTACAAGGATAACAAGGAAGAGAAGGAAAATGCATTGCTCAAAATATAGACAGATAGGGCACAATAAGGGTAACTGTCATGCCATCAGTGGCCAAACAGATGAACTTCAGTCAAGCAATGTAAGTATTATAACATGTTACATTATTTTTACTTCCACATTTTTGTTTACCTGAGTTAAATATTATTGTTTCTCTTTGTCAGGCAAGTAGGCGGCAGTTCAAGAGGAAAAGTTGCACTGCATAAGTTTTTCCAAAAAATAATTGTAACAATGACATGGTGCAATCTGGTAATTCAAACAAGGTATTATTATATCAATCAATTTCAATTATCTTGACACTTCTCAATCAATTCACTAAACTCTAAGTGACACTTCTCTTTCTTTACTTCTCAACCAAGGTTGCAAGTTAAGAGGATAAAGACCCGCGCTAAAGTACCAGCAGGATATGGTGTTTATGTTAGTCCTGAAGGAGCTGTTATAGATAATATGAATGGACACAACTCTGGCTTAGTTTTTGCGAGTTAAAGCTTTTTTAAATTGCAAGTATTTCCTTTACTTTTATTTGTCATTTTTCATATGTAACCATACTTGTGCTTGGTTATGTCAAATGCAGATGCCAACTCCAGGCGAAGTCATATATCAAGATGGATCAAGCAGAAATAACACACCTCCTGCTACAAGAATGTATAGAACCAAACTTACATAAAGAAACAATGTGACGCCCCCAAAATAGGTATACATCACCCATTCTGAGTTGTCAATACATGGTACAGAAACAACTACAACTTTATTATTACAATAGTAAAATTGTGAGTTTGAATACAAATATTATCTTCTAGACAATATTTATACCCAAATAAATCCTCATCACATTTACTGATACATTATTTTACAAAAATGGTGAGGACTACTAAACAACTCTCTCTAGAACCTTCATTCCATACCCCGACTCGTACTCACTATATTCTTGCCTCCTGAGAAGAAAAATGAAACAAAAAGGAAAAGGCTGAGCTTAACTAGCCCAGTAAAGAATATTATGACTAAGATAATATACAACAAATTATCGTTAGTCTTCAACAGGGAAAAATATAATAGAATACAATAGACAACAAGTTTTAAATCAATATTTGCAGGGGAAATAATAATTCATTAAAAGAGTTAAGTAGAGAATGCAAACTACTATCTTCTATATATCAATTTAAAGTTCATCGTCTATCTTTTATCCCTGTAACATCAATCAATATATATCTGGAATCAAATATTCATCTTTGCACTACAATCCAAAGATATTTATCAGTTGGTCATGTTCATTTAAACACCTGTTCATCTCTGCACTACGGGCCAAAGATATTCATCAGAAATCATTCATTTTTGCACTACAGGCCAAAGATATTCAATAATATCATCATTTAAGACTGAGGATGATGAAAAATATTTTTAAAGAAACGAATCCAGTGACACAAAATGACAAGGATTAAGAATTAAAGATTCGTACTTTATTTTATCCATGTCCAAAAATACCTCAAAAATAATCATAGTGGTGTAAAATTCAAGAATGATCAAAATATGGATACAATCAAAGCTAGTATCCACAATAGATATTTTAGACGAAAAGAAAAATTTTCATTTTTCGATGAATAGTGCCGTATTCGTGAATAGTATCGTATACGTGAATAGTGTAGTATACGTGAATAGTAACTCCGACATAAAAAGTTTTAAATTTGATTAAAAGTTCAGATCAATACTTCGACATAATGATATTAGAAGAAATAATATCATTTTAAAAAAAATATCCCTTACCTCGGAAGATCAGTACTTCTAGCTGAAACACCGGATATAGGCTATGACTTGAACTTGCACCGTATAACAATACTCAAAGTATACTCAAAATACTCACAAGAATACGCTCGATAATATAGAGAGAGAAAACTTCAGTTTCTGGTGTGATTTTTAATTCTAACCTAAGCACCCTATTTATAAGAAAATGCTTAGAACACCAAAGTAGAAAATTTAATAAATTAATAATATATATATATATATATATATATATTTCCAACGCACACTTAATTTGCCCAAAATCAGCCACCAACCAGCCCACTACACAAGACTAACAACAAAAAAACGTTTTTCTAATTTAAAATAACTTAAACTTCCAAAAATCAATTATTTCGGAGCTTCAGAACTTCAATAATTCACCATAAATAGCCCTTTTGTCAGAAAATTTGAATCATGCGAGTTTTTATAGGAAATTCAATTCTCTACAACTTTGCAGAAGAAAGTTTTTCTAAATTCCAAACAAAAATTGACCGAAATCCATAAACAGACGATTTTACAGGCTATAATCAAATTTCAGTCAAGAAATGGGGTCCACCGACATATTTAACATGTTTTAAATATTTATTGTAACAAAAATACTCTTTCTCCTCGTATACATATATATCACACATTCATTTTAAAAATATCATCATTATTATATTATTAAAATATAATAATATATTTAAATGAACTATTTTATCAGAAAAAGATAAAATTTTAATTTTTAGCAATTGTAACATTAAAAATTTTCTCCATCTATATCCACATAAAATCAATATTTTTCTTATCATATGAATTAATAATTAATTATTCACAAATAATATTACAGAATCACAATATTGATAACCAGACAGTTCCCAGGAAAGAGGGGGCTTTCCAATAAGGATCTCTCCTTACTGGCGCGCAATTAGGTGACCAAACCTCTCCTTAGACAGAACTTTCTAGACATTGTCAATAATGTTATCCAATAATATTATTCAGATAATATGAATTATTGTTTTGATAATGAAAAATACTGTGTAGTGACAATTATTGAAACAACAGTAATATAAAATATCAACACAACAATTATTGAATCAATAAAATAAAATACTGAACAGTAATTACTGTAACAATTATTGAGTAGTGCCTTCTTACGTAATAATCAATAATTGGTGCAATACCGTGTGCTACTGTGTTTTAACCACCGAGTATTTTAACAGTATTAACGGTAATAACTACGCCGTTATTTTTAAACAACTTATATTTGTCATTTTTTTCATCTAATCGCTTTTCGTTATGGGGCCCACAAAAGACTGCGCCGTCGTACGAATATTCCCCGACAGCAAGAATATTCCACGACCAAACGAATATTCCCCGACAACAATGAATATTTTATAACCACTTGCTTATTTTGAAATATTTGCGTATTTTACCCATAACTATCCACATTAATCAAATCAACCCTTACTATTTTAAAATAAAAAATAAAGAAAATTAAATTCCATTAATAATAAGTTGGGGTCTTACAAACAATCCACCAACTTCAAGCACAATGAAAACAGTTAACTAGTCAAGTCAGTTGGAGAACATGAGAGATTAAGTTGGAAGCCAGTAGGAACATGAGATATCAATGTTTAATTATTAAGAACTTTGTTTAATATTTAAGATTTTTGGGCAACGTCAAGTTTGGACAGTGTGTTTGGTTATGCTTGTGCTTGGTTATGTCAAATGCAGATGCCAATTGATATTGTTAATGAGAGCTGCAATAGACCTTTTTTATCTTGGATATTGTTAATTGTAGTCAAGGGAAGACCTTTGTTATTTTCATTGGATATTGTTAATGGGAGCTGTAATAGACCTTTTTTATCTTGGATATTGTTAATGGTAGTTATTTTCATTGAAATGGTTGGATTGTCCCCACAAGTGTTTATACCATTCATTCATAATTAATTAATGCAGGCAGCCTTGTTCACTACTGAAATAATCCTAGCATACTTGTCACCAGCCTCTGTTACAGCCTCCTTAATTTGCAAAAAATAGAGCATTGAAACAACAACAAACTAGAAAGACAAGAAACAGAGCATGCAATTCATTCATTAATTAAAACAGAACATCATTCATTCATTGAAACAATAACATTATTCATTCATTGAAACAACAACATCCTGCATTCATTAAAACACCAAACAACACCAAACATCAAAATCCATTGAAACACCATCAGAAATAAACCTTCAACCTAACTAATACATTAAAACAAAGCATCATTCATTCAAATTCTAACCCCAACAACACCAGCCAACTAACATCCATGAGCAAATTAAAAGAAACCATAAACATTTTTCCTTTTGTTGAGCTTTGACAGTAATCTTCTTTAGCTTTTTAACCTCCTTTTCTAATGTCTTCACTGAATCATGTTCTGCCAACTCTATCCAATCCTTGGTCTTCTCACTATTTTCATTCTTCAATTTAACCAACATCTCTCTGCTCATCTTCAACTTTAATGTCAAATCTTCAATAACATCTTTGGCTCGTTCAGGAAATGGTGGATCGTACCATTTAAAGAAACCGCAGTAAGCTCTCATGTCCTATTACACAACAACACACCAGCCATTTTCAGTCGCAATCATATGAAAAGAAATAAAAAAACATCTTTCCAAAATCTTACCCGATAATTAATACACCCAATGAATCGCCTTCCTCGATGTTTTGTTCTATCTTTCTTTGCCTCCCACATTTGCACCATTGCTCCACAGTGACACCGACTTGGGAAGTCTGGTGTAATTCATTCATTTTTGTTGCATGAACTACAATCTTCTTTCCCGATTTCATTTACAATTCCACTCCAAGACGAGCTCATCCTTTCAATTAAACACTGAAAACCCGAAAAAGCAGAAGAATGAAGAATGAGAGAAGAAGAATGAGAGAAGAACCCTAATTTCCCCCCCCCCCCAAATATCGAGCTCTTTGTTTTTGTTGTTCGATCTCTTCGGTTTTTGGTGAGCGAGAGAAGAAGGAAGAATGAGAAGAACCCTAAAAAAAATTTCCCCCAAATATCGAGCATGGATCTCTTCGGTTTTTGCTGATCATCTTTTATAAATGGGAAATACACATCAATTAAGCTTTGTTGCCCAGTCATCGCCATGTCACCCTTTGCATCTGACCTGTCAAATTTTCAAACGGAACATGGATGAATTCCTATTGTTTAACGGATTGCAACAATTTTCGAGTACAATAACCATTTTGTAAGTTTTTTCACTTTGGGTACCAACTTATAAGTCGGGTCCTAGTATAGGTACGAAAAATATATTTATCCCTTTAGAAATACCAAACAACACTTAACATTGTATATATATATATATATATATATATATATATATATATTAATGGTGGAGTAAGTCTATTAGTTTCGGATCCGGTTAGCATGAAATTATTTTTTTGGTAAGTTGGTCAATTGGTCAATAGAATACTGACACACATACAACCTCGTCTGCGTGTCAGTATTCTATTGGTTAATTGACCAACTTACACCAAAATAAACTTCATACTGATCACTTCCATTAGTATCCGTAAAATCGCTCACAGGCATATTTTGATGGCATACGTGCAGAGAAAGTCACGTGAGTCATCAAAATATGTATATGAACGATTTTATGTGATATATAGTACACTTATTTTTAATGGTATGAGTCTCAAATGATATGACATTCTATATTTTAATAATAATTTATAATATAATCAATCACATGAAATATATGTATATATATTTATATATCACGACAAAAATAAAATGTTATCACATGTATACACACAAGGCCTAGGGGTCTGATTATAAGTTTTTTTATCCCTCTAAACATAATCAGTAGTCACTAGTCAGTACATAAATACCTAAAACAAAGCAAACACTCCGTCGTACAAGGGATTATTAGTACGTACCAATAAGAGTTATGTATTTATCAATAATTCGGTCCCATCATAGGAAATCACTCTTATTCAATTCACACACACATATTGTAACACCCTAGTCCCACATCGAAAGATAGGAGAAAAATTTGTATGAATATAAGGAATTAAGTAACTACCAATAGTACCTTCAAGTCATGACCTTTTGGGAGCCTGTGGTGGGCTAGATGACCCAAGAAGATACTATTGGACAAGTGGTTTGAGCCCTTATTTGGATTTGATTCGATTCAATTCGGACTTGGGATTTGACCCGGGTTGTTTCATATGGTATTAGAGCCGACTCTCGAAAGCTCGGGTCGGGTTATCTGATCGGGTTGCCGGAGGTGGGGACACGAAGGCTGGTGGTATTATCCCACAATGGAGAGATGAAGGTCCGGAGGTGGGGACACGAAGCCAGCCGGTATTATCCCACAATGGCTAGAGAGGGAAAGATCTTTGGGCCGTGTGTGTGATCGGTTCTGACCTGTGGTGGGCTAGATGACCCAAGAAGATACTATTGGACAAGTGGTTTGAGCCCTTATTTGGATTTGATTCGATTCGATTCGGACTTGGGATTTGACCCAAGATTTGTTCCGAACTCGGGATTTGACTCGGGTTGTTTCACATATATATATATATATATATATATAGTTCGTCGCTAAAAAGTATAAAACCGTCGTCGGGTTCGTCGCTAAAGAAGGGTGAGTCGCTAAAAAGTATAAAACCGTCGTCGGGTTCGTCGCTAAAGAAGGGTGAGCTCGGGTGAGTTGAATAAAGGGTAAGCTTAAAATTCGGACCGTGTATAAAACCGTTAATAGACGACGGTTGTATGACAGTTTATCTTTAATTTGTTTTTTTTTAATTTTGAATTTTGAAATTTATTGGGGTTTAAGACCGTTTATGTAGTTTTATTAATTAGCACAATTTAGTTGACTGTTTATTTTGGATCCATTGCATTTGGGATTATTTTCATTTTAATTACTTTTTAAAGCTGGTTTAAGCAGTATAATTGAACTTTTTTTCGTAATTGTAAATTAGGGAGGACTTTAATTATAAAAAAAGAATTTAAGTGTTCAAATCTTTGTGAATTCGATTTTTTTTGAAATTGGTACAATATTACGAGTGCTTTAATTGTTTGTACGTGTCAAATAATTATGATGGAAGGGAAGCAATATTCTAAGCAATCATATATATATATATATATATATATATATATATATATATATATATATATATATATATATGTTGACAGGGAAATTGACGAACATTAAAATTATGGGGTGATTTATAAATTGTCAAAGTTGGTTTCCAAGCAGGCTGATGTTGAAGCTTCAAATTTGTTTTTGTGCTCAGCAGCATACCCTTCACCCTCGTATACATACATACAACTAGTAGTCCCACTTTTGTCAATGTCAACCAGTTATTAGATGCCACTCTTTTAATCCCTTTCTCTATCTCTCCCCAAAATTGTTTTCAAGTTTTTGGAATTAATTAAGTAATAATGCAGCATAATATATATATATACACACATAGGGGTCCCAAAGCAATTCCAAGTCCAATTGTTTCAACTGAAATAGAATTAGACAAAAGAGACTCCAGCTGTTTTTCCTATTCTTTTTACATGAATCTTTTTTCTTTTCCAAGTACACTACTACTACTACTACTGCTGCTACTATTATTTGGGCATCTCTCTCTCTCTCTCATCTTTGTCCTCTATTCCCTTGTTCGGTTTCTCTCAAAGGCCACAAAAGTTTCATTTAAATGCTTGAAAGTACGAGTAAAGGGCCAAAATCAATAAATTCGCTATATTAGACAGACGTGTGAAACCAAATTTTGGGGTAGCAGCTGGAATATTTAATTCTTTATCCAATAATGGAATGGGGCACTCATGCATGTAGCTGCAAAAAGCTTGAAAACCAACAAAAAAGAAGAAAATATTTATGTCTAGATTCATTCATGTCATCGCATTCCATAGCTCCACATAATCAATTTAGAAACACAACAAAGTTCAGATGAAGGGGGCGGGGCATGCATGATGACATTTCATTGGACATTAAAATTTTTACTGAATAAGCAAATTAAAGAGGGCGTTTCCTTTTATATATATATTATTTCCCCTGAAGTGGGAATTTAAGGTTGTATGTATGTATGTATGTACCGTCCGTCTGCATGCATGCATGATGACATTTCATTGGACATTAAATTTTTTACTGAATAAGCAAAAGAGGGCGTGGCATATACTCTTATTAGTTGAAATTCTGATGATAACCTTTTGGAATACTTTACAGCCGGCCGTCAACTCAATTGGTCCACATTTCTTCAATTATAGTATACTACTAGTACAAGTAGTAGCTAGCTATGTCTTCCTAACTTGAACTCTATTTGACCTTTGAATTCTTAATTAAACTACGTACTCCTATCAAGTAGTAGTAGTAGTAGTAGTTCTGAAAGTGATTTTTTTTAACTATTCTAGTTTCCTTTCTCAGCAAAATTAATACTAAGAAATTAATTTTATTTTATTTTTAATTTAAAGTTTTGAGATAAATTTTACTAGTTTTTAACTCAAACAAGGCAATCAACACCATTTTCTAATTAATACGTTATAATTGTAGTTTTTGTTTGTATTAAAACAAAACAAAGTCATATTAAATGTGAATTTTAAGATATTTTAAATTAACTTGATAAGAAATTTTGAAAAAAGTAGCATGGTTGTCTCTTCTTCGTTGTCTGCATAAATAAATTTTAGATTCCTCTTTCAAGAATAGTTTTTAGTTTGTTTGTTTCTAGACGCAAATTATGACTACTAAAAATAAAATAAAAACAGTTAAAAAATATTTAATGTATATATTTGTACATATCTCATTTCTATTGTGGGCAAAGCTTGTCTGCCTATTCTATAAGAGTCCGGATCACCTGTACCAAATCATATCTCATCTGCCTGTGCTAATAAAGAGATTGTGTTAATATTTTTAACTAATCTTTTTATCAACAATAAATGAAGTTCAATTAACTTAGAATATCCCAAATCTCACTGCTCTCATTTGTATTTTGTTATATAGATATCAAGGCCGATCCTAAGAATTTAAAGGCCATGTGCGAGAAAAATAGGAGCTCTCTCGCATATAAAAATACTATTTTTTTATCAACACCAATATATAAAGCATAATTTATATCAAAATTCATCATTAATTAAAATAATAAATGTCAACGTTTTCAATATTTATATAAAGTATATTTGACCTATAGGCTATATACATATACACATAAAAAAAATTTGGGGGCCTGTGCGGTCACTCCTCTGCGCCTCTTCAGGGCCGACTCTGATATATATATATATACTAGCTGGGATTATCAAAGAGTAATACTATAGACATAAACTATTTTATAAACATTTTACAAACTACTGATGTGACATATTCCACCTCAGTATATTGATTTATAAATTGTTTCAATGTAGTATTCGATCCCACACAATATACTGATGTGGAGTATGCCACATCAACAGTTTATAAAATATTTATAGAATAGTTTGTGTCTCTAGCATTATTCATTATCAAATTCATTTTTGTAAAAATAAAACACAAGATTTGAAAGCATATTCCCCCCTAATGCAACGCTCTCTTGTTTTAACGCAAAAATAAAATAACTTTTTTTCATAAATTTTAAAAAATAAATAACACGTTATGAAAATCAAATAGAAACTTATTTGACGCTAGGCGAGCTCAGCGGCTCTACCACTTACGTCCTCCTCGATATTAGATACTCCTAGTAGTAAACTGTAAAAGACATCATATATTATGCTTAATAATAGTAGTATAGTACTATTGGATGATATGATGTTGATGTCGTATAGACATTTGTAGAAATTGGTTGTATATTGTCAATAGCATAATACTAATAAAATACTACAAGTATTGTATTAGGATTACATCATCATCATCGTGTTATACTTATATATATACTTAATACTTCCCTTAGAAACTAACATTATTAATTTCCATCTGACCCTAATAACCAACAAAAACAGATTATTATTTTCCTGTTCCTCCTCTGTTTTCTACCTAAAGGACTTGTACTCCATTGAAGCAGCTCTGCTAGTTTTTGCAAGAGGTGCAAAAAATGTATGCCGAAACTGGGCTTCTTTTCCCTTATTATCAAAATTTCTCACTACAAGTTCCGCCGCTTGACGAGTTTTGGGACTGTCAAAAAACTAGTGATTCAATGGTAATTTCATTCTTTCTGTCTTTCATCTTCATACCTTTCTCATCTTTAATCTTGGTTTATGCCCATTTTCTTATCAGAATTTCTCACTACAAGTTCCGCCGCTTGACGAGTTTTGGGACTCTCAAAAAACTAGTGATTCAATGGTAATTTCATTCTTTCTGTCTGTCATCTCCATACCTTTCTCATCTTTAATTTTGGTTTATGGACATTTTCTTTCACTAGCTTTAGTGCAGAGTCTCGATTTGATTGGCACATAGGGTTTCTGAATTGTTGGATGGACTTATGAACTTCAAACTGAAGCCCTGCGGATATGTATTAAGCAAATAAAATTAATATAAATTCATCGAGTGTTTTTTTTACTCTTCTTTAGTTTTGGGTTTCAATTTGGGTTTATTAGATTAGAAAGTCGAATTATACTCTTGTTTAAATCGAACAGATGGAAATTCCATTTTTTACCTTGAAAAATTGAGGCGAATTAACACATAATTAACACCAACTTCGAACAATACTTTTCATTTTTAATTGGCAAACAAACAAAGGCATTTCCGGTTCTCTTATATGCAGGATCTGCTTATGAAAGTTAAAGGGAATGGCAATATTATTGTCTTTCCTTTTCTGTTTTTCATCAATGTGAACTGGGAAGGACAGGCTGGACACGGATTTTCTTTTCCACACCCCCAACATCTTTTTTTTTGTTGCTAAATAACAATTCCACCACCCATCTTTGATCTTTCCTTCTATCAAATTTCTGATATCAGGTTGAGGATTAACTTTTTACGCACTTAGAGATATTTAAAAATGAAAAAGTTAGAGAAAAGCAAAAGATAAGCTACCCCTTTTGTCATTATTCCATGATATTTAGGTTGAAATACCAATTATGTGAAAAGGAGTGTAACCTTGGAAAAGTTGCACTAGATTTCTCTCCTTATTTTCTACAGTCATGCACTTTTAATATTTGAAGGGCTGAACATTTGGTTACTTGAAGGGAGTGGAAGCTGACAAATTAGTAAATCCTTCTAATTGAGGAAAATCTCTGAGGACCTGAACATCAGATAGTTAATCTACTTCCACTTTCTTCTGACTGTACATTAATCCTGCCACCTTTAGTTAATTGAGTCTGCTGTTCTATTTTAGGGTTTTCTGCATTTTATTTCAAATATTTGTTTGATTAAACAATATCCTGAATCTTCAAAGATGTGCGTAGTATTCAAGAGTTCATCTTCAAATTGGAGCCTAGTAGTATCGATATAAAGCATATTAGTTGATAATGACTTCAGCACATCCTATGCTTTCCTTTGCTCTCAATACTTGTTGATTTTGTTTTTTTATTATGGTATCTGGTTCAGGCCTCCACTATATTGGAATATGACCTTGGGGCAGAAGGGGATCTTTTTAAAGCTCCAGAATCGATTATTGAGGAACCGAATGTGGGCCTTGATCCTATTACGGCTGCCATTTCAATGATTTCTGGTGGAGAAGATGTCATCTCCACACAAGCACTAAAGGTTGCTGATATTGAATTAATGCAGAACGAGCAACTTCTGAGTGAGATTTTTTGTGAATTCAAGAAGGATCTTTTGGCAAATGAAGCTACTGGAACACAACTTTCTGAGGTCATGCAAATCCAGATTCCTATTGCAACAGATGAAATCCCTATTGCAGAGGAAAGAGTGCTTCCACAGGGAAATTTACTGAAAAGTGTTAGCTCAGAGTGTCTAAGCTCAATGGAATGGATACATGGAAATCCAATGAGGCCAAATTTTCTGGATTTTCCTGGAATGGACTTTGGGGCTGTTTATGGGATGCGAAGGTCATTCAGTGAAGGAGACATAAAGGTCAAATTTAATGATTTCCCCCATAGTCTTTTCAATTTTTCATCTCTTTCTTTCCTTTTCTTTCTTATATCTAGTTATCTGAAATATTTATGAGTTATAACCTGTTAAGTGGTTCTGTTGGTAATATGATGATGAATATGAGGTATATGTGCTTTGTGAAAGAGTCTAGATGATATTATGAGCTCGTGGATATTGAAAGGGAATAGGGATGTGAAGAATAAGAAGGAAACTAAAGTATGAATGACATTAAAAATGAATAACATGTTTCTAAGAAAAGCATAGTAGTTCCGGTATTGTAAAACTATAATGACTAGTTTTAAACCTATATAGATTTCCTTGTGCTCTTTAGATTACCTTTTAGCCCTGTCAATCTCTTCTAAGCTCATTGCACTATAAACATGGGTGGAAAGGGGAACTCAGAAATAACAATTTGGAATTGTGGATATACAGGGAGAAACTTGTACCCATTATCATGTGCAGAACAGTTTATCTCTGGGGAACCTAGATACCAGTTGGGAGATGATGTTAGTGGACCAGTCTGTCAAATTTCATAAACAAAGCACCTGTAATTATTTGGAGTGTAGCAGAGTCGGTCAATTAATTTTTTAGAATTTAGAATTCCTGTTTTGAATTGAAAACGAGATATTTCGTACTAGTGTTTGACACCGCGAGTATGGCAGCATATGTAATTCCCCAAAGTAACCACATCAATAAATGAACTCCTTAGGAACCATTGTTATTGAAGAGTGCCTTGACCAATGCTGCAAAGATATGAACTGTAAACCAGGTTGCTATTTTAACTTAATATATCAAGCTTTAAATTCATTATGCTTGGTTCGTTTAGCCTTCTAGCAGCATCTAACTGAGCAGACCCGAGTACAACTAACTTGACTTATATTCTCATTAAGTGTTCATTAACTTTGCAAGCCAAGCTCAATAAATTAACAAATTTTCAATATATGTTTCCAAGCTTGTGTTTTTACCTCATGAACTGTTATCCAAGTCAAGGTCCAGTAACTTGGTTTCTTTTGAAGCATTATAGACCAAGTAGCAGCTATACAGTCTAAACAACAACAATAATCCCAATATTCAAATTCCTCAATTCTTAAACTCAAGTTTGTCCTTATTTTTTATTTGGGTTAGAGCCTTCAGCATTTATTGGTTTAGTGACAAAGTCTACAAACTAAAAAAAGTTTAGATTTCTCCGGTCAATTGGTCATTTCAGCAGGATTGAGCTTGGTTATTGATACTGAGTTTTTATGACAGGCTATCGTCATCCACTCACCCCGTGGACAGGCACAAAGTTTGGGCAATTGCACCTCTGAAGATCGCAGGGAAAAACTTTCTAGATACAGGAATAAGAAGACAAAGCGGAATTTTGGCAGGAAAATCAAGGTAATTTCTGTATTTGCCAATTTCTCCTGTTTTATATCAAATTTGTCAGCAGCTGTAAACTTGAGTGGTAAGTTTACCTAAAGGTGGAGGGAGAAGTGAGTATTTTTTAAATTACAATTAGGACAACGGTGCCTGTGCTTATTGAAAAGGGAAAAAATCTCATTAATTGATCCATAGCTTTATGCACATAACCTGACACGGCATTAGATCGGTTTAAATTATGTGTAACAAGCATGTTTTGCACATGTGATATATTGGTCAATTTAGGAAATCAAGTCTCAACACATTTAATATGCTTTGACACAGTATGTTAAGTTGATCAATATAACCTAAAATTGGTCCGAGCCTATTTTTTTTTAAAACAAAGTTTTACCTCTTTTTGGAAGAAAATGATATTTATCTACACAACTATCATATGACAATGGATGTTTATATTGATGTTTAAAGTCCTTCTAAATGGTTTTAATTTCATTTCAGCTTTTTTTCCCAGTGATTTAATCTATTTTACTATTCCTATTAAGATTTTCAGGTTAAAATGGATTAATAAATTTGTTTTCCTTATTTTACTTGGGTCAAGTATATCTTATTAGATGAGGTTTAAAACAATTTTGAAATATTTCTCATGGGCTCAGTGCTGATTCAATCATTGATATTGTCAATTCTGTATTTGTTAATATCTACCGTATCAGATGGAAGTATTACTCATTCCGTTCCACAAAAAAATGTCTCATTTTAACTCAATTGACGAAATGTTTAATTTAAAAATTGATATTGAATACAATCATCGATATTATAAACTATGTAAAAAGTAATACTAATTTCTTTGTGTTTTTAAAATATAAGTGAACGCATCAATTTTAAATTTTAATATTTCCGAAATGACTTTATAAAGTCAAAACGGGAATGGAGGGAGTATCGGCTATAGAAGCATTACTGTATGAAGTTTATTCATGCTTCCATTGTTCAAATAAATTTCCTAAATTAGTCCGATTATTTTTTACAAGGTATGATAATCGAAAAGAATCCCCCCTCTTCGGTCATAAATCTATAGTTCCACACTAAACAAGGTAGGCAGAAGCTACTTAGATAAAAAAAACTTTCTCAGCAAACAGTTGATTCATATATTGTGTTTTTTTTCTTTCTTCCTTTCAGTATGCTTGCAGGAAGGCTTTGGCCGACAGCCAGCCAAGGATCCGCGGGAGGTTTGCAAAGACAGACGAATCTGACATTTCAAAAAGTAACAACTGTTTAGTTCAGCCTCAGCCTGCTGAGGTTATGAAAGAGATCAGAGTTGGTGCAAGTTTGGCACAAGCTTTGATAAAAATTAACTAGGTTTTTCTCAATAAGCCGCAACCCCAGCTTCAGCAAACTAGTTGGTCTCTTATTAGCCGGAATAATCTCTCGTCTGTAGATCAAAATGTTAAAATGCAGTTGTATATAAGTGTTTGTGAAAATAAAATAAGTTCCAATGCTTGTAGTTCAGATATATGATATGAATCCCATATTCCCTTTCAAGTCGAAGTTTTGAAAGAAAAAAGGGTCTGATTTGTTTTCATGGTGCTTGATTATCCATCCCTGCGGTGCATATTACTATAACTATAAATGACTTATACGAAGCAGCTAAGCTAGCTAAGAAATCTAAAGAGAGGGTCCAAAGGTCTATTTCATTATGGTAAATTTTGTGTTATATGCTGAGGAGCAGTGGGTGCTGATATATTCTCCCATTTTTTCACAAAAAAACAGAGTCTAAAATGTTCTAGTTGTGTTGCTGATAGGCCAGGTAGTACTAGTGCTAGTACTAGATGTGAATAATGTAGTTGACGTCTCATAGATAAGTCAAACCCTCTCCCTCTCCCCCCCCTCCCCCCTCCCCCCTCCCCCCCAATTTTCAATAAATAAATATCTCAATAATAATAAAGTTTCATGTAAATCTTCGTTAATCATATATTTATATTGAAGAACGGAACCAAAAAAGATAAAAATAAAAATAATAATAAGTAATAAATTTCATTCAGAATTTGCAATTTGACCTTTGAATCCCCATCAATTAGCTACGTCTTCCCCAAAACACCCCCACCATATCATTGAATTTGTCAAGATATTCAAATTCCCATGCAGCAGGGACATTACTACGTCACCACCAGTCCACCATGTGATGTCTTCACAGAAACTCTCTACGCTGTCTGTTAAAATTCATTCCAACCAAAACACACACACACACACACACACACACACACACAACTTGTCTGTACGATGTTAAAATTCCTACTACTACTAGTACTATCTTCAACTTCTCAGAAACTCTGTACAATGTTGTTAAAATTCATTCCAATCAACCACCTACTACTTCAAATTTAATTCCATTCCATGAGCCGGAAAACTATTAGTATTAGTAATTAATTAATAAAGCAGAAATTAACCATCTTCTAATTACCATACCACCTTTTTATTTTCCTAAACATAAAATTCTAATTTTATTTGAACTCAATCATATCTCCACCGATTCCCCCCAAAAAATCATATCTCCACCAGATTACAATATGCTACGTACAAATCCACAACGACTCTCCAAAGCCAAGATCAAAATAATAATAATACTCCCTCCGTCCCAAATTAACTGCTCAATTTTGACTTTTTTAAGTCAAATTGACTATTTTTAGAATTAATAATTAAGCATATATAAATATATTTTTAAAATTATAAAAATTAGGATTAGTAATAAATTGTATATACTTTCTTTTGGTTATAATCTCTTCACCTATATTTTAGCAAAAATAGTAAAAAAACTAGTTTTAAAAATGGTCAATTTGACTTTAAAAAGTCAAAACTGAACAGTTAATTTGGGACGGAGGGAGTAATAATTAACACGTCCAGCGTTCATACTAGTGTATTCCAATTACTAGAACTAGACTGATAATGCTGACCCAAACCCAAAGTCAACCTCTCTCTTCTCTGCTCTCCTCATCCTCCTCACTACAATTCGCTATTTCCCTTACCAATTTTGACCATCGTTTTCTGCTAATTCCATCCTCATATCATCTTTTCATGTTTTTTTTATCGTGAAAGACTCCTCTTCCTCGCGTGGGAGTCAAGTTTTCTCGCGGCTGGACTCTTTTCTCCGATTGGGAATTAGGGTTTCGAATTGATAAAATTAAGGTTTTGTTTTGCTAATTGGGTTGTCTTCTGGTGTTGTGTTTGTGAACAGAGGAGAGGAGATGATAATCAAACGCAGCTTGAAATCAGTAATGCCGAGTATGAAGCGGTGTCGACTCAGTGAGTCGGGCACTGAGGACGATGAAAGCTCCTAGAATCGGAAGGTTAACGGCTATTATCCTCTGCACCTTCTTGGGGAAGTCGCCGCTGGAATAATTCCGCTGAGTGGATACGGACTTGATCGTGTATTAGGCGCCGGTGCCGGCGTGAATACTACACCGCCGTGCGCGGAGGTTTCGTGCTGCCTCGATGAGGTGAACTCTAAATCGAGGACCACCAGAGATGGCATGAACATGAACATGAACAATGATCGAGTAGCTGCTGAGGCTCCACGGCCGCCATTGGTGAGGACTTCGAGAGGGCGAATTCAGGTACTCCCTTCTCGATTTAATGATTCGGTTCTCGATAATTGGAAGAAGGAGAAGAGTAAATCAAGTGTTCGAGAATCGAATGTGGACCCTGAATTCACTCCTTTTAAGGGGAAAAGTAAAAGTTCTAAAAACCCCAAACCTGGCGGAAGTTTTGGAAATAAGATGCTTAGTGAGGATAAATTTGGCTATCAGTGTCACAAGCCTTTCTCATTGTTAGAAGAAGATGGAGAAGAAGAATTGGGACAAAAAAGATTGGATATTAGGAAGTATTATTCCAGTTCACGCAGTACAATAACAACAGTGCAAGAGCAAATAGCCGACGTAGGCAAGTCTCCACCAGTTGGGGACTTTGAGGAAGATGTTGATGGTTTGGTCAATGGGCAGGTTAAGAAGAAAAGTGGGATATGTGGGACAGGTGACTTTGCTCCTGGTGATATTGTCTGGGCAATGTCCGGGAATCATTACCCTGCTTGGCCAGCTATTGTCCTGGATCCGCTATCGCAGGCTCCCCAACAAGTTCTAAGTTTTCGGGTTGCTGGTGCAGTTTGTGTAATGTTCTTTGGTTATTCAGGGAATGGAACTCAGAGGGTAAAAGATATAATACTTTCTAACTCCAACTTGTTTCTATAAGTAGACTTGATGAGACAAAAGTATACAATGGTAATAAATTTGTAATAATGGAAATGTCACGTATTTATTAAGAATATATACATTGATGAGCAGGACTATGCATGGATAAAACGTGGGATGATCTTTCCATTTGTTGAACATGTAGACAGGTATGTATTGTTGAATTTGTTCGGTACATTTAAGTTGTCAGTTGAATCGAAATTCCTGTTGTATCTTTTCTGGTTCAGGTTTCAGGGGCAGACCGACTTGAACGATAGCAAGTCCTGGCGATCTCCGATCTGCGATAGAGGAGGCATTTCTAGCAGAACAAGGGTTTACTGAGATGCTGATGGTTGAAATTAATGCAGCAGCTGGAAATTTAGATTATCTTGAAGCTATTTCTAGAGGCATCCAAGAGGTTACTGATTCGAATCAGGATCATGAATGCAACTCCCAAAACCAGGCAAGTTGCATTTCAAAGAGGCTCATTCATTAATATTGGTCATGTCGGTAACCACAGGGAAATAAGTGGTAACCTCACATTGTTGTGGCATTTTTTGGCATGGTTCAAATGATGTGAAATTGGGTTTTCTACAAAAAGTATTGGCATAGATTATTGAATTTCGTGTTTTATTGAAGAAGTAGATTACCATGTGGCTCGAATTGCCTACCATACAAATCAGCCCTCTCATGATTAGGTTGACCCTTCCCAGACAAGGATCTGATTAAGATATTTTGTTTGTGCAGAAAGCATTTAAAAAGAAAAACACACGACCCTGTGAAGGTTGTGGCTCAAGTATTTCTCTTAATATTTCTACAAAAAAGGTTGATTCGGCTCCCGGAGGCCGTCTTTTATGTAATACCTGTGCTCGGGTTCGTATGACATGTTGTTCTATTCTTGTTCGTCTTACCAACATCCTCGTAATTAAATGTTACGTACTTGTTATTTTATATTTTTTAAGTTTTCTTGTTTATTTCAGTTAACGAAATTAAAGCAATATTGCGGCATATGCAAGAAAATTTGGAATCGTTCAGACAACGGGAGTTGGGTGAGGCAACTGGAATCTGAACTAGTGTTATGATACATTGATCATTTGTATCTATTTATTTCTTTTTCTTCTCATAGATTACATATGTAATTATTTTTTTAAAATTTGTATAATGGATTAGGTACGTTGTGATGGGTGTAAAGTTTGGGTGCATGCAGAGTGTGACAAAATACCTAGCAATCGTTTGAAGGTCTACTCAATTTGCTCTATCTCCTTATTGTCTTTTCATTCTACATGTCGAATATGTGATGTAAAGAGAATAAGCAGTTGGTTATGTTTCTTATGTAGCTATTTATTGTTTTAGGATATGGGGACCATCGATTATTATTGTCCTCAATGCAGAGCGAAGTTCAATTTTTAATTATCAGACTCAGAAAATTGCCAGCAAAAAGTCAAGTAAGTGTCAGCCATCTATATTTTTTGGCACTGTTCACGAGGCAACGGGAGCTAACTTGGATGTTTTACTTTATCTCTAACATGGTGGAGTGTTTGTTTCGGAAATTACAGAAAGAATGAAATTCCAGCGCTTCCTGACAAGGTTGCCGTCATTTGCGCAGGAGTGGAAGGCATTTATTTTCCAAGTCTTCATTTGTAAGGATATACAAAATTACATAACTCTGTTTGTGGCAAACTCTATATCTTATAAGCTTGTGACACGATATGATCAAGATTGTTTTACTCAACCTGAAATATCATGTATTCTACCCAGGTAGGGATCTTTACTCTGCTAGCCATTTAAAAGAAATGGGAGTCCCCAAAGTTTTCATAACTGGTTTAACCCATCTTATCAAGCGTTTGCCATGTGAAAAAAATCTTAAAGAACCAGCAGCAATCTTCTTTGAGACATGAATACATATATCCACCTTAAACTCTTTCATGAAAATCGCTCCAACTATCTATGAATCTCCTATCTTCGCATCCCAAATTTGAGCTCAACATGTAAGAACTGGTCAGATTTGATGCTTGGCATGTCAACTACAGTTTTCTATTATGTCACAAGTCCTCCATTAACTTTTATGGTCAAATTAACCATATTTCAAATCTTATTATTCTTCTATACATTTGTAAAAAGTCTATAAATATAATAAACTACATACAACTTAATACTACTCTCAGTGTTTTACCTTTTTGAAAAGCTAATTTAGTACTAATCTCAGTGATTTAATTTTAAAAAATCTAAATATATATGTTTAATTATTGAAATATGGTTAATTTGATCATAAAAGTCAATGGAGGATTTCTATCTTGGGACGGGGGGTATCATTTTAATTACAATAAACATGTCAATACAAAGAAGAAAACTGCTATGATTCTTATACTTTTGTAACACATGGCTAAACAGTTGGGAATAATTGGGTTTAAAAATTATCAAAAGAAATTACTAATAATAATTGAGTTAACCCTGTAGATTAAGAAATTTTTGGGAGTACCAAATATTTTTTTAAAGTGGTTAGCAGCATAAGAATTCCAACAGAATATAGATAATATGATGGCAGATTGTTTGAATTTCTTTTTCTTCCACTGTAAATTATAACATAATTTATCACAACTGAGTATACTTATATGGGCTACCCAAAACTTACTATAAATTTCTGCTAGGATCATGTTTCATAAGGTTTTTAAGCTGCTATTTTGATCAATCTGTTGAAATTCGGACTGCTATACTGTTATGATCTGTATTTCAGCTGCATTTTTATAATGTCTAGTTGTTTTTTAATCTGAAATGAGTTCTATTTTTCCCCCTTCTTTCCTTCCATCGCAGAGTTGTCTGCAAGTGTGGGTATTGTGGGACAGAGAAGCAGGCTCTTAGTGAGTGGGAGCGACATACAGGTTCCAAAGCAAAAAATTGGAAGACTAGTGTCAGGGTAAAAGGTTCCATGTTGCCACTGGAACAATGGGTTTGTACTCGAAGCCGATTTGTTCTTTTGTACTTAAATTATTTGTCCAAATATCTATCTATGATGTGTTTTGACATGAATAGCTTATATTTAGCAGTATCTTCATTCTTAAACAATGGGCTACTTTAGTTCTCCAACTGCAATCAAATTGTGTTGCTACTTAACTCTTCACATCATTTATTAACATCACCTCATCTTAAGATTTTGGGGCAAGTGTAGCATCGTATTTCAGATTTTGGTTAAGTATCTAGTACCTTTAGATATCTAAGTGATAACATATATGCTAAGATGGATGTCAAGGATCAAGTACTAGATATTATACTGTCTGACAGTAAAAGATATCATGGCCAACAAAATGAGATTTTAACAACCTCTGGTAGTTTGGAATTGATATCATTCATTAAATGTATCAACTTTCTAAGAAAACTTTCCCAAATTTGATACTCGAAACAACTGTGATACGTACAAAATTGTCATCCTCGTCTATTAATTATTAAGCCAATAGGTTTTATCTGCTATTCTGTTAAAACTTTCTAATTAAGTTTAACTAAAGCTATACGTTTAAATTGGCAGAATTTGTTACTGCTTTTCAAATTTCATTTGTTCTAAAGGACATGTAAAAGAAGTTACATGTTAAGAACATATATCACATACTGACCAGTTTTATAGGACATAAAACGTGTATATATATATATATATATATATATATATATATATATATATATTATTTATATTTGCCCACAAATGTTCCTATATATAGAATGCAATACAGCTTTGGAAGTACTAGAATCCTCTTTTTCTTATATCATCAGTATAATAAAACCCCAAATATCCTATCTTTAATGGCATGTGCTCCACCATGATAAGGGGGAAATCACATGATTAATCTTGCCAACTCTATCGGTACCGACACAAGCTTATGCTTGGATTTGTCCAGGGCATGGATCTTGTGGGGGCAGAAGTGTACCCATTGCCATGGAATTAGTCGAATACTCTATAACAGGTTTGGACACCCATGATTTCGGAGGGGGAGCCCGAATATTGTTATTTTACTCTCATACATCCCTAATTTTAGCTTTTCACGACTACTGTTAAGGACTTGCTTACACAAAATTTTGAATTTTATGCTTAATATATTCCGTTTCCTTTTCTTTTTGTCATCCCCGTCTCAAGTGTAACTCGATGACTTCTCTTTCAAAAAAATTGTGTTGTGTTGTTTTGTTTTTCTTTTTTCAACCTGTGCTTGAATTGTAGTGTAAAACACTCAGATGCTGGTTTCCTCCTCTTTTAGCATATATATGAAATATGTATCTTTCTCCCTCTATGGATATGTCGTAGTGATCAAAGGTATTTTACTATATACATCATTCTAAGTGTCTCATCTCTTAAATGAGATTTATATTCATCTAACAAGATACATATGACTTGACAGATGCTGCAGGTAGCAGAGTATCATGAACGTAGCCTCATTTCTGTGAATTCTCTTAAACGCCCTTCTCTAAAAGTGAGGAAGCAGAAGTTGCTTAATTTTCTGCAAGGTACACTCTCCTGTGATAGATAATTAAATTAAATTTTGCAGAGATCTTCTACAGCCCCTGCAGCTGCATCAATCAGACTGACTTTTGTAGTACTTTCCTTTGATAGAGAAATATGAGCCTGTGTGTGCAAAGTGGACAACAGAACGCTGTGCTGTATGTCGATGTGTTGAAGATTGGGACTACAACAAAATTATTATATGCATCAGGTTACAAAATAAGGATCTTGTTATACAATTCCAAAAAAAATTGATCTCATGCAAAATATGCAAACATTTTGTTTATGTTCAAAAAAGAAGGAAAAAAGAAGAGAGAACTAGATGTTCTTAGTTTCTACAATTAACCGTGGTTGGCGTACATCTTTTTGGCAGACTTTGCATACTGTTTATACCTCATCTTTTGCTATAGTAATATTTAGCAATATCGTTTCCTACAGATAGTAACTGAATTTCCCCCAAAAAAATATGACAAGCTAGATAATTAGTTAATGCCTTGCATTATACATATTTATTCTCACCCGTTGTAAGAAAATATTACTGATGCTCTATTATTACTCTTATCAGATGTCAAATAGCAGTCCATCAAGAATGCTATGGGGCAAGAAATGTTCAAGATTTCACCTCATGGGTTTGTCGATCCTGTGAAACACCCAATATTGAAAGGGAGTGCTGCCTCTGTCCTGTAAAAGGCATGAACTCTGAAATGAATACATTCTTATGTGACTTGATGAATATTCCGTGTATGTGGTTTATTAATATTTGACATTTATTTTTCGTATCCTTCCTTGAATATTTATATGTGTGTGTGAGATGTTGGCATTACGTAAGTAGCTGACCAGCTCTCTCATTTTACTAGTGGAAGTTTTTGGTTCTCATGGATGATGGTTTCCATTTTACTGCTTGCTTTTTTTTTATTATCTTTTTTCCTAATTTTTTTTTGTTTGGATGGGATGGTGGAGAGACAGGTGAAGGAAGCTTGGGGATGAGATTGTTTAAGCATATATGAGCGCACCATAAATAGGCCACTTTATATAATCTATCAAATCTACTTCATCAGTGTTTGCAAAAATATTTGTTCAGCTCGTCTGTTAAGGACGGTTTTGCGCAACTGCTCAATTATCATGAATAGTATTAATTGACTCGTGAACTGTTTGTAAAGATTAATATTCATTTTAGTGCCATGATCTTTTATACGTGACCTAACCCTGCTCGGAAAATTTTCTCAGGGGGTGCTCTGAAACCTTCTGATGTCGAGCCTTTGTGGGTTCATGTTACTTGTGCTTGGTTTCAACCTGAAGTTTCTTTCGCAAGTGATGAAAAGATGGAGCCAGCACTTGGAATCTTGAGAATTCCATCAAATTCTTTTGTAAAGGTATCTTAGGGTTCTAGATATTAATTATTTGATGAATTATAATGCTATTACTTTTTTAGATGACTTGACTTAAGCTTGTACATCTTCTTGGGGAATGGATCGGTGTTGAGATAATAATTGAGTGCTGTACTTTACCGTACTGCAGTACAGATTTACCAATTAAAACATTTACAAAATTTGCCTGATGTCCTCCAGGAGAATTAAAAGAACCAGGAAGTCAATATTTTTAACCTGTTTGTTATTAAATCTTTTGGTAATAATACTGTCTTTCACTGACCAGCAAAATTTATCCAGAAATATTTATGTGAAATAATTACTTTAACATTGTCAAATGATTTATTATTGTTGTATTTTGAATACTCTTTTATATATATATTGATTTTACTGTTGGAGTCTAATGGAGCATTATTGTTATAATTTCAGATCTGCGTAGTCTGTAAGCAAATTCATGGTTCTTGTACACAGTGTTGCAAGTGTTCCACTTATTACCATGCAATGTGCGCGTCCAGGGCAGGCTATCGCATGGAGGTGAGTTTACTAATATCTCTTAGTTTATGATTGTGTTGTTGCTTTAGATTATTATGTTTAATGGTACTTTATTTAGCAATATGTAACACACTTTCTTAATCTGTATTAGAAATGTTGCATTAATGTAGTTGTGTATTATGGGATACTTTAATTAAGTGATTGATAGTTCATTACAGTTGATTAACACTTCCTCATTGTCTGCATCCATTTGTTTTTATATGTTTTAAACAATTATGCTCCATGGTTTCCATGTTTTTTATGATGGAAAATGAACAAGCACCGGAATATACCGAATGGTGTGAAATTTCCGTGACACCGAATAATGGTCACATTTACTTCTTCATATTTCTATGTGTGTATTTTCATGTAGCTTGAAATCTGTGGCATGAAGTAACACCAGTTTCACTCAGGCCAGTTCTATCAGTATGGTATATCTCAGTAAAATATGAGCAAGGAAAATATTTGTATCTGCAACAGTAAAATTATTCTACTACTCATGAAGAGGAGTGAAACAAGACATTTTGTGTCCAGGACACACTTTCACAAGCTATTTGTGGTACCGAATTGTTGATTTGCTAGAATCTTATTATATAGAAAAGAAAAGAGGAAGTTGTGAATGTAATGTCAGGGGCAGAACTGTGTCTCTTTGAGAAGCGCAACACCTTTCAGCCTAGCAAAAAAGAAGAAAAATGCAAAGTATAACCAACCTTTAACCATAAACTTCCAAAACATATTCAGCTAGACCCTTCAAAAATGTATTCCTGTGACCTTGAAGTAGTCTTTATTCACTTCTGTGCAATTTATCGGCAGCAGAGAAGGATTTTAATATAAAAAATTGTAAAGCAAATAAAACTTAAATGCAGTAAATTCCAAAATTACAGTGTTCAAATATTAACTAAAATGTTTACAAATTACAATGTCATTTTTCTAGACCCATAGCTTGGAAATGTTCAATGATAGCTTCATTATCAATGGTTTCAAATACATCATTTTCAATGCAAGCAACTAAACAATCGTTCAACCATTTATCTTCTATTTGGTTACGAAGTGTTCTTTTAACAATATTCATTGTCGAAAAATAACATATGTTATTTAGAATTAACATCGTCTACATTGAATTCTACTTGGATTGAGAGTATATGGATTATATTTCCGTCCCTTTAAATTTATTGAATTATATTTCTGCCTCTATACTTAAAAATTTAAGAAAAAATTTGAGGATAGGTAGATGCCTATGTTGCCCTTAAAGCAGCTCCGCACCTGATTCTATGTTGCCCAAATATTAGGACCCATGTACGAACTACCGCATTTAGAAGCTCGTTTACTCTGAAATTTAGAAGGTACACTGAGCACTAACCCAATATCGATTCAAAAAAGAAAGAGTAAAAGTTCTTAGTAGTAGGTCCCACTTCCTATTTTCTCTCTTTTTTATATTGTTCTTGCACAACTTTTTGTGTCAGTGTGTTTCCTTTCCATTTCCTTTTTGCATATGTTTTCTTTATATGAAAGAGATCCAGTAACCCTTTTTGCTCTTCCCAGTATGTCAATTTCTTTTGTGATGTGAGCTCTTATGAGATAAATGCTTTTCTTTTATTATTTAATTTGCAGCTACATACCTTGGAAAAAAACGGGAAACAGATTACCAAAATGGTTTCATATTGTGCTTACCACAGGTATGGTTCCTCCTTTTTCAACAAGAGACAAATGTAAAAAGTTCCCTCTATCGACCATTCCCTGGAGCTCAGTAATACCCTTTAACTTATTTTTTATGGGGCCTCATGAGGATATCTAACCCTATTTATCACCTTGCACATGTACTATATGTGTTTCATCTGTATTTTGTTTCTGTTCATCTTCATGATTTTGTCTTCTGTGCAGGGCTCCAAATCCAGATACTGTTCTAATTATACAGACTCCTTCTGGGGTTTTCTCCACTAAAAGCCTACTCCAAAATAAAAAGAGGAATGGTTCCAGGTTAATTTCATCCAACAGGCGGGTGAAACTTCAAGAAGCTCCTATAGTTGAGCTCAATGAGGTTGAACCATTCTCTGTTGCTAGATGCCGGGTCTTTAAAAGATTAAACAATAAGGTACTTTTACTTTAAGATATATGGGTCCATATTTTATTTTACATCATGGAGTTTAAGAATGCTTTGCAGCTGCCTAATAGTAAGCCCTATGGAGTGGGTAGGGTCATTATCTGATATTATGATTGCATCCATTCATGTTTACAACATTATATGGACACACTAAAATCCTAGATCCCAAACCCAAAAAAATGTCTATTTTATACAATGTTTTATGACAAGCATTACCTAACTGCAAGTATAACCAATCACAGTTATTGACTGCCTTGTACCATAAAGGTAGACATAGTAAGGATATGATGTAAAAGTTGTAAGATGATTGGTCAACCTAGCATTTTTTAGCTTTCCATATAATTAAACTCATTATTGATCGATTTGATTTATGGTTCTGGAATTTTTAACTTACACAAGGTCCATGCTGAGTAGATATTTTACCTTTTTGTTTATGGAGTTACATTACCTATTGTTATGAATTGGCCAAAAATTTGCAAAGATGAAGATTATAAACTGTTACTGCTATTTTCAGTGTGATAAATTTGTCGTGGTTAATTTATTTTTTTCTTTTTAAATAAAATGTTTGATGTTACAATTCAGTATTTGCTCCCTAAGACCATTTACCTATTTATTCGTGCATAATCTATGTTCTTTTTGCTGTGCAACCATTGTAATCCTTCTCTTTTTCATTTTTGCTTGCCAGAAAGTAGGAGAAGAACCAATTGCACACCGAGTTTCAAGACCTTGCCATCATTCTCTAATTTCGATACAAAATATGAACTCTATTCGAGTAATGTTCTCCTCTTTGTCACTTATATGAAGTTTAACTTTCTTGTTTGATTTGATCAAAGAAATTACTTTGTGTTTTTTTCCCTTTCAACCAGGAAATAAAGGAGCCTAAAACATTCTCTACTTTCAGAGAAGGGCTACACCATTTACAGGCAATTTTTTAATCTTTTCGCTTCAGTATTTGTTATTTTATGTATACTCTCTCACTTTTTTTGCATGTTCATTCATTACTTCAGAAAACTGAAAATGATCGGGTTTGCTTTGGTAGATCTGGCATACATGGTTGGGGCCTCTTTGCACGCCAAAATATTGTAGAAGGAGAAATGGTAAGGCCTTCAAATACAAAAGATATAATATTTATTTATTAGTTGCATTGCAGTTTCTCAAAAATGAAAAACTCCTCTTAAAGGACTGCTTGCTGTGAACTTCTTGAAAGACTTTAGGCTCAAGGTGTGCTTTAGAAGTCCTATTGACTGGAATACTTGTCAAGTGTACTTTTAGAAAGGGTGATGAATTTTTAAAATAACTTCACTGCTCCTCCACATGCAATGTTTATCTATTTCAATGGTTGGAGAGGGAAATATTGACTCATATCACTGAAATAGTCCTGTTCAATATAACATTCGATACCCTTGAGTAAGATTTGGTATATGTTCATAATGCATATTAGATTTACTTGGGAAAAAAGTAAAAGATAAAAATAATGTATACTTGTCTTTGTGAAGAATTAACCTGTCTGTGAGTATACACTCCTTCTGGTATTGGAGCAGGTTTGATTTCTTTCTATTTTAGGATGCTTGTGGTTGTGGGTTTTTGTTTTAAGAATCTCTCTTTAACTATCATATTGTGCTTTATTTTCTTCTGTGTCAAAATACAACTATTACATTGTGGAACATGCATCTGTGGCTGGGTACAGGTTCTAGAATATCGCGGAGAACAGGTCAGGCGTAGTGTGGCGGATCTGAGGGAGGCCCGCTACCGTATAGAAGGCAAAGACTGCTATGTGAGTTTAATTCTCTTTATTTGCTTCAACATGGCTTCCGAAAGGATGGGCAATTTGTATTTGTGCTCTCTTGCTCTCCTTCTGTCTACATGTAGAGCATTAATTTATGTTATTATAATTCGCAGTTGTTCAAAATCAGTGAAGAAGTTGTGGTGGATGCTACAGATAAAGGAAACATTGCACGGTTAATCAACCATTCAGTAAGTCATACTTTGTTGGAGTTGGGAAGGTTTCATGCTATACTGTAGTTTCTCTTAGCATGTATGGATTAGTTTGCAACACCGTTTGGGGGTATAATAGCCTAGCAAAGTAATAATAATAATAACTAAAAAAAATACAGTTAGGGTGTAGGAGTACTCGTGATTTTTTACTCCAGACATAAAAAACTAAGCTAGAATCGGCCTCATATTGGTCAATTCAATGAATGATTTGAAGCTATGCTAATGTGCTCCCATTATTGCAATTATACAGTACTATGGTAAGAACCATATATTTCGTGTTATTTGATGTATATTGTCTACCATTTTAACAAAGTTGCCTTCAATCAACATGTACATCGAACACTCTTTAGCTATTTTTTGTTCTTTTTTTTTTCCTACTAACTAGGTTTTCTGATATCTTTTATTGACAGTGTGCACCCAACTGCTATGCAAGAATAATGAGCGTAGGTGATGATGAGAGCCGGATTGTACTTATTGCCAAGACATATGTGTCTACTGGTGATGAATTAACGTATCTCTCTCTCTCTCTCTCTCTATATATATATATATATATATATATATATATGAATACATATATTTTGGGTGGGGGTCACTTATTGGATTGGAAATTCTGAGATTCTACATGTTTAAGGATATGGATCCTCTGCATTTAGGAGGCTCACAATGTATTTGATTGTATGTACGATTATACTCTGGCAGGTATGATTACTTATTTGATCCTGACGAGTGTGAAGAATTCAGAGTCCCCTGTTTGTGTAAATCTCGAAATTGTCGGAAGTTCATGAATTAGGTTGCAAACAACTAGAAAGAAGAGTATAGCCGCAGTTTGTCTGCAAGGCGGGACAGCAAAATGCTAGTTTTGTAAAATATATAGTATATTTTTGATTGGAGTATGTATTTCATTATTTAAAATTTCAAAGTGTAATAAAACCCCCTATGTAGATAGAAAACTTGCTGGCTGTTTTGACTCGAGGCACTGTGGTGTATAACATTGGAAAAAGCAGATAGATGCATCTCCATCTCCATCTCCATCTCCATCTACTAAAGTTAACCCAGTTTTAATCGTTTAGCCTATCATACATTCATATTTGATGGAAAAATAAAATGATTTTTTATAGAATTGTGTAAATTGAAATAAGAAGAGGAAATTTCTTATCTATAAATATAATATTCTGATCATCTGTGCGGAGGGTGCATGTAGAGTGGATAAAATTAACGGGAACGTGAGATCTAGCTAGACTGAGCTGCTGTAGCCTTGCTGGGTTGTGCGTCCAAATCCAACGCTCAACCAACCAAGGAATATATGCATGCTACAAGCATTTAGAGGTGTAAACGAGTCGAATATCAGCGAACACCTTTATGCTCAGATTCGACTCGACTCGAAAAAATTGAGCTCAAATTCGATAAGGGATTTATATTTTTACTCGACCTACTCGGCTTGTAAGTACTAAACTCATTTACAAAGCGAGTTACTCATGAGCCTTTAAATCGAGTTTCGAATATGAACCATTTCACTTAAAACTGAACCACCACATACGAAAATTGGTTACTTAACTAATATTTATATATAAAAAATTTCACTTTTATTTATGTATTGAAATTATAAATAATGTAATAAAAATTGATATTCAATTCATTGATTTATTCAAGTACAAGTTTACACAATTTCATACTACACTTTATAAATTATAAAGATTGATACAAATATCACATATTTAGCTTACTAGCATGGATAAAATCAATATTCAAATATGATCCATCGAGCAGCCGAGTAGGTATCGAGTATGATTCGAGAAAAAATAAAATACTCAAACCCTAATATGAGCGAACACTGGTATGCTCGAATTCGACTCGTGTATCATTAAACAGAAAACGAGTATGGATCAGATTCGACTCGGATCAACTTCGAATTCGAGCTTTGGATCATATTTTCTAGCCAATCTGGAGTCGAGTACCGAACTACTTGGCTCGACTTACACCCTACAAGCATTGTTCTTGTTCTTTCTTTCACCTTCCTTTACCGTCACAAAATTGTTGATTTTATTATATTTCTTTGATATGATACATCTAGCCAAATTTAGCGACGAGGGTAGTTTGTGGGTGTAAGAATAAGATCAAATGTCACTCCTGACAAAAATTATTCAACCCTTTTTCACTCGACCTGTAGCCGGGTGCCCACATACATACACATACATACATAAATTATTTACTAGCAACGGCCGTGACATAATTTTAAACTTTAATTTAGAGAATATAATATAAATATTATTTAATTTTGAGAGAATTTTTAAACTTAAAAGACCAAATTTTGAGGAAAAAATTAATCTGCCCAAAGAGACCGGAGCAGTAAATGTTAAACTAGAAAACTTTTTTACTATTCTAAATTGATATTATTTTCCAATTTTATGTTGAATTCTTTTTTCTTTATTTCACTTTAAAAAAAATCAATTATAGGTTAAAATATATATATAGTATGATTTTGATAATATTTTTGATTTTATATATTAATATAATAAACTTAAAACGTATATCACGTGGGTATATTTTTACACAAAAAATTACTAATATTTTTACGTGGACAGTATGGGTAGTGGATACGTGATACTCCCTCCGTCCCAAATTAATTGCTCAGTTTTGACTTTATAAAGTCAAATTGACCATTTTTAAAACTAATCTTTTTACTATTTTTGCTAAAATATAGGTGAAGAGATTATAACCAAAAGAAAGTATATACAATTTATTACTAATCCTAAATTTTATAATTTTAGAAATATATTTATATATGCTTAATTATTAATTCTAAAAATAGTCAATTTGACTAAAAAAAGTCAAAACTAAGCAGTTAATTTGGGACGGAGGGAGTATCATTTTAACTTGTCAAAATTTCAATTTCTTTTTAATATTTATTTAGTTAATGTGTTAAAATATGTATGAAAAATTAGAGGCGGAGGGAGTAGTCGCCATAGATCCTGTTTAACGTCTTCCACCTGAGCCTGAGACTGAGACTGAGACTGAGACTGAGACTGTGAGATATTTTGAAAGGGGGAGGGATGTAGACGTGTGAGAAACTCATGTCTAAACACTTCACGCCTCCTCTCCCACGCAACTCGCACACGCCTTTCTCTCTCTCTATATCTATAATTCTATATGTATGTATGTGTATGTGTATACGACTACTCTTTCCTCAGTTTTCCTCTCGATATAAATATCATCAAAATCATTCTTCGCGCTCAATTGTTTCTGGTAAGATTCTTTCCTTCTCTTTTAATTGTTTTTTAATTCTTCGTGTCTGTTTGAGGGCTAAAGCTTATGAACAAAAAAATCAAACTTATTAGTGCACAAATTTTCCATAACTTCTGACCTAGTTTTTTCCGTTACTTTCTCCACCTGTATTATTACGAACTAGGGGTTGTTTATACGTTTACTGAAGATTTTGTCTAATTATACGTTTATATGTGTTTTAGTGTTTCAGTTTATTAGGTTAATTAGATGCCATGTTCATCTAGTAGAATTAATCATTACCTATTGGCTTCTAGTCTTTACTTGGTGAAACTTTTTTAATTTTGCTAAATCTGTAGATTTCTCAATGCAATGACGTTAATTGGGATAATTTCAACCCCAAGACTGGCAAGTGTTGAAGCACCAGGCTTCAATCTTAATCCATCCATAAGACTGAGTAGACCAACGTGTTTATCTCTGATTGGGAAATATGCTAATTCAACTCGGATACAGAGCTCCAACTTTAGGTGTTCATTGTCCAGAGAAACTTTATCTCCCTTGGAGTCGGAAGAGAATGATAATCTGACTGCGTCAGACTCTGTGGACGAAGAATTCAGCCATGTTATGAAGTTCAAAATTTCTGATTTTAAGATATGTGATCGGGTCAGCAGTGGCCTCGGTGGGAGGGTACAGAAAACTTGAAAGTATTTGTGAATTTCTTTAAAATGTTTTAAACATCCATTTTCCCAAATGTTATCATACTTTAGCGTTGACTTACGTTGCAGGGTGGTGAGGAAGTTTTTGAAGCGATAGTGAAGGATTCCCTTAGGTAGTTTCTGATATGCTTGAGTTTGGTTATGAAGTTTCACAAGGGATGTAATTTTTTTGCATTTTGTTTATGAATGCAGCCCTTTATATAATACAAAAATCGTCCTTCGACGACTTACTAGTGTTCAAGCTCAACGTAGAGGAAAACGGGCTATACAGGTTCTTGGAGTGTATGGATTGGATGTCATACTTTGCTTGCTTAATATTGCGAAATTTTTAGTCCTACAATATTTGCTGATTTTTTACATGTATCATAGGTTTTGAAGAAACTAGCTCGTCGAAAACTCTTGTATCATTCTTATTCTATGCAAGTTCATGGCTATGTGTGTTCATCAACAACTGGTGATGATGGCTCATTTACCCTTGTTCATGGAGTAGGTCTAAAGATAAATTTATGGTCTTCAGTTGTTACTTTTTGTTGTAAATATGTGCCGTAGTAACTGTTTCTTAGTATTAGCCTTTGGCAGCTGTTGCGTAGTATTAGCCTTTGGAAAAAGGCCATCTGGATTGAAACTGATGCATATCAACACTGACAAATTATCTTTCTTTGCAGTATCATGGTAGTTTTTCATTAAGACATTGGCTCCAGCAATCTGATTGGCTTCCAACTTTAGAAGCTACTCTTGCTCTAGATGAGGAATCTGTGAGGAGGGTGGGAGATGATACAGTGGGGGGACCTTCCGTTTCTCGACAGTTGCGTATTATTAGGGTCCTGATGAGAGATCTTTTAATTGGAGTATGTTGGACATGTTTTATAATACATACACACACGCACTCATACCGAGTGTGTGCATACAATTTTTTTATGATGCATACTATTTTCTGTTTAGAATTAAATGGACATATAGTGTTTCTCTTGTTTTTCTACCCCAGGTGAATTACTTACATAGCCATGGACTTGCTCATACAGAATTGAGGCTAGAAAATTTACATATAAGTCCTCTTGATCGGCATATTAAAGTAAGTACTATACTAGTCCTTTATTATTTGGGAAATTAAGAATCCAACTCAACATTAACTTTTCAGTCTATCCTGAGTAACTTCCCTCACTGCTCCAGTTGTCCTGATTGCATGATTGTAGGACTTGGAGTTGCTAGTGTATTGTTACTTAATTCCTGTAGTAGAGATTAGGCAATTAAATGAACAAATCTGACCATATGATGGTATCAGGATATAAAATACTCTCTTTCCCATTTTAATTTCTTCTTTTTTATGGCGTGAGATACATATTTTAAGACATGTCTAAGCATTTTAAAATATTATATTTCTGATATAATTCTATATTTTTAATATATTTATATGAGGTTTTTTTCTTCCTCCCAATTCTCCCACATGTTTGTCCAATTTTTATCTTGAAAATTAGCAATGGTTAATGTAATTGGATTTCAGGTATTGAGATACTTCTTTAACTGATAAATTTGTCATGTGTATTCATTTATAAGTCTTGTCTCGTTTACTATATTAGCCGGCGAAGATTCATAAAAGTTGAGTTGAGTTGGTCTACATTGGCTTATGGAACGGTTAATGATGGTAGCTGGAAAGAGGTTCGTTCTTAAAGATTCTGAGTTTTTTCATTAGTTTGAGAGATAAGATGGTCTTAATTACCAGTTGAAGTGTCGGTAATTTTGACGCATGCTAGTTGGCCTACTTTTGAGTTTGATTTGTGGTAGATTACTAGATTCTTGTAACGACCGAGAAATTCCACGTGGTTTAAAATTTAAGTTTTGAATATTATTTGTATTGTGTGTTTAAATGTCGTTTTATGACCTAGGATGGTGATAATATTGTAGTATTTTTGTTGCGTGCAAGAATAAATAATTAAGAATTTTAAAGATGAAAATAAAAGTTTTTTGAGAAAGTTTGTGTAAAAACACTATTCACGGGAAGAACGATACGAGTTAGGTTTTGACCCTAAGTACTTTTTATAGATCTGTACGTCTTATTGACTTTCCGTTTCAAGATCTACCAGTAATACGTCGTGAAAAGTTGTATTATCCAATAAAAAATTTTCCCAAAAAACGTCGTGTCTGAAAAATAAAATTTTCACCAATGAACTTATTGGTATAGTCGTTTTTGACAAGTTGCTTTGTCCTTGTCGTGCTTACACTGACAAAATGCTTTATCATGCTTACACGGACAAGTTGTTTTGTCGTGTTTACATTGACAAGTTGCTTTGTTGTGCTTCCAAGCACACGTTAGGTACTAAAGTGTAAAAAGTGTAATTAATCTAGGTACCAAAGTGTAATAAGTCGGGTGCAAAGTGTAAATAGTGTAATTAACCTAGGTACTAAAGTGTGATTAACCTAGGTATGAAAATGTAATAAGTCGAGCCCCTAACGTGCAATTAGTGAAACTATGTTTTTCTATAAATAGCAAGCTAAGTTCATTCATTTCTTACCATTTTCAAGAGCAATTCAAGATAAAAAAATACTCTATATTTATATTCTGAGAGATATTGTGAGATAAAAAAATCACTTTCGAAGCATCGAAGCGCTACGCGATTGGAAGTAAAGGTAGCAACTTCAATAGGTATTACATTAGTGATTATTATTTTAATTCTTCTTTATATATTTAGTAAAAATATACTTTTACATGCAATTATAATATCCAAATTATTTTAAGTATATAGTACAAAAGTCCTATTTACAGGCAGTTATATTGTCCTATTTATTTCTCTTATAAAGAAGAAAATATATTTTTATAAGCAGTTACTATGTCCGATTTTCTTCAAGTATTTAGTAAGAATATTCATTTTAACAGTTATAATGTTGAAATTATCTCAAATATAATAGCTGAATATTCATTTTATAAGCAGTTATAATACTCGATTTATTTCAAATATAGTAAACGAATATTCATTTTACAAGCAGTTACATTGCTTAGTTTATTTTAAATATAGTTTATGAATATTCATCTTGTAAGTAATTAAAATGCTGAAGTTATTTCATGTATAGTACAAGGAGTCTTATTTATAATCGGTTATAATACCCGAAACAATACTTAAAAGATTTAAGCGTTAAACGCTTAATTACTCTACATGAACTTATAATTGTATAGATTGATCGAGACAGGCAAATTTAACGTAAAAGGTAGAGACGAATCAAGCAAGTCTACTTATTTGTTGAAATGCACTACATGCCATAACGTGTCTTATTTATGCAGTTTACTGTTATACAAGTATTGTTTCTTTTGCACCCCGTGCATTAACATACTTGTTATCTGTCATTCGCAACGTGATAGTAATTGTTGAATTTGAATTGAAAATCATGTTAGTATCTGAGTTAAACAACTCTCTTGTATGGGCAGAAGTTTAAGATGTGTTAGGAAACCGATCAAACAAAATTGTAGGTACCAATGTGGATAATTCAGTGTGGTTGTCAGATAGAACAATGCACATATTGGGACATTGGTAGAAGTATTGATAAGACGGGGAACTAATTCATTAGTTTACGGGCCACTCAGTCTACTATATTGATAATCTTTGAAGTTTTGTGTCAACTTATTCTGTTTATATATCTTGAAAAGGTGATTCTCTTCTCATATATATATCTGGTAGACTTGTTGGGCACATTCTTACAATTATCTTTTAAAAATTACAGCCAAGGAAGAATTATTAGAAAATTTTAATTATGAAGAGAAAGTTGAAGAGATATTTTTCTATTGTCTTCATTCGGTGTAATTAAATTAAGTCGAAACGACTTTTGTAATGGAAAGTGAGAACCTGGGCATTGTAATAAGATTCAAATCAATTATATTGCAAGTTTTTATAGAAACTTACTGTGTATATTACCTTTAAGTTAATGAATATTATGAATAACTTTGTACAAGTCAGCACGAAGTCCTACCAAGCAAGGAGGTATATTTTGGGGCGTGACAATTCTTATGCATTTATTTTCTAAATTGTGCTTACTAGGTGGGGATATTAGGAAACGCTGCCGACTTTTCTGACAATAGTCTAAATAATAGCGCACTGGATAATGATACTCACAGGCGGCAAATGATGATTGCATTTGACATGAGGTATTGTACAGGCCACAAATTGAGACTTGCATATCCTCTAAATTATATCTTAGAAAGTGATTCATGAAGTATGGTTATGTTTTCATTGTTCCAAAGATGTGTTGGATTCATCATGGCCAAAATGGTGTTGCGAGAGCTCATGGAACCATTGATATTTTCAAAGTTCAAAGCATTCCTGACACAGGTATAAACTGCTTGAGTTTCCATTTTGGTGATAATTTCTTAATGGTATAGCCTACCTTCTTCTTTATGGGAGAGGAGGGCGTAGCATGGGTGCTTGATGCCATGAAGTATAGATAATTTTAGTTTGGACAAAAGATGTGATGATTCTACATGTGATATATGAAGAGAACTAATTTTAACTCATAAATAAAATAGTAGAAGTATAGAACTAGAAACATAATGTGCATTTAGTGATGTTTGGTGGTGGTGTTCTGCAAAGTGTTGGAGAAATTGGACCCAACTCGAAATTTGAACTTTTCCTAAACTAAACTGTTGTTTTGTCAAGGAAGCATGATGACCATTTTCCTTTGAAATGTCCCTTAGAGGTCACACCTGATGCATCATTTACATTAAATGGTGCTGTGTCTGGAAAAGTGAACTATACTTTTATGTTGCCTTCTTATTTTGTTTTCTCTCTTTCTTCTCCTCCTTTTTTAATTTTATTTTTACGAATAGTAAGGTCTGCATAGGACGTATTTTGACATATTTTTCTTCTAATATTGAAATTTAAAGACCAAAATTAATATTTAAATTTTTTGTCTTAAAATCTCCTATGCAAACCTTAATATTTGTAAAGGTCAACAAAAAAAAGTAGGATTCTTTTACTTGAATGGAGGTAGTATATATGGGCCATCATCAAGTCAGCACCTCTTGATTAATGACAATTTTGGTCGAAGCAATCAGTATGTATTTTGTTCTTGACTTACCTAATTTTGATATAATTTGTAAATATTGAAAATACAAATTTAGACACCGTGCTGAAATTGCATCTCTTGCCTTTATAATCTTTCCAATCACAAGCACATGCCTAAAGAAGATAGAGGAAGAAAACATCATATAATCTACACTTGGTTAATTTTTTGTTACACTCGGGTGTTACGTGAAATCAAATAAAGGCTCTTTTGTATCCATTGAATAAATTTTGGTGAATAGTTTCAATTATTGTGTTTCTCTCTTTCAATTTGCAAGTGCAGGGAAATGATCCTTCCTGTCTGCGTGAGTTCTTACTGCAAACTCTCAATAGGACATCCACATCTGGAAATGCTGGACTACAAGTTAGTAACTACTTGTTCTGAACAAATCACTGCACTTTGTTACTCATTTTATTCTTTTGTGAATGACGTGTTGGAATCTTATCCTTACTGCAGATACTTGATAGGAGTTGGGGTGCTGGATGGAACCTTCTATCTTTACTACTTGCAAGCAAACCTTCTGAGAGAATTTGGTACGGCATTGTCATATTGATAAAAATTTGCCATGTACCAATATATTCAGAGACTTCCTCTCAATTTTTGTTGTATTGACATTAGCTGAGTACGCTCGAGTTTCCAGGTAGCCTGTGTAGATGCTTGGCTTACATGTTAAATTATGTCAAATTAACAGATATAGCTGTCACATGGAAACATCAAAATGAATGAATAATCAATACTAAAATGCTATGACCATGCTGATGGGCTACAAGTACGATATATGCATCCAACATGATTATTGTAAAAACAAAGAAAAAAATAGGAATATGGCTGTGGGAAAATAATACCCAACTCCAAAAAAGTAAAAGTAGCTGCTATTTAATGTCTCTTTGCAGGTGGTCCCTTAAAAACAAGGTAGTATTATAATAAATGAATATTGCTTCATCTTGGGGTATAGAATAAGGAAACCTTAGTAGTGTTCAATGCTTCCACTGCATCAGTATTTTCTTTGAGTGAGAAATTAAATGTACTAACAAAAAGAGGAACATCTCGGGGAAGATAAGCCTGTGATGTTGTCACTAATGACCCTACTAAACTGATAAGGAAATCGACCAAGTCAAATCTTATAATCGTGCAGTGTATGTCCTTTATTTACTAAGAATCAGATACTCTATTAGCTTCCCAATATAAACATGCGCTCATCTAATGTTGGTGCATATTTTTTCATATGATCCCGCTGCTATACATCCTTACATCTCTCACATATGTGTGAGCTCATCTAATGTTGATGCATATGCTTCTCTCATGGTATCAAAGTGGGTGCATATTAGAAATCATCTCATTCTAGTTTACAGTATGTGAATAAATGACCTCCAAAGAATCCCTACCCTAATTGAAAAGGAGAGATCTGTTATGGCTGCAGCTAACGTTTCTTTTTGCTATTTGGATACCATATTAGTGTCCTTTATGTTGAAAGGTTATAAGAAAATTAGAATATCTTCTTAGAGGAATTAGGTTAAGGGTATTCTATTTTTATGTCGTAAAGTATGTGTTTTGCTTTTTCAGTTTAACTTTGGTCCAAGCTGTCAGTACAACTTGGAAAGTTGAGACGAGAAAATACTTTTAAAGTGGCATGCAGTTGTTATGTCTAATTAGAATGCAAGGTCCCTTTTAGCAGCCATTACAAGATTCTTTGCATAAGGCAATGTTTGATGAATTTTTATCCTATTTGGTGGTTTTATACAGTGTATAGACTTTATAAACAATACTTTGTCCAGTTGCATGTGTGACAACAACACTGAGTGATTGCTTTAGGTGCTTAGATGCTCTCAGACACCCATTTCTGTGTGGTCCACGATGGCGCGTGGACCCAACCAGGGACATCATCAGATGGAGTCTTGGTTCTACTGCAGTTCGAATTACGGAGGAATACATTTACGGACAGCAGCAGGTAAGTAGATTATTATCTTCCTTTTTACTTAAGCTAGCTATTTGCATATTTGTCATAGAAGACAATCAGAAGTATTTTTAAAACTTTTATCATTGTGTTGCACTAGTGAGTCTTTTGTTAAGCTGATCCATAATATCCTATATTCATCAACTTGTAAGAGAACTCCACACTCAGAAATAATTCTAAGTTCCCATTGAGCACTATATTATTTTCATTTGTGATGGCATGTCTTCCCGAAAGAATAAGAGTTTGCACCTATTAAATATTAATGTATGTTTTTTAACTGAGTTTCTCCATTAGATATCTCTACCTTAATATATTCTTAGTCATTGGCATCATTTGTCTTTACTGTTGTGCTGATTTGTTTGGTTTCCTATATATCTGTGCAATTCTGGTTATGCATCTGCAAGTAACTTTATTTTTAGCATTATAAGCAACCTAGAAGTAATGCTTATCTATGATTTTTTTGTGTTTCAGCGGATTAGGATTGCACACTTCATTGAAATAATGGAGATGCTGAATCGTCATTCAAAGCCAAAGGTAAAGAAGTGCATCTTTTTCTCCCCATAATTTTTTTTATTTCTTTCCAGTGTTCTAAAAAAATCCCCGCCTAGGCGCTAGGCCCCCCCTTGGCGTCCCGCCTAGGGGCTAGGCCCCCTGGCGCCACACCTAGGCCCAAGGCGGCAAAAAAATCCCTCCAGGAAATTAGGTGGGGCCTAGGCGGAGAGGTTTTTTTTATTTTAACTAACTACCCAAACCAAATCTTAATATATTTATTTTTCAAATGATTTACCATATTCATAATACATGTTGTAGCATATCAAATCACAACAAGAAGTGAACACTATTAAGTCAAAATGAATAATTTTATTATAGTTGTACTTTTTTGAATTAGTACGAACTTCAAATTATATAAATGATAATACATTTGTAATATTTAATTTAATTCAATATAATTCTTAAATTTATGTTTAGTTTATTCTTGAAATTTTAAATTTTATTATTTAATTAGCAATATTGTTTATGAATAAAACTAATACGTTACAAATATGTTTGAATTTTGAACAATTGCATGTTTGTGTTTAAATTTTAACATTAGCAATATGGATATGTGTTTGAACTTTAAGCAAATGCCTTTATTATCTTTATTATAAATTATTTTGCTTTATATTATTGTTTTGTTTGGATAAATGTAAGATAAAATATTAAAATGAGCTTTAAAAAAAATCCCGCCTAGGCCCCGCCCAGGCCCCCTAGGCGCTAGGCCTCCCTCGACTACCCGCCTAGCGCCTTTTAGAACATTGTTTCTTTCACATCCATAAATGATAATTACATGAAATGGTCATCACTTTGCTTTATCACAAACCTTGAACATTTTATCTCACTTGTATTTCTTAAGATTTTGACGGAGGAAATTGAACCTCGATCCCTTGACCACAAATGGTGTTGCTTATAGTTGGCAACATAATGTTACTATTGTTTCATTGCTTGGTAGTTCTTGTGGTGAGGCTATGAATTAGAAAGCTCTAATATCTCAACTACTTGATAAATCAGTACTATTTAATGTGTTATATGTTATCTTTTTGTTTTTCTTAACACTATACTTTACATTTGTAAACTGACTAAATGGGCGCAAACAGCCTATCTGACCCTTAGTCTTTGAGCATTCACTGTTCTTCAAGCCGTGTGGGATCCACTTAGTGCAATCTTCCGTACTTGGTTGTGCTAACTGCTAAGTGCTACTAAACCAATTAAAGCACTTGCTAATTTAACCGAAGTCTCAAGATAGCAATTAACAGAGAACTAGGACCTTCTAAAATGGAATGGCTTTCTTTCTATTTTACGTGTGGATATTTGTTGCATAAATTTATATGCCAACGTATTAGATATAGAGAGAACAAGTTGATAGAAGAGAGGAATGTATCAAGACGTGAAGCAACGAGGTTAAAAGAAAGAAAGTTAACCCTGTCTTCACTGTCAATGTAAAAGCAAGTGCATCCTGCTCTTCTACAGAAGTTGAACTTACCTGAAATGTGCATATAAAGATACTTGAAAAAACCATTATTTGACGTGAATGCACTCTATTCTGAAACCCGCCCCGCCCCGCCCCGCCCCGCCCCGCCCCGCCCCGCCCCGCCCCGCCCCGCCCGATATTCTTGTTGTATATGTCATGTGCCTGTGGCAGGCTACTGGGACACACTGGTCCTCAAATACTGAATTGGCTTATTTTGGTAATCCCAGTTGTATTGATCTTTGCAGAATTGGCTGGAGTTGCTGCCCGGAAAATGGCGCCTATTGTACTGTACTGGGAAGCATATAGGGTTGACACTTCGCCAGCCTCCTGCTCGAGTTCTAATTGGCGATGTGCATCTAACCATACATAGAGCATCAAAGTCAAACACGGCCCTTTCGTTCAATTCTGACATTGGTTTCACAGTTTTAATTGGCAATGAATGGCCTCATGACAAGACTGGAGTAACTGGGGAATTACAAGTGAATTCTTTTTTCAGATTGATGGCTGGGAAAAGGCTATATCTTAAAGAAGAAAAGGGCGCCAGAAATTTACCTTTTGCCACGCCAAATGCTCAATATTCTGTCATAAGAAAAGTGTCGGGTAAAAAATGGAGGAAAGCACTTCCTTTTAAAGAATTTCCCTCGAGCCTTCCAGTTGCTAAACTTATCTCAAGTGATGTTGAGGTGAGTATCTCTCTCAATGGGCCATTGAGTAAAGATGTCAAAGCTGCACAAGAAGTGGTTCAAGAAGTCCGAACACAAGTCCCACCTGAAATGTTTGATCTGTCTAAAATTGTTTGTGGAACATATGTAGATTCGAGGCTGCTGGTCCTTCGTGGTGTGAATGGATCAGCACTCTTCTTGACGAGGACTTGTATAAACAAAAATTGTACATAATAAGTCAAAAATTATGTATAAGAAAGCATTCTGTATACATTTTTCCAGCACAACTAACAGTTAAATCATTCTGTCCATCTTTTACGGGTTGTGGAAAAAGCAAAACCAAAAGTATTTGTAATTTCGGTTAATTTGGACTTATCCCGCTTTTTGAAGCGCCAAAGCATGCTAAATCTACTGCAGCGGGTTGTAGCTTTGTATATTCAGGGGTTCAACTGGAGTCTCAACCCCACACAAAAAATAAATTTTAAATCTGTGTGCGTAGCGGAGTGCAACATTCTAGTTAGTTCGGCTTGTTCAGTAATCGCTCACTTAGTTATAACTTATTCCTAGAAGGGGTTGATATGAACAGGCGGTAGAATGTGTTTTTAACAGTCCTTTTTATGCAGGTTTGCTGCTCCTGTATGATATGCTAACCATGCAAAAATACACTCTACCCATCCATTCTTGGAAAGAAAGAATAGATAGGCAAGACTGCTTAATCATTGTAGAAAATTATAATGGTTACAATTAAATGGTAAAATAAGACTTAAAATCTGACACCCAAATAAAAAATGTTTGCACGCTAGCGATCAATATCTTGTGCAGTAAGCAATGTCAACATGAAATTAACTCGATGTTCTAAAAGGCATTGCCACATTCCATGTCCGCATAACATAGCACCTGTCAGCAACGTTTAAAATAAAATTTAGAAAAAGTAAGGCCGCAAAAGATGCAACTACTATTTATCATGCCCATATGATGAAAGCTAAACATATTAACAACCATAATGTAACCACTCAAACAAACTATAGATGGTCTTCTCTGGGCCCTCGCGTACTATCAATCCTTATATATAAATACATCACATCTATCCTCCAACTCAATCAATTTTCAAACCAGCAATAAATTGCACTAACAGTCCAAAATAAAAAAAACTCACGCCAAATCAATCTCGATTTCAATTGAAAAAACCGTTCGTCTCTTCAGTTTCCCAATCCTCCATCATCTTCCGCTTCCGCTTCCCCTTCCCCATTCAATACAAGAAGTAGAAGAGAAAACACCCAAAAAAAACCTCCCAAAAGTCTTAATCCTCAAACCACCCAACGTTTTCAAGATCCTCGAGAAGCATTTTTGCCGGAACTTACAGACCAGTTATCAGCGGCGAGCAGCTAGATGTCGAGGCCTACGCTGCTCTCTACACCGGCCGGAATAAAATCTTCCGGTTACTATTCATTGCTGAACGATATGACAACGTTTCGATGAAATTGGAGGCTCTTCGACTGGCGTTCGATGAGATTAAGAAGGGGGGAAACACCCAGTTGTTTTGGGAAGTTGTGCAGAAGATTGATGGCCGATTGGGTTCGAATTATAAACCCGACCCGGATTGGACTGATGCTGTGGAACGAAGGGCCGAGCAGAGGAAAGAGAAGCTGGAGAATGAGCTGAATGCTTATCGGGTATGCATTGTTTATTGATTATTCTTTGTGGGTTTTAATTCGAGGGTTTTTGGAGTTGTATAAATTGGATTGTTTGCTTAATAAAGTTTGACAAATGGAGTTAAAATATCTAGGGTTACACTTTTAGTTTTGGGTTTTGTTTATTGTTAATCGATCAATTCCTTTCAATCCACGCAGCTTCGGTTCAAGCCATGTTCTGCAACTCTGATACTCGCGTCACCGCCGAGCTCCTCCACCGCCTCCCGTCGCTTGGCCTCATCGTCACCAACAGCGCCGGCATCGACCACTAAGGCCTTAGTGGGGAAGCAGATGCAGAGACTTTGTCAACAGTGCAACAGGTTTGTGAATTCATTTCTCCGATTTAACACCATATTATCATGTTGTTAATAATTTTTGTTTATGGATTATTGTCTATTTCCTCTCTCTTTAATGTTGCATCAATTTGTCATATGAATTTTGAATAATGGGTTGTTTTTCATATGTTGCTTTGTACCTGATTTAATTGAGTATTGCCCCCAATTTTGTTCATCACATAATGGCTTTTCTTGCACTCCCTTTAGAAGAATCTAAATGGAACATATATTTCAGTTAGCATTTCCAATTCAAACCCAAACTGAAACCCAGGTTTTTTTGATTCATTTATGTTTTTATTTTACATATAAAAATGGTTGAATTTGTATTTTTTATATACATGGGTCTGTTGGTCTTTGATATTTTAGCTGTTTATATTTTTTTGAATTAGACCATTTTCTCTTTTATTGGGTGATCTGAATTTGAATGCTAAAACAAATATTCCAAAGTCAGAATGTTAAAGGCAGTTAATATTCCAAAATCGATTTAAGTAATATTCCATAAATCTGTATATCCAGTTAATTTGTAAATAGCAATTTGGGTAGGTTATGGGAAGCATTACAACTATTGGGTTTGATGATAACTGTGGGTTTTTCTGCTTCTGTTCATATTTGGAGTATACTAATTGATGGGTTTTGTAAATCTGGCAGAATTGGTACTGCAAGTTACTTATTAGAGAAGATGTTTGATGCTGGGGGTTCACTACATGTAGTGACATGCACTTCTTTAATTAAAGGATTTATGGAAACTGGGAACCCTGACTGTGCATTAAGTATAGGTTCGGTTTCATGTTAATTCAATTATTAAGTAGTTTAATTGTTTGATTGCTGTCTCAAAATATTTAGATTTGTAATTTCTATTAAATTAAATTTAAATAGATCAATAGTTTGATACTTCTTATTTTTATTTAGAGTTGCAAAAAGATGCAATGTGTATTCAGATATAAGATATGTAGATCTAGATAAATTGGATTAGGTAGATGTAATGTGGATTAAGTGTTGGTAATTGTGTAGGTAAAGGTAGTGAGGGAGACCATGAATCAAATGGTGGAAGCTTGGAGAGAAATTTCAGATGTATCCGATGAGGTCTCACTGCCTGGTGAATCTCAATCTTCTTCTAAAGGTATGATATTGTTTTTCTCATAATTTATCTGTCTTGATGAAAAAGCTAAATACCTAAGAGAGAAATATTTCATAGTGTTTGAAAAAGAAAGATTTCATATTGTTTGATCTATTTTCAAGTTCAAGTATTTTTGTTATCCGTTACCCTCAGAAAAGGAATTGCACATTTGGCAACATAATTAATCATTATGCAGTATTATTTGAGATGACCGACAAAATTGATTATATCCAGATGTTAGATTTTGACTGTCGTTTCAGATTGATAATGTGAAGGATGGTACGTCCCCAATTGGCTTTTTTGAAATTATTTTGTTTCTCATGTACAATGGACAGAAGTTGCTACTGATGAATGCTATCTACCTGGCTCAAAAACTTCGCATACCATTAGCTCTGGAGCTCCTCAAGTGAGGAAGAATTATAGCTTGGCTAATGGTTCCCCTGCACGTGATTGTTCTTCCCCTGCCACTGCCCTCAAAAGAAGTCCTCTAGATTGTAGCATCAAGAAAACAGATCCAGAAATGTTCAGAAAGCTAGATCATAAGAAACGGCCTGCTAATTGGAAAGTTGACATTGCTGCTCCATCTGTGACTCTAGTTTTTGGGGATAGCAAAGATTGTGGAGTGCAAATTTATATATTACATTATACAATGTAGCTCCTCTTAATTTTTCTATATTTTTTTATCATTAATAATTTGTTTGTGTGAGGTTTATGGATTTTATTTATTTATATTATTTTGGCATGTAGGGGTTCAAACATCTGAGATAATGGGAATAGCAGCAGTTGGGAACAATTTGATTACATATGTGATAAATGAGATGCACTTTTCATATAAATATATATTGATAGGTACATAATATCTGCCCCCAGGCCCCTCACCCCTGTTGTTGATATTACCAATTTGTACGGAGTTATTCATAAAGCTAAAAATGCTTCAAAAAACCAGGACCTATTACTTAAGATAATATTACGGTTCTTACAATAAACCATCAGAAGGGGGGAAATTGGCGCCAAATGAACACCAATGAATTGGATCGAGTCTAGAAATACAAACAGCCTTTCTCTGCTAGCTTGCTTCCCTCATCTTCGGTGCAAGCACTTGCAAGTCCCAAAAAGGGATACCATAAGAACAGCCTAATAATCTTCAAATCCTCTTGAAACAAGAGTATTAGTTTCCTTTGCTAAATTGTTAAAGCAAGCTGGAAAAAACACAAAGCCGCTTTGAAATTCAGGAAGCAAGTATACATCGAGAATGCCGGAAGATTTGATCTGCACATCAAACTGACATGCCATGAGAACAAAGCAGGAAAAGAAAGAAACAAATGAAAGTGACTGCTAGACCTTTTACACAATAAATCATTAGACTGGAGTGACCTTTTCGTTCAAAATATTTATATGTACTTGATTTCATCTTCGAAGGTCACAGAGAAAACAATAAAATCCAGTAAGCATATCCGCTTGTCAATGTAAACATATATAATTCTTTTTTTCTTCTTTTTTTTTGATAAATAAAAGAATAAGTAAACTTTTTTTTGCAGTAAAATAAAACACATGAATAATTCTGCTGAAACCTTACTTTGAACGCATAACTGATCTGGAGCAACTGTTTTTATCTAGATTAACCCCTGGCGCTGCAGATCAGTATATGTTTTCTTGTTATAAATTTTGCCCTCTTGGTCTTCATATTCTTCTTCAAGGTCTGGGCACCACTTGTTCACTCCTTGCCGTTCTTGTATTCTGATCCACAATTGTTTTGCTTCCTGAGCAATAAAACAATGTGGAATTTCCAGATTAAAATTATTTTTAAAATATCAAAATAAGAATAAATAAGGTTTAAGCTGCATATATAACAATAAATAAAATCAAATTAATATTTCTACAAGTAAAAGACCCATTTCCACAAGGTCCTTCAAGCATGAATAGTAAGTAAGTTGGTCCCCCACACTAGTGTGAAAATATCTGTATTTACTTGTGGAAATAACAATTCCCATAATTGTTTACACATCCAATCATATATCCATCAGCATCCTGATTGTAGTCAGATCTCAAGTCTCAGCCATGGGATTGCAACAGAATGTACATATAACTATCAAACACATCATAAAGCACTTTACTTGATTTCCATGTATGTGTGACACAGAGAACAGAAAATGGGACAATACAAGAAACACTTGTGATATGTATAATGAGAATATTTCAAAACAAATAAATGGGCATAAATTATAATTACTTTAAAGTAATGGCACATTTTGATGTATGTTGTATTTCAAGTTGAACCATCTAACTGAAATTTGGGAAAGAGAACAAGAAAAGATAGAAGAGAAGCATACACTCCACCTCCCAATGTTGACAAATGAGCAAAGGGTTAGTAAATGTTATCACATGTAGCTTGATGGCAGAACACTGCCTCTCAGCAACTATTTACAGGTATTGTTTCTTAATTATTAAGAACTTATAGATTGAGTGGGTTGGCCATTTATATATAGAGCTGACTGAAAGACAGTACACATACAACTATACTCGTAGCGTATATGATTAACACTAATTCAAGTGAATGAAATCTAATCAAAACAAATCAAAGGACAAGGTATTATGACATTAGTTATCCTTCTGAGCCTTAAGACTCCTTATGTATACTGTATTTGTGTCCATAGCCTACTAGTACAAACGGAAACACTACATATAAAGGTATGACACAATCTATTTGAGGCTACAATTTCACATCATATGTCATGAAAAGGTGAATGAAACCTTCATAATAGGATATGGATTTAGCAAAACACCCCATAAGAAACATTAAAATACAGAAAGAAAACGTAGGAAGTTAATTTGAGCTGAGGAGATCAGTTCACAGAATTCCACAACTGAAAATTCCTTTTACACAGAAAAGGTAAGAACTGCACCACAATAGATGTGATTTCATTGAAGTTCTTGGTATTCGGAATACCAAGACAACGCATCTCATGCTGATGCAGCCATTCCTTGAAATGACGCTCATAAGCTCTACGACCCCAGTAACTGTGGTTCCCACATATCTCACATTTGAATAATTCCTGAAAGGCATTCATAAAGCTGTTGAGAGCCATGTAAAAACAATATAATATGGTCTTTCAAAATAAATATGACTAAACAATTCTACATACTATCCCGAAAATAAATTTATGTATGAACTAAAGTGATAAGTGGAGTGGAAAAGCAAGTTATTTGACAATAACAGGTACACTTAAAGACCACAGGATAGAAAGAGCCTTAGCCACAGAATTTTAGAAATAGATTAATACTCCCTCTGTTCAAAATATAGGATCAATATCTACTTTTTGAAGTCGATAAGAAATAATTTCAAATTAAAATTGGTATGAATTAATTTAGGTTTAGACAACAAAATTACAAATATTGTAATTTGTAAACTATCTAATTAGTATAGCTAATTACAAGATTTATTTTTTCAAAAGTTAAATGAACTGCTTCAATTTTGAATTTCTCAATTTGACTTAGAAAAGTCAAAGACTTGAACCTATATTTCTTGATACAAAATGAATTTAGCTAAAGACGCCTTCAATTGAAAATTACCTGACCGAGACCATGAAGCTTATATAACCAGTAAGGTATAGGCTTATATAACCAGTAAGGTATAGTACATCATGTGAATCAATAGTACATTTATGTGAATCAATAGTACACACATATGACAAAAAATAGTTACGGTATAGTTCATTCATCTATAACTCTATTTTTAATTTAGTCATACAAATATTATCAATCTTGCACCACCTCCCCTAATAGTACATGCATGTGAATCAATAGTACATACATGTGAACAAATAGTTATAAGCATGTGAATTAATAACAATTAATTGCTCATTTATCCGATTAATTACCCGATTGGTCAATATAACCTTCAGACATCAATTATTATCGAAATAGATGTCCATTTCCATTAACAATAATAATCTCAACACAATGAAAATATCAAATTCATCTTTAATCAACACGAACTTATTCATCATTAATATTATAACTCACAATATTTAACAACAAGATCATTCTCAGGAAATAGGACTTTCCGATAATGATTTCTCCCTACTGGCGCACAATAAGGTGACCAACCCTATCATTGATAGAATTTTCTAGACATTGTCAATATTGTAAATAATAATATGAATAACTTTGTCGTCTCAATTATTGATTTAATAATCTATCTAATAAAATACAAATGATTTTGAATTTCCCGCTCATTCAATAAATCATCTAGGCCGTCCAAAGTTTGGGATAAATCCCACCATTCATCTATCTAATAAAATACAATCTTTCTAATTCTATCTATATCTATATTCTATATATCTAATTATATCTAATAAAATATAAATAATTTTGAATTTTCCGTTCACTCAATAAATCAACTGGGACGTCCAAAGTTTGGGATAAATCCCACCATCCATCTATCTAATAAAATACAAATGATTTTGAATTTCTCGCTTACTCAATAAATCATCTGGATCGTCCAAAATTTGAAATAAATCCCAACGTTTATAGTGCCGGAGGCACGGGACTGTTGCTAGTCATAAATATTATACAAATGATACTGTGACAATAATTAAATCAATAATATAAGAGATATTATGCAGCAATTGTTGCAGCAATAATTGAGTATAACTGAGTGACTTCTCACGTAAGCATCAATAATCAATACCGTATGCTACTATACAATCACGTGTATTACTGTACTTTTACCACCGGGTAGTTCAACAGTTTAACGGTAAAACTTTCGCCGTTATTTTATAAAAAGATAATTATGTCGTTTTCTAACAACGACAATACTTCCGTTGTGGGGTCCACCAATGATTGTGTCGTCGTACGAATATTCTCTGTTAAAATGAATATTCCTCGACCAATTGAATATTATATAACCACTTGCTTACTTTGCAAAATTTATAAATAATACCCACAATTATAACATTATATCAAATCTACACCATAATATTCAAAAATATATTTCGAGAAAAATTAATCTTTATTCATAAAAGTTGGGGTCTTACAAAGTACATGTTGAACATATATGGACTCAAGCTTCTAGCTCAGTACATGTTAACAAGGCATCGGATAATCAAGAGACAATTAAGAACAAGGGCAAGAAAAAATAGGCAATAAATAACAAGGCAAGCAAAAATCAGAAAAATTTGATGATAATAATAATGTTGAACCTACCTTTTCATCTGATGATGATATAGAGACTAAATTTCGTACAAAGGGTATAAAGTCATGGGAGGAAATATATGAAGATTCTGACATTGAAGTTCCTAAGTCATTCCTCAAGTAGTGATAGTGAGGTGGAAGGTGAAGAGCCAATGATGAAAGTGAAAATAGTCGTTTATATGTATAATCTAAACACTGCAATTAAGAATATTGAGTTATGCATGAATTTCATTGGGGTTGAGCAACTAAGGGAAGTAATAAATCAACTTTTGGTACCTGTACTGGGACACGATTTACAATTTGGTACTCGAAGTGAAAAAAGTTACAAACTGGTGATTGTACTCGAAAAATGTTACACTCCGTTAAACATTAGGGACACGACTTACAATTTGGTACCCGAAGTGAAAAAAGTTACAAACTGGTGATTGTACTCAAAAAATTTTGTAATCTGGTGCTTGTACTTTCCAATTTTTAAATAATCGTTAAAATTGATCCAACGGGAGAGACAAAAATACTGAGAGAGAAGCGAAGTCGACGCGAAGAAGGTTCTCAATGTTTTGTTCCATCTTTTCTTGCCTTCCACATTCGCACCATTGCTCCACAGTGGCACCGACTTGGGAACTCTGGTATAATCCATTCATTTTTGTTGCATTAACTACAATCTTCTTCCCCGATTTTATTTACGATTTCACTCCAAGACGAGCTCATCCTTTCAATTAAACACTAAAAACCCTTTAATAAATATATGGGAACCAGTAATCAATGGAGAATCGAGACAAGAAGAATGAGAGAAGGACAGAAAAACATAACCTTAATTTTCAAACAGAATAAAGATGAAACCCTACTGTTTAACGGAGTGTAATATTTTTTTTAGTACAATCACTAGTTTGTAACTTTTTTCACTTCGGGTACCAAATTGTAAGTCGTGTCCCTAATATTTAACGGAGTGTAACATTTTTCGAGTACAATCACCAGTTTGTAACTTTTTTCACTTCGGGTACCAAATTGTAAGTCGTGTCCCAGTACAAGTACCAAAAGTTAATTTATCTCATTTATTTAGTATGCAATGATGTAGGGCAAAATTGGCATTTTTAAAAAAAATTAAAGGAACTGCGTATTTTGGCCTAACTTTGAAATACATCACAATGTTAAAAGTTATGTAATGAAATAGGCCAGAATTTGGCATTTTCTTTTGTTAAATTGCAGGAACTGCATTTGTTTTAGCCTAAGATAGATTGAACATTTTCATTTGCTATAAAATACATCATAAAATAGGGTATGTATTTTTTCATTTGTATTTCTCAAAATTAATGGTATAAACGAGTCAAACCGAAGCAAACAGATAGATGCTCGAATTTGACTCGAAACATTAAATTTATTCTCGATTTCGAACTATATTTGAAAAAATATACTCAAATTTGACTTAGCTCGAATATTTATTACTCGAATTCAACTCGACTTGGATCGAATTATATTCAAACTACTCGCAAACTTTCAATTCAAGCTCAAATTTGAGTCTTCACGTAATAACTAGCTTTATAATAAATATAATTATAAATTAAAATTGTTGTTTTACTTAGAAATGAAAAAATACATTTATTATTTCACTCTATAAATATAAAATCACAATTAAAAATAAAAATAAAAATTAAATAAAATAATAATAATTAATTATCCTAATTTGATTTAATTTGATATATATTATAAGAGAATGTATCAAATATCTAATTGAATCTTCATCAATCGAGTATGTATCGAAACACAATTGAGAAATTTTAGTAGTTTGAATATTTAACGAGTCGAGTATATCTTTGCTCAGATTCTGCTCATATTTTTATTCGAGCTATTTTTTATACTCATATTTGGATCATATTATTAACGAATCCGAGTATCACTCATATTTTTTCGAGTCGAGCCCGAATCGATCTCGAATTGTTCGGTTCATTTACAATCTTACTCAAAAAACATCAGAAAGTTATGATACATGAAAATAAGAGAAAACATAACGGAATACAACTTAATTACATGAAAACGTGATTTGATTAAATGAAAACATAACTTGATTACATGGAAGCATAACTTGATTACATAGCTTCTAATGCTTAAAAGTTCATGGAAATATAACTTAATACAACACAAGTCAACATCCATGACAATATCACGTAGAATTGCAATATCTTATTTGTCTTTCCTAATTTGACAGATTTTAACTCCAGTTTTAAGGTCTCCCTTTTCAAAATCTTTAGCTTCTCTTTCGGCTTTCTTGTTTTGCTTCTCAGTAAAATGACTTCATCTTTATTCCTTAAAACAAAACTCATTTCACTGCAATCACTACCATCAACTTTATTTTGAGAAATTATGTCAAACCATTGAAAAATCCACAATATTTATCAACGTCGTGTAACAAAAAAACACACAACCAAATTGAATCCAAAATACATTAGAATAATATATAAATTTACACCTAAAATTTACTTATTGGGTAAAAATGACATCTACGCAACCTTCTTCCCTTTGATTTGTTATTTGTGGAGACACGAATGGATGCAAATACACCTCATAAACATTCTACCCTATTTAAAGTAACTGACGACGATAAGTTATTTGAAGATGGCATTAACAACCTTTTAGGTGTTCAAATGGTTTATGAATATGAAAATCCCTATTTTCCCCCTTTAATTTTAGCCGAATCAATCTCCTCATCTAAACGAAGATTGAGCTTGAACCCTAGTTTGCAGAAATAATAATCATTGAGTCGTACTAAACAAGGTTGGAAAAAGTTTTAAACACAAAATCATACATACCTTAAGACAGAGATTTGCAGAAGAAAAACCTTACAAGTTGAAAACGCATTCGTCCCTCTCTCTGGACTTCGACTTCTAATCTTGGATTTAGTGATGCACAACGGGCCGGCCTGGCCTGGCCCGGCCCAAGCCTGCCAGGCTTTTACCGTTGACCAGGCCAGGTCAGGCCTTGACTTTAAGTCTATAGGCCGAGCCAGGCCAGATCTAAAACAAAAAAACGTGGCCTGTTAAGGCCTATAGGCCAGGCCGAGCCAGGCCCAAGTGTTCACTTAAAACCTCCTCCATTTATTGAAGGAAAGCAAGGATAAAAATCCTTTTATTAGACAATGTGGGACTATGCCAAGCATGGCCAAACCCATTCTACTTCTCCTCCATTTATTAAAGGAAAGCCGGGACAAAAATCTTATATTGGACAATGTGGGATTATGCCAAACATAAGCCAAACCCACTAAACTTATCCTCCATTTATTAAAGGAAGGCAAGAACAAAAATCTTTTATTAGACTATGTGGGACTTTGCAAAGCTAAACCCCAACACAAGCTCAAGTACATTTTGCTTTAAAAATTATGACTTGAACTCTCCTCTATTTATAGAAGAAAATTAAGGACAAGAAATGTTAATGAGACTATGTGGGACTTTGAAACAAAAATGCAATTAAACTTATGTACATGCATGACCCTGTTTGCATTTAGGTTCATCTTGCATAAATCTTCAAAACTTGTGTTGGTTATACAAATGGGTTTTATCTGTAGTTTTGATGGATTTAATGTCAGGAAGTTGTGTTAAAATTGCTATTTAGGTCCAGAACATGAATGCATGTGTAATTTCATGAACCACGAACATTTTATATTTTTTTATTGCAAATTCATGAATTTTATTAATTTTTGACACCAGAAGCAAGCGCAATATAGGGTGTTGGTGGTCATGATGTACTTGTTTGACACTGTATATGAGTAACGAATGCATGCAAAAGATATTTGCTTGTATATATTTTCTATTAATTATGTGTTGTTATATATATATATATATACATGATATCTAGCTAGTTTACTACAATAGCATACATGTTTAATGGTATTGTAATGTAGAGCTAGCTTGTCATTATCTTTGAGATTACTTTTTTCGATCATATATATACAATAATCATTCATTATGTAGGAAGGAGACAAGGTTGCTCTAGCAGAATCTGCTGGCTTGGACCAAAAACAGAAACAATTGGTTTATAAACCAAAGGAAGCGTCACTGGAAACTAGGGTTGCACAAATGGCCCGCGGCCATACCATACTGACGAATGATGCTTGAGCATGCTCCCACAGTCCCACATTTGGAGTACATATCTACAAGGGTTGTTCCAACATATTATTGGGCTAATCATATTGAACCTTAGTTAAAGTCCCACATCTTCTAACCACAAATTTATCATAGGCTAATAAACTATAAATAAAACATGCATCCTTCAAAAACATTTACCATCTAGTGTGGGTTGTCAACTTATAACTTAAGAATTTACACTTGGGTTTAAGTCTAATTTTTCTGAATACAAGCCCAGGCTTTAGTCCGGTTCAGGCCTCAGGCCAGTCCAGGCTTCGGTTCGGATTAAACTGTAGGCCAGGCCGGATCAGGCTTTTTAAAAGGCCAGGTCGGGCTGGATTTGTATTAAAAATCCTTGGTCTGTTGTTGGCTTTGCAGGCCGGGCCTGATCAGTCCAGACTTTGACCAGGTCGGGCTTTGACCAGGCCGGGTCTAGGCCGGATCCAGGTCAGGTCGCGGGCCGCGGGCCATTTGTGCAACCCTACTTGGATTCGTTTGATTTTATGAGTTAATAGTTATTTTATTTTTTCGTGTAAGTCACATATTATAGGCCATGCCATTTTCTTCTCTTTTTTTTTCACGTCCACTTGGATAAATGTTATAAAGATTTAACAGTTATAACATTTAACCGGCGTTAGACAAAAATAACATAATGACTCAATTTTAAAATAATAATTAGTTAATTTAGATTATTTAAAAAATTAAAAGTTCAGTGTTCTATTTTATAAAACTTGTCGGTGGCTAAACCAATAGTTTTATCCAATGTTTTAAAACCACCGAGGGTCAGACTGGTAAAAATCAGAACCGGCCTGTCTTTCGGTCTGGTTTGACCTAGTGACCCGGTTTTTATTTTTTATTTTACAAAAAAAATATTAAAATTAATCACTTTTATTAATATAATAACTCATATTTATTATGTTTTAGTTTTTTAAAAACGAGATTTTTAATTTTTTATTAATTATTAATAATATATTTTTATATATTAATGACGTCACTTGATCAATAGCGGTTCGACAGTTGGTTGGACCAATTATTCATTCACCCAATACCTTTTCTGATTTTGAGAACTGTCCGATTCTAAGAACCTTAGTTTTACCATTAATATATCTATTATATAATATCCAAGATAATTGAAACTAACCTCAAGTATTTGGGAAGGCTTTGTTTATTTATTTGCAATAATAAAAAATTTAATGAAAGTCTTCACGATTTACATTTTCATTCTAGCAGTTGAAAAGAAAAAGTCATTGTTTCTTCACTTCAATTTTTTTTTTACTTTTACTACTTTAATTATTTTGTCTTTTCTTTCCCCACAAGTGTATTTCGGATAGGGGTATAAATGAATCGAATTGAGTCGAGTCTTGTGTTACTCAGGTTTCGCTCACAAAATTTATCGAGTATGAAATAAGATTTGATTGATACTCGTTTAACTATCGAGTCGAACAAAATCTCAAATCAAGCCCGATTAGTTTGAACGAATATGATCTGAATATCGATAAAAAATTAAAATTTGAAGAGGTTTGAGTAATTTATCGAACTTTGAAATTTTGCTTATATTTGAATCATTTATTTTTCGTATCGAACTTTTAGTTAAGCAAATACGAATCAAGTTTGAACTGTTTGGTTCATTTTACGACGTTAATTTCAAAGTTCAATAAGTTATTGTGATTTGTAAGAGCCATGACATACCACAATATATATATATATTTTATTGGGCTTGGTGTATATATTATTGGGCTTTTATTAGTAATCCGCTGGGTTCTTTACATAAGTATACAACAAATAGAAAGTAATTACAAGAAAAGTGCATCAATCAAATAATTACAAAAAGATTGTACATATTACAAAAATAGTACAATTCACATTAATAAGGAAACCTAAAATCAGGGACAAATAACTGCCATAATTAATAAGGAAACCTAAAATCAGGGACAAATAACTGCCATAATTAATAATTCAAATTCAAATATTTTGATCTAACAACAAAAATAAATTCAAATTCAAAATAATAATTCAAATTTAAATATTCAAATTCAAATCTTCATCTCCCTCACATGCACTTTGAAAATAATAGTCCACCGCTACACCGCCTCTAGTCCGCCGCTACACCGCCGCGAATCTCCGTTGTCCAAAACGTCAATGATGTGACGCCCCCAAAATAGGTCCATTCCATCCAACCCATTTTGAGTCGTCAATAACATGGCACAGAAACAACTACAACTTTATTAATACAACCATAAAACTGTGAATTTAAATACAAATATTATCTTCTAGACAATATCTATACCCAAATAAATTCTCATCACATTTATTGATACATTATTTTATAAAAATAGTGAGTACTACTAAACAATTCTCTCTAGAACCTTCATTCCATACCCCGACTCGTACTCGCTACATTCTCGCCTCCTGAGAAGAAAAATTGAACAAAAAGTAAAAGGGTAAGCTCAACTAGCCCAGTAAAGAATATTATGACTAAGATAATATACAACAAATTATAGTTAGTCTTCAACAGGGAAAAATCTGAGAGAATACACTAAACAACAAGTTTTAGATCAATATTCGCAGCGGAAATAATAATTCATAGAAGAGTTATGTAGAGGATAAAATCTACTAATATTTATGAATTTAACAGTTCATCATCATTATTTTATCCATGTAACATCAATCAATACACATCCTGAGTCAAGTGTTTATCTTTGCACTACAGGCCAAAGATATTCATCAGTTGGTCATGTTCATCTCAACACATGTACATCTTTGCACCACGACCAAAAATATTCATAATAGAATCAACCATCTTTGCACTACAGGTCAAAGATATTCAAGTATATCATCATTTATGACTGAGGATGTTGAAAAATATTTTAAAGAAAACGAATCCAGTGAAACAAAAGAACAATTTTTAAGGATTCATACTTTAAACAATTCAAGTTCAAAAATACTTCATAAATAACCAGAGTGAAGTAAAATTCAAGAATGAAGACCAAATCATAGATCGAATCAAATATAGGAATTATAACAGACAATCTTGGACATAGAAAAGAAAATTTAATTTTTATGTGAATAGTGTCGTATTCGTGAATAGTGTCGTATACGTGAATAGTGCCGTATACGTGAATAGTAACTCCGACATCAAAAGATAGAAATTTCACAAAAAACATCATCATGCTTCGTGAATAGTACTCATAAATAGTAACTCATGAATAGTAACCCAACATGAAAAAGTTCTAAATTTGATAAAAAGTTTCAACCAATATTTTGACATAATGATATTGAAGAAATAATATCATTTGAAAAGAAAATAACATCCATTACCTCGAAAAACGGTACTTCTAGTTGAAACACCGGATATAGGTTATAACTTGAACTTGCATCGTATAGCAATACTCAAAGTATACTCAAAATACTCACAAGAATACGGTCGATATTATGGAGAGAGAAAACTTCAGTTTCTGGTGTGATTTTCAATTCTAACCTAAACACCCTATTTATAGGAAAAATGCTTAGAACACCAAAGTAGAAAATCTAATAAATTAATATTATTTATTTTTTCTACATCTTTCTACGCATCAAGCATCTGAATTCAGCAACTTGACATATTTTAAAGATGCCCACCAAACACAAAAAACGTTTTTCTTATTTAAATTATTTTAAACTTCCAAAAATTAACTATTTCAGAGCTTCGAAACTTCAATAATTCATAATAAATAGCTCTTTATCAGAAAAATTCGAAACTCACAACTTTCCATAAGAAATTTCATTATCTACAACTTTGCAGAAGGAAGTTTTTCCAAATTCCAAACAGAAATTGATCGAAATCCATAAACGGGCATTTTACAGGCTATAATCAAATTTCAATCAAGTAATGGGGTCCACCGACACACAAAACATGTGTTAAACAATTTTTGCAACAAAAATACTCTTCCTCCTCATATACTCATATATCCCACATTCATTGTAAAAAATATCATCATTATTATATTATAATAATATAATAAAATATTATTTTATCAGAAAAGATAAAATATCAATTTTTAATAATTGTCACTTTAAAAAATTTCTCCGTCTATATCCACATAAAATTAATATTTTTCTCATCATATAAATCAATAATTAATTAATCACAAATAATATTACAGAATCACAGTACTAGCAACCAGGCCGTTCCCAGGAAAGAGGGGGTTTCCAATAAGAATTTCTCCTTACTGGCGCGCAATTAGATGACTAAACCTCTCCTTAGACAGAACTTTCTAGACACTGCCAATAATGTTTTCTAATAATATTATTCAGATGATATAAATTATTGCTTCGATAATGGAAAATACTGTGTAGTGACAATTATTGAAACAACAGTAATATAAAATATCAACGCAGCAATTATTGAATCAATAAAATAAAATACTGAACAGTAATTATTGTAACAATTATTGAGTAGTGCCTTCTTACGTAAGAGTCAATAATTGGTGCAATACCGTGTGTTACCCATAACTAACCACATTAATCAAATCAACCCTTACTATTTTAAAATGATAAATAGAGGAAACTAAATATTATTTATTAATAATTTGGGGTCTTACAAATTAGAATAAGAAAAAGAATCGCCCTACAAAAAATTTAAAAATAAATAGATGTAACTATTAATATTTTGAATTTTTTTATAACTATTTTGTTACTCATAAATAATAAAATGGTTACCTTTGTATGAATGGTTGGCTACTAACTGCATCACATTCGAACGAAATTGGTAACTTAATAAAATTGAATTGGTTATCTTGGTCTGAAGGTTTGGCTACCAACTGCACTATGAAAAAACTGCATGTGTGGATGTGAATTAGTTATTTTGGTATGAAGGTTTTGTTACCTTTATCTGAAGGTTTGGTAACCAACTGTATTAAGAAAAAAATTTGAAGTGTGAAGGTTGATTGGTTACTTTGATATAACAGTTTAGTTACCATAGTATGAAGGTTTGGTTCCTCACTTCCTTGTTAGTCCTCTGCTTGAGCTTCCATAGTAAATTATGGCATCGCCGTTGATGTTACCAATCATGCGATTAACGACATTATTGCCACCACCACCAACACCAACAACCTTAATCTCTTGGCTGAATCAATGGAAGTAAATAAGCTATAAGTGCACTAAATCCCCGAACTGTGTAAACTATTCCGCCGTACCCCAGTTGAGGATCGCATTTTTGAAACGAATTTAGCAGCGCCGCCATCGACTGTTTCACCAGCCGAGCGAACTCGTTCTCTCTGTCGTCGTTCCTCGCCATCGCTTCCAGCAGCGTCAGATCATATTTGTACCGTTCGTAGGCCCTCGACCCAAACATCTTAGATACTGATTCCTGTTGGACCATCCTCGGCCATGACTCTCTCCTCCTGCTCAAATACATGTTCAAATGAAATACGTGTATTAACCCAGACTATAAATATATATATAATACGTTGAATTAAGAAGAAGGGTGATGACTAACTGCAGTTGTTATAGATGAGGAGATAGAGAAGAAGTCAAGAGTATAACTAATACATAAATTAAGGAATTTTAATTGAATACTACTTTCTTAAATTAAGGAATCCTAATTGTACTAACATTATAAATAAATATGAAAGTGTATTAGTTGTGTAAAAGTTTTATGAGAGTATTATTGTTGTAATTTTTTTTTAAAATGTAATAGAATATGTAATTCACCCTAATCCACATACTTCTCATCAAACATTTTGTTGTCGCATGTTACTCAATTTCAGGCCTTCCCCTTGAGCGTGGATAGGGTATTCTAAAATAAAAATAAAAAAAATCCTTGTCTTTAAGAGCATTCATTCAAAATAGTTTTTTTAATAAATTTTATATTCCTAACTTTAAAGAATACATCAACAAATCATTATCTAACAAATTTTTTTATCCTTATTTAACTATTTACTTTAATCTCTATATAAGATTTTACTCAGCATGATGAGGGAGTCATAAGACTGTTCTTTATATATGCAAAATGACATGTCACTCTCTCATTTAAGTGGACAACTCATCAATCATTATCCAACTCATCTTCATTTTCAAATTATAAATTAATATTGACTTATTTTTTATAAATTAATTTCAAACGTATTCAAATTTAAAAATGATATAATTTTTTTTAATTCATGTCAATATAATTATAAATATTAAAAAGTTCTAATAACTATAAAATTTATTATTTTCAAAATTTAAATGAATCATATTAATTTTTAATTTAAAAATATCACAAATTAACTTTTTAGAAGTTAATATTGATCTAATGTACATTTGCAGCTACAATACTCATTCCATAAATTACTTAAAATTTAAAATAAAATAAAAATTATTTTACAGTGTAATGAAGTTGATACTATCTCTTTTATAAATTATAAGATTTTTATTGATTTTTACAAGTCAATTTGATGCATTCTCAAACTTAATGTTTTTGCTAAGAATTATAGAAATATTAAAATTTATAAATAGTAATAGCATTTTTTTTCTAAATAAGGTACCATATGTATTGATTAGATTTATATTAATAGCGCTTTTATAATACTTACCAAGTAAACACCCCCTACGAGGAGGCAGGAGGCAGCCCAAACGGCCATTTACCTCATTAATTTAAAGCTTAAAAATTCGTTCAAATAAAAAAAACTAGTTCATCAAATTCGCGGATCAAGGGGCGGGCCGGTGCCTTAAAGAGCGGTAATGACCGGTGCACCTTGATTTTAATTTTAATTTTTTTTTTGGTTTTTTAACCACAATAATGAAAAAAATAAATAAAAATAATAGAGTAAGTTTGAAAAAAAAATTATAAAAAAAATATTTTTTATTAAAAAAAATACTGTAAACAGTTTACAATATTTTTTTTAGTAAAAAATATTCCTTCTTTTATAGTTTTTTATTCAAACTTGTTCTATTATTTTTTATTTATTTTTATCATAATTGTTATTAAAAAATAAAAAATAAAGAAAAAGAAAAAAGGGGCCACCGACCACGTACATCATCTTGATCCCTAACGTCTAGACATTGGTGTATTATTAACTTACACGTACGTACTAGCCACTAGTAGTATAATAAAATATGAAGACAGGGAGAGATTGATGAAAGAGATATTTGTTATTTATAATATTACAAAAATATATGAGTCGTCACCTTCCAAATAAGTATACTGTAATTAATTTATCCATAATTTTACTATCACATAAAATTACTTGTATACATTTATATATATATATTTTGATGGCTCACGTGACATGTGAGTTATTAAAATATATATTAATTGATGATTTTATGTAATAGTAGACTCATTTCAATTTGTCAACTCGCCTTGTCCATTATACTGTTTTTTTTATTACTAATTGATGATTTGTGAGGTATAAGTTTTGCCACCAATTATAAAAAATAAAAAAAGTCGCCGTTTTATTGTTGATAAATGATAATAATATAATAATTTTAAACTTGTCTTCATAATTTTACTATTATGTCAAATTAACAAGTAGTTATATGCTAGCTTCTCTAAATACTCCATTCATTACTTAATGACTAATGGTCGTAATTTAACTTTTTGGGTTCTCAACCGTTGCGTTGACAAGTAAACTTAATTATGGGTCTGTCTGTATAATTATTTTAGAATTTGTTTGCTCATTCACCCCTAAAAGTAGGCAATCACCATTATTTGAGAATGTAGTCCAACAATCCACTACTTCAACGCACTCAATAAAAAGTGGTACTCCCTCGGTGGTTCTGTTATTATGTAAAGTAATTAAGAAACAGCTTGATGATATAACAAAATATACTATTATAATTAGTAATTTATACAGATAATTTTTTTTAATATCATTCTATTCGATTCGATTCGATTCGATAACGAGGTACTATTACAATAAATAATTAATCCGGTGTTCATAAAAAAATGTTAGGACTACAAAGTTTGTCAATTTTCTTTACCTTATTTTTTGTTGGATGAAATACAGAAATTCCCTTGTTGGTCAAGGACGCATGCATGCGGAGCCATGGTCGAAGCTTATGCTTCCAACTGATAACATGTACACTATATATATCTCGACATTCAAGAAGGTCAAAATACATTTTATTTTATAATTTACGTTTAAAAGTTTGATGCATGTAAGGTTTTGGTTCAATTTTTTTTTCATTGCGGTTGTGGCTCAACTTATACTTATTCGCTAACACATGCATGGATCAATACCTTATATCCACTATCATTTTTTTATCATAAAAAATAAAAGATAATACATTAATTACTCCCATTATTTCATAAAAGGAATTCTATTTGTAATATTTATGAATATTAAAAATATGTTTTGTTCTATATACATGCAACCTTAAAAACATCAATTTGTTAATTAATAGTATGACATGCTAATGAAATAAGTTGTTAATTAATAGCACGCTCTATCTTTTCTTGAGCAAAAAGAATTTACGAATGATACTCTGTTTTTAAAACGAATCGAGAGGAGTGTTAATTAATTATACATATATAATCTTGGACATTTTTTTCTCATTTGTATATATTTTTCATATTTAATTTATTTTTTTCATATATATATATACCAAAATAGAGAGCACAAATATATTGAATTTAAAATATAAATGATCTTATAGAGGAGTATTTCAAAAGTTACAAGTTTACTCAAGGTATCCCTAACACCACTTTTACTTAATTAAGCAAGTTCAAAATTCCAATTCCTAAAATAATATAAAAAATTTCCAACTCAATCTACCAATTAATTTGAAGGAAATGTAACGTAAATAGAAGATTTTGAGGCGTGTAAATCAGAACTCTCTCAACTCCATCGCCTACCAAATTTCATTTAACAAAATATAAATTGGATATTTAGATTAAACTGCTGGTGTTCAATCTTTATCGTAACTGTTAACGCCAAGTTTCGTCGGCGCGTCCAATCACAGAATCCACGCGCTAGAACCTGCACAGTAACAGATCACACAGAAGCTTGACGGCTTGTGCCGCCGGGGGATAGCTCCGGTGTGAGAATGAGTAACAGGCCGTTACAAGGGTAAACAATGGAGGCTAAGTATTTCGTGCTCAAGAGTAGGTATTACCTCATAATGTTAACCAAGGCCTTGTATTTATAGAGCTCACCACCTTAGAATCCTTCTCCCAGTCGGATTAGGACTCCTCGTGTATGGTAGTTACCATAACTTGGGTCCATCACAATCTCCTTAAAAGGTGCAAGTAGAATTCAATCTTACCACTACCTTTGGAGTTACCTTATATGCGTATGAATAGGTACTCGGACTCTGCACGCGGGAGAGCCCACTATGCAGGCCCAACCGGCCCTATAAACTGGTCTGGGCTTCGGCCCAAAGGACTCGCAGACCCGACCCCGAACATCACCTGACTGGGTTCGGCTCTGGCCCAGGAGGACTCATATGCCGACCCGAACACCCCCAACACCTTTACAGGCTTCAACCCATTGGTCTATCACACCCCCCTGACAGAAAGCCTTCGGCCCATATGGGGGTCGGTAAAACGCTCCCGAACATAAGTGTGTTAGCTGTCGCGACCAGAGACTGGGGGGCAATGTTCGGGAGCGTTTTACCGACCCCCATATGGGCCGAAGGCTTTCTGTCAGGGGGGTGTGATAGACCAATGGGTTGAAGCCTGTAAAGGTGTTGGGGGTGTTCGGGTCGGCATCTGAGTCCTCCTGGGCCAGAGCCGAACCCAATCAGGTGATGTTCGGGGTCGGGTCTGCGAGTCCTTTGGGCCAAAGCCCAGACCAGTTTATAGGGCCGGTTAGGCCTGCACAGTGGGCTCTCCCGCGTGCAGAGTCCGAGTACTTATTCATACGCATATAAGGTAACTCCAAAGGTAGTGGTAAGATTGAATTCTACTTGCACCTTTTAAGGAGATTGTGATGGACCCAAGTTATGGTAACTACCATACACGAGGAGTCCTAATCCGGCTGGGAGAAGGATTCTAAGGTGGTGAGCTCTATAAATACAAGGCCTTGGTTAACATTATGAGGTAATACCTACTCTTGAGCACAAAATACTTAGCCTCCATTGTTTACCCTTGTAACGGCCTGTTACTCATTCTCACACCGGAGCTATCCCCCGGCGGCACAAGCCGTCAAGCTTCTGTGTGATCTGTTACTGTGCAGGTTCTAGCGCGTGGATTCTGTGATTGGACGCGCCGGCGAAACTTGGCGTTAACAGTAACCAAATAACTGTGTCTTTTGACAGTTATATATGGATATGCATGGCTCAATTAACGACAATTTTGTGACGGGCCATATTTATCGTTTCTAACTTTCCTCAACAGGTCTGACAGAGGGATGTGCATTATTTAGAAGCGGTTAACATTAAATTAATTTTATTAATCGTATCGACACGTGGACGAAAAGTGATATCTTTTTTATTATAACACTATATTGGTCACATGAGCAACTTACAATGAAATTAATTTCATGGTAACCAGATCTGCATTATTTCGTTAACAATGCAACAACCATCTGTGGGCCCAGGTACAAATTAGGGTTCACATGACCTAATTAAATTAAATGCACAATTAGGGTACCACGATCTCATTAAATGCGCAAATTAGGGTTCACATAACCTAATTAAATGAAGACGTATAAATCAAAAATAAAGGGGCTAGACTCGAGAGAAGCCTCCACGTGTCCCTAGGCAGAAGGCTCGTGGAGGCGGCTCATTTTGGAAATTGATTAAGGGATTGAAATGGTGGCTAGAAGGGCAGGGCGATATGTGCATTATTCTAATAACTATAGGGTATTTCTGGAATTTTCCTGAAGACATGTGCCTGACATGTGATTACTTAAATTTCAGGAAGCTCTATAAATACTCCTTCCATTCTATGAAGGAAGGGACCTCTCTTCAGACTCAAGACTTGAACTCTTGAAAGATCAAAGAACTCTTTTGGTAGCTTAAGGCTTGGATATTCCATCTAAAATCACTAAAAGGATTGGAGCACTCTCTCAACTCGAAAGACTCAAGAATGCTCTTGGAATCCCAATAATCCTAATTACACGATTTCCAGATTCTAGGGGCTCTGTCACGCGTCATTGGAGTAATCATCCCACCTATCGTTCTCCGATCTTCAATCAATCAATTATGTGCTCTTTGTTAGGAGTGAGCAAAAAACGGATAAACCCGAATTACCGAACCGAACCGACTTTTTTTAACCGAATTATTTTGATTTTTCGGTTTTTTTCTTATTTCGGTTATATCCGATTTATTGCTCATTATTCGGTTTCGATTTTGGTTTTAAAAAACAGATAATTCGGGTACCCGATTAACCGAATATTAATATTTAAAAAATAATAATTTTATAATATTAAGTATCCGATCTAACCACGTGAAAGGAAGATTAGGCGGTCCAGCTATCCTTTGCCAAACCTTGACCACTCCTTTCCCCCATATATCTTACTAACCCCAAAACTCTAACAACACAAATTAAGAAACCAAACTTCAGGCTTCAGATTTTAGCTCATAATCTAAGATTTATGTTGTTCTTTCGCCATCTAAAGATGACACTGGAACAAAGCTTTTAAGCCACATACGGCCATGGATCATCGCCCACGAGCATCACATCCCCCTCATCATCAGTGTAAACAACTTCCCACTTTTTACGTGTTTTAAGCTCTCCCTTAATCTCAAACATTTTTTCCAGTTCAGTTATAAGGTCTTCAGTACCGGCCCTGGGCTAAAGCCCAAGGTGCCCAGGCTTTAGGCCTACTAAAATTAATAAATTTTTAGGGCCCCCAATAGGTATTTTTGTTATGTATTTATATACCCAAATAAAAGAGTCCATTTCACGTCACTTTAAATTTAAAGGCCTACAAAAAAATTACCCAATGTAATAGACCCAAATTTCAATGACATACTTAGTGATAATGTGATATATAAATGATGCTTTGAAAATATTGAAATAATCGGTTATTAAATTTGATATTCTTTTGTATTTATGCTCTTTTGTTCAGGAAAAGTTCTTAGTTTTTTTATATCTATTTTAATAGTAATTAGCAAAAAGCCCATTTTTTTGTTGTCGCTTTAAGCCCTTTAAAACTCAGGGCCGGCCCTGAAGGTCTTCATACCCTTCCAGGGAAGTCAAGTCAACAGAACAGCAACCCCTTACATTTGAACCTGTTTAAGCAGAATTCAACATTCAGAAACCAATTCTATATAGGAACTAATATTCGGTTTTTACCCGAATACCCGAAATTATTATTTGACAATTCAGTATTCGGTAATTCGGTTATTTTTAAATATCGGTTAGTAATTCGAATAGCAGAAATACCAATAATTCGGTTTTCGGTTATAACCGAATAGCTTATTTGGTTCGGTTATAACCGAATGATCACTCTTACTCTTCGTGAATTTCTCTCCTCCTCAGCCAACACGAAACCCTAACCGGCAAGACACGATATTCTTGTCCACACTATCTTATTACGGAAAACTTTAAATTGCTTATGAGAGAGTCGGATTTGGATCTTTTCAATTCCACGATTCATATTTTAAATATGTTAGAATGTAACATGATGTTGAGAGAGAAACACAAGTCCAATGAAATTCCACATTTTTAAAAATTAACCAGCAAAAAAATATAAATTTATTAAATAAGTTGGATGATTTGCAATAGCTCTTAAAATATCATTTTTCTTAATTTATTATGCCTTAAAAGTACATCACTCTCTATAACTTATCACCATTTTTTTTTTATTAAAGAGTAATGTTACGGTCAAAAGATGATTACAAAACAATAGATACAAAATAATATGTTGAGTTATAATCGGTTGATATTTACATATGACTGAATTTAATAATTATAATAAATTGTTACCATATATATCATTTTGCAATAAAAAAATTTTGTACACTAAAATATTGTTTTTTATCAAATAGTGATCACCTAAGTAATATCATCATTGTTTTAGATAATTGATATTTACATAAGGAAAAATAATATATTTATAATGACTCATTCACATAAATATGAGTTTCATTTATTATTTAATGAGCCTTGTGAAAATACTAGTATCATTTTCATATTAATTACTTTGTTTTATTAGTAGGAAAGTCAAAGAAACCTTCTTTCTTGGCTTCTTTTCGGAATTGGATTTGCTTTACTATTAAGAAAGGTGGAAAGTCATGCCTGGATAGGTGGACCCACATTGTATAGTTGGAATAATAAAATAAAATCAGGGGTGGGGTCCACTCCAAATAGCTTATTATTTCACTTTTTGGCAGATTATGAGTGATGGGGAGGGGGAGAGGGCCTATTTTAAATATAAACTAATAATTTAATACTTAGTTTTTATAAAAATAGAATCATATTAATGATATATTTTTATTTATCATTGAAATATAAATTATTTAGTTAGAAGCGTTGACAAAAATAATGAAGTTATGATTAAAAAAGTTAATAATATTGTGTTAAAATATATATGATATATTTAAAAGCATTCAATTTGAGTTAATTTTAAATTCAAAGCAGATATAATCTATTTAAATCATAAAACATTAAGTTCTACAAGTAATAGTAGTTTTTTATATAATTTATAAGTTTTATTATTATATTCACTAAAATTAAACGAATTTAAAATATTTTTGAATTTAAAAATGTTTAGTACTGTATTAATTTTTAAAACATTACAATATCTTCTATTTTAGAATAAAAAAAGTACTCTCCCCATTTCAAAATATAAAATTATTATTAATTTTTTAAAGTTAACTTAAGATATTTTTAAATTTAAAAAGTATCATAAATTTTTTTAATTGTAGGTAACACTATTATTGACTATTTAAAAAATATTATTTTATAATTTTAAATGAATCATTTTAACTTTTTAAGTTTGAAAATAATTTATACGAACTTTTAAAAAATAATTTTATAACTTTAGAAAATAAAATATAATTTTTTAAATAATATTTTTTATGGGATGTAGAGGATGAGTCATGAGACTTCTAAAAATAATAGCAGACAGATTTGAGCCGCATGTTTTGTTTGTCTTGTACATCTTTTTCACTATTTTGGGGGAAGAAGTAGAAGTATCCAATTGAGTTTGGTCTGTTACATGCAAATCGTTTCGATCGTCTTACGCACGACGACCACGTTAGGATAGACTAGACTATAGACTATAGAGGGAGTGGATCAGGCCTAAATCTTTTGTTGTCAGCTGCGCAGCTTTGTTCCATAATACTACACGTGGAGTGGTTTTATTCACTAAACAAATGATAACCGCCTCTTCAACAAAAAAGAGGATCACATAATATTCACGTACACACACATGCATACTACTACGGGATTCTGAACTCACATGTCAAGCGGAGCCCATAATATGCATGTGTTTGTATGTAACAATTATGTTACATGTGATAGTAGCATTGTTGTCGCGAAAAACCATTTAGGACTCCATGCGTGCGGCGTGCCTAATCATCTCATTTCAAGTTTTTCAACACAACAACAATTGACAAAAAAGAAAAAGAAAAAAAGAAGGTAGAAATACGCTTAGTCGGCTTGCTACCAATTTTTTTAGACTCAGATTGGTTGTCGTCAAATCAAAAAAATTATAAAATGTGTGCGTTATTAATTCAACCAGTAATTAAATTGTCATTGAACTGATAACATTATAATTAGTGGTCAACATGTTCAATCTGAATTTTGATCAAATTGATTCAACCGATCTAAATCGAACCACACATAAAATCGACTCAATTCAACCGATTGAATCAGCCGGTCCCGATAAGGTTTCAAACCAATACTGGCCAACAATTTCAATTAATTTACGCTCCATCTAAAATTTATAATAAATTTTGCATTTCCCAAAAAAAATGAGTCTTAGGTGTAAAGAATAATTGTTCTTTATTCATGATAATGTTGAATGTCATACGTATTTTATTTTTCTCAGTTATCCACATGTTTAATGATAAAAGCAAAAGGAATAGATAAATTACAAAGATAGTCCAATCAACTGTTAGAGCATTAACAACAGTTTTTCTAATAAATTCTCTATTTTTAATTTTGAATAATACATTAATAAATTATTATTCAACAGTTTTCTTATTTTTAGTTGACTCTCTATTTTAATCCCTATATAGGATTTTGAATTATGCTAAAGATACAAACCATTCTACAAATATTTTACAAATTGTTGATGTGACATACTCCACCTCATCATATTGTGTGGGGCCGAAAATTATATTGAAGCAATTTGTTGATCAATGTGCTGAAGTAGAGTATGCCACATCATCAGTTTGTAAAATAGTTTGTGTCTGTAGCATTACTCATAAGATTTTACCCCCAGTGTGACGGAATCAAAAATCGTTCTCTATATATATAAAATGACATTTCACACCCTCATTTAAGTTGACAACTCATCAATCATATATATATTGACATTTTTTACTACTATATTTTCAAATTATAAACTTAATATAAATTCAAACGTATTCAAATTTAAAATTTATATAAATTTATGTCAATATAATTATAAATATTACAAAAGTACTATTAATTATAAATTTTATTATTTTCAAAATTTAGATGAATCATATTAAATTTAAATTTAAAAATATCACAAATTAACTTTTTAAAAGTTAATATTGATCTTATGTACATTTGCAATTACAATTTATTAAATACTCACTCCATAAATTATATAAAATATAAAATAAAATAAAAATTATTTTACTGTGAAATATAATTGATAAATTATACTCTTTTATAAATTATAAGATTATTATTAATTTGATGTTTTGACTGTTAGAATTTTTAAATTTAAATTTCATTATTTAAATAATCAATATAAGGAACATGTGGAAACATAGTGAAAAAATTAAATTCATATTTTGGAAAAGGACTCAATAGTATTGCAGAATAAATATAAAAACAAAAAAATTATTGTGAATGCTCTTGGTCTTTTGTTTTATTTTTAGTCTTGAAATAACAATTAACGTATTTAGTCTTAAAATAGCAATTAAACTAACAGCAAATTCAGCTTCTTTTTTTTTAAGTGGCCGCATATACATATTTGAACTTCGTCACTGAATTCGTCACCCTGCCTTCATTCTTAGCTGGTCAAACTGCCCACCTACCACAAAATGCTTTATTGTTTCTTTAGTTAAAATAAATAAAAGAAGAAAAAAAAGAAGTAAAGGATAAAAATTAATATTCATATTCATTCCATATAATTTATTAGTTATGTCCCAGTGCCTCCGTCACTGTATGAACGGTATAATTTATTTCAAATTTTGAACGGTCCACATGATTTATTGAGTGAATGAAAATTCAAAATTATTTGTATTTTATTAGATAGATATTTTTAAAATCGAACGACAACATATTAAAATTTAAAATTGGTATTATTCATAAAAATTGTAAAATAAATAAATTTTATGATTAATAGTTTTTGTTATACACTATTTAATTATAATAATTATATCAATTAAAATTAAATAAAATTACATCAATTTAAAATTTAACACGTTGTCGTTTGATCTAAAAAATTAAATTATATATTTAATTTTGGAACGAAAAAAAAGTAGTTAACAACTTATCTCAAATCTCTACGTTTTTATCACAAATTTTTTCTTTCTTTAGACTAATGCAACTTTGAAAATGTGAAGAAAAAACATGTTGCGTTTATCTTTTTCATATAGACTCATTTTTTTGTTTTGTTTACAAAAACATATTGCAATATTTTTCTTTAAGAAAAATATATACTTAAATTTAATAATAATAATAATATAAGTAATACAATAATATTGTCATTTTGTTATTACAATTGTATCATCTACCTACCCTACGTTTAAAATTTGTTATTAAGAGGTTGGGAACCTTATGCATGTGAGGATAAGCCAAAATTAACCAATAACTACCTGGTACAAGGCGCGGAGGCTCGGCACCAAGCCTAGGTCTAGTACTAGTATCCTATGTAGGCGGCTAGGCTTATGGGAAATTGGGTCCCAGCATGAGCGGTTGTCGGGTGCCGCAATCCCTTAAGGATACACGTGTCCCCATCCCATCCTCGCACAAAACAATTTCTTTATCTGAGAATAATAATATATAAAAATAATGTAAATAGACGTAATAATCTATCAATATCCATTATACTATGTGACTTGTGACAACAAATTTAACCACATAAAAATACCTAAAATGAAGTAGTACTATTATACTATATATATATATATAAATAAATAATTAATATGTCTATCAATAATAAAATGGACATATTGATATTAATCACATACTCTCTCCAACGTAAAAGTTCTAGTTGATTTTTTGAGCATATAAAAAAAAAGGGATAAAATTGTCCATATTTTAAATTCTTACTATTTAATTGCATAGTTTTTTGTACATGTGATGTTTTCATAAATATGCATAGAAAATAAAAATATACTCCTTCCGTCTTATGATAAAAGTCTTTATTACTATTTTGGGTAATCCTATATTAAATGTCTATTTTCTTTTAATAACTAAACTTTTACACTTATTTTACTATTATACCCGTAACATTAAATATCTCGTATTTTTTTTATTCTAATTCTATCTCCATATTTAATGACATTATTATAATTAATTTTATTATTTTATTCATCTTCTTAATATGTTAAAAAAGTCTATTAAAATTTTTATTCTGAGACGAATAGAATAATACTCCCTCCGTCCCAAATTATCTGCTGTTCTAGAGTTTCACACAGATACCAATATGTATGATAAAAATACTAAAATACCCTTTGTGCTGATTTTTTTATTAATTGAAGAGAAAGAAAAGACACCTAATTAATTGGAGAGAAAGAGAGAAACATTGAAGAGAGAGAGAAAGCAGCACATTAATTGAAGAGAGAGAGAAAGCAGCACATTAATTGAAGAGAGAGATAGAGAGAAACAATTATTAATTGAAGAGAGAGAGGGGCATGAATGTGGATGTTTAAAAAAGAGGAGAGGCATTAATGAGAGTAATGATTATCAACAATTAAGATAAAGGGGCAAATTTGGAAAATAAATGAAAAAAATGCATTGAAATCTTAAAAAAACAGATATTGTGGGATAAATTTTTTTTGCTAAAACAGCAGATAATTTGGGACGGAGGGAGTAATTAATAATAAAGGAGGGAGTATATGAAGACATTTAATATAATAAAGACTTTTAGGAGGGAGTATATTTTTCTCTCTATAAATTAAACAACTCACTCATATTCTGAGCCTCGGGCGACGAAGAGCGAACGAGAAAGCGAAGCCGGTCGGCTATACCAACAGCGGTGGTGGATTTTCTCGTTCTCTTTCTTCTCTATTTTTCTCTCTCTGCAATACATATCCAGAAAATTCCCTACTTCTTCGAATATTTGGGGTTGTTCAGTTTTGTTCCTTATCCCAACTTGCATTGTACTCTTCGCTACGGATAAGGACTGCCCCTTTCTGTATATCCATCAATTTATCTCTCTCTTTTAACATTCTGTAACCGATTTCCTTCTCCCTGATCTAGATTGAACTGAATCATCATACAATTAATCGATCAATTGATTTGGTATCCAGATCTGACATTTGATTCTCCCAAGGCTGGTTTGCTATTGAAAAAGATCTGATCTGTATTGTGTTTTAACGTAAGAATTAAACTTATAAGAAAAAGGGATTCAGATTTGTTAAAAAATTGGTCTGTGGAATAGTAGTAATTTATAATGTCAGTCGCTTCGAATTCGGTTATTCAAGCAGGAAAAAACAGTTGTTCATCATCCTTGGTGCTCCCTTCAGTAACTAAACTTAAGCCTCTATTGAACCCTCAACTCAATGTTTTGAGCGGAGTTGGTGTCAAGGCCAAAATAAAAACCAAAACCTCTTGTTGTGTGTTAGAGAATAGATTCTATGGGACGAGATTGCGAGGTGGGTCGGGTTCGGAAAAGCACCATATTTGGCAATCCGACGGACCCGGCCGAGCTCCCAAACTCAAGGTGGTGGTGCGATCGTCAATGTCTCAGGTGCCCGAGAAGCCCCTTGGTCTTTATGATCCCTCCTTTGAAAAAGATTCGTGTGGGGTTGGATTCGTTGCTGAATTATCCGGCCAAAGCAGTCGTAAAACGGTAAAATTAATTAGCTAACAAATCATTATTTTTAAGATATATTAATATATTAATTAGACTCTTTGGGTGTTGAAATTTGGATTTTTTTGGGGGGTTCTAGGTAACGGATGCTATAGAAATGTTGGTGCGTATGACACATAGAGGTGCTTGTGGATGCGAAACAAACACCGGTGATGGGGCTGGCATTCTTGTCGCTCTTCCTCATGACTTTTACAAGGAGGTATATCTATATATACATATAAATTATATACAGTGGATAAACAGGATGCTACTTCGTTTACTGATTTTGTGAAAAAAATAATGCTAGGTAACTAGACAATACATGTCTAGTTTACCTAGACATTACTCAATTTTTAATTAAAGTTGCTGTTATTTTATATACTGGTGAACTTAAGAAGAAAAAACAGTGGGAGAAAAGGGTTATTGGTTGTATTATTACTGATTTTTGTTTTTCTGAATTTGTTTTGGTTCTATCTGTCTTCTTTAAGCTTAAATATTTGGCAAATTAATTTTTTTTTGCGGGTCTATTTGAATCAGGTTGCCAAAGATGCTGGCTTTGAGTTGCCACCACCTGGGCAATACGCTGTGGGCATGTTCTTCTTGCCTACGTCTGAAGATCGAAGGGAACAAAGCAAAATTGTTTTTACCAAGGTATCTTCTCACCGCTGAGTCTTTTGTATATTTTAGTTTTTTGTCTTTTATGGTTTTTGCATATGTGAGGGATCTAGCTTGCTACACACATAGACTTATGATTAAGAAAGTTTGGAAGTGATTTTCTCTGTTGTGGTTTATTGATTTCATGACGCAGTTCATGTTTTGTACTACATACCTGGTTATGGGAAACTGCTATTTGGTTCTTTTAGTGGCATGCTTGGATGTTTTGAGTTGTCTAATTTCAGTATTGTCTCTATAGGTTGCAGAGTCGCTTGGGCATACTGTTCTTGGCTGGCGCCCTGTCCCAACTGATAACTCTGGATTGGGCAGGTCTGCTTTGCAGACAGAACCTGTCATTGAACAAGTGTTTCTTACTCCTACGCCCAGGTCCAAGGCAGATCTTGAGCAACAGGTAGTTTCTTATCTCCACGGTGCTACTAGGTGTCTTAAAAATTTCAATTGAAAAAAGCTATATATTTTCCGCTTTAGTTTTTCGTTAAGGCTTGCTTCTTAACTCACAACTTCGCTCCAAAAAAAGAAGTGATTCTTTATTTTAGGGTGTATAGGTTTTAATTTTTTGTATAAACATGTGCTATTGTCTTGTGGGAGATTAATTTGACAAATAAATAGAACCATTTAAGAGAAAGGTTAGTTTCTTTTTATTTATCTATGTGAAAAGTTGTGCAGTTATGGAATAATTAACTTGGACATAATACCATTTAGCTGTAGTCCTCTCATATGGCATTTTAGAGTTAATAAATTCATTACTTATTTCCCCCTCACAGATGTACATATTAAGAAGAGTATCAATGGTAGCAATACGAGCTGCGTTAAACCTCCAACATGGTGGTGTGAAGGACTTCTATATATGTTCTCTTTCCTCGAGGTTTGTTTTTAAGAAGGCCTAATTCTTTAGGGAAGTTATTTAGTTTTTCTGCAGCTCTATGATTAGTGGTTTGATGCCTTGTCCTGTGTTTTGTAGAACAATTGTCTACAAAGGTCAGTTGAAGCCCAATCAGTTGAAGGAATACTACCATGCAGATCTTGGCAATCAAAGGTTTACGAGCTACATGGCCCTGGTAAATATTTTCTTCATTCACTTTTCTTCTTTTTCCACTGACTGTAAACTTCAACAACGAACAGCATGGGATCAGCCTGTTAACTGAAGAGATGCAAGGTTGAGGAATGACTTCTGAGGCATTGAAGTATGAATGATCTCTTAAGTTCTTTCACTCCCTTGATATTTCAATTTGGATGCCGGAATTGATTCTTTGGGTGAGTTGGTAAGGAACCTCATTATGACGTAAATCATGTTTGCAGAATCTCGGTGAAGTGTTTATATGATCAGTTCTTCAGGTTGAAACTTTGAATTTAAATGGTGGAAAAGCAATTGTGTTTGGTCAGGTGTTTAGGGTTCACTATCTGTTTTCTGCTGGCACCAAGCATATTTTAAAATTAAAGTGCCCAAACACAATCATTTTTGCAATACAAAAGTTAGATCTTTGTATTGTAGATAATGTGGATGGAATAGCGAGTAAATTGTGATTATTCTACTTTTGGTGCAGATTCATTCTCGGTTTTCTACAAACACTTTTCCTAGCTGGGACCGCGCTCAGCCTATGCGTGTTTTGGGCCATAATGGAGAAATAAACACACTTCGGGGAAATGTGAACTGGTAAATTTTTACAAAATTTATTCCAATCTATACGTGGTTATCTACTAGATCAGTATACCATGGAAAAGAAGATATGTCAATCTTTTTTTAGCGTCACTGTTAGGATACACTATTAACACAACCTGTTCTGCTACCTGCGCATTGATGAAATAAATTGTATAAAATCTGGAATTAAAGAGTATATTCATCAGGAATAAACCAATTTAAGTAGCAGCTCTGTTAAGAAACCCATTAATTGTCTGAATTGTGATTGTGGCTGGCAGAGGAGGGTCCATTCATGACTTATCCCCAAAAAAAACGAGGGTCAATTCCTGTTGGTAATAGCAGTGTGGAGACTAGAAATGTATGGTAGTGATCAATTTCACAGGATAGGCGTTGGCTTAGTTAAACTCAGGACCTCGGTCATGGTAGATTCATGTTGGTGATTGCAGTACCTAGGCCTGGAATCAATGTTACGGACCATTTTCAGTGTGCAGTAGTTTGCCTAATTGAACAGGACCTTGTTCCATTGCCATTGCTAGTTGGGGCTTATCTACCTATTATGTGGTGGCTGTGGCCTGATATCTCAGTCATTAATGAGCTGTTGTCTACTACTTAATACTTTTTCTATTCTGTTTGGAAAGAAGTGATTGATGTAATTGTTATTTTACTGTTTTCAGGATGAAGGCTCGGGAGGGTCTCCTGAAGTGCAAGGAACTTCACTTGTCAAAGAATGAGATGAAGAAACTTCTACCTATTGTTGATGCGAGCTCATCTGATTCAGGTTTGAACATGATTGAATTCTCTGTATATTATTGTGTGCTGTTTGTATAGATATTCTACATGCTACACATATCTTCATCCCACATTGTAATGAATTTATGTATATATTCTGTGCATTCTATGTCCTTTTTACCAGATTCTGAGGCTACGTGTTAACCCCCCCCCCCCCAACAAACACCACAAACCAGAAAAAAAAAGTAAGGAAGTCAAATTTTGCATTCCTGAAGAGAGGATCATTTTCTTTGCCTATTCTCTTTAGTAAAATTTCTGTTTACGATCTTTCCGTAGATTGCTACTGCTCTCTTTTGAGGATTTCCCCCACCCCCAAAAAAAAAAAAATCTCGTAGGGTGGTGGACGGATTGTTCCCCTTTTTTTTGTATTCTTTCTTTTCATCTAATAAAATTTCCTTTTTTATCCAAAAAAATTGCATACTCGAACGATGTTGATGGATATTGTCATGGACTTTGTCCAAGGATATAGAAGCAGTTTAGGCACTTGTCTGAATGTTTACATCGAATTAGTTGTTGTGACATTGTTCTTCTCATTTTTTAGGAGCTTTTGATGGTGTCCTTGAGCTTTTAATTCGTGCTGGAAGAAGTCTTCCTGAAGCTATGATGATGATGATACCTGAAGCCTGGCAGAATGATAAGAATATGGATCCTCATCGGAAGGCCTTGTATGAATATTTCTCAGCCCTTATGGAACCTTGGGATGGTCCTGCTCTTATATCATGTAAGAGGTTTTGGAAGATTTTGATTTCACATTGAGTTATCTCATCACAACATTAACTTTTGTGCTTACATTGTAGTTACTGATGGTCGCTATCTTGGAGCTACATTGGACCGAAATGGATTACGTCCAGGTCGCTTTTATATTACTCACACTGGACGAGTTATAATGGCAAGTGAAGTTGGAGTGGTTGATATTCCACCTGAAGACGTATCAAGGAAAGGAAGGCTTAATCCTGGCATGATGCTTCTTGTGGATTTTGAGAAGCATGTTGTTGTAGATGATGAAGCTTTGAAGCAGCAGTATTCACTAGCAAGACCTTATGGGGAGTGGCTTCAAAGGCAAAAGATAACTCTGAAGAACATAGTTGACTCTGTTCATGAATCTGACAGGGTCTCTCCACCCGTAGCAGGAGTTTTGCAAGTAAGCAAAAAGCATTATGTCTTCCTCCTCTTCCTTCTGTTCTTGTTCTTTTTATGCATTTTGTTTTCTTTCAAATTATAAATTTGGTTGTAACTTTCGTGCCTCTTAGGCATCTACTGACGACGACAACATGGAAAATATGGGACTTCATGGTTTGTTGGCTTCCTTTAAGGCTTTTGGGTATGTATCTCTTTTTGTTCTGCTTGCTCTAGACTTCTCGACTCTTATTTTTCCTTTGGCTGTGGTTATATAAAATTACATGATGTTTTGCTAGTTACACTGTTGAAGCCTTGGAGATGCTCCTGCTACCAATGGCAAAAGATGGTGTTGAAGCCCTCGGTTCGATGGGAAATGATGCTCCCTTGGCTGTGATGTCAAACCGAGAGAAACTCACCTTTGAGTATTTTAAGCAGATGTTTGCTCAAGTTACAAATCCCCCTATTGATCCTATCCGTGAGAAGATAGTTACATCCATGGAGTGCATGATTGGTCCTGAAGGTGATCTTACAGAGACCACCGAAGAACAATGTCAACGTCTATCACTAAAAGGTCCTCTTCTATCCATTGATGAAATGCAAGCAGTTAAGAAAATGAACTACCGGGGCTGGCGCAGCAAAGTTGTAGATATCACATACTCTAAAGAACGTGGTAGGAAGGGTTTGGAAGAGACCCTAGATAGGATCTGTTCAGAAGCACATAATGCAATTAAGGAGGGGTATACAATGCTGGTGCTTTCAGACCGAGGTACAGTATAACCCACATTTTTGGAAAACCTTTGTTCAATAAACATTTGGTTTCCTAGATCAATAACCTGTTAATATTTTCAAATCTGTAGCATTTTCGTCAAAGCGTGTCCCTGTCAGCTCCCTCTTGGCTGTTGGTGCTGTCCACCATCATCTAGTTAAAAAGCTTGAGCGAACTCGCATTGCGTTGATTGTTGAATCTGCTGAGCCCCGTGAGGTGCATCATTTTTGTACACTGGTTGGATTTGGTGCAGATGGCATCTGCCCATATTTGGCTATAGAGGCCATTTGGAGACTCCAGGTTGATGGGAAGATACCACCCAAAGCAAGTGGCGAGTTCCACTCAAAGGAGGAGTTGGTCAAGAAGTACTTCAAAGCAAGCCACTATGGAATGATGAAGGTTCTTGCTAAAATGGGGATATCAACTTTGGCCTCGTACAAGGGTGCGCAGATTTTTGAGGCTGTGGGCCTTTCATCAGAAGTGATGGAGAGGTGTTTTGCTGGTACTCCTAGTAGGGTTGAGGGTGCAACATTTGAAGCACTTGCTCATGATGCTCTTCATTTGCATGAACTAGCATTTCCAACAAGGGCGTTGCCTCCTAAAAGTGCAGAAGCTGTAGCACTGCCTAATCCTGGTGATTATCACTGGAGAAAAGGTGGTGAGGTTCATCTAAATGATCCCCTTGCTATCGCGAAGCTACAAGAGGCAGCCAGAGGTAATAGTGTCGCTGCATACAAAGAGTACTCCAATCGCATACAGGAATTAAATAAAACCTGTAATTTGCGGGGACTTCTAAAATTTAAAGAAGCAGTGAAGATTCCTTTGGAGGATGTGGAACCAGCGAGTGAGATTGTGAAAAGGTTCTGTACGGGAGCCATGAGTTATGGATCCATCTCACTGGAGGCGCACACAACCCTTGCTATGGCAATGAATAAAATTGGGGGAAAGTCGAACACAGGTATGTTGTTGATTGGACTTTGTAATAAGTTCTGTAAAAGTATTTTAGGTATTTTCTTATTGAATTAATCAATTCTGATGGTCAAAGTTTAAGTTGTATGTGATTGAGCTGTACCCACTTTTGGCTTCTTTTAAAAAGTTAACTTCTGATGGTCAATTCTTGTCAATAGATAAGATATACTCCTTGTGAATGTTCTTTGGTATGCTTTCTCTGTTCCCTTTTTTCTACTAGAGCTGCTTAGGGAATGGATTCTTTCTCTTTTAATGGTGCTTAATTTTTTGGACCTCTTCCTGTTATTACTAGACTTCCATAGCTTAAATTATCTTGACAACTTCAGGTCTCTGCTTCATTGAATGTTCTTTGTAGTTTTAGTTGGATGATGGAATTCATTTTGAGCACTTGCTTTATGCATCTTTTTTTCCTCTGTAGGTGAGGGTGGTGAAAACCCATCTCGTCTGGAGCCACTTACAGATGGTTCGATGAATCCTAGGAGGAGTGCAATCAAGCAGGTTGCTAGTGGGAGATTTGGAGTTTCAAGTTATTACCTTACGAATGCTGATGAGCTACAGATAAAAATGGCTCAGGTATATTTTTAATGTCATACACTGCTTGAGACTTTTTACAAGCTTAGTGTTTCTGCTATGAAATCTGTATTCTACCATGAGCCCATGCATTCCTACTGGAAAAAGAGTCCCTCTTGTTTATGAAGTTATGTTAATGGACAGATGATGCTGTGTCTGCAAAGCATCCTAGGTCAGAGGTGCTTTGCACCTTTTACTGATACCTACATTTGGCATCGGTGAGGTCAAGTATGAACTGACCTTATTTAATTTGTGCCTTGATTTTATTTCATTTTTTATTTTAACATTGGATTGTGGGGTCACAGGGAGCAAAGCCTGGTGAAGGAGGCGAACTTCCTGGACATAAGGTTATTGGTGACATTGCAGTCACTAGGAATTCTACCGCTGGGGTGGGATTAATAAGCCCCCCTCCCCATCATGACATCTATTCGATTGAAGATCTTGCCCAATTGATTCACGATCTAAAGGTAATTACGTATGCTAATTTCTTCAAAAGATTCTATTGTTCTGATTATTTGATCTTAATACTGTCCATATTGGCTGCTTTAGCATTGCTGTCTGCTGTATTCTTCAGTTCAGTGCATAAACTCTTTTTAAAGATTTGGTAGAACTTATATTAACGATTGGATAATGGCTTGTATGACTTGTTTTCTATGTGTTTTATAGAACGCTAATCCAGCGGCTAGAGTGAGTGTGAAGTTGGTTTCTGAAGCTGGTGTTGGAGTAATTGCTAGTGGAGTTGTGAAGGGGCACGCGGATCATGTGTTGATCTCTGGCCACGATGGAGGTACAGGGGCTTCTCGATGGACTGGTATAAAGAGTGCTGGGCTTCCATGGGAACTTGGTCTGGCGGAGACCCACCAGACTCTTGTTGCTAATGACCTTCGTGGTCGAACAGTTCTCCAGACAGACGGTCAACTAAAAACTGGAAGAGATGTGGCTATTGCTGCACTTCTCGGAGCAGAGGAGTTTGGTTTCAGCACAGCTCCTCTAATAACTCTTGGCTGCATCATGATGCGGAAGTGCCACAAGAACACTTGCCCAGTTGGCATTGCAACCCAAGATCCAGTTCTTCGAGAGAAATTTGCCGGAGAACCTGAACATGTCATTAATTTCTTCTTCATGCTAGCAGAAGAGTTACGGGAAATCATGTCTCAGCTTGGATTGCGAACAATCAATGAAATGGTTGGTCGTTCAGACATGCTTGAAATGGATAAAGAACTGGTCAAGAACAATGAGAAGCTAAAGAATATTGATCTCTCTCTATTACTTAGACCTGCTGCAGACATTCGGCCTGAAGCTGCTCAGTATTGTGTACAGAAACAAGACCATGGTTTAGACATGGCTTTGGATCAAAAACTTATAGCACTGTCTTCTCCTGCTTTAGCAAAAGGTCTTCCTGTATACATGGTGACTACTGTGTGCAACATAAATCGTGCAGTTGGAACGATGCTTAGCCATGAAGTGACAAAGCGCTACCGTATGATTGGACTTCCTGCAGATACCATTCACGTCAAACTAAATGGCAGTGCGGGACAGAGCCTGGGAGCTTTTCTATGCCCTGGAATCATGCTGGAGCTTGAAGGTGATAGCAATGATTATGTTGGGAAAGGATTATCAGGTGGCAAGATTGTTGTTTATCCTCCGAAAGGAAGCCGGTTTGACCCAAAAGAAAACATTGTAATTGGAAATGTGGCTCTCTATGGGGCGACAAATGGAGAAGCTTACTTCAATGGGATGGCGGCAGAAAGATTTTGTGTACGTAACTCCGGCGCCAAAGCTGTCGTAGAAGGTGTCGGTGATCATGGTTGTGAGTACATGACTGGTGGGACTGTGGTTGTGCTTGGAAAAACTGGGAGGAATTTTGCAGCTGGCATGAGTGGTGGAATTGCTTATGTTCTTGATGTGGATTCCAAGTTTCGATCACGATGCAATTCTGAGCTGGTTGATCTTGATAAAGTTGAAGAAGAAGATGATATTATGACTTTAAGAATGATGATTCAGCAACACCAGCGATACACAAACAGTCGGCTAGCCAAAGAAGTGCTTGGTGACTTCAATAACCTTTTGCCTAAATTTATTAAAGTCTTCCCCAGGGATTATAAGCGAATTCTTGCAAGCCTGAAACAGGAGGAAACTGCCAAAAAGGCCGCTGAAAGGGCTGCTAAAGAAGCTGAAGAGAAAGAAGAGTCAGAGCTAGTAGAGAAAGATGCCTTTGAAGAGCTTAAAAAATTGGCAGCCGTGTCTTCGAATGAGAAAGCTACTGAGGTACAAACTAATAGTTTTTGCTAGTAAATATATGATACATGATCTTTATGCTATTTTTGACAAGTTTGATGAGAGGCCATATCTTTGCTGTAGAAGTAGTTAGAAAATAGTTTTAGAAAGCTATTTTAAGTCAAATCAGTTGTAACTGAACATAGTTAATTCTTGATTGATTATCTAGATCGCTTTGCATATTTCAATCTTTATGCTGATTGAGAGGTCAGATTTGATTTGTGTAATTTCAAGTTTGATACGAATCTATAAATTTGCCCTAGGAGTAGTTAGAAAAGAGTTTTTGAAAAGCTCTTTTAGGTCAAATCAGCTCTAGCTATAAGCATAGTGAACAAGTGATTGGCGATCTTTAGAAGTTGGCGCATATAGGAAATGTTGCCTTACTTCGCAAGATGTTCTTCCTTTTCTCGCCATAAAAATAGCACAGAAGAAATTTAGCTTGTGGTTGATAAATTTATAACAAAGGTTTTAACAAATTACTGAAAAAAAAATTCTGGTTTCGATCCCCCCTTCCTCTTTTTCTTTTCCCTCTATTGAATCCAACTTTTTATTTTGATAAATTTTTTGGCCTTGGGTTCATTATTATTCCTGTAGCTTCTTTAATTATTCCTGTAGCTCTATTTGAACAATTATAAGAATAAGAAGCTGATGAGTGGCTTATATATGTATAATTAAGTGTCTAATGGGAATTCGGAACAAATAGGTGGAAAAGACTGAATCATCAAACAGACCAACTCGGGTAACTGATGCTGTCAAACATAGAGGTTTTGTTGCTTATGAGCGGGAGGGAGTTTCATACAGGGATCCTACTGTTCGGATGAATGACTGGAAGGAAGTTATGGAAGAGTCAAAATCTGGTCCACTTCTGAAGACACAGTCCGCTCGTTGTATGGACTGTGGCACTCCTTTCTGCCATCAAGTAAGAAATATACTTCTATATTTATCATCATACTGTAATATATATTGCTTCACTTTTCTGAATTCTTGTATAACTTCTACCTAGTAAATTGATTCACTTTTTTAAATAAAATAAATCAGGAAAACTCTGGATGTCCTCTTGGGAATAAAATACCTGAATTCAATGAGTTGGTCTACCAAAATAGATGGCGTGAAGCACTAGATCGGCTTCTCGAGACCAATAACTTTCCAGAGTTCACTGGCCGAGTGTGCCCAGCACCATGTGAAGGTTCTTGTGTGCTTGGTATTATTGAAAATCCAGTATCTATCAAAAGCATCGAATGCTCTATCATCGACAAGGCTTTTGAGGAAGGATGGATGGTGCCACGACCTCCACTTAAGAGAACAGGGTATGCAACTCTCTCTCTCCCCTCCCCCTCAATTTTTGAACCACTTAGGGTCAAGAACATGTAATTCTCATTGTGTGTGGGAGACTGGGAGGGAGTGAGGTTACCTCTCTGTAGTGTTGTTGGCTCACCCAGATAGCATTTATAGATTAGTCATCTCAAGTGAGTAAAAATTATCTATTAAAGGTTTCAGAAAATTGACTATACTTGCTCTCCGGCTTGCAGGAGAAGAGTTGCAATTGTTGGGAGTGGACCTTCTGGTTTAGCTGCAGCTGATCAGTTAAATAAAATGGGTCATTCTGTGACGGTATTTGAGCGTGCTGATCGGATTGGGGGCCTTATGATGTATGGAGTCCCTAACATGAAGGCAGACAAAAGTGTTGTTGTTCAGAGGCGGGTTGACCTTATGGAGAAAGAAGGAGTTACTTTTGTAGTTAATGCCAGTGTCGGTAAAGATCCGACTTATTCCATAGAGCGCCTACGTGAGGAGAATGATGCTATAATTCTGGCCGTAGGAGCCACAAAGCCAAGGTGTGTTTTGATCACTTGGATGATGCTTATAACCATATCTATGAAAAGGAAAATTCTTGTCCTTTTCAGTTGCAATAGTAACTCGATTAGTAAAGTGTGTTCAACTTTGTAACTAAATCTTTGCAGAGACCTTCCGGTTCCTGGGAGGGATCTATTGGGTGTCCATTTTGCAATGGAGTTTCTACATGCAAATACTAAAAGCTTGCTGGATAGCGATCTTCAGGATGGTAACTACATCTCAGCCCAAGGCAAGAAAGTAGTGGTAATTGGTGGAGGTGATACTGGCACAGATTGCATCGGGACATCTATTCGACATGGTTGTAGTAGCATTATAAATCTGGAGCTTCTCCCTGAGCCACCAAGAAAAAGGGCGCCGGGTAACCCTTGGCCACAGGTTTGACTCTTTATTTATAATCTGAAGGCTATGTTGAATCTTGATGCCTGTTGAACTCTTATATGATACCATTTTCATGGTGTCTGTATATCTTTTATTGAATATGTCAAAAGAACTTTGAATTAAGAAACTATATCAATACCAATTACCAAAACATAATAAGACAAACATCGAGTCGTTTTTGTTGGTCATTAGACGACTCAACAGTTCAAGTTTTCTTTTTGGTGTTTCAGTATTCCAAGGTTTTTTTTGATATTTGGATGTCATGCATTCATTTATAATATTTCTCAACTTCATAAACCAAATGCATTGTTTTGATCTTTTTTTCTTCTCATTCTTATTCCAATGCATTGTATCTTTTTTTACTTGTTCCTATTTTAACAACTCTGTCACATTTTACTTTGTATATACTATATATAAACACCTGTGCAGAGTTCGTTAAAGAACCCAAACAAAAAGTACTAAACTTTTTATATCTTATAACAAACATATCCCAACTAAACAAAAAAATTGTATCCAACGGTCCTTTCCCATTTACATACCTGTAATTCATCAAAGAGCCCATAAATATAGCAAACTATTAATATCTTATCTTATACATACAATCAGAGCAACAAATTACTATGAATGCTAAAGTTACACGTAATGCTTTACATAAAGAAAGATATTAGATAAGTTGTTTCTAAGCTGACATGTGCTTTGCACGAGTTATGTTGTAACAGAAACCTTCAAATAGGATTTTAATGGTAGAAGTATCACATGTGCACTAACAACTGATATTCACTATTGTAGTATAGGAGGCGGAAGTATCATATATAAACTAAGAACTGATGTTCAATCTTGAAATATGTGTGCCTTTGGATGTCTTAATAGTCTTGTGATAATTTGCATTTAGAATCAAGGTTGCAAGGACTGAATCTAAAGGTTGTGCAGGAAATTCTCATCTGCAGGCGTTTCAAGCTTTCATGTTAGATGTTGTTAATGTGTTTTTGCTTTCTATTTTTCTTTGCAGTGGCCACGCATATTCCGTGTTGATTATGGGCACCAGGAAGCAGCTTCCAAGTTTGGGAAAGATCCCAGGTCCTATGAGGTATTAACTAAGCGGTTTATAGGAGATGAGAATGGGGTTGTGAAAGGACTAGAATTAGTACGTGTTCAGTGGGACAAGGATGCAAGTGGAAAGTTTCAGTTTAAAGAAGTTGAGGGTTCCGAGGAGATAATTGAGGCTGATTTAGTCCTACTAGCCATGGGGTTCCTCGGGCCTGAGTCTGTAAGTATTATGAACTAATATGTGATTACAATCTCTCTGTGCTAATTTAGTTGAAACATGAAAATTGTCTATAGATTATTATTTGACATGGAGTATATGAACTGTGGATACAAATAGCAAAATAAAGTTTATCTCTAGGATTTACTCCCTCCGTCTCAGGATAAAAGTCCTGGACTTTTCACGCATATTAAGAAGATAAATGAAATGACAAAATTGCCAATAATAATGTCATTAAATATGGAGAGAGAATTAGAATAAAAAAGTATGAGATGCTACGGGTATAATAGGAAAATATGGGTAAAAATTTGGTTATTAAGGAAAATGGACATTTAACATGGGACTACCCAAAATAGTAATAAGGACTTGTCATGGGACGGAGGGAGTAAATCTTTTTCTATTTCTTTTTCTTTATCAGCATGTTAAGCTAACAAATATGAAACTACTACTAGTGAATCAAACCTGCCCGAAATTAAGTTAACCTCTGTTGTTTAACTCTTCCATATTTACTTTGGAGTATTGAGACCGAGTGGGCAGTGAGATTAAATTATTCATCTGCTTATAGTTGTGCTGTTTATTTTCTTCAGACAATAGCTGACAAACTGGAGTTGGAGCGTGATAATAGATCAAACTTCAAGGCAGAATATGGTCATTTCTCAACCAACTTGGATGGGGTGTTTGCTGCTGGCGATTGTCGGCGTGGTCAATCTCTGGTGGTATGGGCCATATCTGAAGGTCGGCAAGCCGCTTCAGAGGTCGACAAGTATCTCCTGAGAGAGGACAAAGACTTGGATACCAATTCAGAGAGAGAATATTATGTCACCAAGAGGCAGCAAGATAGCAACATACAGACAGTAATGCCGTAGAATGTTTTTGGCTTTTCTTCCCATGCAGAGAAGAGGTAAAATGAGATAAGCTTGATGATTTCCATAGAAAGGTGGTTAATGAATTCATGATCTTCCTGGATGAGTTCTATACCAAGGAGGTTCGGGTAATGATTGCTTGTAGATGACAAACGAGGGGAGAAAAGGATTTATAGGATTATAGATTAATGTAATCGTTAATGTCCTTCGTAAATGGACAGTAATATCTTCTTGAAGTGGTGTTCTTTGTAGTCTCTTGTGTATAACCTTTTTGCTTTGGTGTTCGAAACGTGGATCAAAGGTGGTCCTAAAGGAATAATATACAGTTTGTTTTTTCAATTATTGAGCATACTTTTCTTTGACTAGCCTGGGCAACTGATGGGAGCCCTCAGCACCGGCCCTGGGCTAAAGCCCAAGGTGCCCAGGCTTTAGGCCTACTAAAATTAATAAATTTTTAGGGCCCCCAATAGGTATTTTTGTTATGTATTTATATACCCAAATAAAAGAGTCCATTTCACGTCACTTTAAATTTAAAGGCCTACAAAAAAATTACCCAATGTAATAGACCCAAATTTCAATGACATACTTAGTGATAATGTGATATATAAATGATGCTTTGAAAATATTGAAATAATCGGTTATTAAATTTGATATTCTTTTGTATTTATGCTCTTTTGTTCAGGAAAAGTTCTTAGTTTTTTTATATCTATTTTAATAGTAATTAGCAAAAAGCCCATTTTTTTGTTGTCGCTTTAAGCCCTTTAAAACTCAGGGCCGGCCCTGGGAGCCCTGTATAAATTTGTTCAATAAAAAGTGTACTACTTATTTTATTAATAATGGTATAAAGCAACACAATCTCATCAAGTTTGTTAACATACCATACCGCCACTACTATATTAACAACTTAATAAATTTTTTATCGATAAATATGATTAAAAATACATCTTTAATATTTTAAAATTTATTACAACAACATTGCACAGATAGCTGTCCATAGATCACAATTCTTGTGGGAGCAGTCCAACCGAATGAAGATCAAAAGTAGCCACCCAACTGCAATAAACATTTGATATTAAGAAGCATAAAAAACCATTTAACATGCATCCTGAAACAGGGGAGAATAAAGGATCTGTTAGCAGTAGGGGTAAAAAATTTTGGGCCGAAGACTAAGACTATCGAAATTTAGGTGTTTTGATGTCACTAATTAATTTGTTACATATCATGGTCAGGGAGAAGACTTTATGCGTACTGCTTGCATTAGCATGCAAGATCTTGACCAACCTCTATCAATGGTTCATTGTACTAGGGTATTTTTTTCATTCTTTCCAATAGGTTACAAAATTACTCGCATGTCCTACAAGATTTGGTTAATGCCAAACAGATCTATCACATACTAAGAATTCTAGGTGTAATAGTTGTACCAAACAAATGAGCGCTTTTTATGTTTTAGGAGAAAAAAAAGTTTTTCCAATTCAATTCAGATCCCCGGTTCAAATAAATATTTCAATGCTTCTATACAGAAAAGAAAAAAAAATACTCACCAGGATAGCCTCTATTTCTTTGTCGGATACGGGGGTACGTTTAGGCTGCAGAGATGCTTTCCCTCCAATGGCAGTGTTCATGGGTGTAGTTGGAACGTCTGAGCTTGGGATGGAAATATCTAGATTATCTCCATTTTTGGTTGCAGCAGCTTGAATTTGAGATGCGGAACCTAGCCCTAGGGATAAAAGCAACAATACTTCAAAACTAGGTAGTTAACACAAACGTCAAACAAATGGAGCAATCAACATTCTGCAATGCATATCGGAAACAGAATATGAACACAAAATCTTTAAACGAGAATGAAATAACAAAATTGATAGATGATTAAAAATTAACTTCCATTACAATAGCCCAAAGCATCACAACCTTTCAAGATAATACAGTACGCCTTTAGAAGGATTAATTAAGGTTGTTGCACAGTCAAGAGACATGTTCTACATTTTTTTTTCCAATTTGTTATTTTTATGTTTAAAAGATATTGCATTTGACATACTTTTTTCAATAATACATTTTGCTAGTCTAGTATTGAGTAGGTATATATATTGAATAGGTATATATATCTGTATACGTCTAAAAAACTTCATAAAGCCAACAAAAAGGTCAAAAATAACTTCTTCTTTTTTGGTAGAAAGAGGTATTACTTTTCTTAATATCTCTAATTTAAGAAGCAACTTATGAACAAAATACTCTTACTCTAATCCATGAAATTTTGATTTACCAAAACTAGTCCACATAAACTCTCCAGTAGTAAATAAGTAGCAAATGCAAGTGATGATAAGAATTATACCATTTTAAAATCAACTAGCAGTCTACACAAACAGATTTCAAGCTTTAAATTAATCAACAAACAGCTAACCCTATTCATAAAAAGGTAAAAGGAATTTTCTTTTTTGACCCATATCTGCAAAAATCCAGAAAGAAAACTACCAGTGAAGGAAATATTTGGGGGTAGAAGTCATATATAAGAATCTAAATATAATAATACCATGTCAAAAATATATGAAGAAGCAGTACTTAATAAAAATGAAAGGAATGGGACCTGAGTTTGAGGGTTTAGGGTTTGGATGCCTTTCTGGAAATTTAATTCGAGGAATTCTCTTCATCACTTGACCTCCTCCTACTCCTCCCATCCCTCTCTTTCTACTCTTTCTATGATTCTCTACCCTGCAGGCTAGCTGTAGCAATAGATAAATGAATAATGAAAATCGTTACGTGGCAAGGACAACGACAGCGACGCGACGCGACACGACACCGTTTTGGAAGCTGTAAACTAACGGAACGAGTGCACCGCCTCACGTGGCACATTAACTAACCCTTTAAACTTTAAAGTAATAAATCCCTCTTTGAAAATTCGAATATAAATAAGTCAAATATAAGTAAATTTTAAAATTTAATAAATTATTAGAACATTTTCAAATTATAATTTTTTATTGATACTCGATCATATTTGTTTGAAAAATTTAAACTATTCGGGTTCGATTATAAATTTTGTGAAATAAATCTGAGCAACGACTCAGTTCGTTTACACCACAATTAAAAAAAAGAAACAATAGGGAGTAATCTGGGCCGTTTATTCTCATCGGTGATGAACCTATCCAAACCCAAACCAGTGTTCGCGAGTTCCAAATGTCTTAACCCGACGAGGTGACTCATCTTCTCTCCGACTTAAAAACTTCTGAATTATCAGGAGATCACCAACAATCAACAAGTGTCGATATACGAAAACGAAAAGGAGATACAGATTGAAAAAATGACGATCATAATCACGATGACGAAGATGAAGACACGGGGATAGTCTGGATTTAAATGAAGAGACGGGTGAGATGAGAGGGCCCAGAGGTCCCGAGCCCACTCGCTTCGGCGATTGGGAACGTAATCGGCCGTTGCTATGATTTCTGAATCATTTTATAAGCGGTTAGGGTTTACTTTTCAATATTTGAAATCTATAACATATGTAATTATTATTTTTTGCTAAATATACTTATGTAAATTTTGATTAGTCATTAATATTAGGGTGAGTAAAAAATTGTTATATAAAAAAAATATAGATAACTGATATGTATTTTTGTTATTTTTTATGATTAATTCATTCACATGAGGATACAGTGAATTCACTTTCATGTGAGAAAGAACAAATTAAAAATATCAAAAACACATGTAAAAATAGTATTTCTCAAAATATAAAATGATGTGCATAATTTTGGTTGGTTACGATCATTGGACCCGTCTATGTATAGTCAATTATCAATTAATTAAATTTTAACACGTCACTTTATAAACTAATTTTTGTAAGTCATTTGTAAGTTTAACATGATTAATTGATTATAGATTTTGAAATACCAAATAATGAAAGGTTATTGCTAGGGCAGTTCCTAAGCACGAGCGGAAGGGTCGATCGTATTGGGTCCCTCATGAGCGGACCCAAATTATATATATATATATATATGTGTGTGTGTGTGTGTGTGTGTGTGTGAAATTAAAAATATAAATGTATAATGATATATGTTGGACAAGCTTGATTTTGAACATTTGATTGAAAATTTTGCCTTTAAAAATATTAGAAGAAATATCTTTTAATTAATGTATTCTCATATATTTTGTTGCAGTCGAACAATTTAGTCAAACTTTTCATATATTTTGTTATAATCGAAATTCTCATATATTTTGTTGTAGTCGAACTTTTATGTTTTAAGTTTTGAAAAAAATACTTTGTTGGATACAACTTGTACTTTTTATTTATTTTATTTTATTGGTGAATACAATGTCTCGAAAATGGTCTCGTTTTCATTTTTTTGCACTGAGTCACCAAAATCTCAAGAACGACCTTAATTATTGTCGAGTTTATTGTGTAACAAATGAATAATACTGTTTGCACCAACTCTACATAAAAAATTGTACACTAAGTGAAACAACCCGGGTCAAATCCCAAGTCTGAATCGAATCAAATCCATCAAAATAATGCCTCAAACTACTGGTCCAATAGTATCTTCTTGGGTCATCTTAGTCCACCACAGACTCTCAAAAGGTCATGACTTGAAGGTACTATTGGTAGTAACTTATTTCCTTATATGCAGACAAATTCTCCCCTATCTTTCGATGTGAGACTGGGGTGTTACACTAAGAATAAGACTCATGTATTACTTACCAATCAAAATATATTAAACACTAGCTGGGTCCCGTGCCTCCGGCACTGTATGGACAATATGATTTATTTCAAACTTTGAAAGACCAAAATAATTTATTGAGTGAGCGGAAAATTTAAAGTCATTTGTATTTTATTAAATTATTATTAGATTATTAGATAGATAGATGTATTTTATTAGATAGATGTATCAACGGTGGGATTTATCCCAAACTTTGGACGGCCCTAGATGATTTATTAAGTGAGCGAAAAATTCAAAATCATTTGTATTTTATTAGATAGATTCAATTTGTAGGTTACATATCCTATTTTCTATCTTTTTATAATTGTTGAATAAATTAGGGCGTGTTGATCCAGGAATTTACAAGGATATATAACTGTTCTTCTCTTCCCCTTCACGTGCCACTCCATCCTCGCCACTACAGCTACACGGATAGTTATTAATGGGATCCGGTTAGCATAAAGTTTATTTTTGAACAAGTTGGTCAATTGACCAATAGAATGCTGACACATATAGAGCTTTGCCTGCGTATCAGCACTCTATTGTTTAATTGACCAATTTTTTCAAAAATAAACTTCATGCTAACCGCTTCTTTATTAATGCCTCCTAAACCTTATCTTTGTCCACAAGAAGTACCAAACAACCAGTAGTTAACAGAGAGTACCATCCCATGAATATTCTATTGAGTATTGATTGAACCTTGAGGGCTACTGAGGAACAGTAATCAGCACCCAATCTTTGTTTACGTGGACTACTAATTCTTTTACTTAGTAACTCAATAATTTTAAACCACTCATCTCTTCCTTCTATTCGTAATCTTACTTGGTTTAAAAAAATTAATGTTACTTATGATTATGTTTTGAGTTGATTTTTGGTTTAATATATACTTGCTTAAAACTAAGATGAATTCATATTAATTTTTAAAATTAGAAAGATTTTGAGAATTGACTTTTTACTTGAAGAAAAAAAAATGAGACGGGAATTATTTATAAGTTGGTTAAACCAACTTATAAGTCATTTGTTGCTATTCATTTGTTTGGGAATACCTTATTTTTGTACTTATAAGTCAAAAAAATAAGTAAATATTTATAACTTATTTTAAAATGAAGTCATCTTAAAATAAGTCAGTTTGACCAAATGTAATGTTTATTTTACCCCTTTTCTATTTTATCCCTCTTTTTATTAATATCTTTTTTAGTAATCTTTACATTTATTTTAATTTACAAGTTATTATAAGCCGAATATCTTCCTAACTTAATTTTTGAGTTATAAATCAAATTGGTGGCTAACATTTTTACAAAAATTATACTGCTGTGGCCATACCAGCTAAGCCCAAGGCAGTTTTTAAGATGTTGAACAGTGAAAAGTGCCTGGGCTGGTTTGGGCCTGGTTCGAGAAGAGGAAGTAATATTGATCCATTTGGGTTTAAGTTGTGGCTTACCTAATATTTGGATTTGGATTTTTATTTTATATTTTCCGATTTCTAATTTCCTGGGCAACCGACAGGAAACGAAAATTTGGTGATGGACAAAAAAATAGTAGGGCCTGGACATGTGTTTGGTAGGAGGTTGTTGTCTTAGGGGTGTAAATGTAATTAACCTTATGTTTATTTTTCCAGTAGAATTATGTGTCATTGAATTAGAAAGAACAAATTATTTGATAAACGAATTACTCCATTCAAAAACTGGGTATAGGCTATAATAATAGCCAAAACAACAAATACGTGTTAAACAAAAGTCATGTGTTGGGTGTGAAAACACATTAATGGTTTTGTTTGGAAATCGGAGAGCGAAAGCAGTTATTTTTGAAAACTCCACCCGATTCATTATCCACCATTCCTACTTTCTCTCCTCCACAACCATATTTATTACACAAATGTTAGGGGGTCGGTTTTTAGCGATCGGGTTGGCGACCGGCCAATATATTTTTTTTAGAATTCTCAAATAATTTATAAGATTTATTAGAACTGAAATTTTTATAGAATTCAGTAATTTGGATACATATAAAAAATAGAGCTGCACAGTCTGTACAACTCTGTTTTTTACATTTATCCAAATGACATTCAAATAACTGGATTCTGTAAAAATTTCAATTCCAATAAATCTTATAAATTATTTGGGAGTTATAAAAAAAAAAAAATTTAAAAAAATTGGTCTGTCGCCCCAGAAGCACTCTATTTATTACTACGTCCGTTCTTAAAAAATTATTGTTTAAAATTTTTGCACATGGATTAAGAAAAAATTATTTACCAAATAAAATTTGTTTGAAATTTCATCACTACATCTTTATGGAAATTTGAAAATTATTAATACTCCCTTCGTCCCAAATTATCTGCTGTTCTAGAGTTCTATACACATACCAATACGTGTGATAAAAATACTAAAATACCCTTATGTGCTAATTTTTTGTTTTCTGCAATTAAGGCTTTAGTAAAAGGAGATTGTCCATGGAAGAGTGTGCCAATGTTTTTTAAGAAGCATAACTTTGTCAATCACATTCTTATTGGTGGGAATATGAAAAGGATGTTTAAAAAATAGGAGACTTGAATGAGTAATGACTATCAACAATTAAGGTAAAGGGGCAAACTTGGAAAATAAAGAGAAAAAATACATTGAAATATTGAAAAAACAGATATTGTGGGACAAAATTTTTCTGTTTTAATTTGGGACGGAGGGAGTACAATAGAGAGAATTTTCTTGGGACAATGAGAGAATGTAGGGGTAATATAAGAAAGTAAATAATTTATTTTCATAGAAAGTTGTAAACGATAAATATTTTGGAATAATTTTTTTTTTTAAAACGATAATCATTTAGGAACGGAGAGAGTATTATTTTACCTTTTAATTTACGCACACACACACACATATATATATAGAGAGAGAGAAAGAAAATTTTATATACACAACTGTGTAGTACACAGTCGTATATGACGACTTACGATTTTTTTAGACTATGACGTTATAGTACGACTGTGTACTACACAGCTATATATAGAACATATAATATTATAATTTTAATTGTCTGAATACATTATATCCTAAGAAATCTAAAAAGGAGGGAGGGGGATAGGAGGAAAACGAATAGGGATTTTTGGAAAAATTTACATTTAATATTTATTTCTAACGTCGGTTGATTTAAATTTTTGCTAAGCCATAGATTCTAAACTTGTGATATTTCACAATAAAATAAAATTCTTGATTTGACAAATATGAATGAAAAGAATTTAGAAGTCGACTGAAAGAAGTATCAGAATAAATTTATTAGTTTAAATTATTATAATTAATAATGATAATAATATAATCAGAGTTGGATTTACAATTGCGTTGTGGTTAAAGGTTAAAATTCTAAGAATCCGAAAAGATTTCTTTTTCATTATTTGAGTTGTCTACCGTACCGGACAGGTAGATGGTTGGTCAAATCATTAAGCATGAATAAGGTCATATAAGTCATTACACGTTCCCATATTTTCTTCAGTTCAGCCTCAGGTGTACTATTTAAAAAACACCATTTCCACCCAAACAAAGCTTTTCAGTGCGAAGGAGAAAAAAAGAGAGAGAACCAAAACGACTAGGTGTATAAGAAAAGCCTCTCTACGTGTTTCATCCTTCTCGCATGCGGCGTTCATCTTCCCGATTACACCACCGGAAGCTACATTTATTTTTTTAGTCTACTATAATCCCCTTAACGCCAGGTATATCCACTTTCTCTCTCTACATATATATGTATGTGTCTGTATATATATATATATTTACATTTATCTCTCTATACCTCTCTTAATTTAAATGTTATTGCTGTTTTATTTTGCTAATTCTCTTCTTATAATTTATCCAAGTTGAGTAATTTACATAGTTTTCGTTACCTAATAGTAAATTGGATTTGTTATTTTGGCTGATTGTTAACCCTAGCGCTCTGCTTGGTTCCCTAAAAATTTGAGGAAAAGGAAGGCTGGACTTTGCTACAAAAATAATATATATATATATATATATATATATATATATATATATATATATATATATATATATTTCTCTCGCGGCGTTAATTTAAAGTTACTCGTTTATCAAATTAATTACGTTATGAACTTTTAAGCGAATTTTTAGTTGGCGTGAATGGTACGTGTATTTTTATTATAATCAAAGATTCTCTGAAGTTTTAAATGTTAAGTGCTGTAGTTATGATTCATGATTTATTGATTTGTGGCTAGTACTAGACACATTTGGAATCTTGGATAATCTCTTTTGATTTGTTATTCTGAAAGAGTTAAAGCATACTTTTTTGCTTCCTCCTCTTTAGTTTGATGCATTCTGTTATTCCTTTTTTGGGCATTATTTTATTGGAATTTTTACATGATTGGCTGGCTAGGTTATAAATTAAGCGGCCTTCTTTCTTTCACTGTACTTGTATCAATTTTTCCGGTATTCTTCACTGTCTCATCCGTTTATCTTTTTCCTATTCGGTCTTTTAGTTGTCTACTGTTGCAAAATTCTTAATTTATTTGCTTTGAACTCTGTTTATGTTCGGTGATTTATATTATTTTATTCTTTTTAAATTTTGTATGTTAAGAGTCATTTTATTTGTACTTGCATCATCAATTCTTCTGGTATTATTCTCTTGCCTACCCTTTTTTTCTATTTGCTATTTTGGTTTTTTTAGTTGTAATAACAATACCATATTCTGGATGTTTACTGTTTGAACTCTGTTTATGTACGGTGATTATGCTTTTCTATTCTTATTATAACTTGAAAGAATAAGGAAGTAATATTTGTTGTGTTTAATTATAGTAGATTGAGTTCTTTAATTTATAAATTTGCTTTTTGTCCATTAGTTTTTTTTGGGGATTTTTGCCTTTTTCCGTGTGTTTTGGTCCTTGATGTAATGATTGTTATGCTGTCTGATTAGTACATATTTTGATGGTTAGAGACTGGAGCCGAAGAAGAAAAAGATAAAGATATATGGAGGGCGACGCAGGAAGAGGTTTGGAAGGTCAGAAGATTTTGGATGGGAAGGGGAATGATGAGACCAGTATAAATCAGGCTCAGGCCATTATCCCCTCTTGTTGCTTGAAGGCTAGAACTTCTGACCCTGAGCTTGAAGCTAACTGCCATGCCACTGTTGTTTCCGGATGGTTCTCCGAACCTCGGTCATTCTCTGGTCATTATCCTTTTACTTCTTTTCTTACCCATGCTACTAGAAACATGCAGAACTCCCCCCTCCCACCCAAAAAAAAAAGAAAATAAAAAAGATCCGCTTGTTGTTGCAGTTTATAACTTTTGCATGATAAAATTTGTGTGGTGGCTATTGACTCCTTTTCCCTCTAATGTTGTTGTTCACAGATAAAGATGGCAAATGGATGTATTTTAACAATCCAATGTGGCCAGGTACAAGGTTGTTGATAGCCTTCTATGTCAAGATATGATACATCCAAAATAAAATCTGCATTATTGATCCTTTTATGACCTTATCAACTTTATTCTTTGAGACAATGCACTGTCACCCCTGCTAAATCTGCTGCTCATAAAGGTTATTAGAATACCTTTTTGTAGATGTTTTCTTATTTTTCCAATCAATTCACAACATGTCATCTGTTAAGAATAGGTTTTAGCCCTCACATTTTAAAAAAACGTGAGTGAAATTTATTTCCTTTAAGTTGTGTTAAAAAGCAAGCAATGTCGGGGCATTTAACTCTGCTATAGACTTTTACTGATCAAGATGGTCTTAAAATATGATTAACCCATCATAATAACCTCATATGAATAGCAGCTAATGCCTGTTTGATTGAGTATTGTTGTTGGCTAAAAACATTAATATTTCAAAGAATTGGCCTTGAAGAGCGTTTTGTAACATAAGATAATTTCTTTTAATAGTAGACACTTTTTGGCTGGAGCTAAAATGCTTTTGAAAGTGCTTTTAAATCTAATCTTAAAATACTTAGCAGTACCACTATAAAGTTATTATAAAAATTATTTACGAAGTAGTGAAGTACTGAACACCATTTAACTTTTATATGAAAGCACTCTATCCAACAGGCTCATTAATAAAAGTACTTTATCTCATTCCTCCACTCAACCAAGCTGGAACTAACTACTAAGTAAAATCCTACTATATTTATACCGTTGTTGACTTGATTCTCATTCCCTCGATGAACAAGAGAACTGCCAACTTGTAGCCCCTTTATATTTGAAATCATTGGTTAATGTTTCCCCTTAACTATTCAAGCTTGGTTTGTGTCATATATGGCTAATTTAGTGAATGATGCTAACAGGAGAAGCACATTCCTTGAAAGTGGAAAGGATTTTGTACAAAGAAAAGTCAGAGTACCAAGAGATCATGGTTTTTGAGGTTCAGCATATCGATCCTATGTGCAAAGCTGTCTGTGTAGTTAATTGTTTCCTGCTCTTTGTATCATGTTGATAGTCTTGATAGATGATGTTTCTTTTATCTGCAGTCCTCAGCATATGGGAAAGTGCTTGTACTTGATGGGATTGTTCAGTTAACTGAGAAAGATGAATGTGCCTATCAGGAGATGATTGTTCATCTCCCACTTTGCTCAATTGTATCCCCCAAGAATGTAACTCTACTGACCCATAATTTGATAGGTGTTATTTATAGTGACGTTACGCATCCTATTTTCATGTTCTTAGACTATTATTTTTTTTTGTTTTACTTTTTTTCTTGCATTATTTGGAGTTTTGTGAATATACTATACTAATATGATTTTTCTTTATATAAATTTTAATTATTATGAAAGTTTTTTTAAAACTGCATAGTGCTTATGGTACTTGTGTGAATTTCTGACTACAAAAAATGTTAAATTGCCAGTCATATTCCTTCTTTAAAAATAGAAAAAGGTTTGAAAGTGCTGGGTTGGTGTAGTGTGATAAGTACTCTCAGACATCACTTTGCTATCCTGTCTGCAATTTCTGATTCATTGTTTGGTTGATATGATTATAAGAAATTTAAATCATTGAAAAAATTATTATCATAGTTTATTGTTAGGCTTTTCAGAGAAATCCACAACAGATGGGAATTGAATGACACTGAGTAAAACGAAGTAACAAACATCTACATTTCAGTGCAGTACTAGTATATAACAATTTCAATTGAGGGTAGATATAAGTATAAGCTCCAATTTTGTTTTCCAGAGTATAATGTTGGTTTATGTATTACCTCTAACCCAATTAGTCTTTTCCTGTAGTTTAGGTAGTATATTTGTCTTGATTACTTATAATATATAATCCCTCCGTCCTATAATAATTCAACACATTTATTTTTTGGAAGTCCCCACCATTATCATGCCAAAATTCAAACTATCGGTCGTCTTTTAAGCTTGGGTATATTGAAAAATTCAAATTTTGGCTCCATTTTTAAATTTTTACTTGGGTATTTTGGACATTTAATCAAGAGTCAACACAAATCCTTAATATGTGTGAAATGTCAAAAGGTTTCAATTATTATGGGACGGAGTAATATATTTAAATTTATATATATGTCATGAAATATATATAGTCCTTTAAGCTTTGTTATTCCCTTTTCCTGGTTGCCATTGGATGTTAAGCTTAAACTAACTATTGGCAATGCAGGTCCTCGTTGTTGGTGGCGGTGATGGTGGAGTTCTAAGAGAAATTTCTCGCCACAGCTCTGTAGAGCTGATTGATATCTGTGAAATAGATAAAATGGTTATAGATGTAAGTGTTGAAATGGTGTCTTTCATGTGACAGCGTATAACTCGCTCTTTGTTGTGCGTTCATAGTTGTAATTTTCTTGTATTGTAGGTGAGTAAAATGTTTTTTCCGGAATTAGCTGTTGGCTTTGAAGATCCTCGTGTCCAACTTCATGTTGGAGATGGTATACCTGAATTTAAACATTTCCATTTGTTTCTGACATGATGATTAAACATGTCAATTGAAGAATTTATATATTTTTTTATCAATTTGATCTTTATCTGTTGACAGCTATTTGAAAATCATGCTGCCATATTGGTTTAGCTAAGTTGTTGACATTTTGAGTCCATGAACCAGATATCCGTAGTTTGGCTACCTAATCTCTTTGTGAATTAGTCTCACTCGAAAGAGATGGGACTACAGAAAGGGTTATTGGCAATGTTACATAAAGCCGCACAAGTCATATTGATGGATACATAACTAAACTTCCTTGTTCATCATGTTTCATGATTTTGTCAGCCGCTGAATTTCTAAGGAATGCACCTGAAGGGAAGTATGATGTGATCATTATTGATTCATCTGACCCCGTGGGTAAGTTTTACAATTCATGGTAAAATCTATCATTTACTTTTTCTTTGGGGGAGGTATGGAAGTGTGTCATGTGTGCAGACATGAATGACTATATGTATCTCTGTGCATAGCCATTGGTAAAATACACGATAAGGAAGTAGTGAGTTGATTCTATTAGATGGCTACTTATATTTCAAGTATTATATATATAAGATATATACACACACACACAAACAAACATATCAGAAGAATAAATATATATATATATATATATATATATATATCTGGTAGGTGTAAGGCTTTTAAATATTGTGACAATAATTTTTTGTTTTAATATGTATTGACAACTGTTGATGATTTTCATAGTTTCACGAACAGTATACTGTGATTCAATTTATCTCTTGGTGCTTCAAAAATCAAAACGAAGCTTCTGTAATGGTAGCTTTAATCTCGTGTCAGCGAACCATTTCATTTCTAGCACAATTGATTATTGGTTAATTTTTCTAATAGTTCAAGTATGTATTTCATATCTGGGGGAACTTAACGTACTGTATCTCCTAAAATTCATCAATGAATTAGAATTACTGTTGTTTTTTCTTTTTTTTCTTGGCTTAGGTCCGGCTAAAGAACTTGTGGAACGGCCTTTCTTTGAGACAACAGCAAGTGCATTAAGGCCTGGAGGTGTTCTTTGTAGTATGGCAGAAAGTATGTGGCTGCACACACATCTTATTGAGGACATGATTTCTGTTTGCCATGAAACATTCAAGGGTTCTGTTGATTATGCATGGACGAGTGTACCAACATACCCGAGGTATAAATGCTATCCATGGCTTGAAGTTTTTACGTTGTAGTAACTTTCTGTTTTTCTTTATTAATTTCCGGTTTGGGTTTTGTGTGGTATCACATGTACTTAATAACGCCATTGCTAAATGTCATTTTGTAGGATCTGTTTTAGTTTAAATGGAAATATTTTAGTTAGTAGAAAAGTTCTCACTATACATGCTATGGTTTAAATTTGTATGCATCTTATATGGGGTATGCAGTGGCGTTATCGGATTTCTGATATGTTCAACGGAAGGGCCACCTGTGGATTTTAGAAACCCTGCTAATCCTATTGAGAAGTTGGATGGAGCCCTCAAGTATCGAAGGGAACTTAGGTTCTACAATTCTGAGGTATGCGTTCCTGTTTCTAAATTTCAACGTAATTAATTTGTTTTATTTAGTTCCTTGGCTTAAACTCTCTTTGCTCTTCCCCAGTTTCTTTAGTTTCTCTCTCTCAACCTCAAAACATGTATTTGTTTTTACTTGACAGATTCACACAGCTGCCTTTGCTTTGCCCTCATTTGTGAAGAGGGAAGTGCGCTGTCTTTGAGATGGAAGAACAAGTTTGCATTTCTGTGTTGATTAGTAGCATCTCTTGTATTATTCTCAAGACAAGATATGGAGTTGTCAAATCATTATGTAACTAATGTAGCAGCAGCTGCAGCTAGCGCAGCTATTGATTTGATGCAGTACCAGTACCAGTACCGGTGATGATTTGTTACAATTCGTTGAAGATACAATATGATCGTCATCATTAAAATAAAATAGTTGATGTTTTCTGCCCCCAACTTTTCATCCCCCCGGCCCTATGATATTGCTAATTATGTGTCGGACATTCATAAATGATTGCTGGGGATTGGATCTTGGTTAATATACGAAACTCTTATATAATGAAATTAAAATTTTATATTAATGAAATTTTTAAGTAATTTACAAAAACTTTTGAATTAATAAAAAATAAATGGATTCTGATTATTGTAAGTTTTAGTATTTCAAAAATTAAATTTAGTGCTTTCACATAATTCTTTTATATAAATAATAAATGAGTTTTATATTTACGTGAGAGAGATTTATATAAAATTATTATTTTTTTCATGTGAAAATATTAATTTCCTATATTAATTATATTCTAAACTATATAGTGAATAATTCATGTTCAACTAAATTACAAAATGAGAAGTAGTGACCGAGAGTAAACAAAAACAAAACTAAACTCCTTGTTCTAACTCCCTGCCAGAAGTGAAGGAAAATAAAATAAAAAGTGTAATTCTTTTTTATAAAATAAGAGACCGAAAAATAAATGGTAACTTAATTTATGGTACATTAAACTTGGTTTTCTTTTTTGCTTCTATCTCTTTTATCTCTAACTTGATTTCAATTTCTTTTTTCATCTTCAAAAACTAAAATAATTATATTTTACTTATTCACCAACATAAACAAGATAAATCCTACAAAATAAAATAAAATAAAATGTATTAGTTAAATAAAATAAACATATAAAATAATAAAGACGAAAATATTAAAATGTGTATATCGGTATTCCTGAACGACTAGTTTAAGTGATATGTGGGGCGCTTATAATATCAAAGCTATATTTATTTACAAGGATTATACTTGAGATTAGATTATTAATCTCAAGTTTTTTGTTTATTTTTAAAATTAGACTTTGAATTATTAGTCCCAATATAATAAAATGACTTAAAAGATGAAATTATTTAATATCATGTCCAATTAGGTATTATAATCTCTATCATTTGAGACTAAAAATTTGTGAACAAAATTAACCTTAAAATTTGTTTAAAAATACCGATGTATCTTATCATATCTATGTATACTTAAACTAATAAGAATATGATATATTTGTTATTACTAATAACTTATTAGTAGTAAGGGTATAATAGTTCAAACGATAAGTTTTTATCTAATCCTTTAAATAATCATGAACAAAACAACACATAGTATGAGATTATTTTAAGTTATCCTAAGAATAATTCCAAAAAAATAAACATGGAAATATGGGAGTGGTTAATGTGACGCCCCCAAAATAGGTCCATTCAATCCAACCCATTCTGAGTCGCCAAATACATGGTACAGAAAATAACTATAACTTTATTACAACAATTGTCGTGCAAAATACAACAACACATATACTGTGAGTTTGGATACAAATATATACCAAATGTGACCCTCATGGTGCTTCAACCATAGCACCTCACAGTGACACCTTACATAAAGGTATAGTCAAAAACTATTTTAGAAACTAAAATCTTTGGGAAGTGCTCAAGGAAACCTTCGTACATGGGAGGCCATGCTTCTAGGTTATGATAGATATCATATGGCCACAGAATTATCCTTGGTTGACCCAATAGACCCCAAAGAAATACGAGAAGATTACTATCATATTCTTCCCAATGGTGAGTCTTCTCTTGACTTATCATTATCCCCACTGTCTCAAATTGAGAATTATACTTCAAACAAACACCAAGATTATATAGGTAGTACTTGTAAATATACCCAGCAAGTGGATGAGCACATCCCTGTCTTATGATGACTCGAGGTTGTATGTCATTAGACATTTTGTATGACAAAACACCCTTCCAAAGTTGAAATCACCTCACCCTCAACATCTATAGACCACCGTTCTATTCCCCTGTTATTCCCCGCTCGACCCAGCTACACTTTTATTACCTGAAAGGAATTGTGAAGCAAAAAGGTGAGCACAACTAGCTCAGTAAAGAATATCATGACTAAAGATAATTAAATTATCAATAGCCTTCATCAATAATAAATCAGAGATTTAGAACATATGGTAGATGATAAAAATTTCAACCATAGTTGCAGCGGAACGAGCAATCCATTAGAAGAGTCAAATAGACCATAAAGTCTATTATCTTCTTCATGTTAAAAGTCCACCAACAATATTTTATCCCTGTAACATCAATCAACAATTCCTTTCCACAATCATATGAATAACTCATAACCATAAGTGTGTTTATAAATTCCTCTTCTCATCTAGGACGAAGATAATTTACATCACATGTCTTTACCTGAAACATCAAAGATCATGGTTACACCAAATCACATTTCCTGTTCATAATCATACTAATAATTTCATCTTTGCACTACGGCCAAAGATATTCATTTGTATCACCAGTTGGTCATGTTCATCTCAACACATGTTCATCTTTGCACTACTAGACAAAAATATTCAACAACATGTCATCTTTGCACTACAGGCCAAAGATATTCATCAACAAGTCATCTTTGCACTACAGGCCAAAGATATTCATTTGTATCACCAGTTGGTCATGTTCATCTCAACACATGTTCATCTTTGCACTACTAGACAAAGATATTCAACAACATGTCATCTTTGCACTACGGGCCAAAAATATTCATCAACAAGTCATCTTTGCACTACAGGCCAAAGATATTCATCAACAAGTCATCTTTGCACTACAGGCCAAAGATATTCATCAACAAGTCATCTTTGCACTACAGGCCAAAGATATTCATCAACAAGTCATCTTTGCACTACAGGCCAAAGATATTCATCAATAATTCATATTTGCACTACGGGTTAAGGCTATCAAACAACAGATCAATAATACTTCATAACAACTGATTTTGAAGCAGAACTCAAAAATAACGATCAAAACATGGATACAATCAAAGATAGTAGCCAAAATAGATATTTTAGACAAAAAGAAGAAATTTTATTTTTCGATGAATAGTGTCGTATTCGTGAATAGTGCCGTATACGTGAATAGTGCCGTATACGTGAATAGTAACTCCGACACCAAAAGATATACATTTCACAAAAACATCATCACGCTTCGTGAATAGTACTCGTGAATAGTAACTCGTGAATAGTAACTCGTGAATAGTAACTCGTGAATAGTAACTCCTGAATAGTAACTCATGAATAGTAACTCCGACATGAAAAAGTTCCAAATTTGATAAAAAGTTTAGAACAATATTTCGGCATAATGATATTGAAGAAGATAATATCATTTAAGAAAAAATAACATCCCTTACTATCCCTTACCATCCCTTACCTCGAAAGACAGTACTTCTAGTTGAAACACCGGATATAGGCTATGACTTGAACTTGCACCGTATAGCAACACTCAAAGTATACTGACAAGAATACGCTCGATAATATAGAGAGAGAAACTTCAGTTTCTGGTGTGATTTTCAATTCTAACCTAAGCACCTATTTATAGGAAAATGCTTAACATACCAAAGTAGAAAATTGAATATAATAATATTATTTATAAATAAAATTCCTTAGCCCACCTTCTTAGATCTGAATTCAGCCCATTTATATCACATGTGAGCTCACTAATTGCACAAAAACGTTTTTCTTTAAAATAATAATTAAAACTTCTAAAAATCAATTATTTCGGAACCCTGGAACTTCAATAATTCACCATAAATAGCTCTTTTATCAGAAAATTCGAATCTCGCGAGTTTTTATAGGAAATTCAATTATCTACAACTTTGCAGAAGGAAGTTTTTCTAAATTCCAAATAGAAATTGACCGAAATCTACAAACGGACGATTTTATAGTCTATAATCAAATTTCGGTCAAGAATTGTGGTCCACCGTCACACAAAACATGTGTTAATCATTTAATCCAACAAAAATACTCTTCCTCCTCATTTTTTCATATATCCCACATTCATTGTAAAAATATCACCATTAATATATTATTAAAATAAATTATTTAAATAAATTATTTTATCAAAAAAAAGATAAAATATAAATTTTTAACAATTGTCACATTAAAAATTTCCTCCATCTATAACCACATAAAATAAATATTTTCTTTATCATAATAATCAATAATAATATTACAGAATCACAGTACTGACAACCAGGTCGTTCCTAGGATAGAGGGGGCTTTCCAATAAGAATTTCTCCTTACTGGCGCACAATTAGGTGACCAAACCTCTCCTTGACAGAACTTTCTAGACATTGTCAATAGTGTTATCTAATAATATTATTCAAATAATACGAATTATTGATCTGATAATGAGAAATATTGTGCAGTGATAATTATTGAAACAACAATAATATAAAATATCAACGCAACAATTATTGAATCAATAAAATAAAATATTGAATAGTAATTACTGTAACAATTATTGAGTAGTGCCTTCTTACGTAAGAATCAATAATTCAAAAATACTGTGTAATACCGTGTGCTACTGTGCAACAACGCGTATTACTTTATTTTAACTACCAGGTAACCCAACAGTGTTAACGGTAACGATTACGCCGTTATTTATAAAAACTTAATTTTGTCGTTTTCTTCATCCGACAGTTATTCTGTTATGGGGCCCACAAATGGTTGCGCCGTCGTACGGATATTCCCGACAAAAAGAATATTCCACGACCAAACGAATATTCCCCGACAACAATGAGTATTTTTATAACCACTTGTGTATTTTGAAAAAAAAAATTCATATATCACCCTTAACTTTAACTTTTATCAATTTAACCATTTACTGAATAGTAATTATAAGAAAAATTGAATACTTTTATTTCATAAAATTTGGGGTCTTACAGTTAACATGAAGTTAACTTTAGTCAATTGATCAATATAGTGTCGACACACAGATCGGGAGGTGATTTCTCTCTATGTCGGCACTTTATTAGACAATTTACTTACCATGAAATTAATTTTATGATAACCTGATCCTGAAAACATAGTCCCGGGATTATAATACTTCCAAACAAACATGATCCGAGAAAAGATAAGATTAACAGTACTTCAGACTATTTTCTTTTATGTAAATAATATTAAATTAAGATGAATAATCTAATTTTAAATATATTTTTTACAAATAAATAAGATAATTAATTTAATCCCAAATAATATTTAGTAGTATTATTTTTCAAAAATTGGCCTAAAGAAAAAATAAAGAAGAGAAGAGTGGGCGCTTACGTAAGCGATGATGTCTATATCTTTATCGGGCCGATACTTGAGTTTCAGGGCAAATGTTGCGTACATAAGAATTTGTGCTGCATTGATAATTTCCCTCTATTTACAGCAAATTACTCTCTGTATTGAATTATTTATTTAATGTTTATAAATATGAAAATTTTCATCAGACATGTTATTATGACGTAGTTTATTTTTCAATAATCTTTTAACATTAACAAAATCATCATAAAAAGAAAAGAAATTATTATACGTCTAAGAAAGTTTTCTCTTTTAACCTTTCTCTTTGAAGAAAATCTTTATTTTTATTTTAAAAAGAAGAGTATTTTCCGTAAAATTTATTAATTTAAGAATATATCTTTTTCCCCGTATATAATCCTGAGTTTTTCGAGTTTAATAGTGATAATAAACTTGAAAGTATCCTATCATTTATTTTAAGATAGAAAAATAAAATTTTATTTGGAGAAAAAAAATTAATCATAGGGACAAAATCCAAATTCTTAATTTTGTCTGAAGTTATTTACACAATATATTACATGAGATTGAATATAATTATAAGGTATATCAAATATACGGGGAGGATCTCCAACGGACCAAATAAGCGGACCAATGAACGGACCAAGGCAAAAAAATACGTGGATCAGGTTTAACCCGCGTGTTTTTGCGGATTAAACCCAACCCGCGTATTTTTTTTGCCTTGGTCCGTTTATTGGTCCGTTTTAGAACGGCTCCGATCAAATATATAATTAAAATATTTAACTACAATTATCTACATTAGAAATTTTTTTGACACAATTTATATTTTCCTATCTTCCAACAAATTCTTTAAAAACTGTAATTTTAAGTAATGATGTCAAGATTCACTCGCGTGTCATCCACACTCCACAACCCTGGGCAGCTCTTTCAACTCGAAAACGCCCAAGCCTATTCTCGAACTTTTTCCAATTTCCATATTCCATCCAATTTTGTGTTCTGTTATTATTCAAAAGCCCCTAGAAGGTAAAGGCTACTCTTACATAAGGTAATATATATACATATCTATTTGGTTTCATTCTCGAATTTACTTTCAATTTGTATAGTTTTTTCAATTTTTTATTCATGATTTTCATTTGGTTGAGCTTTTGTATCTGTTTATATGAAATTAGTTAACTAAGTAGTGTAAGTCTTTATTTAATAGGAAAGCGATGTCTTGAATTCTTGGTAGTTGAGAAATGAAAATAAAGAATTATTATTTGGTCATTTTAAAAGCTAATTACGTGAAGTAATCATATTGGGTGTCAATTTAGTAAGCTTTCTAACGCTTCTTTCATTCTTTAGAAGACATAATTTTTATATGGAACCTGCACAATCTCAACTATCTGGAGTCTCTTTGCCGTGAGATGTCACAGTTGCAATGCCAAAGTGACATAAAGCATAAGTAAGATCCGCAAAGAAAATAAACTTTGTTGGTTTCCTGCCCCTCATTTATCACACTGAGAAAATGAACAATGAAATCACTTACTAGTTATACTAGTCTATAATCCTATTATAAACTTCTTGGTATCAGCTTCAAATCAATGTTTGTGGTTGTGCTCAATTACTTAGATCAAGTGTTAGATGCTTATCGATCATGCGACACTGCTGATTTGGTTTAGTAGTACGCAGGCTAATTGTTGCATTCATGAATTAATTTGGTTGTTCTATGCTCAAGGTGTTTTTTTATATGGAAACTATATCTTGTTCGTAAGAAATTTTGGTTGTGTATTACTGGGTTTCTGTAATCATGTGTATTGGTTTGTAAAACCTATTTTGAATTGGTAATTTCAACTTATTATTTTTTGTAATGCTTCCTCGTTTGACAAAAGATTGATGCACGATCACTTGTGAACTTGCAAAACTTTCTGGACTGGGTATATTATGATAAGTTGACAGAGTAATTTCCAGTTTTTTAATGTCATTAGAAATTTAGAATTGTGAGAAAAATGCATGGATCATTTGTTTGTTGGTTTAGTGGAGTTGAAAAGCATTTCGTTGTTAGAACGGTACATGTACCACATTTTCAGCTGATAGTGAAAAATAAACTCACTCCCTTGACCAACCATGATAACCTAATATCCCAGTAAATGAGCTTTCTTTCCTATTCATTACCTTTTTATGAACATTATCGTGTATTTGTCCTCTACTATAGCAAGCTAATAGAAATATACACGAGATTATTTCATTTTCTTTATACTATAGAACTCTTTAGATACTTTAAATTATTGTCTGAGAATTATTAACTTCACGACATTATTGCTCTTTGGCAGGTTGGATTATCTTTCCTTGAAAGGTTGGCTTTTAGATGATGTTGGGTGCATTTTCGGTTTCTGTTGTCATAATCAGGTGACAACATCAAATTATGTAATTAGCCCGTTCCCCTTAATCTCAATGCTGGTGCATGCAAAACTCATTACTCTTTCTATGTACTTGTGCTGAATCTCTAGAAGTTAGAACTTGGAACTATATACTGGATTGCTGTTTGATTGAACTTATCACTCTTTTATCTTGTCAAGATTAATCGTCTATGAATAATTGAAGACTATCCATATCAAACGTATTTAAAGAGGGTTGGCATGCATGTGATTTTGTGTCAGACTGTCAGTACTCAGCTAACTTTTGGGGGGTTTCCCCCTTTTTATATATGTTATTCCTTTCAAGCTTGATGTTATGCTTCTTTCTTCGTTGTTGATTTTGTTGACAGTGTAAATTTAATTGTTGAATTGGTTTGTTTACTAATATGTTGACCTAGTTACCTTAAAGAAAAAAGTTGAGTCCTTTTAGTCCATCGAGTAGAAAATGATTTGCACAAAGGTACCGAATGATGAAATTGTTTCAGCATAGTTTAGTACTCCCTCCGTCCTAGGATAAAAGTCCTGGTAAATTTTTCACGCATATTAAGAAGAGGAATGAAATGACAAAACTACCCATAATAATATGTCATTAATCATTTCCAATGTAGGCGAGAGAGTGACTTTTTACCTTTTCAATTCAAAATATTTTCAACACATAACTAATTATACTTATTGAATATGGAGAGAGAATTAGAATAAGAAAAATATGAGATATTTAATTATGAGGGTATAATAGAAAAAATTGTGTAAAAGTTTGGTTATTAAAAGAAAGTGGACATTTAACATGAGACTACCCAAAATAGTAATAAGGACTTTTATCCTGGGACGGAGGGAGTAGTATTTATTTCTAGTCATTCTGTAGGTATTTTGATCCTTATGTCACCCTTTTGTTATGCAAGGAAACATGCAAGTCCTGAAACTGTATTCTTGGTTGCTATAGCCAAAATATTCAAGTGTCTTAATAAGTGGTAGACGCTTCGTCCCTCTACAATGGTCTGGACCACCAGTACCCATCAACTTCAAGAAAAAAACATCGAGTTTCTTAGTAGTATGTATTGTAATAGTCCTGCACCTTTATATTTTTAGCTCTTGTCATCAACAGCAACTTGTAACATTCTGGAACTGTTTTTCTAGTTTGCTGTTGGCAATATTTTAAGAAGTCTTGGTAATTGGTGTCTGGTATGGATGGGTAGTTGGGTACCAAGTTTCTTTTGGTTAAATTCTTATCTGTTTATGAATGCCTCTTCCCCCAATTTGCAGGCCATTCAAGCAGCTGGTTTCTCAAATTTTACACCCTCCAACTTACGCGAGAAGTTTGCACATGTGTCATGTACATTTGATGCTAAAAAGTCAGTTTTCAGAGATAAGTCATTAACAGGTCACAAAGGATACCTAGCTCTAACTTTCATTGTCTCTGCTACTCGAAATGAGAATGATAAACCTGAAAGAGGAGGCTCAAATGCTTGCACCAATGATACATTCCTTACGAATTCAAAAAACAACGAGAGTTCTAAAGATCCAGGGGAGGCAGTTGTTACTTCTTTACTATATTCAGGTGCAGACTGTGATATAAGTGCTGAAGACATGGGAAACCAAGGAAACCTTTTATACAAGCTCAAGGCTGTTCACTTACATGTATTAGCAATGGAACAATGGAATGCTTCCCAACTTAAACTGTGTCTCAGGTTTGTCTTTCTGTTTCTTTGGAAATTACGGTTGACATCAATGTATAGATCATTTACTCTTACATACTCTGCATTTCTCTGTTAACTGGCATATGTAAATTACTTATTCAACTATTTGCTACCATAATTGAAGTCGGTAATCATCCGCTATGCGCTTAAAATGAACGAGTGTGTAAAATTTTTGTACCATGTTAGTTATTTGTAGTTCAGCTTATCCAAATTCTTCTTCTTCTTTGTTTAATTATCCCCAAATTCTTATACAATGTCAGTAATTTTTACTACAGCCCATCTATTGTGCATCTCGTTTATGATATATCATCTATCCGATCAGTCTTGTTCTCCCAATATGAGTTGGTATGCAAATCTGGTGCTCTGCACTGACGGCACCTGTAATCTGTTTTATTATTAATTAATATATTTTTCCCTTAATGTTTCTTGTATTTGCAGAACGTATTTGGCGAGTGCAGCAAACTTAATAAATTATGTGGCATTAAAGAGCCTTGATATCGAGCAGCTAAAAGCTAATCTTTCTTCTCTTGGTCTTCTGAATTTAGAAACTGTCTACCCTCATGTCCTTGCAAGTCTTTCTGCAGGCATCCAGATGTTAGAGAACTTGAAATCTAATTCCTTAAATAGCAAATGGAACTTTGGTGAGATTTCTGATAGCAAAAACTTGGACATACATAAGAAGGAAGAGTTGACGATTAAAACAATGACAAAAAGGGGATTCTCTAGCATGAAGTTGCTCTTAGGACCCCTGCAAAATCAAAGAACTTCTCATATCATGGTAACAGTTGGTCAAGAAGCAATAGAAAGTGAAACATTAATTACTGATCTTCTCAAGACGGGGACCACCATAATTCGTATCAACTGTGCACATGGAAACCCAGGTCTTTGGAGTGAGATAATCAGAAGAGTGGAAAGAAGCTCTCAAATGCTAGAGATACCATGTCGAATTATCATGGATTTGGCTGGACCAAAGCTTAGAACTGATAAACTGAAGGCTGGTCCTTGTATCGTGAAATTATCTCCCAAGAAGAATGCCAGCGGAAACGTCATATTTCCTGCCCAAATCTGGCTGTCTCCCCAAGGAGCAGGTTCACCACCATCTCATATATCTCCTGATGCAGTGCTGTACGTTGATGGTTAAGAATTTCTCAGTAAGCTGGAGATAGGTGATGCTGTGAGATTCTCTGATGCTAGAGGAAAACGAAGGATACTAAGGATTTCTAAGAAATACCCTATTTTTTCTGGTGTTGGGTTGATGACTGAATGTATGAGGACAGCTTATGGTCAATCAGGAACTAAATTGTATATTAGGGGGAACAAGAGGAAATCTGCAGTTGGACATGTGGTGGATGTCCCCCCCATTGAGCAGTTTGTGAGATTGCGACTTGGTGACTTGTTAATAATATCACGAGATAGCACAAATGAACATAAAGTCACTTCTTCTACAGTAGGTTCTCATAGGGTAACTTGTTCTTCTGGATATCTTTTTGATTCAGTCAAACCTGGACAACCTATTGCTTTTGATGATGGGAAAATATGGGGAATCATCAAAGGAACTAGTATATCGGAAATTGTTGTTTCAATCACTCATGCTGGACCAAGAGGTACTAAACTTGGCTCGGAGAAATCCATCAACATCCCAGAAAGCAATATTCGATTTGAAGGACTTACATCAAAGGATCTTATGGATCTCGACTTTGTTGCTACCCATGCTGACATGGTAGGAATCTCTTTTGTTCGAGATGTCCGTGATATAATTGTTTTGCGCCAAGAGCTTGCCAAGAGAAAACTTTGGAACCTGGGTATTATTTTGAAAATTGAGACAAAAGGTGGGTATAAAAACTTGCCCCTTATGCTTCTGGAGGCGATGAAGTCACCAAATCCTTTGGGGGTAATGATTGCCAGAGGAGATCTTGCGGTGGAGTGTGGATGGGAAAAGCTGTCAGATATGCAGGAAGAAATTCTATCAATATGTAGTGCTGCGCACGTTCCAGTGATATGGGCAACACTGGTTCTGGAATCGCTAACCAAGTCTGGTGTGCCTACTCGAGCTGAGATTACCGATGTGGCCAGTGGAAGGAGGTAACTAATTGGGTTGTTTTTTTCTGAGCCTGATTATCTTTTGTTCCTGGTTATTGATAGAATTTTATGGTAAAAAATATGTGTGCAATATTTGACTCATCTTCACTAGTTTTTAAGTGATAATGAGAAAACATTTTAATCACCATCTCTGTAGCAGTAGTTCTCAATCAACTACCTTAGGATTCAATATTTGTGTTTTCAAGCTGATGTTCTGTAGAACCTTTAGTCTCTGTTTTGAAAGTTGGTCAAGAAATAAAATGAAAAGGGCGTACAGGACATTGGTTTTCCTTTTCTGGTTTCATTCTCGCCATTTCATTAACCAAATAGAGCCTTAGTTTTTCTTACAAGTCATCTATTTTTAGTCTTCTTGATTCCTCACCTTTCTAATCCAGCTTTGAATTTGATCAGGGAAAAAGAAAAATTAAATTATATTTTCTTTCTTATTTTATAATTTCTTTTTTGTGCCACTTATATATTTAGTTCCCGTGTTTGGAAGTTATACTTGTTTACGTTCAACAAGAAGAAATAGTGACACTTCTTTTTGGCAGGGCAAGTTGCATCATGTTGAACAAAGGTAAGCATATTCTGGAAGCTGTTTCCACTTTGGATACCATTTTGAAAACCAGCTCTACCGAGGAGTTAAGCCTCTAATATTATCCAGTCAACTATCCTACTAGTTGTTCCCCAGGACACATGAAAAAAGCCCATTATTTAGTTCATTTCCTTGCTACCATCACTGTAGTTTACTTGTATAATGGCTTTCTGACTTTTTCTGTCTGTAATCCTGCACATGGTATCAGAAATGTATGTATCATGAGTTATGTATATATTCTTTGCTTAATTTTATCCATCATCCTGAATTTTTTTATTGTTAATTTTTTTGGTAATACTCTTCAAAATGGATGGGCACTTGGAAAAATAAGGGATCCAAACTGTAGTGCTTATTTCTTTGGTTGGCTAGTCACAATTGCCTTCTCAAAAACTGGAACAAGATGGTACGTAATGTGGGAATGCATGTCAATACTAGCTGGGCTATTTTTTCAGTCTAAAATGTCGTATTCTCTCTGGTACTGTAAAAACCAAATGCTCCACAATTAAAATAAATTTACCTCGAATTAAATTTTAAGATTTTACAACATAAAATATCACTATCAACTTGAGGCCGACTTACGAAAACCAGTGGCCAGCCATTTAAAAAAAAAAAAAACTAAAAGTCGACTGTAAAAAATGTAATTCCCTTATTTTTAGGTCGGAGGAGAAATCATCAAAAGCTTAAATAAAAGAAATAAATAAGACAATACCATATACAACATGATATACACAAGGACCTGAGACACTCGGAGAAACAGGAATTATATGCTTGCATTTTTCACATTTAGCAAAATGTGGAGAAGATACTCCAGAATTAACTAACCTAACTACTAGTCTTCGGCCGTAAAATCAGGCTCTGCCGGCTTCTGGAGCAGCATTGGCGGCACTCTATCTGGAATTCTAACTTTCCGTGTACCATTGCGTCGTAAAGCACGAAGTGCGTTAGCAGCAAATCGCGATGCATAAATGGTGGCACCTAAACTTGGTGAGCTCCCAGCGCCTTTGGCTAATGCATTTTGCAACCTATCTTCCTCTTCGCGAAGTGACTCTTCCAGCTTCTTCCTACAATACCGCCGCCATGCTGCTTGTATGAAACAAGCTGCCCAAGTCCTCCATTGTTGTGAGTAAAACCTAAAAGTATGGCGGAGCTGCTTGCTGTGCAGTCGTCGATACTGAGAAGCAAAAAATTTCAAATCATCAGCCATAAGTGCAAATGCTTCAACTTCTGAGAGGGCTTGAACAGTTCTGGTCGAGATTGGGAGGTTAGACGAGGAATGGGGATCCAGGGCCCAAGTAAGTAGCTCTTCTCCACAAAAGTCACCAGCTTTTAAATAATCCGCGTTAAAGAAGCCAGTCCGCCCTCCATTAGTGGTAACAGTTAATAGCTTGCCTCGCATTACAAACAGCATCTCATCAACTGGGTCCCCCTCCCGCACAATATAGCTGTCCTCGGTGTACAACACTGGCTTAAGACGGTCACACAGTGCATCCAGTAATTGTTCATCCATTTTTTCAAACATCGGCACCTTAAAAAGGATGAAAAGAAACATACAAGTATTAATCCAGGACTTAAATTTAGAAGGCTAATTCGAATGCGGCAGGAAAGAGCCAAGGACTCTGAATCTCATTTAAGATATCACTTATACTTGTGCAAATAAAAAAATACGATAAATGAATAACTAGATAAATACAGGTTTTAGATACAACACATGCCATTCATGAGCACTTGTACGCAACTCTAACAAATAGTATAGCCTGAAAGAAGAACGTGATTCTAGCAATGTAAAAGGACAAATAACAAGATTATTTCCTCAACAACAAAAAATTGGACAAGGATATTGGAGAACATAATCTATAAAATAAAAAATAATAATGCAGAAAGAGGTGACAATAGACTGCAAAAGTGATTAATTCATTTACTACTATACTTTAGATTCAGCAGAGTTAATTTACAAGCACCACCTTGACATCAGGGCAGAAGATGGTGACCATTAACCAGAAAAACACAAGACCGAACAATGTGTAACAAATACCAAGGACGGTGGAATGTAAGAAAAAGGTTGAATTGTCCCTATCAACAAAAAACAAAGTTTTTTTATTTTTATTTTTCATCTATTGACAATAATAGATTGCATGATGCAACTAATCAAAATTGTAAAATAAAATTATGGATTCATGTTATGATCTTCGGCTCTTAATGTTAGCCTTCATGCGGATCTAAAGATTCAGGGAAAAAGTAAGTATAGGGGAGGAAATTTGAAAATTGGCTAAATTACATTGAGCAGAACACTACGAAAACTTTTATATTTTACACAAGCTTGCTCTAGCCTTTTATGAGATTCAGCCTTATGAGATTCTTTTCTAGGTTTATTATGACTTATATATGTTGCTAGCCAGAACTATAAAATTTGCTTACATCTTAGAGCCTAGGGGTGATATGGTAAATTCAATTTTGCTTAAATAGATCTTAGTTTGACCCATGGGTCTTAATTTATTAGTTTCCTTTCTATAGTGGACCCCAATATATTCCACCACTTTTTATCACCATTTTTATCTGCTATGGGATAGGGCGTCTTTCTTGGCTTCCTCATAGTAGTCAATGAGACAATGATTGTGTAGTTATTTCAGATGTTCATAGGGGACAGGGGACTTGTAGTTTTTACTTTTACTTTTTCTCTTCTTTCTTTTATCTAAAAAATATATACAGTAAATCAAAAGACTAAAAACCCTTAACCTATTCAGTTCAGCATTAAAACGTACATAAAAATTCCCCACACTATTCCTGTATCTCATGAAAAAACACAGATCCAAAGAAGTGATACATTTTTCAACGGTTTAATCATTCTACTAAAATTTTGCCTATGATATTTTATTTCCTTTTAACTTGCATTACTATCAGAAAGACCGTACAATCTGAATGACCAATTCACGATGCAGGTGCAAGTGCAAATATCAAAAGTGCAAGCACGAGAGTAACTACAAAGTGAGAGTTGTATAATATACTTTTTAACAAATATAAATATATTTATATTTTATCAAATTTATTCAAGTCTTTGAGAGAGGGATAGCTTTTCATATATATATACATAAAAGGTCCCCAGTTCGCGACTATGCAAGTTGCTTTATGAGTTATAATACAAAAAAGAAAAGAAAAATACATTCACTGAACTTGGTCAAAGTTCAAATTGTATGGCGCAGGTGCAGCATCAAGTATACACGAATTAGGCTACCAAGGTACAATCACTAATCAATAAAACCTTTCATATATCGCAGATAGTATAAGAGAAACTTACCCTAGTAAGCAGAGCCAAACAAAGATGACGCTTAATATCCCTTCTGAGGTCCTTCGGAAGGTTATGGATCAGGTTTTCTTCATCAACACCTCTAGTTTCCTGCCATTTATATTGTTCATACCGCCTGATTCGTTCTCTCAGATTCTCAGGGAGCAACCGGTGAGACATCCATTGTTCTGCATCTCGCCTTTTCACTCTCATCTCCTCCAATCTTATCGTTGTGGATTGAAGATATGTCTGGTACACCAAAAGTATGTTGACTTGATTACAGCCAATAATATAGAGTAAACTATAATTTTTCAAGTCCTAGGCTAACACAATTGATCTCACAATCTAAACCATCCCACCATAGAAGTTTTGTGCTTCCTCTAAAACCCCAAAAGGGAGAGGGAAGAGAAAGGAAAGGAAAGGAAAGGAAAGGAAAGGAAAGGAAAGGAAAATTTAAATCAATAGTAAACGTAATTTAAACATTATATATATGATATTAAAACTTGAATATATTGTCACTAAAAGTGACTTTTCTATTACTAAGTTTATTTCTTTTTCCTTTCTTTATGCTCACTCTTTCTAAATTCCAATCAAAGAATTAGTGGGTTTTGTGACATTCTAGTAAGGTATAGTTCTATTTGTTTCAGAGAGAGGTAGTAATATTAGGTGCAAAAGAATCCTTGATGTTAACAAAGCATGACATGCATAGGCCTCTATTAACCAATGGTATTGATACTTCCCATTTATAATGTAGAAACATGGAACCATTCACATAATCTATCACCAGGTTATCGGAAATCAATTTCAAAAGAAAACAGTTCCACTTCAGCAGATAAAATTTGCTTTTTGGTATTTATTGGAATGTTCATAATATATTTAGCAGAATTTCCCCTAAGAAAACTAAACATGCTAATGTTTTTTCATGTTTATTAGCCAAGAAAAAGGCTAATATTGCAGAGCAATTGATAAATTAAATATTTCTCTGATGCTCACACAACAAAACTAAAAGAAAAACAGTATAAAAAATGTTACACAAACCTGCATATTTCCAATGAGAAATGAAAATAGAACCAAGCCTGCAATGGAAATAGAAACGGCAAAGCAAATTTCCCAGACAAAGGTGCTTGTTTTTAGGTTTTGGCCTAGAGAACTGAAAAAATGAAACAGATATAAAACATCAAATACTACTTTCTGATGTCCAAAATAAATTTGATGAAATCTTTAGGATTTGAATCTATCATGACAAAGTTATGGGTATTGTGCTTATCTATTCCGGATGACATAAAAAATATAAAAGGCAGCCAAATATAAAACAACACCAACTAAAACGGAACAATTTTTCCATAATGGACACATCTGAATGGATGCCATTTTTAATCCAACCAAGCGCTGGAAAAAGAAGACTAATGGCTAAAATATACTTTGAGGGCCAAAAATGCTCCCCGGAATTGATACTACACAGTCTCATCAAACTACCCAGTTCATCTAGACAATGAAGCGTTTGTGAGGGGGCTGATTAAACGGTGCAATTCTCATTGGTTTCATAAAATAGTGGTTTTTGAAGAGAGATGCTTTTGGGGGGATTATTTGGTCCAGTTTTCAAATCATTGCTTATATTCTCTTGAAAGTGCTGACTTGAGCTACTAGTAACAATTTGATCTCCTATAATTTTGAGTTGTCTTCAACGGCTCAGGCTACTACTACCTCTATCCTGCAAAGATAGGGTTTGAGCGGGATTTGGCTGCAGATTTAAAGAATTAAGACATGCAATACTTATACATTACATTTTTATGTACTGTTTATTATTAATATATCAGAAAATTATATATGTTCATTATATTATATATAAAAAATATTTCCTGGATGTCATAAAAGCCCAAAATAAGGAGCCAATCTTTGCAGGTTCAGGATGGAGGTAGTATGGTCGAATTGGATTAGAGTTCTCAAGAAAGTTAATTTAGATTAATACTTAATCAATTTTGCTTAATAAATCTGAAGAGAATCACTGCAGATTCGTCAAACGCCCAACTCCACTCCGCCATTTTTGTCCTGACCTAATATTTTTGACCCGATTCTGTTAATATTCACCTAGATGGGTGCCACACGCTAAGCATGTACATTCCGTAATATATTGCTAAATGAAACAAGCAGGACATTAGGAGTACTTAAGTGAAGTTAGAGACTTGGAGTATAAAAAAATCAAAGAACTTGATTTAACAAATGTTAAAAAAAATATTAAGTGCTTTTATACAGAATGAAATGTCATTTACATAAATATTGTGCATCATGTAACTAATATAAAATGTTCCCTTGATATGATAGATTCTTAAAAGTGGAGTACTATGCGAGTGCATAAGGAACACCATTTATATGCTTATAATTAGAATGTTCAAAACCATCTTAAGTTTATCAGACTCGTACCTCAGGTTCTGCAAACCCCACCAAAAACAATAAAAGAACTTCTGCGGAAAATCCATAGACTCCACAACACCGGAATCAAGGGCAGCAAGGAATATTCCAAAATCAAAGCGTGTTGTATTTGGTGCTTTTATAGGGCATGAAGTATTCAAAAAGGTATCATATTGCACTTTATCATCACAAAGAAATGAAGAACGAATGCACTCAACAGACTGATTTCGACAGGCTTTCCGCCAGCATGTTGTTTCACGTTCTATGGAAAATAAGTACCAAAAGGCTCCAAGAACCTGAAAGAGCAGAGCAGGTATAAGGCTCACAGAGATCTGAATGAAAAATCAATCATAGAATTACAATTTTCTAATGCCCAAGCCATGTAAATCTGAAAGAGAAAAAAACATGAAATCAAGGAAAAACATATAGGTGACCAATAAAGCAAAAATTAAATGGGAAGAAAACTCAGGTTACACAGCAATAGAAAAAAGGATTGCAAAAACGCTTACATGACTGGCAAGCATGTAAAGAAAGAGATTGAATGCAGCACCAGCCCATGCAGTTTCAGTAAGTATGCCAGAAGTTCGTGTGACTTCTTTATACAGAGGATACACTCGAAGAACCCTTGGTATATATTGAAATAGAACAACAAACTTCAACAAATTCTTTGTATTCAGAGATCTCGAACCTCCCATATGTGGAATTATGATCAGAATTGCCACCTGGAAATATTACAACAAAATCAGAATCCTGTAATTCACTTTGAGAACATCAGGAACAAAAGATATATGTAAAGTGCTCCGCAATTAGAAAGTAAAACTTTGCAAAAAAGATCTACAAACACACGCACTAGGATGAAGTCATGCTGTAATTAACATGAAAATTTAAGATCTCAATGTCCTGTTCCACATGACTTTCCTGGAGAATAAGCTAAAATAAAATGTCTCATCCCAGAGACAAATAAAGTAGTACATTAAAAGAAAGAATTCTATTTGAATCCTCATTGGATGATAATTTAGGAACCGAAGTCCCAGAGCATGTGTCAGGTCACAATGAGGAAATGAAGCTTATTCTCACCACCCATCCAACAACAGTTTTTCAAGTACTGGAAGAAGGAAGGACCACAGTTCCTAGCCCTACTTGTAATCAATATAAAGAACAACATAGAAAAAGCATTTGACTGCATCAAAGTCTTCTTTTACCTGTGGCAGTGGAAGAACTGCAAGAATATCTATCAAGAAGTACGAGGACAAGTATTTCTTTGCAATTGCCCAAGCATCTTCAACTAAAACACCTCTTCCAAATACTCGCGAAGAGGGAGCAATAAAACCAGTACGAAACTGAAAGATAATATGAATTATGTAAAAGATATCAGTAAAGGAGCGCAAAACACTAGCAGTAGTCTCCAACTTTTTATCCAGCACTAGACACTTTCTGTTATCATCGATCACTGGAATGTAAAAGAACAGAGGATCTAGAGAGACAGCAATCAGGCACGACAATACAAATATCTTATTCCACTTTTGGAGGAAGGATCCTTGTGGGTCAAGAATTTTCTTGCTGGACCCCAAGCTTTTGGCACTATTAAAGGAACGAGATCTCAATGATGTTCGGAAGTTTTTGATCCCCTCAGAACCACGCTTGAAGCCTCTTTGGAACTTGTCTGAGACCGAGTTTATTGTTAATCTGAGTTTTCCGGAATAAAATCCATGATTTGTGGAAACTTGTCCCTCAGAGCTTTTCTCCGATCTCCAGTCCTGAAATCTGAATGGAAAACAAACAATCCAGATATCAAATTGTAAACTACACAATTGAAACTAAAAAGTGTCAATGGAGTCAAAATCAAGGTGACAGCAAACAAAAACGTCAAGGTCTAATACACAGGAGAAGTTTTAGGTCTAGAAATTAAACTTTATCAAATACACTACTTAATCTGCATACCCGTATCCTATATAACTAAGGTATAAACTAAGTGAAGAATGTAAATTTTGTATTGCCCATAGTCACTCATTTTAATGAAACATCATGAAGGCTTCCCTAAATGGCGGAGGTCTTGAGGATATTCCTCAAGATCGCTGGTTCCAAACCCATACTTGGGTCCAAATAAAAAAAGGCCTCTCCTTTCCTAGATTTTCCATCAATAAGTACTTAAATTTAGTCCAAGAGCATCCCACTAAACAAATTTAAGCTAATATTGATAAGTTCGACTTACTTTTTAATACAGCTCTTTCACAGTGGTCAGATTCGACAAGTAAAATGCCAAAACAGGCTTACAATAAACACTAGGGAGCTTCTACTCAAAATATATTTGTGCATATATGAGCAAAAGCATGTGCCTTTGGAACTGCATAAATTGAATTGGGCCATATGTCTTAAGGAGTTCTAATGCCAAGGGGACATACTCTATAAGATGTCAACAAAATTATATATATTTTTTAAAATGTATTGATAGTTGTAGAACAAGTTGTGTCATTAAGTAATTAACTTCTGTGAAATTGGCAACAGCCTGATGTGGGGAAGTGTTGGTAGTTTGATGGGGTGTACGGCCAGAATATAATAGCTAAGAAGCAACGGCTCGGGTTCAAGAATTTGTGTTCGCCATACATGTATTCAGTGGTTCGGTAAATCAAAAAACGGAAATCAGGGGATTCGGCACGTATTTACATATTAAATAGATTACTTTGTTATATTCTAGTCAATCGAATCAGTTGAATTTTTGTTCATATTGAAATGTTTACATACATATAATTATATACACAAGTACAATTTTACTACTGATAAATATTAGTTCATGATAAAAATGTACAAAAATCAAGAAACACAAAATTTAATATATTGATACTATCCAAGAATTTAGGAAATATATATTAATTAGTTTTTATACTAATTTCATTGTATAGTACTAGTATATAAAAATTATATTAATTTGTATATTATATAGTATTAGTAATATTTTCAATTTTACCATTAAGAAAACTACAGAATCCCCTAGAAGAATCTAAATTCTGGATTTGGGAATTCGTGGACCTGGAAAACTATCCTTGCTTCTTAGTATATTCGTAATGGCACTTGTCAACAAATTGGTATAAGGCTCATGCCCTGATAAAAGCAATCAAAGAGGTGGCAATAAGAATTATAATAGGGTCAAGGTTACCATGAAACTTTTATTTTACCTTGCGCTCTGCGAATTGGTACGGTAACTCAAAATGGAATCAAGACTCAAGACGTCTTAATGCAATATACTTAATCTCTTTACAGAGAAGTCTGAGGAACCTTTTAGATGATTAGATGGTCAATATTTACATTAACCTATTTGTCTTTATCTCTATACTCCCTTACAGCCTAACAATATTTGGTATTAAAAAGCGCTCTGAAAGCCTCTTACCATCGTACTACATTTCACCATATGTAACATTGGCTGCACTCAGAATTTCCATGGTGGTGCCAAATTAACATATGCAGAGGAAAGGGGAAGAAGAGGATAAGCCAGGATTCTTTTTACAGGTAACCAAATTGCTACATATATAGTTGCATTAGCTGTTGGAAATGATGGCGGCTGCTGAAGATTAAATAATAAATTTTTCAAGTCGCATTGGGGTCAAAAATGTGAATTTTAAGGAAGGTAGTGATGGTGGTCCTTCTGATCAATGGAGAATCTAATTTCTAAACCTTTTCTTTTCTTGGATGGGTGATTTTGGCCCCAAGTATGGGGATTGGCTAATCTCTAAATCTAAACCATAAATGGTGGCAGAAGCAAGCATACAAGTAATTTTTTCTTTATATAATTAAAATCAAAAATGATGCACCCTATTATTTCCAAAGGCAACTTCCTTTTAGTCTATCTGAACTATGAAGTGCTAGAAGTTAAAATGGTAAGTTCAAACTATTAAGAGTTAAAATAACTTACTGTACGAATTTCTCTTGTCTGTACTTCATAACTTCAGCTTATGTACACGACACTATACAAAATGGATGATCAAACTCTGAGCTTTCGATCAAATTGGGGAGGTAATTCATATACAAAGCTGCTTCTAGTCGAAACACAGAGTGCTGAAGGTCCACCCCTGGAGATACGGTAAAAAGTTTCAGATCATCAGTGTTTTCCAGAGTCACAAGTGTATCCAACAAAATTCATACAATAAAAAGCATGATCTAAAGTGAAAAACAAGTAGAAAGATGTTTGGGGTCTCTATCCCTTCAAATAAAGTATAAAAAATTCTACACCATATCTTCATCAACCATATAAGGGCTTGTTTTCTTTTTCTTTTTTTTGGATAGAATATATAAGGGCTTACTAAATAACAATGTCACATAAAAGAGAAAGACACAGACCAGATTAACGGAAAGCTAATCTATTGATATTGCCACATGTAAATATAGATCCAAATTTTGACAAGCAGAAACAACCATCAACCAAAAATATAACAGAAACATAAAGTTGTTTCATACAGCAACTTTGTCAATGACATCTTGATCATATTTCGTAAAGTGTGCAAATTGGGGTATTTACGGATACCCTAACAAAACATTCTAAACATAAAATAAATAAATAAATGTCCTACAGAAGTTTCAACAAGGCAAACCGTTTCAGTAATAACAATGAAACAAAAGCAATGAAACTGAACTTCAACTTGTATTTTCCATGTCATTGTGGTTTTGGTTGGTCCTAACCAGTAACGGCCTTGCAAATGCCGTAAAACTGAATTTACTTTATCCAGTATCATAGTCAATTAATCTTCTTCAATCCAATCATCTAGACCCTCAATTAATTGATAAAACAAAAACTTAACTGCATCCCAAAGTTTATTAAACCATCTAACAAGTATATCAATTAGTAAATAGACTATTTAAAAGCCATATATATATTAAAAAAAACGAGAAGAAGGAAAGTGAAGAGATTAATACCCCGTCAAAGAGTTGGAGAGATGAACAACCAACAACAACTGTTTTCAAGTTTGAACTAACTATTCCTAATTAAAATGGCGATATATACTGAAAACGATATGATTTCGAAGGAATGAGAGAGGGGGAGTATCGATTAGAAGGAATTGAAGGAAGGTTCGTGGAGACTTCTTCTTCTTCTAGGGCAATGACCGTCGTCTGATCAGTCGTTTTGACGTGTTGAACGGGAGTAGTATAGTAATAACTGTATAATCTTAAAAAACTGTAGTCATTTATTACACACTTTTTGTAATAGACGTATTTGGAAAGATAAAATATGGGCCCACAAAAGTAGAGTCAAGTTGACCCAATTGACTTCTTTCCATATCTGATCTCTCCCATGTACAATATGAATAACTAGCCACAGTCCCCTGCACTATGGAGAGTGAAATTTATTCTAAATTTTGAATGACTCATATAATTTATAATCTCCGTTTTTAAAAGATTATCGTTTAAGGTTTTGACACATGGATTAAAAAGTATCATTTATCAAGTAAAATTTATTTGAAATTTTATCACTACCCCTTTATGGGAAGTTGAAAACTATTAATATAACGGACAAAATTTTTTGGGACAATGAGAGAAGGTAAGGATAATATAGAAAAGTAAATACTTTATTCTCCTTGAAAGTCGTAAACGACAAACTTTTTGGGAAAAAAATTTCTTCTAAAACGACAATCTTTTAGGAACGAAAGGAGTATTAAAATGAACGAAAAATTCAAAATTATTTGTATATGTTATATAGATAGTTTGTTATATAAATTAAAATATGTATGGCTAATTTGGTTTTTTTTTAATAATTTGATTACATGGTTGGTTAATTTATTAAATTTATACTTTTATCTTATTTTAATAATAATAACAGTTTAATACTATGTAACATAATTTTTATTAAAAAATAGACTCCTTCTAAATATATTATCTAATTAAGGGTTAAGTTCAGATGATCACCTGGGGTTTGAACGGTTTCTCACTTAACCACTTATAGTCAGTAAAGCTATTAAACACCCGACTTTTTGAGTTGAAATGAAAAACTATTTTCTGTCATAACTCTGTTACTTAAGTTGGATAAAGACTTAATTACCCTCGTTATATATAAAAGACAGATGCTTGTTCATCTGTCTCTCTCTATTTTTCTAACAAACAAAAAACAGAGTAAACACCTTAATCAACTCAAATGCAGTGAAACAATAATTCTCGTTATAGTGTGAATTTAAAAGGAGAAAAGCAAATAGACCAAAATAATTCTGAAAAAAACCCAATAATAAATTCCTCGGAGTTCATCAGCTCTCCAGCATCAACCAGGACACCTCGGAGTTCATCAACTGCAATAATAAATTCCCAAAGCTCTTTTAACTGAAAATAGGTATCCCCAAAGCTCAAATACAGAAGTACTATAGTGTCTAAATTGAATGTATATTCCAGTAAATGCATGAAATGGGTTCCAATGAACAGAAATAGCAACAACAAATACCATTTATTATGAAAATTTTGCACAAATAGAAAGTCAGAGAAACATTTTGATAATATTTCCTAATATTGTCCAAAGCATAACAAAAAAAAGATAAATGTTTTCATCAAATAAATCTCACAATCATTCAAATCCCCAGGAACCAAATCATATCACAAGATTACTAAAAACTAAGCAATTCTATCAAAACTTTGTATTGAAGTTATAAAGCATATATACTGCAAATATTAAGGGAGGCCCAAAACAGAGCAAATAATATACAAGCTCTTGTCATTCGTAGCTTTTTATCCAGATGAGGGATTCATTCCATTTTGCATAGGAAGTCTCAGAAAACTTCTTGTAGATGTTTCCGGATTTGATTTTATAATTCCACCATGAGGAATGATATTTGGATTGGAAATTTAGGAATTGTAAAAAAGAATTTTGGTGATATTTGTGTTAAGAACTTTGGATATGAAAGTGAGATTTGTTCCTCCCCATAAGTAATATGAAGCTAACGCATCGCATACGCCATGGCATTCAGATTCAACTCTAGTATTAAAGAACAATAACAAGACAACAAGAAAAAACCCTAATAAGTCAAATTTTCTCATTCTCCTCAAAATCACTGAAAAGTTACAATAAACTCTGAAATTTTTAGAAGATAAAGAAAACCCAGATCGAAATTGATTTGTGGAATCATTCTCCCCAAAATTCACTAAAAAGTTGAAATAAAAAACTCTAAAATGTAAAAATTTTATAGAGGAAAAAGAAAAATCCAGAAAAGCCCAAATGAAGATTGATTTGTGGAATCATTCTGTCCCCAAAATTCACAAAAAAGTTGCAATAAAAAAGTCATAAAATGTATGAATTTTTTAGTGAAAAAAAAACCCAGATGGGGATTGATTTGTGGAATGAAGCAAATATACCCAAATGGGGATTCATCAATATCTTATCCAATATCGTAGCTCTTGCCATTCCCATTTGACAATGGGACCGAAGAGCCAAACGGAGAGGATTCAGGATAGTTAGGGCTTGGATCCAAGCCGAATCCATAGCCAACGGAGAACGGTTGCGGAGGAAAAGTTGGAGTATGTTGAGTCGTCGAAATCTCCATCTTCTTCCAAGAAATCTCTGGGAATCTTTTGCTTGAAATTAGAGAGTGAGAACGCAGGAGTGAGAAATGATGGAGAAGACTGTGGTTTGAGGAAGAAGAAGGGTATTTTAGATATTTTCTAGTTTTTTTTTACTGTTACACCCTCTTATCACGCATTTTTGGCGTCTGACATGCACGCACGGTTAATTTTAATGGAAAAGGTAACGTTTTCACTTTAACTCAAAAGGTTGGGAGTTTAAATGTAGCTTTACTGACTAATGGTGGTTAAGTGAAAAATCGCTAAAACCCCAGATGGTCATCTGAACTTAACCCTCTAATTAATAATGAAGTTCTACTTATACTTCAAATATAATTATACTTGTATTTTAATCATAGTAACAAAATAAAGTTAGCTAAGTATAAATTATCTTATTCTTAAATATATGTATATAATAAATAAGATAAAATAGTTGTTCAACCCTATTAGTAAAATAAGCTATTTTTTTCATATGTTATTTAATTTTTAAAAAAATCATCTATATTTTTACTATCATAATTATCTACTTACCATTATCTCTTATTTTTATATATTTTATAATTTAATTTGTGTTGTCTTAAGGTAAAGTATATTTTCTTTTGTATAAAGCAAACATATTTGTAATCTTATATCCCATTATCTCATTCTTATAAATTTTAGGATATATTTTTCACTATCTATCTAATAAAATACAAATGATTTTGAATTTTTCGTTCATTCAATAAATCATCTGGATCGTTCAAAGTTTATGATAAATTTCACCGTCCATACAGTGCCGGGGGCACGGAAACATAACTAGTTATACCATATTTAGCCTTTTGAAAAGAAAGAGAAAAAAAAACTCATACACTAAAGTTTTGATTATTAACTAACTCGTGATCCCGTGCAAAGCATGAGTTTTGTTTTAAAATTATTACTCCTTCCGTCCCAAATTAACTGCTCAGTTTTGACTTTTTTAAGTCAAATTGACTATTTTTAGAATTAATAATTAAGCATACATAAATATATTTCTAAAATTATAAAAATTAGGATTAATAATAAATTGTATATACTTTCTTTTGGTTATAATCTCTTCACATATATTTTAGCAAAAATAGTAAAAAGATTAATTTTAAAAATGGTCAATTTGACTTTAAAAAGTCAAAACTGAGTAATTAATTTGGGACGGAGGGAGTATATTATTTATACTTTTTGTATTATGTTATATAATTATATTATTTATAATAATAATACATTAATATTACTTATAATAATAACATTTTTATATAAAAAATCTAAAATTTATTTATTTGAGTAATAATGTATGATTTATTATTGATGAAAAATCAAACAAATTTATAAATTTAACAATAAATAATGGAATTTTATTTATAGTTAGAACTTATTATTATTGTTAAATTTTAGTGGACTACCCCTAAAAAGTACGGCTACTACTAAAAAAGTGTTGTTGAATTACAATTTTGTAAAATTATATATATATATATATATATATATATTAATGATTGTCTTCTGAATACAATTAAAAAAACAAATTATTATTTTAAATTGAAGTTACCGTTGTTGATATCCAGATGATCTAAATACACTCTTTTTAATTATTAGTTTGAAATGATTAACAACTTGGCTATATTCAAAAATAAAAAGTTAACTAAATGCTATGTTAATTATGCGAGAAAAAGTAATTAAAGTATTAAAAACTTAAGTATGTTTATATATTGAATGAAAGAGAATTAGTTGGAGATATTAATTTAATATGGTATATTAAAAACAAAATTAATATCTTAATTTGTGTGATTCGAAAAGTGTTAGTAAAATGTATTTTTCAATTTGATATAAATCAGAAAGCAAGTATAAAGTAAATGCAGAAAATGTAGAAAATTATTAGAATAAGTCTACGCAGATAGGGAAAATGGACCGGAAAATTGGACCTGGTCCAATTTTTTTTTTTATTTTTAATGTGACTCTCAAAAAATGTATAGTATTTATTCCAACAGAAATTTTATAAAATATGGTGTTTTAGGTATAATTTTGATACATATACAAATACAGGGTTATACAGACTGTATAATCCTGTATTTGTATATGTATCCAAATTACACCTCAAACACTTTGTAAAAATTCCTGTTGGAATAAATATTATACATTTTTTGAGAGTCACATTAAAAAAAAAAATTGACCGGTCCAATTTTCCGGTCCTCTACGCCTGTCTGCGTAGAAGGACTCAAATTATTAACATCATTTTAATACTAATATTTGATATTATGTTATTGTGATAATTACGCCATCATATGGTTCTTAGAGTTATTAATGATTGTCTTCTAGCATATAATGACAACATGCACTATAACAACACACTCAACAAACTCGACAATATTTTGAACTCTCTCGAGTTAACTATGAATATTATTGAAAAATATGATTCAAAATTGAATGACTAAATTCATTAGATATTTATAGTGTGATTAATGACCCTACATCTATCTAATAAAATACAAATGATTTTGAATTTCCCGCTCATTCAATAAATCATCTGGGCCGTCCAAAGTTTGGGATAAATCCCACCATCCATCTATCTAATAAAATATAATCTATCTAATTCTATCTATCTATATCTATATTCTATATATCTAATTATATCTAATAAAATATAAATGATTTTGAATTTCCCGTTCACTCAATAAATCATCTGGAACGTCCAAAGTTTGGGATAAATCTCACCATCCATCTATCTAATAAAATATAAATGATTTTAAATTTCTCGCTCACTCAATAAATCATCTGAGTCGTCCAAAATTTAGAATAAATCCCAACATCCATAGTGCCGGAGGCACGGGACTGTTGCTAGTGTTTATATATGATATTTGTGAGTCAATTGAATGCATATGAGAAGACATGGCTGAACAGATGTGAAGTAAACAAACGTGCAAGTGAGAAGTAGAGAGCAAATGCGTTGGTGTGAAGAAAAGGAGGGGTCTTAAATTTTTTGTCTCAAATAGGTATCAAATGTCATACATCTAATTTTTTAATGCTATTTTATGAAATAGTCAATCACGTGAGATTTTCTTAACTAATGTTATGATGACACATTAGTTTATATACTTTTTTATACCAAAAATTTAAGGCCGCTAATGTGACGACCTCAAAATAGGTCAATTCCATCCAACCCATTTTGAGTCGCCAAATACATGGTACAGAAATAACTACAACTTTATTAATACAATTGTCGTGCAAAATACGACAACACATAAACTGTGAGTTTAAATACAAATATAGACCAATTGTGACTCCTGTCCCAACCGTGGACAACACCTCATAATGACACCTTACATAAAGGTATAGTTGAAAACTTTTTTAGAAATTAGAATCTTTGGGAAGTGCTCAAGGAAACCTTCGTACATGGGAGGCCATGCGTCTAGGTTATGATAGATATCATATGGCCACAGAATTATCCTTGGTTGACCCAATAGACCCCAAAGAAAAATGAGAAGATTACTATCATATTATTTCAAATGGTGAGTCTTCTCTTGACATATCATTATTTCCACTGTCTCTAATTGGGTATTATACTCCAAACAAACACCAAGATTATATAGGTAGTGCTTGTAAATATACTCAACAAGTGGATGAGCACAATCTTGTCTTATGATGACACGAGGTTGTATGTCATTAGACATCTTGTATGATAGTGGTAAAACACCCTTCCAAGTTAAATTCACCTCACCCTCAACATCTATAGACCACCGTTCTATTCCCCTGTTATTCTCCGCTTGTTCCAGCTACACTTTTATTACCTAAAAGGAATTGTGAAGCAAAAGGGTGAGCACAACTAGCTCAGTAAAGAATATCATGACTAAAGATAAATAAATTATCAATAGTCTTCAACAGTAATAAATCAGAGATTTAGAACATATGGTAGATGATAAAACTTTTTAGCCATAGTTGCAGCGGAACGAGCAATCCATTAGAAGAGTCAAATAGATTATAAAGTCTATTATCTTCTCCATGTTAAAAGTCCACCAACAATGTTTTATCCCTGTAACATCAATCAACAATTTCTGTCCACAATCACATGTATAACTCATAATCGTAATTGTTGTTCTAAATTCCTTTTCTCATCCAGGACAAAGATAATTTTCATCATCTGAAACATCAAAGATCATGGTTATACCAAATCACAGTTCATGTTCATATTCTATCTCTTTCATTCTTCTAATTGTTTTTCATATTTCTTTGTACTCTGCTTTTGTAAGTACTTCTATTTTACCTCTATTTCTCTCTCTCGCACTAATTTTTAAGGTTTTTTCTTTAATTTCATTCATTTGGGGTTTATGATCTCAATTTTATGTAAAATGTGCGTTTGATTATGAATTTATGATCATTTTTTTTGTTGATTGGTGTTTACCTTAGTATAAAAGTTTGGTTACCTCAGTATAAAAGTTTGGTAATCAAACTTTTATACCAAAATAACCAATCTTTTATACTAAGGTAACCAAACTTTATACTAAGGTAATCAAACTTTTATACCAAGGTAACAAATCCACCTCCACACCATCAGTTTTTTTATAGTGCAGTTGGTAACCAAACCTTCACACCAAGGCTTGGTGTGAAGGTTTGGTTACCTTAGTATAAAAGTTTGGTTACCTTAGTATAAAAGTTTGTTTACTTTAGTATAAAAATTTGGTTACCTTAGTATAAAAATTTTGGTTACCTTGGTATAAAAGTTTGCTTACCATAATATAAAAGTTTGGTTACCTCAGTATAAAAGTTTGGTTACCTTGGGTAATTACCAAGGTTTGGTTACCTTGGTATAAAAGTTTGGTTACCTTAGTATAAAAGTTTAATTACCTTGTTATAAAAGTTTGGTTACCATGACATTACTAATGATCTTATCCTCTGCAGTATCTTGAGAATTTCTTTTTACTACCAGAAAATGGTTGCTCCCGCCACTACCGCCCCAACCTCCACCTCCACCTCCACCTCCACCGTCTCTGTAACCACCACTTGAGCCACCACCGCTGCCACCGCCACCGCCACCACCGTCATTGTTACCTCCTCCATAGCCATCACCGCCGCCTCTGAAACCACCATTACCACTTCCTCCGAAGCTGTCACATCCTCCGAAGCTTCCACCTCCTCTGAAAATTGCCTCCGCCACCTCCTACAAAGTACAAAATTTGTGCAGTCTTTCCTATGAAACTTGAATTTGAATATTTGAATTTGAATTTGTTTTTGTGGTTAGATATATTTGAATTTGAATGATTAGTTATGGCAGATATTTCTCCTTAATTTTAGGTTTCCTTATTAATATGAATTGCGTTATTTTTTTAATTATGTTGTGTGTGTTTTATTTTTGTAATTACTTTCTAATTAGTTGTATATTAGTGTTAAGGACCCAAAAAATATCCCCCTAGAAGGACTCATATTTGATGTCGAAAAGAAATATGTATCTATATCCATATAGACTATATTATTAAGAGATTTTTATACACGACACTCGATGAAACTATAATTGTTCTAATATATCCTAATTTTTGTTATCTCATTTATTCCATAGTTTATCCTTATATATCTCTCACCTCTATTATTCATTACTCGCAATATTAGTTTGAATTTCACTTATTTATATTTTGACTTTTAATAATAAATTAAAATACAAATAAATAAAATTTAAATACATTTCTAAATTGCACACATGAGTTTGCCCGGTACGCTAGTACTAGTACTAGTTATGCAATTTACTGGAAATTCTATCTAATAAAATATAAATAATTTTAAATTTTTTATTGATTTAATAAATTATTTGGGTCGTCCAAAATTTGAAATAAATTTCACCCCGTGAAACGTTATGCTGTATATAACACTCGCCATCCGCCACGTCCGAAGACGCGTATTCTCCTCCGATTAGTTTACTTTAACCAGTTGGAAGGAAACGAGAAACAGAGAATCAACCCCCGAAGTGGATGCATGAAGAGTGCCACGTTGCCTCTTCTCCTCGGTGCCAAGCCAAGCTTGAAGAGCCAGGCGTCCATCCTCTCGTATCTTTACTTCACTCCCATCCCATCCTTCTCTCTCTCTTCTCTATTCATTCATTAATTCTTTAGATTCAAACTCCTTTTAGAATTTTCTCTCTCTAGGGTTTCATATCCTCTTTCTATTTTTGGTGACTAGGGAGAGAAAGTTATGTTTACACGCGAATAAATAAAAGCCTTTTTTCTTTGCCAATCAAGCTGATTTTCTACACAGCTCCTGCATCAGATTAGGATTTTCTACAATATTTACTGTTGTGTTCGATCCGATCTGCTGTAATTATTGGAAATATTGTATTTAAGTCGTTCAGTCATTAATTCATTATTAAAGTTTATTTTATTTTTCAAGCTTGTGATTTGTCTCTTAAGATGTCTTATTGCAGTTCGCGGATTCGAGTAATCTGAGTAAGATCCGATCACTTGTTCAATTTTTTTTGTCAATGTGAATTAGAAGGTCTTGATTATTTCCATTTATATATATATACACACACATATATATTATATAAATGAAAGAAACTCAAAGGAAAAACACTTGCTTATATAACAACTTATCAATAGTTAAAAAAAAAAGAAACGGAAGTTTATGATTTAACAAGGGATAAAGTTTCAGTTATTTGGGGTTTTCGGATGGTGTCTTTTCTTATTAGCGGGAAAGCTAAGAACAACATGGAACAGCAAGCTTAGACTTAGTTTTTTGTTGGTGGAAACTGGAAAGTTAAATTATGATATGCTGATATTTTATTTTTAAAAACATGTTTTGTACTTCGTGCATAAGTTGTATACATTATCAAAGAGTAAATTTACGTAGGCACAAAGCCACAAACTAGAGGGACTTTTAGCATTTATTGGTTAGTGGCTATTGAAATCCGGCAATTTTTTTTTAAAAAATTTAATTTTAAAAATATCATGAAGTGATCAAATGTGCATATAAGCCGTTTCTTATGAGAAAGAATGTTAGAATGTAATGGAGATTTTGTTATTAACAATTTTATGTTATATTAATGTTATTAGATAAATCTGGGCAAACAAAGCCAAGGTGATCGAGATAGATGGTATGCAAAAGTTGCCTAAGGTCAGTAATTCTTCAAGTTGGGCACATTGGGAGAATAGCTGAGGCAAGAAATCAGTTTAGCTCCGTCAGGAGAAGTCTGATTACAGCTCAGAGCATAAGGTATTCGTGGAATCACAACTTAACGGCAACGAGAAAGATGATGGTGGATACGAGTGCGACTGCTAGTCAGGGATCCGTTGTCGATATTTTACCTGAAAAGGATGACGATGATGGCTATGCTAGTGGAGGATGGAAGAGGTGATTGGGTTTATGATCATTTCAATTGTTATGAACTAAGATTATGTCGGTATATTAGAAAAATGCTACCTTTATAGCATAGTTCAATATGTTAAACCTTCACTTTTCAGTCCTTTTAGCATGTATTCATATTTATATGATTGGCTGAATTTACCATGCACAGAGTTGGATGTGAACTCTTCCAAGCTCTTCTTAACTTCAAATGACATGGTTGCTGTCACTAGAATTTATTTTAAATGTGTATAAAATTATGTCATGAAATCCTACAGCTCATGGCAAAATTTAGTTTTTTTCATTAATTTAATAACCCTCCATTTATTATGTTGGATATGCACCCTTAAATGTGTGGAAGGTAGTGAATATGTCCAAACTTCTTTAACCTGTTTAATATGCGGTTACTCGTATTTCTGGGTAAAAGACTGGCATTTGATTTTGGTTGTCGTGTTGTATGCCTTCCAAATCCGAAGGATTTAGGTTGGCATCTCAAACTGATTTTAATATTCCTTTCCAGCAGCTTATATACTGTTAAAAGGCCTTGAGATGAATCAAGTTATGGAAATAAAGCAAGGTGTAAGAGTTGTATTCAGCCAACCGTCCAAAAAAAATAATTATGAATGGCCGCTTTAATAGGCTTATCTGTGCATGACAAAAGAGAGAAGGTATAAATTTATCTCACCTGCCTGGGTGGTTATTTCGATTATACAGTTTCAGTCATAGAGATGCCTAATGACCCAAAATATGACTTCCAATTGTCAGCGCGTTCACTTGAATTCTCACCAAAATCTGGGAAATCAAGTTGTTTACCTGATATCCGTTGCCTCTCCTCTCCACCAGCTATTAGCTTGAGTGGTGTCTCTTAGTACTCCTAGAAGGAGCTGGTTAGAGTTGAAAAATATCATGACATGGTACATTTGTTGTCCTTGAAAAACAAAAATATGAATTCTCATTCTATCATGGTTTCAGAACACTGTATTTATGATTTGCTCATGTATGTTCCATACTAGGGATGTTGAAAACATTATCGATACACATTTTTTCAAACCACTGAAGATGAATATATTTGATGACATGATCTAACAAAATTTGTTCCAATCATTTCTGCAATTTTCCCTTTTGGTGTTCATGTTTCTTAGTGTTGCACTCACTTAATGTTGCTCTTCCATTGACAGTGAAGACGGAAAACTGAGCTGCGGGTATTCAAGTTTCAGGGGAAAGAGAGCTAGCATGGAGGATTTCTATGATGTTAAGACTTTAAAGATTGACGGGAAAACAGTGTGTCTCTTCGGGATATTCGATGGTTAGGTTCTTTCTCATCATCCATCTCCTTGAATTTGAGTTGTGACATGAATTGCTCTCTGTGGTTTGGCACCTTTTTGTGACAGGTTTGACAGGAGTACTAAGTTTAGTAAAGTCTTACTTCCTAGAAGTCGTTGTACTATAGCTTGATACACACAGGATTAACAGCATGCCAAGCATCAATGAGCAGCTATTAACAAGGGATTTTTATGCTGTCAAAAGATTTTTTTAATTCCTGTCTTGAGTTGGGGATTGAAATTATGTTACTCATCCAAAATGGCATGGCCTGACCAGATTTTTTCATAGGCTATAACTACTGATACAAAAGTATACCTGTGTAACAGGTATTGCCATATTGACCAAACAAGGTAAACGAATTTGGGTTACGTTGCTCCAATCATGTTGTCTTTCTTAGTAAGCAGTCACTAAACAAGGTAGCCAATAAGGCAAATACAAAAATATCGACTTTCACAGGTGTCAGTTTCCAAATGGCCTGGTCTGGTCTGGTCTGGCCTGACCAGATTTGTTAGTCTATAATAGGCAATAACTAATGATATAACATACAACTGTCACACAGGTACTGACAACATATTGTCACAAATATGTAAAAGTGGGATACCTGGGCATGTGGAGCAAACTTAGGTTTTGGGGTGGGGCACTACCACTACTATTTATTGGCCTTCTAGTAGCTGCAATATACGGGAAGCTCTTATCATCATGATGTTTGAATCTTTCAGAATGCTCACCTAGATATTATTTTTATCAAAGAAGTAGTATTATTTAACAAGTAAAATAACCAGCAGGGCTGATCAATCTTATATGGCAGAATCTCAGGGGTCCCCGTAGAATCAATTATTCGAGTTTTTTTACCTGTTTGCAGAGCCTAATCATATTTGTATTCCCACAAGCTAATTCTTTTAACATTTAATTGACAAAAGAGAGTTGAAGATCTTTTTTCCTTCTCCTTTATATATAATATGAACTGTTATGACAGGTCATGGAGGTTCACGTGCAGCTGAGTTTCTGAAGAACCACCTCTTTGAAAAACTCCTGAAGCATCCAGACTTTTTTACCAACACCAAATTGGCTATAAGTAAGTTCAAGTTATATATACTCTGCTTATTGTTTATTACTTCTCTTACGCCATCCAAAATTAAGGTGTTCTGAAACTAGGGCCCTAAGCTGGTAAGAATGGTTGGCTGCATGTTAGTTTATATAGGACATATTAATATGGCATGAAAGTCCATATCATTTGCTATTTGCAGTGTATGGAATGGTGGACCAACTTTTTTGCTCATACACATGTAGTTTACCTTGCAACTTGCAGGTCAAACATTTCAACAGACTGACATGGACTTTTTGGAGTCTCAAAAGGATACTTTCAGGGATGATGGTTCTACTGCCTCAACAGCAGTGCTAGTTGGAAACCATCTCTATGTTGCCAATGTTGGAGATTCACGGACTGTCGTATCAAAGGCTGGGAAAGGTACTTTCAGATTTTATATTCTCTTAAAGTTTCCGAGTGAAGAATTAGGTGTTTGACATTGTTGAGCCCATTTGTGAAGTATACTAAAAAGAATGTTTGGTAATGGAATCTGCGTGTGGTTTTTCTTAATTTTATCATGCTAGAAAATGTTAACAAAGATAAAGCCCCAGTATCAGAACTTCGAGATGGTTGATTTATTTTCTATGCTTATGAGTTTGTGTATAAACACATACCTTTTTTTTTTCCATGTCATCTATTTAATGGCAAGTAGTATTCGATGGTTAAGTCAATATTGGATGACATGATATGATGTAAATCTGTCTGTAACAAGGAAATATATATAGCTTTCTGTTCTGCTATCACAAATGCACAATAATTTGTATCGAAAGTTGCTTCATTTTATTAAGAGAAACTAATTAGCAACTTTTGAATTGTATTTTACCTGTCCACCAAACTGATCTGCCAGGCGAGACAAGCACCATATATACACCTTTTCACTTTTTTTTTTAAAAAAAATAAAAAAATGAGATAAGCAAAATTAGTCTTATGGCTAGGGATTCGTCTTAAGGTAATGATGAGATTTTCCAAAAACCAGTTTTTAAGACAATCTGGAAGAATATTGGTCTAAAAATATTGGTAGTTAATAGTAATGGGATTTTTCTACAGTAGAACTTGTTTTCAATAAACCGTATTACTGGTACCCCGGTGAACGGATGATGATTTTGGTAATCAATATTTTAATATTTTCTTTAATTTTGATTAAAACAATTGTAGTTGCAAATATAATAATTAACTACATTTGTTGTGGCATATGTATGTGGTGATTAACTAGTGGACAAGGTCACCTGTGTTTAGGATTGAAGTTGATTTGATATGAACTGTGGTGGATATTGTTAGATAGCCCAATGAGATGAATTTGTGAAAGTCTCTGAGAGAACGGAATGAGTTTCTCAAGCTTATATCTCCACTTTATTACTCTTTACTTTTATTAGAATGTGAAGAAGTATGTAGAAGATTGATCAAGTGTTTGTAAATTTCGTTGGAAGAAGTTATTTGAAATTCCTACTGAAATATATTAATAGATATTTGTTCTGCAACATTTTGTGTTCAAAATCATTATTAAAGTGAGTGTGCTTCGCTACTCATAATCAAACACCACACATGTAACTGCTATTTTATGGGCATTTTTTTTGTTTGTTTGTTTCCATATTTTTGGTTTATAGTGACATTATAGCCACAAAAACAATGATAATGGCACTAGCAGTCTAGTTGTTAAGAGTCCTATATGAAATTTTGTCTCTCTATTCTTTACAGCAATCCCTCTATCTGAGGATCACAAACCAAATAGGAGTGATGAGCGGAAGAGAATTGAAAATGCTGGTGGTGTTGTGATGTGGGCAGGTAAGACTTTTATTTATTGGTTCCTTCATTAATTTGGTAACATATGTGAATCCTTATGTAAGTTGCTGTAATGCAAGTGGGCTAAAATATTGAGAGCTTGTGGTATTGTTATTAATAACGAGAGCTTGTGTTACTGTTATTGTCAGGAAAGTACTACATCATGATGTCTCATGTGCTTAAAAAGTTGTTATTTGCTCTGTCAATGTAAAAATATTTCTCTTGCAATGGCAGTTCCCTACAAGCTTACAAACGAATGGTATGCATCATTATTAGATGGGTCTCACTCAAAGTTTAAGTTGGTCTGTTTTCTTTGATGGTTATTTGAAGTTTCAAATTAGAAACGCTGATTTCTTTATCTTAATAATAGTTTAAAAGCCATGTGTTGAATTGCAAATATTTGAATCCCACGGGTCATATAATGGAATAGGTATGACCTTTTTTTGACCCTTGGAAAGAGTTTGAATGACCTTTCATATCTGTAAGTGCTCTCAATTCTCATATAGTTGATTTGATTGTCAATGGTTTGATTTTGGATTTTGTCTTCAAATCAAAAAAGATCTGGGACTTATAAATCATATGCGGGGTGGAGAAGACAATGTTTCTTTAAAGAGGGCAAAAGAGCATTTATTAATAAATTTTCACTTTGACAGCTTTATTTAAAATTAGAGGGGAAATGAGTGATTGTTTCCCTAGATAAGGAGTATGTTCATGATTATTTAAAGAAAATTTATTGTTTATTTCCCTTTTTCTTTACACAAAAAGGGTGTCTACTGACAATTTAGACAATAATATGGCCCTTCCTTTGAGAGTGATCCTGAAAACTACCATAAAATATGTTCCAGATGAGCATTGGTCTAATCAGAGTAATGGTAGAGATTTAGCCAAGCAAGATCCTGTTCTGCGATTCATGTGCCATTAACTAATTAGAAACCCCAAGATTTTATGTATGTTCAATGCAGCAGTAATCTCCTCGTGACAGGAAAGTCCGAGTATACATCAACAGATTAATATAACGATATAAAGTCTGAGAATACATCAACAGATGATCCATGTAATGAATGTTTATGGATCCCAAGTATGATACAAGTAGCATGAGAGTTTAAATTTTTGAATAGATTGGCTAGTTACAGAGTTAACTTTTATTTCTTGATTCTCTTCCAGGAACTTGGAGGGTAGGTGGGGTCTTAGCAATGTCTCGTGCTTTTGGAAACCGCATGCTTAAGCAATTTGTTGTGGCAGAACCTGAGATTCAGGTAGTCCTTAACACCCATTATGCATATGCATTGTTCCTTGTCTATTTTATCTTACTTTTTCTTAAGAGGTGTAGTTCCCTTTTAGGTTGTTTTCCCTTTTTTTTTAAACCTCTTTCTTTGGCGCCTATTGATGATAGATATGTACCTCATTAAATGAATAGAAGTTCTGATTTAGGCATGTCTGGTATGTTTCATTCGATATTCCTATTCAAATTTGAGAGAGAATCCAACATACTATTAACATATGGCCGTTAAAGAGGAAAAGACCTTCTAAATGTGCACTAAAAAATTGATAATTTTCATTTTATGAGATCACATCGTGTTTGCATTACGTTTGACCCACCAATAGTAACAACCTGAATTAAATAAAGAAAAAGATCACATGACCCTGTTATGGGCCAAATAATTATTAGACCTGGCAAAAAGTAGTTATAGTTGGTTTTGGGTTGTACAAAAATGGTTATGGGTCGATTGAAAACCAAAACCATATAGCCCACTTAAAATATAGTTAAAATGGTTTGAACCCATATAGTTATGGGTTGAAACTAGTTAACCATTTTTCATGTATCCATTTGAATTGTGATTTGGAGGAACTGTTTTCATGTTTGATTACTAGTTACTAGCTACAGACGAATATACGTCCCAACTCCTTTCCAAACACCAAAATGGCAAGCATGCATGTTTGATTGAAAATGATAATTAAAATTAATTTCATAAACTTCTAAATACTACCTCCCAGTTTCAATTTTTTTTTTAACCCCAACAAAGGTCCGCGGCTTAACAAATGCAATGGCACCTCCAAATATTGTTGCAGCTTCCTATAAATGTGTTATCAAAAATCGTATTACTTTTTTTTGAAACAGACTTCTTTAAACAGACCTAATACGTTGCACAAAAAGTAATACTCTCCGCTTCAATATTAAAACTAATACTATTTTTAAATATTAATTTAAGTTTTATTAATATAATTATGAATATCAGTCTCTTAAAAATATAGTTATGACATATATTGTATTTATAATAGATTTTTTTTATGGAACAAAAGAATTTTCAAGTTCATAAAGATAGAATTGTGAAAATAAAAAACTTGTAAAAATATTACTCTCTGCTATACAAAAAGAATCTCATTTTAATTTTTGTAGCCAAGTTTAAAAATTAAAAATTTAACATTGATGTGACTAAATTAAGTATTAAGAAATTATTTTTTATTAGAAGCACTTTCAAAATAATTTACATTAATAATTTCTATATTAATTAAAATGAAAAAAAATTATTGATACTTTTATTACAGTTTTTCAATTAATTTTTTCTATAGAAATTTTTTCTTTTGTTCTTTTTTTCGTTTTTCAGAAACTATAAAACGATACCAAAAAGTGAATTCAATTTAAAATAATATCTCAAAAAGTACGAATATGGTTTGAAGTACAATTAAATTTTTTTGTTTAGTTTCTAACTCATCAATTATAAATTTTTCGTACATTGTATAATTATAACTTAATAAATTTAGGAGTATACATGAACACAAAATAATAAAATTAATTTTTTTTATAAATTAGACTCTTTTTATAAATTAAAAGAAGTAAAATATTAGAAATGCGTGGTATCCAAACATATTGTGTAGTATTAAGAAAACTGTAATAAATTCTTAAAATGAATTTTGTATTCCAAATAATAATAAAAAATAATTAAAAAAACTGAAACCTAAAAGCAGCATGAGACTACAGTAGGAACGTCACTTTTAGTATAGATATGATTCATTGATTTGATTTGGGAACTGAAAAAAAAGGTCCAAACCAGTAACAAAAAAATGGGTCAAACTAGTTAATTGGTTTGGACATGTTTCTCTTTTTTAAAATTCTAAACTTTAACCAACTCAAATAATTTTAAGTAGTTAACCAACCCAAATGGTTCTAGTTAATTTGGTTTGACCCACCTGTTTGTAAACTAAATTGCCAGGCCTAGCCAAATGGCATTGTGTTTGAACTTTCCAACTTTGTATGTGTATAGTGGTTCCATGTGTTACTTAGGCTACAAGCCTACAAGGCCCACTGGAACTTTACTTTCAATTTTGTTGGCCATCTACTGACTTTGGTAATACAAGTGGTCGCACTGTAGTTTCTAATTTTTCATTTATCTAAACATTCCTCATTACTAAAGTTTTCCAACAATATATCCAACATGTTACAAGTCCATCAAACCTTTATCAGACTTCGAAATTAGGATACAACACTTCAAGCCTCATTCAGTGAAGAGAATTTCACAGGTATTTCCATTGCACTCTTCATACTTTCTCTCCCAGGTTAGCCATCTATAAGTTGGCATTGTAGTGTGTTGTCCCTAGCCTTCAGCAGAATAAGTGCTTGTGTTTTCAATATTGCATGTTGTGAACTGGCTCTGGATATAGGATATAAATGTCCAGCATCTTCCCAGCATTAATTGATTGTTAAAATGTTTATATTTTGTAATCCACGTGTCCCTTAGATTTAGACTTGTATTTATTGTTCCATGTGAATATCAAAGATCCTTTCCCTGTGGGACAACAACAAAGTTAATACTGGATTTCATTGTGTGTGAGCTGCAAATGTTGACGGTGATTTAATTCGTGATTGTTCGCATACATATTCTCTAAATAGTGTATTATGGTTGACCCATTTGACCATATGTTGCATTCTTCCGCAGAACCTGTTGGCCTGAACCCAAATACTATAATTACAGTAAAGTTGTGAAGGGATTTTTTAAAATTTGTATCTGAATTTTTAGGATCAAGTGATTGATGAAGAATTTGAACTGCTCGTGCTTGCAAGTGATGGACTTTGGGACGTTGTACCTAATGAGGTATATTTTTTATGAATGATATCTATAATGCTACTTGTTTCATCATTTAATAAAAAACTCAAGCTTACTCATGAAGTGCACAAGCCATTTGGATTGGATTCAGCTCATTAGGCATGCGTTTCTTTGTGGTAACAGTTAGCATGTATATGTTAAAAGGTTGTCAACCTTGTACGCTTAGAATGATGTAGCATTCTGTTGACTTTTTCAAGATAAAACATTCTGAGTCATGAAAAATTAGAAACCTAATATGATGTTTCACATGAATTGAAAAAGACATTTAAGAAGCATATGAATATTGGGATATGAAGTCATGTTGCGGCACACAAATATAGCTAAATTTATGTCATTTGTTTTAACGAACCTAAAAGCCAAGGTGGAGTAAGGTTTGTTCATACTTGAGAAACTTAAAGCCGGGAGCTGCTTAGCTGTCTTGCTGGTTCCTTTCGTAACCCTAACTATACACGTTTGGGCTAACTATGCTTACTAGCAGCTGAAGCTAACAATAGAATCTCTAGGCTGTGATGTAATATGGTAAGGAAAACCAAATCCATCAAGACAACCAATATTTTCTTTTGTCGTTCTATATATGCTAGATTAATGTATTACAGTAAACTGTGCTTTCAGGATGCTATGTCAATTGCAACAACTGAAGAAGAACCTGAGGCTGCTGCTCGGAAGTTAACAGAGACTGCTTTTACTCGTGGGAGTGCCGATAATATCACTTGCATTGTGGTGAAGTTTCACCATGACAAATTAGACCCGACTGACCATAAGAGAGATTGAAAAACTAGGGGTATTGTTGTTTCGAATCTACATACTTCAAGATGGAAACTGCAGATGTGCAATGGTCAAGAACCCATACCATGCAGGAGGCTAGGCGATTCGTTGATTTATTGGTTCATTGTTTTGTTCTGTTTATTTATTTTTATTTTTATTGTTTTTGTTTTGCTTGGACTCGAAGGAACATAGACCTTGGACTGTTTCACCCAGTTTCTATGTATATGTCATTCCGTACCAGTGTAGGGGATATATCTTGGTAGTTGGATTTTAATTTAATAAAAAATGACCTTCCAACTGTTATTATCATTTCCTTTAGTGTTTCTTTGTTGTACTCCTTCCGTTGTACAAAAGAGTCCCATTTGCAAATCCAAAGTTTAAGGATATGTTTTTATTACATGTTTAACTTTAAATTTGTTGTGTGTTTAGTTTAGTAGTTATGACATGATAATGAAGTTTTAATGATAAACTTGAGGACACACTCACTTTATATTGCCATAAAACAAATGTGAATCTTTTTGGGACAAAAAAAATACTATATTATGTTGTTAGATGGCTGCTGGGTTAAATAAACTGAGGTGCCTAGGCCAAAACATGTTTGTGGAGCAGGGATAATGAGGAATTGGGAGTTGGACCTTTTGTTTAAATTCAGTATTGATCTCTGATGGTTAGATTCTCGTTTTGGGAATGACTATGAGGTGGTACGATTTTCTTACTTAACGAGTATGATTGGTGGGATGAAATATGGGGTTGTTCTTCTATTTTAGTTTGTGTGAGTTGAAATTCTTATTATCAAGGTGTTCCGTTTATATGGCTTCACCCCACCAGGCAAAGAGATATATTGTGGGTTCCTATGTTTCTAAACCAGAGCACAGTTTTCTTGTTTGGCATAAAAGAGTAATAAGTAATAAGATATCCTAGCAAGACAAAAAGAAAGAGGGAAAAAAACACCCAAAAGCATTACTATTTTTAAAGCTAAATAAAAAGATAAAAGAGGAATAAAAAATAGTTTTTTATTGTTTTTTGGGGGGGTGGGGGTGACTAGCTTAATAATTTACATTTGTTAATTATTATCCTCTTTAAAAATCCAAAAAATATTTACGAGGGGTTTATTTTATGAGAAAGAGTATTATGTATAATAATAATTCATTAATTTGTTCCAAAGAGGGAAAAAGGAAAAGAAAGGAACTTCACCAAACTGGAGTTAAAGTTTAACCCTGGTTAGGGTTAAGAAAAAGGTTGGAGTTAAAAAATAAAAATAAATCAAGCCCATGCGGCCATGCCTAGCTTTTATTTTTCATTTCTCTCAGATTTATTTTTAGTTTTGTTCATAGGATCTCTGAGGTGGGTTTTGACCAAAAATTGAGCTCTCTTCTTCTTTCTCTTTAATTTGGTGGGAAACAAAAGGTCAATAAAAGCCTCGCTTCATATGGTGATTCAAATTTCATCATTCTGACAGGTATTTATTTCACTTTACTTCTAATTATACTTGTACATACATTATACGCAAACAATATGTTGTTGCTGAATCTAGGGTTTGAGTCTGGAACACTGAATGTGCGAATTCGAATGGTGAATTTTGACCGTTAGTACTTCCTTTGTTCCCTGGATTCTTGTAGATCCATATCGATTTTTCTTATTTCGAGTTTCAATTACCTTCGTTTTGAGTCGTCGTTTGCCTTTGCTAACTCCGTGGTTCGGTAATTGTATTGTTTTTCGTCATAATTTGGGGTTACTTTACAATTGGTGCTGTTAATTCAGTTATGTAGTGGTAACCATAGTGATTATTTTGAATTTATTTGACTGTCTGGATATATTGTTTGAATCTCTTACACACACACACACATATACACAGTAATTCTGTTTTAAAACTCATGAATGTAATTGATTTGGTTAGTTGATACTGGCGTCCCATCTTTCGTGTTTTTTATTTTTTAAAATCTAGATTATTATACTTTTTCTGGACTGTGGGAGCAGAAATAGAGCTAACTGTTAAAATAAGGGGTTTATTACTTGATCATCATTGTGGGAATTTTATTTTTTCTCCTTTTTGGTATATAACTTGAACTTCTTAAAAACTGATGAACTTGCACAGACATGTTGGAACATATAAAATAGAGGATTTGTATTCTCTGTGATAAATCAGTTGTGATTGAATGAAGATTTCAATGCAGTGATGCTATTTTCTAACCAAATGAAATTTACAATTCATATGAACAACTTGAGCGGTATCTTGCCTTGAAATATAGTTTTAGAATTCTTAGAAATTGGACAATTCTAGATGAATGTGTAATTGTTTTTAGATGCAAGTTTTTGACCAGCATGTAACTGGCCATTTTCCTTCAACAAACTTTGATTATTACTTTTCTTGTTATTTTGTGAACTTAATAAATTAATAATTGTTTTTCACTGCTTTGGTCTGAATCACTGTTTCTCACTGTTTTGGTCTGAATCACTTTTTAACACTGTTTTAGTCTGAATCAGTTTTTTTTCTCTCACTGTTTTGGTCTGAATCAGGTAATGGATGATTACTGTAACTTCTGTTTTAACAAATTGGAGGTTTTCAGCTTTAGCATTTGATACCCGTGTATGAATTCTGGCTAACTTTTGGGTCTCCCTATTGCTGTATGAAGCAAACTGAGAAGAGAGATAGCTAAGTCAACATTGAGGATCAGTCAGGGAAGTTATGGAGTGCAATAGAGATGAGGCCTTTCGGGCAAAAACAATTGCAGAGAAAAAATTAGAGGACAGGGATTTTGCTGGTGCCAAGAAATTCGCCTTAAAGGCTCAAAACCTGTATCCTCCACTTGAGGGTCTTTCCCAAATGTTAACCACACTTGATGTGTATATTGCAGCAGAGAACAAAGTTAGTGGTGAAGTGGATTGGTATGGAGTACTAGGTGTAACCCCCTCAGCTGATGATGAAACAATTAGGAAACAGTATCGGAAATTGGCTCTCATTCTTCACCCAGATAAAAACAAGTCTGTTGGTGCAGATGGTGCCTTTAAGTTTCTGTCAGAAGCTTGGAGTTTGTTATCTGATAAGGCAAGAAGGTTAGCTTATAACCAGAGGAGGAGTTCAAAAGGATTCCAACAGAAAGTTCCGGCCCAAACTGGAAGACCATCAGCAGCTACCAGTGCAAATGGATTCCATAATTTCACAAACAGGGTACCTTCAAAGCCAAACACTCATAAGAATACTGTCCCCCCTCCGTCCTTTCGTAGAACAGATACTTTTTGGACTATTTGCAATCAATGCAAGATGCATTATGAATATCTCAAGGTATACCTCAACCATACCCTCCTTTGCCCCAATTGTCATCAGGCTTTTTTGGCTGCAGAGATGGCTCCACCTGTCAATATGTCTAAGTCATCCAATTCAGATTCTCAGCAACCACATCAGAATCTAAGCAATCATACACCTAGTAGTAATCCAGGAAGAAACACTACATCTACGCAAAATATAAAACAGGGAGGGTCCGTTGGTCCTAATTCATCTAAGCGTACAAATACTCATTGGGGTGCTTACTCTAACAAGTCTGTAACTGGCAATAGTGAACCTTCCATTGCAGCAAAAGCAGCAAATGTTGTTCAGCAGGCAAATGAGAGATTAAAGAGAGCGCGCGAGGAATCACAAGGTTCTGTTCTCAAGGGAGAGGCGCCCTCTAAGAGAAGAGTACTAGATGGTGATGGTCACTATAATGGAGAAAAGTTGTCGTTCCAAATGTCAACAGGAAATGGTGGAGCTGGCACGCGAAGCGTATCCGGATTACATGGGTTTTCTGTCACTAATAATAGGCCCAACGGCACTAGGGAATTGACACCCCTTGAAACCCGAAACATGCTGATGGAGAAGGCCCGGATGGAGATCTGCAAGAAGTTGAGGGAATGGAATTCAGAGGCTGTTAAAAAGGCTGCAGAGAAAAGGAAGGTCGAACAACGGAAGGAAGAAAAACAGAAAAATGCCATGAATGGTGGTGCTCAGTTGAATGTGATTGGTGAGTCTTCCACTACCAAGAGAGCTGATGTAAGCGGGAAGCGTGTCAGTAGCACTTCTGCCGATGGTGAACATAAGGAGGATCCTGTACCATTGTCAATGAATGTTCCAGATCCTGATTTTCACGATTTTGACCTGGACAGGACGGAAAAGTCTTTTGAAGAAAATCAAATCTGGGCTGCATATGATGATGATGATGGCATGCCGCGTTTCTATGCTTTCATTCATAAGGTAATCTCCAGGAAGCCATTTAAGATGAAGATTGGTTGGCTTAACTCGAAAACCAACAGTGAATTTGGTCCAATGGAGTGGGTAGGTTCTGGTTTCTCCAAAACCTGTGGAGAATTTAGAGTTAGAAAATTTGAAATCAACAAGTCTTTAAATTCATTCTCACACCAGGTTAAGTGGACGAAGGGCACACGTGGGATCCTACACATAGTTCCTAAAAAGGGAGAAATATGGGCTCTCTACAGAAATTGGTCCCCTGAATGGAATGAGCATACCCCTGATGAAGTAATTCACAAATACGACATGGTAGAAGTGCTTGATGACTACAGTGAGGAACAAGGTGCGTCTGTAACTCCTCTTATCAAAGTTACTGGCTTCAGGACAGTATTTCATCCACATCCAGAGCTCAGTAAAGTGATTAGAATACCGAAAGAAGAGATGTTCCGATTCTCTCATCAGGTCCCAAACTACATGCTTACGGGCCAAGAAGCTCAAAATGCTCCAAAAGGTTGCCTGGAGCTGGACCCAGCAGCTACCCCCTTGGAGCTTCTTCAGGTGATAACAGAAGTTGACGAGGTGCCTGCGATGGAGAGAGATGGACATGTTAAGGAAGACATTTTACAGAATTCTCCAGAGATGAATGTAGATGAGACCACTGAAGGCGCTACAAAGGTTGAGGATAATGAAGAGACCTAGGAAGGAAATCCAATCCAATCCAATCGGCATACTAGAGTGGGAACGTAGTAGTTAGTTTCAAATCAGATTAGCAGATTGTGAAGAGTGACGAGGACAAACATATTAGATGAATTTAATTTTGGGGTATACGGGCCTGACCATAAGTAGAAGTAATTAATCTTGGGATGCAGAAGCGGATCGAAAGTGAAAATTAGCATTGTTGGTTAGAATTTATGTAGTAGCATGTGGATTAGTATGGCATCCGTCCATAACAGTTTTACTATAATAGATGAGAGAGAGGGTGGAATAATCTCAAAGGCCACTCACTGTTTCCCTCCCTACTCTGCTTCTGGAGGCATACTTGAATGACAATTAATTTTGTTGCTGTGAAGATTGGTTTACCAGGTAGGTCGAGCCTAAAACTGCTATTTTCATAATATCGTATAGTAGTAGTAGTAGTATTTTTCTTATACTTTTGAACAATTACCAGTGTAGTGCTTCTCATCCCGTGTAACATCAGATGATACACTATCATTCATTAATGCTAATGCTGCTGCTGCATAGTATAGATGGATATTTCAGCAAATTAGTTTAAGGAACATGGAGGAGCTGTGACTATTTCCTATTCAATGGAGAAATTGATCATTTTATTTTAATTTTTGAATTGTAAAAAACTTTCTGTAGGATTAATTAGAATGTGTCTGTCCAGATACATACATTATTGAGAGATAAAACTCCTAGTAATTCTGCCACACGTTCGGATGTTGCTGCAGTTGAGTATCAAAATTGACTCCTGTGCTGTGTATATTCGTGGCAATAAGCTTTTTCTTTAAACCAACCCGGCCAATTTTAGCTCTATGTTTGCCTCCCAACATTTGTGTTCTAAAATCAAAATGAAATTAAAGCTCGTAATATTAGGGTCTCAAATATTATTATATTAATTAATTGACTATTTTATATGTAATTGATTCTACGTGTTATAAAATAATGTTTTGTTTAATCATTAATATATTATTTGAGAGAGCCTTATCATCATCATTCATCCAATACACAAATTATTTAATTTTAATAATTTTGTTAATAATAATTACCAAAGAATAAATTCATTAAAAATATTTTTACTATAAAAAGTTTTAAAAAAAATTAACCGTTAAAATTTTAATGAAAAATTCACATGTTTATTAGTAAATACTTAGCAAAACAGTATTGAATTATTTTTATTTTTAGAACAATTATAGTACTTAATATTATAGGTTCATTAACTGCCGGTTGATTCTAATTATACTAATTAAAATTATAAAAATATGATATATATTATATATAAACCCGCTCGTTGTAGCGGAATTATTTATTTTGTTAATAATAAATTTATACGTGCAATTAATAAATTAAATTATAATAAGAAGATGGTAAATTGTTGTGCGATGGTCAAATTTTGGTAGTATATATTACATAGAGTTGGGTAAAAATTTTATGCGCAAATATATATCCAAGTATAGAATTAATCTGATCACTAAACTCTAGGACATTATATAACAGTTTGTGTGTGTGTGTGTGTATATATATATATATATATAGTCTATTACAATGGTATACCCCTTTATCCAACATACCTTGCATACCTCCTTTAGCGACGGATCGGGCGACGGTTTGGTCCGTCGCTATATCAAAAAACCGTTGTCTTAGCTTTTAACCACGAACAACATATAGCGACGGATCTCTGATATAACAACGGACCGAACTGTCATCGGTCCGTCGCTAAAGGGGTATGCAAAATATGTAATTTAAAGAGGTATGCTCTTGATCCTTTATATATATATATTAATTTTTTTATAAAAATGTTTATAATGTAACCAATACGATTAAAAATGGGCACCTCTTTCATTCTAAAACACTAACAAATATTTAGAAAGTGTAATGCACAATGTTATCTAGTTGTTATATTGATATGATTGTTAGTGGCATATTGAAGTTTGTTACACATTACAAAAACCTCACCAAGCCTCAAATATCTAACACAGGTACTTGATGCATTTTAAAGAGTCCATGTCTCATATAGACTTATTTGCACCAGAATTTAAACATCCAAATGAAAAGGAAAACAAATGAAGAATGTCCCAATTTCGATCATCAGACCTTAAGGAAAATTACATGTTACATGCGGAAACTGAAAAGTACGAGTATTAATAATTATGTTTGACTTTCATGTCAAACAAACATCATGTCCAAAAACACAGCAGTATAACATTGTGTCATACATAACACAATGTTATAGTTAAAAAACGAATGCATTGCCTCATTAGATTTTTTATCCATTTTTTGGGAATTGTAGAGGCACTCACAGTATTACCATAATGCCAAAAAAACTATATACTAATGATGATGAAAATGATTTACTAGATGTCAGTACTTAACAAATCATGCAAAGCCACAATCCAAATAATAGAATGAAATAGAGATGAAGAAGGCATAAATATAAACACCGTGACATATAGTCCACAAAATGAAGCCATAACCTCTCATATTGAATGCAGTGTCACCATAATTTGAAGGTCTCCATATAACTCATTTTCACTTTCAACAATATTTAGAATGAATTGTTTGTAGCATAAGTTGTTACGTAATAGTTGATATGTATTTATAAGGAGAAATTAGGTTAAATAATCGAGAGTAATTATAATAGCTCAGTAATGATAATATCATAAAGTAGTGATTTTAGGAGGTAATAATTAAATTAAAAAGGATAATATCAGAACAGTTGACATTACCAATACTAGGGGTGAGCATGGTGCGGTTTGAAGTCCAAACCGCACCCGAAACCGCTTAGGTGCGGTTTGAAAAATTTAAAACTGCACACAAAATCGCTTGTGATTGGTACGATGTGGTTTTAAAGTGTGCGGTGCAGTTTTAATTGGTACGATTTTGGTTCCAAAACCAATTGAAACAACAAAAAAGTAAGCCTTCAATAAAATTTAACATAAAATTTATATCGAGCAATTAACTTAGTGACAGAGTCGACAATGGGAATTATATCAAGCATGCTTTAAAACTAAAACATACGCTATATAAAACAACGGAGACCATATATTAGATAACAAAAAAGAATATTTATCTAGTTTTCCAAAAATTAAAAGTATATACTGGAGATAAAATGAAATTCTATCTCATATATTGCAGGGAGGACTTATAGAATATAATCCTAACTATACCTAATTTAAAAAATAATCTATTAGACTATTACTATTATAACATTGACATTAACCAATGCATCAAGTGCTCGAGCCCCTCAACTATAAGCTCTTCCAATAACGCATAAAAAAATTTCGAAATTCCAAAACCCAATTGCTTAATTTTTGACTCTATAACCTCTAACATCTCCTTTCAATTGGTGAAAAAATGACAATGCAAGACTGGAGTTTTCTCTGAGCGTGTTCAAGTGAAAAGTAACTTTAGAATTTAGTAGAGATAATACATACATACACACACATGGTGCGGTTTCGGTTTTATGCGTGCGGTTTTTGGCTAGTAACCAAACCGAAACCGTAAATTTGGTTATTCAACCCACCTAAAACCGCCACATACACCAGAACCGTTGGTGCAGTTTAATTGGTGCGGTTCGTGCGATTTTTGGTGCGGTTTCGGTTCTAATTTGGTTATTTGTTCAGCCCTAACCAAAACAATTTAAATTTTAATGATTTAGGGAATTAAAAATTAAAAATATTAATTTGGGATTTAAAAAAATAGTGATTTTAGGAGATAATAATTAAATTAATAATGATAATATCAGAACAGTTGACATTACCAAAATATTTTAGATTTGTAGTGATTTATGGGATTATAAAATCAAAATATTAATTTGGGATTAAAAAAGTAATGATTTTAGTAGATAATAATTAAATTAGTAATAATAATATTAGAACAGTTAACATTATCAGAACATTTTAGATTTGTAGTGATTTTTGGGATTATAAAATCAAAACATTAATGTGGGATTAAAAATAGTGATTGTAGGAGATAATAATTAAGTAACGATAATATAAAAATTAGAGTAATAGATGAGCACATTAATTAGATAGGATAGATATTGTAATTTCAGAATGATAAATATGATGCAATGATGTTATGTAGTGCAATTTAGTATATTTAATAGATAGAATAAAAGGAAATGTATGTATTGATTGGACACGTGTGATGTGATGATGAGTGGAGTGGTAATAGTAATTGGTTTAAAGGTAAAATGTGTTATAGAAATATCTAACAAAACATGTACTACTATAATTTTTCCAAAATAAAGTGGAAAAAGATTTGTGATGTAGATGATGAGTTGGATAAAAGTCATCCCGGCATGCATTTACTTTTAGAGATTGAGCATGGATTTTCAAGAGGGCTAATTTGGTAAGTGAATTTATTGTGTTGTTAATATAGAATAATTGCATTAATTCCCGGGTTGATTTTGACATGATTTAAGAATCCGGACATTATATATATATATATATATATACATATATATACATATATTGTTACCCCCCACCACCAACCCTCCCCCCTCCCCTCCTCCCCTTGTGTCTATAAATATAACCCCCTCTCCTTCCATCTTCTCTTCCTTTCCTTTCCCTTTTTATGATCTATCTATACTTTTCTTTATAACTCTGGTCTTCTGCAATAATCATTTGAGTAGCTCCATCATCACTCCCTCGTTCAAAGCTCTAGTTGCGATTTTCAAATAAAGACCAAAAAGCATCAGTAAGTTTCTTTCTCGTCTTCTATGATTCCTTTAATAACAATTTCACTTATCAAAATTAAATAATCAATTTATTTCTCATTTCTACACTTATATATGCATCAATATATTCTCCATAATTTATTTATTTTTTTTGCCCATTTCGCAAGGTTGTCAATTTTTACTACTCTTTCTTTTTCAAAATTATTAGATATTCGAGTTCTAAATTAAAAAAACAAACCAAACATATTATTAATTATGTTTTAGGTACGTAGACTAAAAATTATTAGTGTTATTATGCCACAGGCCCACAACTATTACTTGTCAATCAAATACTATATCCGTTCTTTAATATTTGTCGTTTTAGATCGAGTTGTGTACAAGCATTAAGTAAATAATTATATAATATTAAATATAATAATAATATATTGTCTATATTATTCTTGTATTGAAAAAAAAATAGTGTTATTTATTGGACAAAAAATAATAAAATTTAGAACTAAAGTTATACTCCCTCCGTCCCAAATTATCTGCTGTTTTAGCAAAAAAAATTTGTCCCACAATATCTGCTTTTTTAAGATTTCAATGCATTTTTTCCATTTGTTTTCCAAATTTGCCCCTTTATCTTAATTGTTGATAATCATTACTCTCATTAATGTCTCTCCTCTTTTTTAAACATCCACATTCATGCCCCTCTCTCTCTCTCTCTTTAATTAATAATTGTTTCTCTCTCTTCAATTAATATGCTGCTTTCTCTCTCTCTCTCTTCAATGTTTCTCTTTCTCTCCAATTAATTAGTTGCTTTTTCTTTCTCTTCAATTAATAAAAAAGTCAGCACAAAGGGTATTTTAGTATTTTTATCATACATATTGGTATCTGTGTGAAACTCTAGAACAGCAGATAATTTGGGACGGAGGGAGTATTTATTATTTAAGAAAACTTACTTAAAATTCTTAAATCACTTATATTAAAAAATAAAAATAATTCTTTAAAATGATTTATACTAATTAACGGTGGGTGAGAGTATTATAAGCATGTTTAGATTTTTTAAAAGTCATTGTTTTAAGTATGTCTATAAGACTACAAGGGGAAGAACTAAAATGTTACTTATAATAACGGCGCATTTTAGTGGAGTACATAAAACACGACACGACGACAGAAGTAATAAACAAACCAAAAAAAGCAGTTGGTGTTCGTTTTTTCATCCCTTGGAGCAGCAGCGACCCCGGCTACGCGAAAGTCTACGCGCGTGTAGTGATTTCAAGCTCCTAACCGTTCAAGCTAAGAGTGGTAAGATCCGTACGCGCAACGATATAGTTTATTCGGTTACTTTTACTTTTCTCCCAGGGGGTGGTATATACACCGCACACGTGGTTAGGAACGGGCCCACGTTTGACTAGACGAGATAACGGTTGACCTTGAAAATCCAGAAAGCAAAAACTATAAATTTCACTTTTTTCCTTTTGAAAAATATAACCTCTCCCTGCCGGCGGTGACACGTGGGGTGAGAAGTTAACTGACAGGTTGACCGGAAAGTTTAGATAAAGGAGGGATAAGTGGGAGCCTCGCCGACGCCCTGCATGAAACGACCGACCGACCGACCGAAACCTGAAAAACAGTTTCAACAACGTGTCATGGCGGCGAGTTGCTTCTTGACAACACTTCACGTGCTTTACGTTGTTCACTTGACGTCGGAAAGGGTAGTGAGGAAATTTTTACTGTCCTATTAATGTCATTTTTTTTATTTTAAAAAATATTTAATTAAAATATTATAATCAAACGTTTACTACGGATAGAATTAAAGAAATAATATTTTAAAATGTTTCTTAATATTATTTGTTGTTTGAGGATTTTAATTAAGCATTAATTGTTTAGTTTTTAATATATATTATCTCAAATATTAAATATAATTTTGATTGTCTTATTATTTTTTGTCTAATAAAAATATTTTTTTTCAATACAAAAATAATATAGACAACTGATATTATATTTAATGTTATACAATTATTTTTTTAATATTTATACACAACTCTAAAATAATACTCACTCCGTCCTTAATATAAGACGTTTTAGAGAAGATTTTTTGTCCCTTAATATATTACGTTTTAGAATTCCAAGTAAACATTAATTACTTAGTTTTTAATATTACCCCAAGTATTAAATACACCCTCCTATTCAGATTAAATGACGTTTTAGGGAGTTTAATTTTATTCTATATAAGTGTCGTTTTGGAATCTCTATGCAATATTGCACTATTTTTTTCTAATTTACCCCTCTATTTAATATGCTTAGTAAATGTAATTGTGGAGAGAGAAATAATTAATTAAGGACAATTGTGGAGAATGAGAAGAGACAATTGTGGAGAGAGAAATAATTAATTAGGGACACAAAAGATATTTTGTGTTAGTATTTCTCAATAAGTGTGTTTAACTCTAAAATAACATTTAATCTGAATAGGAGAGAGTATAACTTTGGGTCCCTCACTATTTTTTGTCCAATAAATAACAATCTCTTTTTCTAATATAAGGAAAATATAGACATTTAATATTATATAATTTTTTTTAATACTTATACATAACTTTAAAAAATCTTATATTAAGATACAGAGGGAAGTAATATATACTATTAAGGGACTGAGGTGAGGCCTGAAATGTGAGTAAAGTCGATCTTTCTTGCATTAATTGATTTGAGGTCATACCTTGTACTACTACGTACTCCATAATCATATACTAGTATATATATACTACGTACTCCGCTTTGTATCTCCCTCATTTAATTCAATTAAAATCATGCGGTATTTACTACTGCGCGCATTTGTTAATCGGTTCACCAACTTATGTACTTTATTCTTTTACTAGTATTTAGTACTAGTAGTACATGGATCATATGTTTCGGTGTATATACATACTCCCTCGATTCTATATTAAGTACTGTCGTTTTAGATAAAAAAATTGATTTCTAATTAAGTGTTTGCAGATTTTTAGGATAAATTTTCATATTTTTCTGATTTACCCCTAATTATCTCTCTTTTCAAGAAAAAGGGTGTCTAGTAAAAAAAGATCAGTTTAGTCATTTAAGTTTAATTTTACACTTCACAATATATATTTTTTTTAATAATTGTGCATTGCCCTTCAACGACTGATAAAAGGGAACCGAGACATCTATATAAAAGAGTACGTAATTCCTCTAGACTAATTAATTGGAACTCTTTAAAGTATGTATTGCGTGTCCTCGTTGTGATGACTGATCGACACGTAAAATCGGTGTCTTCTTGCAGTTTTTAAATTTCTATATATATATATATATATATCCACAAAAGATATTACTACTGTATTATTATGACTTGGTTCATGTTTCTCCATGTTCACATTATCACATAGACGACCTTGCTAGACATTTGTGTTCCACAAGTCAAAAATCAAGAACTACGCTTTTATAAGAGTAGTAATATTAATGTTTTATAAGAGTACCAATTTGTTAATGTTTATGTATTTAATTTGCTCCTAATTAAAAAGAACTGATGGAGTAGTATTTAATTTATTAATTTAGGAATTGAATAGGATACACACACGTGTATGCATTGTTCGTGGCTTGAATATACAAAAGTTAGTTATGTTTTTGATTTCTTGCAGTGATCAAGTCTTATAACTAATTCTTGAATATTTTGGCCACATACTCTGAACGTCTTAATAATTAGTTGATGAATCTGTGGGTGGCCACTGACCACTAAGTATAATTAATTAATTAATTAAAGATTGCATGTATAGCCCATAGTTTTAAACTGATTTCTTGCTAGGCTTTTAGAAGAAATTTAACTATTAATTAAGGCCATGGTTGGTTATTCTTTTTCAAGATTGAGGAGGGACGGGAGTAGTTGTAAATGTAGATGAGTTCTTCCGATTAGCTAGATTTTGGGAAACTTGCATGAATATAAACTCTAGCTTCAATATAAATTTAAATTCGCACGTAATTAATGTAGGGTTAGTAAGCATCTAATTTTTATTTCTACACATTACTAAACTGCATGATTAATGATTTGCTCACTCAGATTTATTATATTAATTGGTTTGATCTCAATATATATATATATATATATTTCCCATTATACTAGTATACTATATCTTTGTTCTAAAAGTATCCTTGTTACTGTTTTCATGTCCCAATCCATTTTTAATTAAAACATGCAATATATATATATATATCCATATATATATATATATATATTGAAATAAGTTGTTACTTTTATGTTAAAATTATATTTTGTTTGCCCTATATTATTTTAGTTATTATATCTATCTATATAATGCGGACGAAGTTTCATATCGCTCTTAATTTCTTGTAGTAGTGAGTTAGCGTGTGAGAGAGGTATAGGTTAGATTCTAAATTCTCTAATAAAAAAAGTTAAATGAATAAATAAATAAATAAAAGTCACAATCAGGTTTAACTACTTGGAGCCCATTATAATCATGCATGTCGGTGTTGGGTGAATTGATGTAAAACCCCAATTAGGACAAATTAACAATCTCAGGTTAGGCATGATGCAATGCAATGTTGAGTCATCGAATCCGACTTATATTATATTATATTTGTTCCCTTCTTTTTTCTCTATCTACTTGTATTACATCAATCCTATGTTCACTTTTGTTACCTTTTCCATTGTTTTTTCAGTCTAGTCATTCAAAAAAAAAAAGAAATTGACTTCTTCTTTAAACTTAATTTTTCCTTTGTGACCATTTGATACACTTGTCCAGTGGAGGCATTCCTCGAGTTATGGACCATGCTACATAAAGTACTCACTATCTTAATTAAACGTTGAAATAGATCGATTCAGATCGACCACTTTTTTTTAACTTTAGATTAAAGTACGTACCCTTAGAATATATATTTATTTCGTCTCATATAATTATGAGAGTGGTGAGTATGAAATCAATTTCATGATAAGTTCACTTTATGATAAATACAGTATTGATATACAGACGGAGAGATTACTCTCTCACATGTGTGTCAACACTGTATTGGACATAAAATAAACTTGTCATGAAGTTCGCTTCATGCTAACCGGACCCCACAATTATTACTTCCACCAACTTCTTCCAAGAGATTAATATATACTACCTCCGTCCCACAATAAGTGATTTTTTAGGCTTAATATTTTTTTTCAAAATAACTGATGGGTTAAAACTCCAATACAATTTTTGCAATATTTTCCCATATATGCCCTTATGCATTCAATGGTATTTATTGCATCTTACCATCACTACAATTAAATGACACTCATTAACTCTTCAACTTCAAAGAAAATATATTAAGGCTATTTTTGTTATTTTAACTTGTGTATTGGTATGTGTGATTTAAACTAAAAAATCACTTATTATGGGACGGAGGTAGTAGTATATTATATTGTACTAGTAGATTATTATGAACTTGTGTATTGGTATGTGTAATTATCTTATTCATTAATTTCTTATTAAGGGGAATATGTGAAAAATTTATGTTAAAAATTGTCACTTAACTAATTTTCTTAAACTATGTGCCAAAAAAATCAGCCTATAACTATGGGACAGAGGAAGTATTAATTACTCCTGTTATCCGGTTCTAGTATTTTAAGGATACACAAGTTTGAAAGTTGGTCACTAGTGCACACACATTTATTTATATCTTAATTCAAATGATGGTCTAACTACAATTTTTAACGCCTTTAAGGGCTTCATCGAATTTTGTTGCTAGGGGAGCATGTTTTTGTTGTTGTCTATTACTCCATCTGGTTCCTATATACTAGGTCATTTTTGAATCCTTTTTTGTTCCGTAAGGAGTAGTATTAATTAGTCGTTTGAGGTTTTTTAGTTAGATAAGAAAATTGGGGTGGGGGGGGGGGGGGGTCCGGTACCCTTAACGACCGGTACGTCCGGTGCCCCCTTTTTTTTTGTTTTTTTTTTCACAATTATGAGAAAAAATAAAATAAAATAATAGAGTAAGTTTGAACAAAAAACTGTAAAAGGAAGTACGGTTTTTATTGAAAAAACACTGTAAACAGTTTACAATGTTTTTTTCAATAAAAACTGTACTTCCTTTTACAGTTTTTTGTTCAAACTTGCTCTATTATTTTTTTTTCCTCATAATTGTGGGAAAAAAAAGGGGGCACCGGACGTACCGGTCGATAAGGGTACCGGACGCCCCCCCAACCCTAGATAAGGAGTGTAGTTTTGTTCACTTATTCCCAAGGGTGTAGTTTTGTTGCTGCATATTAATTGGTTGTTGTGTCATTTTCACACTATATTTAATGATAAAATAATTGAAATAATTACTTCTTCTGTTTCTAAAAAATTGTCGTTTTAGAAGAAAAAAAATTGTTCCAAAATGTTTATCGTTTACAGCTTTCGAAGAGAATAAATTATTTACTTTTCTATATTACCCCTATCTTATCTCATTGTCCAAGAAATTCTCTTCCTAACTTGTATTAATCGTTTTTAACTTCTCATAAAGAGGTAGTTTTCAACTTTCTTAATTTATGTGCAAAAACTTTAAACGACAATCTTTTAGGAACGAAAATAGTATTATTTTAAATTATGTTAAAGTCTAAATTAACGTCTAATAGAACAGAGTGAGTAACTTCTTAATTGTATAGCACTTGGTCTACAATTTTTTTATTTTTTGTTTTTAGTTATGGATGAATTAAACCAATTTTAGGCTCTTACACTATAATATGACGATTAGAGGCAGACCCAGAAGGCCAGAACCAAGATTACTTATTACAAACGCAAAACCTGACAAAAAATATAAGAAGATTATATTTTCTTCTTAGTTTTTTTTTGTGTCTTTAAATTATTCTTAGGGATGCATAAAGCCTTAGTACTTTTTTATTTTTTAGCTCTTTTTTTTCCCCATTAACTTTTAATAGTTCAAAAAAATTGTTGTTTGCGACCCACTAATTCACTCTAACGTTAGAGCCATGCATAAAGATGAAATAGTCAATTCATCATCTTTGCGTACTTAGGATTCCTTTCCTTCTCATATACTGTACTATATATTTAGTAGTCTTAATTTCTTGTATTTATTACTCTTTTCTATTCATATTAAATGTCTTTTTAGAGTTAAGCATACTTATTAATAAATAATACAAAATATATTTTGTATCCTTAATTAATTATTTCTCTCACCATGCACAATGGTCTATGGAATTGCATTTACTAAGCATATTAAATAGAGGTAAATTAGGAAAAAATAGTGCAATATTGCATAGGGATTGTATGTATGAGAGTATGTATGATGCATGTGGACTGTTTACGAATAATGTGCATGTTCATTTGTACTTTGTATATGATCAACTTCTGTAACTTCATTCATTCTAAACAATTAACTGTAGAATTAGTAATTTTCAAAATTTTATTTTTCTTAATTTCGTATTGTGTGTGTGTGTATATATATATATATATACACACACATATATAGATGATGAAAGAGAATTTCGTAAAAATTTACTAGGTGATGGGATTTGAGAGGTGGCTTACAAAGAATTTCCAGAATGCGGATTGCGCCTCGAAAGTACACACTGCATCAACCACCATTGATTCCGATGTAATTTATACTTCTTGGTTGGTGAGTACTACGTTCTTCTAATTAAAACTTTATAATAATACGTATATATATACTCCATAATTATCTTTGTTACAGTATAATTTTCGAAAATTATTAATTGTTCCTTCCTTTTATAATTAATCAATCAATTTGACTTTAATTAATTGTATATATTTATTTATTTATAATAGAGTGAACACCCATCCGCACTTGCCTCATTCAAAGAAATGATGAACATGGCAAGGGGGAAGCGCATGGTTGTATTTTTGGATTACGATGGGACCCTCTCCCCTATTGTGAGCGACCCTGATCGTGCCTTCATGTCAAATCCGGTAATTAATTCATTTAAAGAATTTTATAATTATTCTTTCATGATTTACAATTTTTTTTTTATTATTTTAAAAAACATATAGTATCATTCAAGCAATATATCCACATATACCGCTCCTTAAGGTAAACATACATACATACACCTATAGTGCGTGATTCAATCAATATGCAGATGCGTTCAGCTGTACGTGAAGTTTCCAGGCACTTTCCAACCGCTATAATAAGTGGGAGGAGCCGAAGCAAGGTAACTAATTATTTTAACTACTGTTCATCTGCTTTATTATAATTGTCTAACGATGGATTAACACAATTAATTTAATTTCATGATCACTCAAAAATTTACAAGGAACAGTCCTGATAATCATATTAATATATATATATAATGGATTTTATCTGTATGTAAGTACCTAAATTATTTACTATATATATATATATATATATATATATATATATAGGTATATGAATTTGTAAAGTTGAACGAGGTGTATTATGCCGGAAGCCATGGGATGGATATCATGGGACCGCCTCCGCAAATGAACTCCTATGACGGCAAGTACCAGACTAGAGCTCTTGATGAAAAGGTCAGTATACATACATACATACATACATACAAACCAAGCATTAATTACTCGATCCAGGCCTCTCGTAAAACTTATTTACGCAATATATATATATATATATATATATATATATATATATATATATATATTAACATTTAACTTTTGTGATGCGATTTTGTTCCATATATCATAGGCGGCTTTTCAAAAAAGTTGTATATATTCCAAGTTTTATTTCCTTCTAATATGATTGGATTTATTCCATAGTCTAAATTTGAACACAAATTAGATGGAATTATTCTTGTAGGGTGAGGAGTTTATCATCTTCCAACCTGCTCAGGAGTTTCTGCCAGCAATTGAAAAGGTATGCTAGCCCTAGCTAGTTCAATTGTCGCCCTAGGTTTCCTAAATTACTTTAAATAAATTTCTAATATATTTGAATCAATATTTAAGGACCGTTTGAACTGTTATCTAACAACATCTCCTCGATCAGTTTTCTCATTTCCTAAATGCAGTTGGCTAGAATTAATATATGGTTAATTAATTTTAATTTTTAATCCTGGTAAATTAAATGGGTTTTAATTTTTTGCTGAGAATTAAATACATAAACTATATCATTATTCATATTTCTGATCACAAGGTGTTATTGAATTGATTCTTAATTATAATTTGTTTACAGATGTTAAACGAGCTGGAGGAGAAAACTCGTGAGATTGGAGGTGTTGTGATTGAGGATAATAGGTTCTGCATCTCTGTGCATTACCGCCATGTCCAAGAAGAGGTACGTGTACGTACTTGCATGCCTACGTACGTGCGTGTATATATATATATACCGATTCACATGTACAACACATAAATACGCATGTCATGTGTATATGTATTTGTCTATTTTTGCATGCAATCGATATGATACTTGGGCGAGACTAGATATAATTAATTAATGACGGAAAAGTAATTATATATATAATAAGTACGTACGAACTACTTAAGAAGTTTATGTAACTGCCTGCATGTTATATATATATATATGCATGCGTGATGCGTACGTGCAGGAATATGAGATTCTGGAAAAGCAAGTGCAGTGTGCGCTAAAGAAGTATGGGGGGTTCCACCTGACAAGAGGTAAAAAGGTATTGGAAATTAGGCCATCAATAAAGTGGAACAAAGGCCACGCCCTTGAATATTTACTGGACGCTCTAGGCTTTTCACACTCCAAGGATGTTCTCCCCGTCTATATTGGAGATGATCGAACTGATGAAGATGCTTTTAAGGTACCTACCTACCTACCTGGATATATCTATATCTATATGCACGTAAGCTTCATATATAAATGGATTATCAATATATATATATAATTAATACATATACTAGCTAAAAGTAATACTACTTGCTACTAGCTTAGTTACTACCTAGTGTATATAAATTTAACTTGTAATAATGGTTATTTAATTATAAGCTTAGTTAGTTATAATTAACCAAATGATTGAAGGTTTTACGAAGCAGAGGAGAAGGGTTTCCAATAATAGTAACTTCGAAACCGAGGGAGACTGCGGCTTCCTATTCGTTACGCGATCCATCAGAAGTTTTATCGTTCTTGATCCGTATGGCAGACATCAACCAATTATCCTCATCAATGACCGATTAACTCATTCAGGACGTTTTTAGGAGGATCAAAATGCATCAGTAAAAAAAAATTATTTACTGACGCTTGAAGTGCTTATTTCGATTATACGACTGAGGGGAGGCAATACTGCGAATCTGCAAAGTTTAATATTTTATCACAAAATATAACAAAACTTTAAAATACTCATTTTGTCTCCAGTATGACGGGTTATGGACAAATTTTATACAAATTCCGGTAGTCAAATAGTATACAATTGATTTTTATTTTGCTCCTATTGGTATGTATTTTAATTAACATTTTGATTTATGGAGAAATGAAGAATTCAGTTGAATAATTCATTTATAATGTGATTGATTTATTATTTGACTAAAATGCGATATAAATAATGATAAATAAATCAATATGAAAATTTATCTAATTAATTTATGTATTTTATACATACTTTTTGAAAATAATTTTATTTGTCACTTTTTTTTTGGAGTCGGAGGGAGTAAAATATAATACAGTGCAACTTACTTCTACCCACTCAATTGACAATCACAAACCGCAATGAATGAGAAACGGTGCCAAATCCAAATGATCCGCATTTATTATACTAGCCTTATATACTATAGTGAAATGACTTTAATATCCCACCCCGCGTTTACTAGATTGATATATAGAATGACCCATGAAGTTTCCAATTATTACAAAAGCAGCTTACTTATTTAATCGAAATTCAAAGGTAACTGTACCACTAGTAGCAGTTCTTCCCAAAATAGCATGATCCCTTGGTTTACGGCGCCGGAATAGGGGGATCTTATGACCCCCCCTGATTCTGCCTCTGGTTGCAACTCCATTGAAGTTTTTCGTTTGTACATAAATATCGGTACATGTTATGTGCATACTAGTATATACTAGTATAAAACTAGAAGTTAATTCAGAAATATATATCTACTAAATGTGTCTCGTGCCTCCGGACGGTGGGATTTATCTCAAACTTTGGACAGCCCAGATAATTTATTAGGGTGGACGAAAAATTCAAAATCAATTATATTTTATTAGATAGATGATGGACTTAAAAAAAAATGCTCCTATCTAGGTTAGCAAGCTATATGTTGTTTTGGCATCTTTTCTTTTTTATTATCGTTGCCATCATATATATAAAAGCTTTCTCTAAACATAGCGTACTCTCTTTAATTCTTTGCAATTTTTTTAAAAAAATCGTGTATAAGAACAGTGGAGTTTGATAGTAACAAGACAAAGTCACCCTTTATGTTTAACTAGTATTTGTGGTACATTTTGTGGTTAATTAAAATAATATTTAAATAAAAGTTATAAAATAGGGTTGGAAAATATGAGTCAACTGTAATTATTTGCAACCCAGTATAAGTTTTTCAAATTTGATTCTAAACAACTCTTAATCAACAACCACCTCTCCCTGATCGAGCAGGTAGCTGCTAGGGACTGCCTTTTCAATTATTCTCCGACAACTCAGTGCCGAGTTGTAAAGAGTATTGGTCTCGAGTCAAGCCCAGACAAATTGTTCCCGGCCGCCAACGTTAGCAACAATATTGCTATGCTTGAATTGAAAAAAATCTAAATAAAAAAAACAGTAAAAAAAGTTAATAATGAATGATCAAGTAAATACACTACACTGTCACTTCCAAATGCATAAAAGATAAAATTCAATCTACAGAATTAAAGTGATTTTATTCCATTTTAATTTTAAACAAAACAATGTAAAAAAAATCTAACTAATTGGCGGCAATGATTTACCGCCTACATAAAGGAACAGGTAAAAAAGAAAACATAATAATACACACCATAGTATTAGTAATTAGTATAGTTCGTACATATACTATTATTTATTATATACAAGACAAAAGCCCTAGCAAAATAAAAGATCTACTCAAAACCGCCATGCTCTTACTTCTCTTTAACCATGGCAAAATGGAACAAGTCAGTCAGTCAGTCTGATGCCGCTGTATGACAATAATGTTTCCAGTCGGTAGATGGTTTGTAGTATCTTTCTGATTCAGATATAAGGAGGTGGGAAAGTTTTATCGCTCAACTGGTAATTCTTCAGTGTTGCTAATCTGGCAAAATAGTCAAACGCCCCGTCACCAATCCATAAATCAACACCAATTAAAATATAATATTAGAGCTGAAAACCATATGTTTAACCCAAAAATCAAAAATTATGGTCTTGAAATGAAAAACCACAGTTCAGCAGTGCACAACAAATAAACCAACCATACAACAAATTCACCATCTACTCAATAATTAAACCACAGTACAAGCTAATAAGGGAAGTCGGACTTCATGGGCAGACCCAAACTGGGAAAGATGAGAAAAGCTACAACTACTAGAAAGATTACTTCTTGCTCTCTATGGACCTCCAAAGTGTAAAAGAAAGCAGCATCTACTGAAACTATGTAAATGAAATGTTGGATTTCTCAAACCTAGTGAATTATCACACCTGAAGACAGAGAAGCAATTACCTTTGATGTATTGCTGAAGATGGTAAATCTGGTGAAGAACGGCCAGAATCTACGGGAATATTCCGCTGCTCCTTAGTTTCGGCAAGATGCACCAGTTCATTTAGGTTAGAGAAATGCATAGGTCCAATAGAGCCAAACTTGAGCTGCTGCTCAGCTGGAGAATCAACACCAATGTTTTCTTCACAAGGGTAAAACATAACCACGGAAGGAACGGTAGTGGCTGAAGGAGCAACTCCATTTGGATTCATTACTGGCAGAGGAAACATGCCATATACTACATTCTTGGAGCCATGACAAGAGGAGTTTGAAGAGCTGATTGGACCATTCTGGGAGTGGTTTGAATGCACCGTGTCAGGTCTAAATGAGTACCGTGGGCCATCAGATCGACATTTGTTTGCAATGCTTCGATCTATTCTTGTTTTTGGCCTCTCAACTTGGCTTCGACCTTGACCACGACCAGCAAATCGTTGTTTCGAGTTGATATTCCAGTTCAGGTCCCTATCAGCATTGTGACCCTTGCGATCATTGCTGTAGTCCCCTCTATTATTCCTAGCATTTGAAGATTGCCAGTCCCTAGAAGAAAGTTTTTGCTGAAAACAGTAATAAAATAGTGAATACACTGGCGGTATGAAACATTCTATACTCCAAACCACATGTCAGGCGGTACTTGAAGTTAAAATAGTAGCAACAAAATAATAATCTGGCCAGTTTCAGAAATCTTTCCATTTGGAAAATGCGACAAACAAACAAAAATCCCTGGTATTAGATCCAATTTAACTCAACAAAGAGGAAATCCAATTACTGACATGTATCACTCTCTTAAGAGTAATGGTACAGTCGGTGGCCTGTGGTGGCACTTGTACTGGCAAGTATAGATGAGATAAACATGCCAGATATAAAAATTACAAGTGGGCGAAGAAAGCATGCCAAAGTGACATTAACCCCTGGCAAAACCAAGGGCAACTGTAACTCTGTAAGCAAGATTCAGCAGCAGCAAAGTCAGCAAAAGCACAAAGAAACAACCCAATTCACAAAGTTAGAAAAACATGCAAGTTTAAGGCCAAATGTTCAGCCATTTGAAGTGTGTATTCAGTTAATATAGTGGAATCATCAAAAGTGAAACTCATCAAGTATTATCTGACCATAAAATGGAAAAACTATTGATGTTAAGCTTTGAACACAAGGAAACATGCTACATCCAGTTGAAAAGTCAATTATGCTGGCACCAGTAAAGATACAAAATGCATTCATGCACAGAGAATAACACTTTCTCCCAGATAGATTAGATTACCGGATTAGGAAGGTAAGTTCCAGTCCCACCGCGATATCTAGGTATTTCATCACATGAACTTTGATAAACACTTCCAGGTCTATTTGAACCGGGCTGGAGAGAGGCAGGAACTGAACCAGGACCATAACCCATAAGCTGAGTGAAAAGGTTGGCATTAGCAGAGAGAGGCCTTCCAGGACCATCCCAAGGCAAATGGCCTTGAATATACATTGGTGGTACAACAACAGGGGAAGGGTAAAACATGTTCCCCTGATTACTTGGACTCAGGCAAAAGCGTCCATACTGCAGATTTTGCCAGTGGCTGGCGAAGTCACCATTTAGGATATCAGATTTGTTCTCTCCAGAAGACTCCACTGGGGCAGAACCTTCCATATTAGATTGACTAGAACATTGTGTATGCTCAAGGTTCTCGGTCAACCTTTGACCATATTGACTAATATGGGAGTTATTGAACTCCTCGTCCCTTTCAAAATGACTTCCAGACCCATCAGAGGATCCCATCTCAGTTGGGAAGTTATATAATGGAAGCATAGTTACAAAAGGTACAGGTGGCCCTGCAGGATAAAATGCAAAGGGCAATGCATCATTGTTATCATATGTTCTCTGCCTTGAATCAGAACATACAGGCACTGAAGCAACAGGAACCATTGAATATGATTCTCTCAACTCTTCTGGTTCATAACTAGGTATTTGATGGAACCGTATAATTGAAGGAGCAACATTTCCAGGAACCTTGTCCTCTACAGCTTCAGATTCAATAGTTGACAGTGGGATCCATTCTCCTCTGTCGTCATCAGCCTGTGGAGAAACATAGTCAACGGAGTCACTTTCATGTTGCCACCCATGCTTACATACAGTAGAATGTTCTGCAGATGGAACACACTTCCTCTCCCCCCAATCCCGTACCGACTTAGAACTCTTCATTGACAATCCGTCACACGATGAACCTTCAGAAGACAGTTTGGATCTTGAGGAAGTGGCATTTGCAGCTGGCACGGACCCTTGACTGGGTGAGTGAACCTCACTTCGTCTTGTATTTTGACGTAGATGATTGTCACCATAATTTTCACTTACGCTTCTGTCTTCTTTTATTGACCCATGAGCTTTCATTAAATAAATTTCAGGGGTTGGCAGGTGAGTTGCAGATATAACAGTGGACCCTCCAGAGGAGACTGACCTTTCCTCTTCCAGCTGTCGTGCTTGGAAATTCTCATCAGCAGGGTCAAATCCTTGGAAAGAATATGCATTCTGCTTGGACCACTGAACATGATCACTATGATCGTGATAGGTTTCCTTGCATATCAAACAATCTTCAATTGGTTCAACAAACTCCTCTTGATGATGGGAAGATATTCCTAAACTTGAAGTAAATTGAGATACTGGCATAGATATTAAACCTTGAGAATAACGCGTTTGTGAGGCCCAAGGCATCTCAAATGAAGTAGTGCTATTTGGAACGATACCACCTGAATTTCTATTAGCATATCCCAGGGAAGCTAAAATTGAAGGTGACAATGGAACAGGTAAATGAGCAGAAGTCAAGTTCAATGGCATCTGAACATGTCCACCGACACTATGACCTCTCAAAGACGTCATCATGTTAACAAGATCTTGTTCTTCCTGATGCATCTGCATTGTCTCACTAACAGAGGTTTGGTCTTCTTGCGTGGCATTTAATCCAGATTTACTGTAATACCTATTTGAGGCACTGTCTGAATCAACAGCAGGCTTAATACTCTGAAGGGATGAAATCTGTTTTGAAGATGGAATTTCTTCCCTCAAAGATCTTGCACTGTTGTCATCTGAAGCTTCAAGGCCTATGTTTCTCCTGCTATAATCCAACCTTGTAACGGTAGCCTGCTCTGTTATTGATTCTGATGCCCAGTTATGTCTGCCTTGATATGAAATTTCACTATATTTTGTAAGCTCGGGACTTGAGTGCGTCCTTGCAAAGTGATACCTAGAATTCATTTTGTTCCCCAGGTAATCCGGTCTACAATTTCTCCACTTATCAATATGCACATTGAGGTTACTAGTATAACCTGGTGGCATCTGATGGTTCTGATTAGAAGACACCAAGCAAGTTAAGTTGGCAAATTTCTTCTGGCTCTGCGGACCAGCCACATTATTAGTGGTCCTAGAATTACATTTTAAGAGATGTTTGCCTTGCTGGAAAAGAACACCATTAGCAGCATGAGAACCACGATTTTCCTCAAGCTTAGATTCATGCCTAGTACGTTTCTCTTTAACTTTCTTGCTGCTTGAAGAATTTCTAAGATTATTAAACCCGTTGACATGATTCATATTAAGACACTGTAGACCGTAAATATCAGGATTCTGTGCATCAGGACAATGACCTTTACCATGATTATCCCATGTGTTCAAGAAAAAGCGATCGATTTCTACACTGATATTCTCTTTAGGACAGTCAAGTAATCTGGCTAGTCTTTGGGCCCCGAAAGCAAAGGCACTACGTATTCTAAAGAAATTACCTGCAAAAAACAGGAACAAGAAGTTTTGACAACATAGAGTAACAGATATAAGAACATTTGAGTGACTAAAGGCTCGCTCATGGAAAAAGCATATATAGAATTTCACAGATGGGTTTTATGTCAAGCCAATCAAATGGCAGAAAATTCAGGCTCAGTTGAACAAAACTTGATGCTTCTATAACCTCAAACCAACCTCCAGCTCGCATAAACTACTTATAATTCTGCTGAATCACGAACTCAGGCTCAACTTGTTAGCTCATGCATAATCAAGTTAATAGAATCTTTATCGAACATTTGCTATTGAAGGCATACATATTAACCGACTTCCATGAGCAACAGCCACTCAGAATTCAAAATTTTAGGCAGAAAGACAAAAGCTAATAAAAGATGCTACCAAGTTACTACATCGAGAATCTGAGATTCTCGAAAGTGTGCATAAAAACCTAACAAGAATATTTTCTGATAACGAATATTTGATAGAGAGAACAGTGTGCTACGTTGGGATTTCATAGGTATAGTTATAGATGGGTTATGAAGGTGGATTTGCTTGTACAGAATGAAAAGGTCAACTTTTTTGAGAAACATCAGGAAGCAGACTTTGGCTCTTGCAGTACAACTCATATGAAGGGAAAGAAATGACAGGATTTCTCAGACAGCTAATATCTCCAATTCCAACCAGAACATTGAAATAATGCAAATGGAATTCTTGTCTCGAAAGTTGTCATACATAACGTCATAAAATATTATTATTATTATTATTATATACATTATAATAGTAATATAGTAATAATTTGATCTTGAGTGTACAATATAAATACCTTTACTCACACTACGCCCAAGGTTATTGTTTGTACGCAACGGATCGATAACATTAAAATGTTTAGAAATGAAGGGTAGCTCGTTATTTTCTTGACCTCCAGGAAAAACAGAGTATACAGTGCTACAAGCACGGAGAAATACTTTGCTGAGTAATAACTCTCCGCCGTCCTTCCGAGGAGGGTCAGCTGTAAGATATTTTTACAAAAGAAGAATCAGAGGCAACTGGTGCAAAATGTTCTTTTAAATAGAATGTCATATCAGGAATTTAGGTAATGAATGGTATATTATGATTCCTTCATTACCTATTACATCAGGAAGTGAACTAATGGGTACTGGACCCCAGAGACTAACGCAAAAGTTTTCCCAGTCAAATTTACTGAAGAACTCTAGAAAACGGTAAAGTACCTATAAATTCATTCAAGTAAAATTCTTTATTAGAAAGGTAAAAACAGATACAAATTTGATTAATAAGAACTGTAAGAGATAACTACATTCACCTCAAGAGGTCCTGTAAAGTCATTGTTGAAAACATGAAATATGTACAAAACCAAGGTTTCCAAAGCATAAGTTGAAATGAGTCCATGATGAGCACCCAGTATACGGCTCTCATAATAACACCAAGCTTTGATCAATATGACACTGCGCTTGAATAGATGATTTTGGTTTATCAAACTGTCAACCTTAAAAAGTGAGAATTGTCTGTTAGTGAAAACCAACTGCAGACACACACACAAATTATACAATCCACATCCACAAAGTAATCTTGAACCCATGTTTCTAGGTTTAGGTTACCTCCTCAAGGAAGCAAAGTGCACATAAACCACCAAGCTGATTAAAGGATATGTCCACAACAATATTTTCTACAAGGCACTTTATAATCTTAACCTGCAAATCAAAAGCAGCAGTAAAGTATATTTCACTGAGAATGCTAATTGATATGCCAACACATGTTTATGCTTCATGACATTTGACTTTTTAGAAAAAAAATGATTATGTAGAGCTCATAACAAAAATGCATCCCAAAAACCATTGGTCATTCTTAGATTATTTTGCTACAGTCGTAAGCATAATTACGGTCAAAAAATTTTGAGGAAGAAGATTACGTAGAGCTTCTCATAACATAATCACCCCAAAATCAATAGTCATTTTCAGATTACGTCGTTACAGTTATATACACTGAAAAGTTAGCTAAAGAAGGATTAACAGTTTAACAATATCAGACCAATATAGAATTATAGCACAATGTGAGAAGCCTTTCTTTCATCTTATTGAGGACACTAAGAATTCCAACCGACTTAAGTGGAAGCAAATGGAAATTAGATTTCTTTTACGGGTTTAGACTTTAGAGGTATATCATCTGCTGGTACAAAAGCAGACTGAATTATACGTAAAACCCAAATTTTGTTATACACGATATTGTTACCCACTTACCCCTTTATTCGCAAAACATTTCGAAAACTTCCCTCCTTCAATTTCTTCATATTATTTATTCAGAGCATTAACAAATTTCTTAGTAATTTAATATTTTCACCAACATTTAATCACAAAAGTCTCAACATTGTTCGCCAATATGGAATTTACGATATATGAGTCAGTGTATTTAGAACCACATTCTTTAGTAATTTCCCTTGCTATTTGCCAGCCACTACAATTATCTTTTTATAAGGAAAAAAAGAATAACTTAAAGAAAATGTCAGCTATTGCAAATTACATGGAGACCAATCCTCAAGAAACAAAAATTCATATATGCTGCCTAGCACCTACAGTGTTCATGAACTAGCAGCAGCTTGGCAAAAAAAACTTATTCATATTTCACAAAATCTTGATAAATCAGAAGTAGCAAATGGGAGTACTAGTTATTCCAAACAAATATTTCAATGAAGAAAAATATAAACACAAGCAAACTTCAGTTAATAGTTTCAAAGCCAACGCAAAACCAAAAGGTTTGGACTAGGAGTCTCCATATTTTAATAACTGAAATTAACTAAATAGCCAATTTACATACACAAACTAAGGATGTCAGTTATAACTCAGTTTAAGTAATTGAAATATTCACCAAGCTAATCCCATTTGATTTCCCACTCAAAAAATCCACTAAAACTTGTAGGGAACAAATCTTAGAGCAGCCACTTTATGTAATGGTACCAAATGTTATACTGTGTCCAGCCCAAACATTCAAGCATTAATAATATGGTTGATGTTAATATCAAGGTTTTAGCAGTTGTAAAGAGACTGATTGATTACATGGGTGCCAGAGCAATTAATATGCAGGAATCAAAAAAGAAAATTTCCAGATACCAAAGATTATTATACAGGGAGAGAAAGCATGTGGAAAATGATGCTACCCCTGTTCCTCAAAAAGCGTACCATTTTGACTTTTTGAAGTCAATTTGAAAACTACTAAAATACAAAATTGATATAAATTCATTTGAGTTTAGTCAATAAAATTGTTGATATTGTAAACTATCTGAAAAGTACAACTAATTACAACATTTGGTCTTTAAAACTTAAATGAATTCACATTAACTTGAACTTTAGGATTTCACAAATTGACTTCTTAAAGTTAAAATGGGACACTTTGTGAAACAAGATGCCTTCATAAGATAATTAACAAGACCATGGAAAGTACTTGATTAAAAAAATTAATTATCAACAATCAATGAAATAACATTGGGAGTCGAAATAATGTCAATATTCCAGCTGAAAATGGTAGATCATTAAATCATAGAAAAACTGGAATTTCACACATCACATGCACAGGTTTCTTGGTTTGACCAACCTCTGCTTGTATGTACTGAACCTCTTTCACACGGAATTCAGCATTTTCACTCTTCTCCTCGTTCTCAAGCATATCTCGAACCTCATTAGCCCAGGTGTCCTTTAGATTTTGATTGTTACTGAATGCAGTTAAATCAATGTCGCCGTCAGGTAAGTAAGTCTTGAGGGGAACCGACCCAAAGGTAAATACCTATAAACAAGAAAAAATTAAAATTAAACTAAAAAAAATCATCACTTCAAAGCCATGGTGAGAAACAAGTTGTAGACGTTTTAATTTATTTTTTGTTGCAATAAATTAGATCGGCAGAGAATATGCATGATAAAGGACATATTCATCTTAGTAATATCATCCTCAATTAGGATCATTTTCCTATTTGAGAAATTACTAAATGCAACAAATCAAAAAGAATAAATATATTAGTACTAACAAATGGCCAAACCAAGATTTGCATTAAGAAAACTGATCTTCAAGATATATACAATATAAATGTCTATAGCTATATGCCTATTTATTTATTTATTTGATAGGTAATTTGGCCCCAAGTATGGAAATTAGAACCAGTGACCTTGAACTGTATACACCTTCTATCTGCTTTCTCAGGAGTTTTTATTTTATACATATCCTTTCCTACTGAACCTTAACAGTGAACCCACTAGTTAATTTTCCATCAAACCCAAGAAGAAAGTTCTCTTTGCCCTATTTGAAGGAAAACTAATCTCCACAAATTATCATAAGAGTCTGCAGCAGAGCAATAAGCCATAATCAAAGTGTCTTATCCTATTGTCTTACATCACCGTATGTTCTGGATTTTGATAATGTCTTTCATTTTTCCATAATACTGGTCATCCATATAATTTTCCACACTCAATAATTTCTACAGCAGATCATAAATAATCATAGCAGAAAGTAAAACAAAGAATAGGAAAATAACTATTGAGTACTACTCTGTGGGCATCTTTACTACATTTGGCACATAATTTAGAAATAAATGTACTTGACCAAGTTTATTTTTATTTCTCATTATACCTTCAATAGTGCATTGCTATATGGAATTGGATTCACAAAGTACTTTTCTGGTTAATACAATTAAATTAAACGCTACTGCATTGATATGTCACTTAATTTGACATTTTAAATAGAAAGGAGGCCACTAAAATTGAGAAGATGCGAGTGTGAGACAATCAGACAACTTATATGCAGAACAGAAGTAAAACAGCAACGATAGACTCGGACAAGATATTTTATTTTGCATTACTACAGGATCAACATGTATTAGCAAGCAATCTGTTATTCTATTCTTACCACAGCAACTTAGTGACATACAGAAATGTCAAAGTCTATAGCTAAGCAAGAAAGAAAGCAGGCAAAAATGAAAATTTCCACCTGGCAAGAGAAGCACTTTGCAATGAGCTGCTGCACGTAATCTGCCACTGCATTTCTTCGGTCCTCGGAGGGTTGGTCAGGCTGAATGCGAGCAATCAGCTCAGCAATCCTCTCTTCAGCTAATGACCATCTTTCCTCGTCAGGCATTCGGGTCACAAAGGCTGCTTCATCCGGTAAAAGACCATTAGGATAAAAGCCATTTGGCTGAGAGCAACCCTCATGACTACCCATGCAAATGCGTCCCCTGTTCTTTGATTGCTATTTAATACCAATTTCCTATCTTCTTTCCAGAACGATACAGCAAGGAAAAGCAGAACACGGTAATATGAGTAATTTATTGCATGAGAATTAGAGTGAAGTTGAAAAACCAAAATCCGGAAAGAGCAAGGCAAGGAAAAGTCCTCTTAATCAGCACAACTGCACAAGTATAATGTTACTTTAATTTTTCTATACCTTTCACTATTCCTCATTCTTTTCAAGCTCCAAAGTAGAACATGTATTTGAATTTTATTGGTTTTCTTGAGAATGGAGTCAGACCAAACAGTTAATTACAAACAGTAAAATGTTGAATGTATCTGTTCTCTGAGTTAAAAAAATAAGAAAACAAACAGCTATCCATGACTATCCCACAACAGCTAATAAGGGCAGTCCTTCAATAAATCTATCATCAGTATATTGCCAACTGTTACATTGCTTGTATCGAGTACTATCAAAAAGAAGAGAAATACATATTTGCATACTTACATTGAGGATATTAAAAATAACAAATAAATAAAAACCCAAAAATTCGATAACCAATCAAACTCGGGCACATTGAAACCCTAAGCGAAAAAACTTTCAGGAAAAAAAATTACAATCGAAGATACCTTACAACTCCTTGAAAAATCGAATTTGATAAACTCATATATCAGGACCTTGGAAATTTTTACAGAGCTGGGGATTCCTAATTAACAAACAGAGTTCATGTGATTTTGACCCACAGATGAAGGTTTTCTTGAATGTCCGATAACAAATAGGATAATTATAAAATTTTGTAGGAGTATTTGACAGTGAAATATTTATTATATGGAGAGAGAGAGAGAGAGTTAAAAGCGAAAAGCTTAGACGAAAGGGTTTTACTGTGGTCAAGTGTGTTTGGTTTCAGTCTTAAGCCAAAACCCATAAGGAGGGGAAGGCCTTGTTAAATGTGTTCTTACAAGTGTTTAACCACCGGGAAAAATATTCTTACTGAATAATTAATAAGATATGTATATTCTGTTATATATAGTGTCCACCCGCTATTGGTATTATTAGTCTTTTTATGATTATGTGTTATTTTGTTTAAAATTATTATATTTTTTAATTATTTGTATTATAAACCTTTTATCATTTGTAATAATTTACATTTTTTAATATATTTCAATTGTTTTAATGTTTGAAAAAAATAAAAGACAATGATATAGCAATTATAACATTAATTAGTTGTTATCCAAAAAAATACTAATTTAGGATTGTATAATACTATTATTATAATGGTGTAAACTATGTATATTTTTTACAATTAATATTTGATTGTGTTATCTACCAAACTATATTTATATGACTTAAATATGATTTAGTATCCTAAACTATTGGTCATATTCCATTTTGATGATCCACTTTTTTAATTTTATCAATTAGATGATTGAACTATTGATTTTTTTCAATTCCATTCGATTTAGACTACTACGTCAAAAATTGTTGATGTGACTATTTGAGGGTGCATAAATCAAATGATGTGTGTAAAAAAAATAATTTTTTATTTTGAGATTAAACATTATTGATATTGAAGCAATATTTTAAAATTCGGACCGAATTTGCGATCGGACCAGTAAAAATTGGAACCGATCTGCCTTATGGTCCGGTTTGGCACAGTGACCCGATTTTGGTCAAAATTCAGGTTGACTCGTTGACCACCGGTCCAACCGGTGAACCCGGTTGTGACGTCCCCAAAACAGGTATACAACACCCATTTTGAGTCGCCAAATACATGGTACATAAAGCAAACTACAACTTCAATAATACAAATATCGTGTGAAATACGACAATACCTACTGTGAGTTTAAATACAAATATTGTCTTCTAGACAATATCCACACGTAAATAAATCATCATTACAATTATTCAAATACTATTTTATAGAAATAGTGAGGAATGTTAAAACATCTTCCTAAAACCATAACTCCATACCCCAACTCGATCCTGCTATGTTCTCACCTCCTGAGAAGAAAAATGGAACAAAAAGAAAAGGGTGAGCTCAACTAGTCCAGTAAAAAATATTATGATTAAGATAATATACAACAAATTATCGTTAGTCTTCAACAGGGAAAAATCTGATAAAATATAATAGACAACAAGTTTTAGATCAACAAATGCAGCGGAAACAACAATCCATTAGAAGAGTCACGTAGAGAATGAATTCTACTGTCTTCTAAGATTTAAAAGTCCATTATCAATATTTCATCCATGTAACAACAATCAATATACATCTTTAATCATCTTTGCACTACAGGCCAAAGATATTCATTTGTATCACCAGTTGGTCATGTTAATCTCAACACATGTTCATCTTTGCACTACGGGCCAAAGAGATTCATCAGTTTAATCATTCATCTTTGCACTACAGGCCAAATATATTCATCAAGTATTACCATTAAGGACTGAGGATGATGAAAAACATTTTTAAGAACGAATCCAGTGAGATAGAAAGACAAATATTAGGGATTCGTACAACAGTTTGTCCAAGATCAATAATACTTCATAACAACTGATTTTGAAGCAGAACTTAAAAATAACGATCAAAACATGGATACAATCAAAGATAGTAGCCAAAATAGATATTTTGGACAAAAAGAAGAAATTTTATTTTTCGATAAATAGTGCCGTATTCGTGAATAGTGCTGTATACATGAATAGTGTCGTACACGTGAATAGTAACTCCGAAACCAAAAGAAAAAAATTTCACAAAAACATCATCACGCTTCGTGAATAGTACTCATAAATAGTAACTCGTGAATAGTAACTCATGAATAGTAACTCATGAATAGTAACTCGTGAATAGTAACTCTGACATGAAAAAGTTCTAAATTGATAAAAAGTTCAGAACAATATTTCGGTATAATGATATTGAAGAAGATAATATCACTTAAGAAGAAAATAACATCTCCTACCTCAAAATAACCGTACTTCTGACTGAATTTTGGTATAGTGCTGATAGAAACTCGTACCGTATAACAACACTCAAAGTATACTCACAAGAATATGCTCGATAATATAGAAAGAGAAAGAGAGAAAACTTTGTTTCTGGTGTGATTTTCAATTCTAACTTAGCCCTCTATTTATAGGAAAATGCTAGAACGTCAAAGGAGACTAAATTAAAAAAATATTAATATTTACCAAATATTCAAGCCCACCACCAAGGAATCTGATTTTAGCATTTTCCACATGCCCACCTTCTAGAAAAAAAATGTTTTTTGAAATAAAAAAATAATTAAACTTTCAAAAATCAATTATTTTGGAACCTCAAAACTTCAATAATTCATAATAAATAGCCCCTTTGTCAGAAAATTAGAATCTTGCGATTTTTTATAGGAATTTCAATTCTCTACAACTTTGCAGAAGAAAATATTTCCAAATTCTAAACAGAAATAATTCGAAATCCACAAACGGGCGATTTTACAGTCTATAATTAATTTTGGTCAAGAATTGTGTCCACGACACACAAAATATGTGTTAAACATTTATTGCTATAAAAATACTATTCCTCCTCCTCCTATACTCGTATATCCCACATTCATTGTAAAAATATCACCGTTAATATATTATTAAAATAATATATTTAAATGAATTATTTTATCAGAAAAAGATAAAATATTAATTTTCAATAATTGTCACATTAAAAATTTTCTCCATCTATATCCACATAAAATGAATATTTTTTTTATCATAGTAATCAATAATTAATTATTTAAAAATAATATTACAAAAACACAGTACTGACAACCAGGCCGTTCCCAGGAAAGAGGGGGCTTTTCAATAAAAATTTCTCCTTATTGGCGCGCAATTAGGTGATCAAACCTCTCCTTTGACAGATTTTTTTAGATATTGTCAATAATGTTATATGATAATATTATTCAAATAATATGAATTATTGATCTGATAATAAAAAATACTGTGCAGTGACAATTATTGAAACAATAATAATATAAATATCAACGCAGCAATTATTGAATCAATAAAATAAAATAATGAACAGTAATTACTGTAACAATTATTGAGTAGTGCCTTCTTACGTACGAATCAATAATTCAACAATACTGTGCAATACCGTGCGCTACTGTACAACCACACATATTACTGTATTTTAACCACCAGATAACCCAACAGTGTTAACGGTAATAATTTACGTCATTATTTATAAAACTCAATCTTTTGTCGTTTTATTTCATCCAACCATTTTTCGTTATAGGGTCCACAAATGACTGCGCCGTCGTACAGAGATTCCCGACAAAAAGAATATTTCATAATCACTTGCTTATTTTGTAAACTTTGCACATTTCACCATAACCAAAGCATTATATTAACCCTTATTAATTTAAAATAATGAATAGAGGAAAATTTAATTTAGTTATAATAAGTTGGGGTCTTACACAACTAGCGGAAGATGAAATTGTGTTTTAAATCTGAGCCTTTAATTTATGTAATGGATGGTTATGATGCTATTTGCCCATAAATACATGTTATGGATCATTTCACACACACACACAAACATATATATATAGTCCGGATCTTAAGCTCACCCCTTATCCAACTCACTTGAGCTCACCCCCCCTTTAGCGACAGAAAACATATAGCGTCGCTAAAAGTATAGACGACAGTTGTATGACCGAACCGTCGACCTGATCAGGTCCGGACTCCAGGACCGGACCAAAATTCGGACCTTTTTTTTTGTTTTTTTTAAAACAACTAAAAAATAAATAATATTTTATGTAATTGAAATTTTTCCATAATACAGTGTTTTGGGTGTGATTTGGGTATGTATAACAAAATATGTATGTACAGTCTGTGCAGACTGTACCACCATTTTTTGATATAGGTATTCAAATCATGCCCAAAACATTGTATTTAAGGCTGTAAACGAATCAACACAGTTCGGGCTCGATTCGGGCTCGACTCGAAAAAATGCGAATGAGACTCGGATTCGTTAATAATATGATCCAAATCTGAGCATTAAAAATAGTTCGAATAAAAATATGAGTAGAATCTGAGCAAGGTTATACTCAACTCGTTTAAGATTCAAACTACTCGAATTTTTTATTGTGATTCGATACATACTCGGTTAATACATATTCGATTAGATGTTCGATACATTCTCTTATAATATATACAAATTTAAATCAAATTAGGATAATTAGTTATTATTTTATTTTATTTTTAATTTTTATTGTGAGTTTACATTTGTAAAGTGTAATAATAAATATATTTTCTCATTTTTAAGTAAAATAACAAATTTAATTTATAATTATATTTATTATAAAACTAGTTATTATGTGGAGACTTGAATTCGAGCTTGAATTTGAAGCTCGCGAGTAGTTTGAATAAATATTCGAGTCGAGCCGGATCGAATTCGAGTAATAAATATTCGAGTCGAGTCGAATTTGAATAGGATTTTTCAAATATAATTCGAATTCAAGCCGAATTCGAGTACGAAATTATATTTTCGAGTCGAATTCGAGTAGCTCTCTGTTCGCTCCGGTTCGACTCGTTTATATCCTTAATTGTATTATGGAAAAATTTCAGTTCCATAAAATATTAAATATTTTTTTTAGTAGTTTTAACCATTCTGTATATATATATATATATATATATATATATATATATATATATATATATATATATATATATAGAACAATGATCAAGAACATTCTTTTTATCTAGCATTTTTTCCTTGAATAATACTTTTTATTAAAACTACTTCGTTTTATAGATTTTTAAAAGAGAGTGATCCCACTTATTTTTCTTTTATTTATAAAAATACCTCCCGCCATTATATATATAGTATATGGTTTCTTCAATTATATGAGGAAAGGGACTTCCAGAAGTCATTTTCAACATATCAATAATTTCCATTTCAAGGCAAACTGATAAGAAATCCAGTGATTGGTTAGAAAAAAGAAAAAAAGAAATGCGTCGTCGATGCTCTGATCACGCCGAAAGGTGCAGCGTTTGGTTGGGTTTGGGTGAATGAAGTATTCAGATCCATTCTTGTCAAAATTAAAAATATTAAATTTCAGTTGAATATAGCAAATATAAATATATATGTATATATATATGTATATATGTTAGAATAATTAATTAGGTCTTTTAATCACAAATAAATAAATAAATAAATCCAAATCCAAATCTCCAGAATGAAGGCCAGGAACGAAAAATGTAGATAGGCCTTTTGCTGAATTAATTTCACCATGCCAATTACCGATAAAATTAAGATTCACCAACTTCTTTAGTTGCATGCATTTTCTCATATATATATTTCATTATCCAAATAAATATGTGCATGCAGCAGCAATAATGCTTGCTTAATTTGTTTCAAGTACAAAATTTATTAATCTATGCATGCAAATCTTAAATAGTGGATTGACAATTAAAAAATATAATTGAACCACGCATGCATGCATGCATGTTTCAAGTTATAATAAAGTAAAGTACTGAAACAAGAATATTTATTTATTTATTTATGATTTTGGATGAGAATGAAACCCACATTTATTTTTAGTCACGTCTGTCTTAAATTACCTTCAGTCACGTCTTATAATTGTTGTACATTTTACTTACTTTTTTATTCTTAATAATTGTTCTCTTTTTTTCTTTTTGGATGATTATGTATCAGTACGAGTAGCAGTAATTTGATAAAGGCTAGATTTAAAGTAAAATCCACCTTCGGTGCTTGTTAATTGCCAACTCAGTCGGCTTTACTTTAAATCGATCTATATATCCTTTATCTTTAATATTTTAAGAATATTTATTTATTTATGATGAGAATGAAACGCCTTTTTGGTGTTTGTTTTAGGTGTGAGATGAATGGACATTGGTCGCGTATTAAATCCCAAATCAGATGGGTTTTTTTTGGATTTTCGTATTAAATCCCAAATCATAAACATTTTTAGCCGTTGCTATTCTCACTCTTAAGACTACACAATTCAAAAACCCATAAAGAAAGTAAACTCAAATCTGAACACCTAAACCCAGATCTGAAGAAAGTAAAAGAAACCCCATTGCTTCTAGATTATCACCCAAACAAATGAATAAATATATCGGTTATAATTATTGTTAATGTTTTCAATGTGGCTTTAGTTATTTTTCGTTTATTATTGTTTTCGTTTGTTTATTTATATTATTATTTGTATTTATCTGTTCCATAAAAAGAGTTTACTCTCACAATTGAAAATATTATTATTATTTACTCTACCATTAGGCCGTCTGGATCAACCAAGAAAATATTCTAGACCTATCAATTATTATTATTTATATATTCCTTTATATATTTTTTATTATTAATAATCATTTTATTTTACCTCTCTTAATTCACTGCTCAACGGAGACAATCACCATCACAACTCATATACTATTTTAAATGTACTCTTTTTACTTTACTTCGTTTGTTTGGTAAAAGTAAACTGCGTTTGGTGGCTTCCAATTTTCTGTCAACTTGTTAAAAAAAATTCCTATCAAAACGACACAGACAAAAAAAGAGTTGTGAGTCATTAGATCTATTTTTTGATGTGTTGTCAACCCCACAACATGATTTAATCTCATAACGAGGGTTTGATTAGAGAGTTAAAATGAAGCAAATAATTTTATCATCAGTAATACTTTTTAAATAATTTATAATATTCACAATTGCTTTAATTAAAGTTGAAAGTAAAATGTTCCATAAGTTGAGTTTTAAAGTTTAACAATACACATATTTTTTAAAAATAGAAGAAAATTTTAAAGTGTGCTTTTAAATTAATTTATTAACTTACTGGAATATTAAACAAATTAAAAACCAACAATTTTTCTGACTTTCATGTAAAACTAATTTAAATATTCATCAACGCCACTATTAAATATTTAATCAAACAAACAAACAATGATATTCCCGTGAAAAGATTTTGGAAACTTCATTTTTCTTCAGCTTATTTTATACTCCCAACAACTTGTTTGTGCCTTTTGAAACGTAAATGCACAGATCAATATGTAACTTGAAAGACTACTTCACTTATTGTCAATTGGTTTTGAGTTGAATATCAGGGCATAAATTGAGTAAAATGAAGGTAGTCTGAAGTCTTTCTGCTATTGTATACAAGATGAAATCACTCAAAGCCACTGGTTGTACTCATCCATTTGAATTATGTAGGAACTGGAACAAGGGGAACCACCTCCACCATATGCCTCCATGCATTATAGATGGAAAGATAGATAGAAAAATTGGTCAATAAAATTATCCAGTTCGTATCCTTTTTATGGAAAATAAAGAAAATCCAGTTCATCATGAGGAGATCAAAAGAATACTAAAGAGCGATTTCTTGGTCCGTTTTCAAGAAATCACTCTGTGGCGGATCAAACTCCGGCGATTAATTGGCGCACTAATCCTTCCAATCCTTGTCTTACTCATCATCCGCTATGTCATCGAGATCCTTCTCTTTCCGGCCCTGCAAATTGGAAAATTTTACCATTTTTAGTGGCGATTAGGAGGATGAGGAGAGAAAAATAAGACGAATTTCTGATTTGGGAGGAGAAGTCATTTTTAGATAGAGGACGGGGAGAAAAGTAAGACGAATTTCTGATTTGGAAGGAGAAAGTCATTTTCGGATAGAGGATCGATTTCTGATTTGAAAAAAAGAAATTGTGTTTTTTTTTTTGAAATGTCAAAACGATGTCGTATTTGGCCGACTGTGTATAAATATAACCTACACCCCACTGTCACTATGTATACCCATTTTCCCCCTTATATTTTTAAACTTCCAAAAATTGGATGTTGTAATAAATTAAATATAATTTTTTATGATTATAATCTCTTTGTATATATTCAAAAGAAAGAAAATTGGATAAATAAAATTTAAATTAAGAATCAGGTCAACATTTACTTAACACTGAAAAGACAAAAAACACACTAAAACAGTGGCTGAATTTAATAAGATAATCTTACAAGATACTACCTTTGTTTCTAAAAAATTATCGTTTAAAGTTTTGTCATATGTATTAAGAAAATACTTCCTCAATTCCTAAATAAGTGACGTTTGAAAAAAAAATTTATTCAAAATTATCTTTCGTTTACAACTTTCTAGTAGAATAAATTATTTATTTTCCTATATCACTCTTACCTTCTCTCATTGTCTCAAAAAATTCTCACCCTTAGTATTAATAGTTTTCAACTTCCCATAAAGGAAAAGTGATGGAATTTCACACAGATTTTAATTATTAAATGATAGTATTAAATGACTTTTTTAATCCATGTGCAAAAACCTTTGGAATAGAGAGAGTATCATTTATCAAGTAAAATTTATTTGAAATTCCATCACTAACTCTTCATGAAAAGTTTAAAACTATTAATATAAAGTAGAGATTTTATTAGGACAATAAAAAAAATAAGAATAATATAAAAAAATAAATAATTTATTCAAACATTTTGAAACAAATTTTTTTTCTTTATTTTAACGTTGAAACGCGTCTATATATAATGGATGTATGTAACCCCGTAAAAAAATTAAAACTTAATTCAAAATAAGAAATTGACCTTCTGGTGATCCCAATTAGTCACAACACTATTATATTTACTTCATACACAGAAGACGATGATTTGAAAGATTTTCTCCAAGTTGTTGTTAGGCGTTAGCTATGGCGGTGGATTGGCGTGTCTAATTAACTCACTGAGTTGAGCGAGTGGTGAGAAAGAGTTTGGTTTTCTTAAATCGGCTGGTCCGGTGTTGATGATTGAGGAGAGAGAAAGTTGAAACGGAGCGATTGCGAAGATGAACGGATTAGGAGGAGTGGGGAGAGAGTACATTCGAAGGTACCACAAGCACAAGCCTGCTGAGAATCAATGCAGTTCCTCTCTCATCAAGCACATCAAAGCCCCTGTTCATCTCGTAATATATTCTCTCTCGATAAATAATTAAATATATATCGATCAATATCATAAAGTGGTGTATTCGTCTACTTATTTATGTATTTAGATCGAGTCATTGGTTTATTGGTTTGGTTGAGATTTAATTTTGTTTGGTAAAAATTCTTTAAGATCTTTAATGAGATTTCTGAATTTTGGTGATTTTATATGCTCTGATGTGTAAAATTGTTTGACCTGTTTTTGTCAGTTTGATCCGTATTGTTTATGATGATTAGGTATCCAATAAGAAACGAGGAGCAGAAAGGGAAAAAAATTAAATAATAGTTCCATTTTATCTTTTTTGGCAGTCATAAATGATGAATTTTGTTAACTTTATAAAATAGATTGCAGAAATCATTGTCTGATTTGCTCAGTTCATTTTGAAGTTGAGCAACTGGATCGTTTCATTTTCTTTTTCCTGGGTTAACTGATAGCTTTGGGCAGTTTGGCTGCAGGGGCTTTGGAAGATATCTTATCCTAATTTTCCTTTCCTTTCCTTTCCTTTGTATTAGAATGTGAAAGAGTTGGTTTCTGGTGCCTTTAACATTACTTGAGAATGTTATCTCCTTAGGTATTCGTGTACAAAATAATCTCGTGTGAAAAGTGAAAACTAGTACTTGAATGTCATGTTTGTGGGAATACATGTAGTTTCTTGTTTTAAGAGATTTTTTTTCTTCTAAGAATCGTTTCTGATAGTATTGTGATGTCCGATTTCTAATACTAGGTTTGGTCACTGGTGAGGAGATTTGATCAACCTCAGACGTACAAGCCCTTCGTTAGCAGGTGTGTTGTGCAGGGTAATCTTGAGATTGGGAGTCTTAGAGAAGTTGATGTTAAGTCGGGCCTTCCTGCCACTACCAGCACTGAAAGGTTGGAACTTCTTAATGATGACGAGCATATTCTTAGCGTCAGGATTGTAGGTGGTGATCACAGGCTCAGGGTATAGAAACTAAAACTTTCTAATCTGCCCAAGCTGTCATCTCTTTTAATTTTATTTTTCATAACTGAACATGATTTATTTATATAATTTATATTTGCAAGTGACATCTATCTGATCCACACTGTTGCTGCATTTCCTGTTGGTGGCCTAAGTACAAGGAAAACATGAACTTATTAGCATATATCCAAAGCTGGTTGCAGAAATTGTTAGCTTCATTTTTCTTTATTCTAAGCTATATATACTTTTTGGATATGTTTTTTTTTGCTCTGCAATACAAGGATGGTCAAAGAGTTTCCCAATCTATGGCGAATCATCTCTCGATTGAGTTTTATCTTTCATTATCTGGACTTCTTGTATGCTAGTAGATGGTAAGAGAATTATATAAACATATGCATGTGTACAGGTATGTATAAGTTGTATATAAATTATACAGTGACTAGTCCATGAAGGTTAACTTAGCTCGTCCAGTATGATAGCCAGAATTTTATCATTCAAACTTTGTTGTATGTCCATCCACATGCTATTTATTTGGGGCATACTAAGGAGGCAATATATATAGGGAAATGATCCATAAAACGAATCCTATAGGGCATACACTATTTTTACCATCCATTTTAAACATCAACGAACGAGATTAAAAAAGTCAAACTAGTCATCCGTTACTAAAAGTAGCGGACGGTTAAAAAAATACAATACATCCGCTCGTTAATCAGCTTCCACACGAGCAAGGGTTTGCCTTTATTAATTAAAGTTTAAGATTTATTAACTAGGATTTAAAGTTTATAAAAAAGGTTTATTAACAGGGTTTAGGTCAGGGCTTGATAAGGTTAATAAATCTTAAACCTTGGTTAATAAAGGGGTCCTAAATCTTGGTTTAGGTTCTGGTTAATAAAACCAAACCTTTACTTGCATGAAAGGGATCAAGAATTATGATTAGCATAACTTTTTGCTACTATTAGTAGCGGACGACAATTTTGACTTTTTTAATCTCGTCTGTTGGTGTTTAAAATGGATGGTAATGATGGATCCGTAGCAAGTACGTGCTATGGATAATTTCTCATATATATATATATACAGGAAGCTTCAAGAGCATAATTCTTAAATAGCATAATGTCTTAAATAGCATAATTTTATCAAAACGACGTAGTTTTATAAGGACGTGGTGACATTTTTGTAAATACCATGCCACCGCGTATTTACAAAAATGCCACCGCGTCCTTATAAAACTACGTCGTTTTGATAAAATTATGCTATTTAAGGCATTATGCTATTTAAGAATTATGCTCTTGAAGCTTTCCGTATATATATATATATATATATATATATATATATATATATTATAAAACATCGGGCTTTATAGAATTTTATTTTCTTTTGGTAGACTAAGAGGAACTGAATTCTATGCAATTTATTTGCCCCTACTCCTAAGAAATTGATTTTCTAAATTTGCAAATTCTGAAACCAAAAAAGTGTTGGATAGTATGCTTGCTTTGCTATCGAGCAATCAGTCTAAAACAGGTCTGATCATGTTTGATCTCCCTTTCATTTTTTTACAGAATTACTCGTCGATCATTTCTGTTCATCCAGAGGTCACTGAAGGAAGACCGGGGACTCTAGTGATAGAATCGTTTGTCGTGGATGTGCCTGAAGGGAACACCAAGGATGAGACATGCTACTTTGTTGAAGCATTGATCAAATGCAATCTCAAATCACTTGCTGACGTTTCAGAGCGGCTTGCAGTGCAGGACATGACTGATCCCATTGATAGGATGTAGAAGTGAGGCTGAATAGATATGGCGGAGGCTGTGCACACAATGGATGAAGCTTCTTAGAACTGGTAGCAACTGCTCTTCAATCTACAAGATAAAAATTGTGCCTTTTTTGTTTGACCTTCACTAAAGTTGGCCTGAACTTTGTCTTTAGTAGATCAACAACCACAGCTTTATAAAGGCTTATACTATGAATGAAAAATACAGAAGATATACCTATTATATCTATGTCATGCTATGTAGTCTGTATATATTTTTGGTGGAAAATATTTGTGGCGGAAAAGGCGGTGTTCTAGATGCAATGTACTTTGTAGCTTCTAGTTACAGTTACTTGTTGGAATACTTATTTATAAGACCATAGTGTACCATTACCAAGAGGCTTGCAAAATCATGATGATATAATTTGTTCGTCTTGAAGATTGTATCAAAACACAACTTATATGAAGAAGAATGCATACAACTTCATGAACTCCTTTATAGAATGAAAAATGTACGTTGTAAATCTACTTGTGAAGAGGGAAAGGCTAAAACTTAAACTGACTAGTTGATCAATGGGATTATTTGTCAGAGTGAAGAATTGGGTTGGTGTTAGTAAAGTAATACAAAATTCTATCAATATGTTACAACAGAACATATATGGGGGTAAAAATTGAATTTATATATAAATAATTGCCTGTAGTGCTTTGTATACACTGTACAGAACTCCCCGCTACAGTTAAGAAGATAATCCACGAAAAGAGATCCACAGTTCACGCTAATATAAGCTCCTCTTCCTGTTGCTGTTCTTCTGGATCTGATAGTGCTATTTCTCGATTGGGAAGAAGAATACGTTTTATGTCTTCTGCGCCTAGTGTCTCGTACTCTAGAAGTGCATTTGCCAATGCGTGCAAAGCCTTCTCGTGCTGAGGTAGAAAAAAGGGAAATACGATGATGAAAAATATAATTGCTAAACTCGTAATGTATCAAAACAAAACTGCAACATCACAACTTGAATTGCTTGCTTTTGACAACCCCAGTCCAAGACTAAGCTCCTTCACCAAAATATTTTGAGTTTAGTGCTAAACACTTCATTTTTTGGATTTTGTGACGTGGAGTTTTAATAGACAAAAAATATATTTAAATATCATACTCGCTCCATCCCACATTATTTGCAACACACTTTTGATAGCGTGCGGCACAAATTTTTCAAGAAAGTCCAAAATCATATTCAGATTATGTTTTTATATATTTTAATATATATAAAATTCTTAACCATGTTGCAATATTTAAATATACTTTTTGACATGTCTTAACACGCGTGCCTCTCTAAAAAAGGAGTTCCAAATAATGTGGTTGGAGGAAATAATAAATTTCTGCGCATCATAAAAATTCATTCCACAAACATGAAAAAGAAATTTTGCAACTAAATTGGGATGGGAGTAGTTAACTACAAGATCTTATAGACAAACCTTCTTTAGCAGGGTTTTCACACGATCATACGCTTCTCTTAAGAGTTTAATAACCTGCAAAACCAATAAAACACAAATTAGAACTTCATATATAACAGAAAACTCACATTACTCGCGACAAATAGATAAACATAAAGATAAGAACACAATGTTCAGGAGGCGTACTTCAGCATCAATACGTGATTGCATTTCTGAGCCTGGCCGCTCTTTTATATGAACTGGACCAATTGTATCGCTCATCCCACAAGTTGATACCTAGAAAATACAAGGATAGCCAAATCATATGAGATGGTTATACGGACAGTTCATTCTTAAATGAATAAGAAGATTAACCATATCGTTGTTCAAAATTTGGCACTTAGACATGACAAAAAGGTTAACATACATGGAAAAACAGTTTATACAAGTCAATCTGAGATTGCCAATATGTAGCTAAGATGGAAAACGATATCATCAATCAGATCAAAATGAAGATATGACAGCTTTTTTGGACCAATACTCTGAGAGATAATTTGGGGGATACCATATATTGGGCAAGCTCTGTAGCTGTCTGAAGATCGCTACTTGCACCAGTAGTGATATGGTCCTGACCAAATATAAGCTCTTCGGCAACTCTTCCTCCCATACAGACATCAAGACGTGCTAATAATTGTTTCTTGCTTATTGATGTCTCATCACTTGAAGGAAGCTGTGTAACCATTCCCAAAGCAGCTCCACGTGGCATGATTGTCGCCTTGTGAATTGGATTCGCACCATCAGTATTGAAGGCAACGATTGCATGACCACTCTCATGATAAGCAGTGAGCTGAAATGGCATGTGCTATTGTCAATTACATAACAGAACATTTACCCTTTAAACTTGTCCTAAATATCCTATTTAGGAAAATTGGTTTCTGCAGAATAGCAGAACATTTAATTCAAACCATATTGCATCAAATTTAAGCCTAAAATCTACCCTAAATTGTTAAGATCGGCATCAGTTGTTATTTAAACCATATGCACCAACTTTTTTTCCCTCTTGTTAAAAGCAGGTGCAAAACGAAAAATCAACCCACTCAAATCCTGCGCACAACAAGCAATGATGATGGAAATGTTGAAGGTAACGAATAGGAGATGACTGGGCTGCTGAGCTCTAAAACAAAGCAGCAACCCTAGTTAACAATTCGTCCAATCATTGCATTAGATTCCACACATCAACATACCTTTTTTGACTCTTCTGATACGAACATCGTCTTCCGCTCTGTACCCATCATTATTCTGTCTTTCGCAAATTCCAACTGCCCTGCAGTTAATTTCTCAGCACCTTCAACAGCAGCCTTAATTGCAGCAACATTAACCAAGTTCGCCAAATCTGTTCAAAAGAAAGCATCCACAGAAGATATACAGTAGGTCCTATCACATCTTAAACCAGTTAAATCTTCAAAAGAGTCAGTGGGTTAAGCCAAAAATTAACAAGCACCGATATGAAGCTTCACCCTAACCCCCTGTTTGTGAGTTTTATTTTGGGGGGAAGGGGAGGGAAGGGACAAGAAGGGAAAGTTGGTTCTTTCCAAAAAAATTGGAAGGAAGGACTTTCCCATCCCTTCCCTCGGAAACAAAAATCACAAACACAGCATAACTGACCGTCTTTCAAATGATCTCGCATCCATTAGTAAATGGTTTTTCAAAAGGGGGTAGCATAAGTTACAAACTAAGCTGACAAGGTTTTCGTACGTCCAAAAAATGAGAGGGGCTCAGGGGCAAGTAATTTGGAATGAAGGGAGTAAGCTATTGACGGAACTTCAATCTGAGCATATTAACGTACTATGTTTAAAGTAAAACTAGCACTAACACCATCTTGAAAGTAATCATGCCATCTCTTGAGCAACTCGAGAGTGTGCTTCGTCTTACCCACCAACTTAACACCATCCTTTGTAGAGAGAACACAAACAGAAACACACATTGTTTATGACAATGAAAAAATAACACTTACCTGCTCCGTTGAACCCTGGTGTACCACGAGCAATTGCTTTCACATCCACATCATCATCCAACGGTTTGTCTTGTAAATAGAGCTCCAATATCTCTTGACGACCCCGCACATCCGGATTAGGAACAACAATCTAGAAACACACTTCAGTTAACATTAGGCATGCAGGCAAATTTATCTCAAGAACAAAATTGACTCGACAATCAAATAGAATGTTATGAGTAAATGAGTTCACTGCAGCAAGTTATCGAGAGAATATAATGTAAAAGGGGTATCATATCATTTTGATGGAGCTGGAAAAACTGGAAAAATTAGTTCCAGCTCATTCAAAGACAGAAAAACTAGAAGCTCAGAGGAGTTAACTACTGGACTGCATCCCCAGAAACAGTCCCAGAGAAAACAAGACCATTTAGAGATGAAAAACTGCATTATCAAGTTTCACTAACGGGTAAACAAATTGTGGTACTTTTTCCCTGACAATTAATTTCCTCATAAAGGAGTTGCTAATTTAACTCAAATCATGACACAAGTTTTGAAAGCTACATGGTGAGAAATTACAAGTCCTAAAAACACCATAATGATCTAGGAGCCTAGGATCCGTAACACCACATAAATTTCCATCCCACAAAAATTTAATGTAAAAGAGAACTTCACATGAATGGACTAGAAACAGAATATGTAATCTAGTAAAAATATTTTTAATAAATATATTCTCCGACAAATAGTCGATGTAATTAAAAGAACTTACATGCCTGTCAAATCTACCAGGCCGTATTAAAGCTGGATCAAGAATATCAGGCAAATTTGTTGCAGCCATCAAAATTATTCCCTGCACATAAACCATCTTCTCGTCAAAAAACGCAGGAAAGAATGCATTAAACTTTAACAACTTTATAAACATGTACCTCATTTTGTTCAAAACCATCCATTTCAACAAGTAGTTGATGCAATGTTTTCTTTGTATGACCTTCCCATTGCTTCCTAGTTGATCCAACAGCATCAATTTCATCAATGAAAATGATGCACGGGGCCTACAGAAAGAAGTTAAAAACATTAATATCAGAAATAAATGTGAAACTACCTAGAATATTGCTATTAAGAGGTATTGAGCTCGTTTTATATCTTTTTGGATCAAATACTGAATACAATTTTGGGATAGCCTATTGGACCAACATAAAGCTGAAAATGAATTAGTTGAGAAATTAGGGAGGGATGTGGCACTTCTGTTCCAGTATGGCCAACGGAAGTGTTAAAGATAACAAGACTTTGGGTTCTATTTTTTTGCTCTTTCCAATCTTCTAATGTTTCCAGAAAAGTTTACACATTCTTCGTGCAAGTCTTAATAATCTTCTAATACCTCCACATAATTCTAGTCTAAAAAAGTATATTAGTTCACTTGATAATTTAATAGAGTTTGTTCCTCCCTCCCTCTAACAGGAGTTTCTATTCTAGAGAAAGAAAGAGTTACAATGCAAAGGCGGAGACAACTATTACAAACATAAAATCTCAATTCTCATGCATATGGACGTTCAAAGAACTTTAGAAATGATTTCCAAATTGAAACATCATAAAAATATATAAACAGTCTTTAAAAAACAACCTTCTTCTTTGCTGCTTGGAACAAGGATCTTACACGTCGAGCACCAACTCCAACAAACCTAGCATAGAAGAAACAAATGATATATTCAGCTTAATGCTAATGTGTTATAACAAAACCTATTTTTATACGGGATCATGAGCTAGTTTCATATTAAGCAACCTGCTTTACTACCAAATAATTGTCACACAAGTGAATTTTAATTATAAAAAGTTTCAGTTGAGTAGAAATAGGAACTTACATTTCCTCAAATTCAGAACCAGCTCTATAGAAGAAGGGTACTCCAGCTTCTCCAGCGATAGCCTTCAAGATGCATAAGACAGTTAGAATAAAATAATATGATAGACACATAATTCATACATTTTATTATCCTTAATTTTGTCTTTTTAATTATATTAGTTTATTAAATTAATATGTTTTATTTTGTTTTATAGGATTTAATATTTTGTTGTAATAAAGTCAAAATCTTGGTTGACCAAACAATATGTAATGCTCTTATTCATGTAAGGAAATATCCAAGAAGAATACTACAACGAGAAGAAAGGAGGTGGAACAATCTTAGTGTGCAAGTAAGATTAAGGAAAGTTCATCTAGAAGATATCTTTGAGAAATTGATTGTCACTAGAAAGTTTAAACCTACATAGAAAAGAATTAATGTATTATGCCTATAAATAGATGTATTCGTTTAGGATAAGAGTAAATTATTTCTTCTTTGAACGCTCATCGTTAATTAATAGGAGTTTTCTTATTTATTTTTAATCTTCAGCTAATTTATTTATATCCAGGATAAAGATGAAATTAAATAATTATTCATGTCTATTATATATGCTTTTACGTTTAATTGATTTCGTCTTCATGTTTCATTATTGAAATACCTTCCTTTAATATATTTCTTATGTGATTTTAAATTAATTAAGAGGTTTTGATAGATTATTGTTAAGATATGAATTTTTCATAATGCTCAAATAAGTTTTGATGAGTTATAGTTAATCCTTAAATTTTCATAATCTATGTCTAGCCACGTTAATTATAAAATTACTAAATTAAAGGGAAGGGAGATCAAAACCATAATTAAGTTATAAAAATAGAAGAGATTGAATTACTTGTTATGTTTATTGTTTAATGGATTTGGATTCCTAAATTGTTTTCTCATTATTAGTTTTCATATTCTAATTAGTTTAATTGTAGTTAATCAATTCTCTATTTTTATTTCTAATTTGCCTTAAATAAATATTAAGGATACATTAAAATTAATCTAGTGTTCGACCTATACTTGCCAGTTTTTCAATTTAACATTGTGCACTTGCAGTTACTAATTTTTATCATATCATAATACTACATTTTTAAACCTATGCATGGAAATTGACGTAACAATTAATTAGAAAATCAAAACCACCAAGATAATGTCTTTTTAAGAAAGAAGAAGCCCTAAGATAATGTTGGACCATAAGCTTTTAAAAGTAGTAAGAACACACGCAAAGGTATTAAAACAGGGAAAGGAAATAAAAAGAACGCAAGTGTTGAGTGTTCTAGCAAAGCTGATGAAGCAAGATCAAGAATCAAAATTTAAATTTCCAAGACAGTAGAAAGATAAATGGAAGATGTTAACCCTTAGAAATACCGTAAAATTCGTATATTGTGATATCCGAATTCACAAGGAAACATAAAATAAGTCTAAGACAAGTAAGACCCTTACCTTGGCCAACAGAGTTTTTCCTGTTCCAGGAGCTCCGGTCAAAAGAATTCCCTGTAAATTGGATAAGCTCAATTATATTTATGATTAGGAAAAGGTGATAATGCACTGTGCAAAGCAGATATCAATCACAAAGGACTGACATCCAACACTATATATATGGAAACCATATAGAGAACAGTTTAAAGAAGCCCCTGGATCCACAAATTTGGAAAAACATGCATTAAAAGAACTATGGACTAAATTAGGGGCTGTTTGATTGCAGCTGAATGGCTGACCAATTCAGCCATTCAGTGTGTTTATTTTGGAAAAAAAATCGTCTAAATGGCTGAACCGATCAGCCATTCAGACAATTTTGAACTGAATAGTTTAGTCCAATTTTTTGTTGTTGAATGAGCAGCTGAATGAACTTTTTTTTTACAATATTAACTATTATATAAGTAATATTAAATAAATTTACAACAATTTTTTGAATTTGTTAAGAGGGGAAAAATAATAAAAATATGTTATTAAGATGTTTCAGACATGTCAATTATCAAACAACTTTTTTCATATAAATTTAGATTCAGCTAATTCGGATTCAGATTCATTCAGTTTTTATCAAACATCCCCTTAATGTTAGTTAAACAAAATATGAAACCAACCTTCGGCAACTTCCCGCCAAGTCGAGTAAACTTTGTCGGATTTTTTAGGTATTCCACCACCTCCTCAAGCTCCTGTTTAGCATCATCACAACCTTTGACATCCTTAAATGTTTTGACATTCTGCAGCAGTACAAATTAATTAGACAAATGAGACAATTGAAGATTTAACTAGCCTGACAATTTTGGAAATTAAAACCTCACCACTTACTATTGCTGAAAAAACAGAAATCATGCCTACACAAATAATATATATTTGCTTCTTTATTTGCCAATAGAAAATCATGTGAACAATCTATGAAGAGACACAAAAGAACCTTTTCCTCAGCTCCCAACAAGTTAGAAACCTTAGCGCAATCCGCCAAGAGGAGGTAAGGAAGCACAATAAACATAGTAAGATCCTATTTATAAGTTGGTTAGACAGTGAGAAAGACCTTAGGAAGAATTTGCATGTGTCTGAGAGCGTATATTAGGTATATTATAGCAAGATCAATGACAAGGTTATGCTCACATATGCATTCAAAAATACTAGTACTTACAGCACATATCATCCTAGAGCTAGACTAAAAGACCTGATCGGAATACTTAAAAACACAGAAGATCTTAAACCTACTTTCTCAGGCATTATTTCTTTGTTCAGCTCCTTCGGAGCATATGAAGAACTTGACCCAACACCTGAAGTTCCCATTCCACCTAGGCCACCAATATACTTCTGAAGTGCAGCAGCACCCAGCACCCTGATACATGCGCACAAACCAAGAAGAAAAAAGATAGAGAAAGAAATTGATTATAATTACAGAAGGACATAAACAACAGATTAATGGCTCAAACAAAGGGGAAGGAAGTACTATCAACTCTTTTTTCCTTTTAAAATTTCCTTTAGGCAACTAGGACATGGTTATTTGTAAAATAAAACTGCATGCATCAACTAAAGCTATTCACATAAAGGTACATCTTACCAGATTAGACCAACAGCAACAGTGAATAAAATGGTTGAGATGAGCTCTTGTGCAAAACGCGATGATCTATTTGACACTTTAGTGTCAACCTACAACCCAAACCAACAAAAGTTAGGGTTCAAAAAAGCATGTACAAGCAGACACACAAGACTCCACTAAGTACAACAGTTAGTAGGATAACAGCCAAAGATATCATTCTCATTTCAGTAACAGATAATTGAGTCAAACAAGTTAATAACTGTAGTTCTTTTGACTACAAGGTACCTGTTCTAATATTTGTTAACTACTTACCATCACTACATGCAATGGCTGCTTCTCAGATGTGCCGGGGCTCAAAAAGAGCTCATCCGTGCTTCCAGAGGCACGCTGCTTCAATTCTAGCAACTACATGTTTATTGCAACAATGAAATTAATTATTTTTTAAAAAAGCACCAAATTAATGATTACTCTAACTATCACTCGTAATAACAATGATTCCAACTTCAATTAGGAAAAAATAATATAAGAAAACTGCCAAAGCAGGAAATGATCAGACAAATAACTTGAAACATGCAGTCAAAGGAAATTTAGCGGAACATAAATCCATCATCTTTAGAAAGTTAACTCAGATGGTTGGAACTATCGAAAAGCTAGTATAGGATCATACTGGCAAAACTTTCGGCGAAAAAATAATAATCAAGAGGAAACAAAAACAAAAACACAGGTGTCATTATAGTTGTAGGGAAATTCTAATGCTATAATGTTGTCTAATACTCAAGGAAGTTGAAGGGGATTTTCCTCGAAGCTCTTTTCCCTTGGTTTCTTATGCTCTAATTTTCTGAGCAAACAAACAAGCTAGCATGATCAAGCAATATATGATTAGGTGCGAGTAAATAGGCTAAAAGAAGTGTTCATAATGTCTAGCTGGATCTGAGGATCTCTGTTGCAATGTGCTAATGAAAAGGAAAAGAACAAATATTCAGCTTAGTTGTCTTGATTATCAAGTGATTGAAACAATTTTCGTGCAACTTATCAAGAAGAAGAAGCAAATTTTAATGTGGAAAACAAAAATTAGATTTCCTAATTCTAATAAAATCAACTCAGTAACTAGTATACCTTCAACCTGTAGCAACATTGTACATACCTTCTATGGATGGCTATTTAAAAGATAGTTCCTCCTATTTTTTTCGCAACCATCTATGAAAGACAATCTTCCAAGAAACAAATCATTATATTGAAAAAAAGAATGTCAAACTTCCATCCGAAATTCAGCAACAAAGTGAAACAAAAAACTACTCAAATCATGGAAGCATGTGAAAACAAAGTTTGTATACAAATATCCTTCAGGTTCAAATTGGACTGATCCTTGCTAATTAATACATAGTAGTGGAGTTACCAAGATACTCTTATTGACCTAGCAAAATGTGTATTGGTACTTCCGTTCCCAAACATGCTACTCTTATATACCGATACTCTAAATTTAACGTACCAAAATATTTCTTTGTTGTTTTATCTATAGCTGCACAGATTATCAATATTCTAACATAGTATTGGATGCTCAAACATCATATTTTTTTCAATATTGTTTATAGAAATTAATTTGTTTATTCGAGAAATTTTTTGTTATAAAACTTAGTTGTATTGCATTTAGATTTTAAGAAAATCCCGACTATAAGCACTCATATAAAGTTACCCAGCATACCTCGTAATGAAAAAAACATTCGCAGGTGGACAATTTGTCATGATAGGTCGAACTAGATGGTTCGTCAAACAAAAATGAACCGTGTTCCAGGTAACACCATTCATTACTCAGTGTATCACATACATTAGTTTAAACCAATTTTCATGAGGACAAGCCAGTAGATGATGCATACAGAAACATGCAAAAATAAAAGATACATACAAGAATGAATTGAAATATATGAGTACCAATGTCGGAAGACTAGCAGGTTTTCCAGATTGTTCATCTGGAAGATATTCAGTAATTGCATTGGTTGCAACAAGAGCTCGAATATATTCAGCGACTCCTCTACTGTCAACTGCATGATTCCTTTGCTCAAAGCGCCTGATGACAGACTCTGGACTGGGAGAAGAAAAAGAGACATGGAAGAATCACTCGAACAATTTTACCAAAAAACAACTTACCATCATAGAATATGGCAGAGATTTTTCAGGTAGCCAACTACAAAAGATTTATTCCTGCTTCCTTTGACTGGGAAGTGAAAAAGAAGGCCAAGAAAGGGGAAAGGGGGGGTAATGTTTACCAATGCAGCAAATATGTCTTATGAGTACACTCTTCCGGAGTGTGATAAGAAAGTAAAATAATCATTTAAGTGAAACCATCGCCATACGTTACACAATTCCAAGCTAACTGTAAACCATTGCCACTAAGGTTGTCTTGACAACCATGAATGCAAACAGGACACTTCTTTATTGTACTATTGTCCTACCTCTATTTCCCCAACTAGCACCTCATATTTCGCGATTAGTTAGATGCTTTCAACATGTGTGTCTAGTATTTGCGGTGGAACCCTATGGACCTCTCTCTTCCTGTCATCTATCATTCTCTTCCATCTTTTACGTCCTCCTTCCATTGACTCTTTGGTCGTTCGAGTGTAAGATATATGAATATTCAGATCATCTATCAGATAATTAGACATAAAAACCTTGAAAAAACATCTATCAAGTTGTTTGCAGAATATTTTGCACAATTTAACTTCTTTTTATTATTATTATTTTATTTTTGATAAGTCACAATTTAGCTAATATTAAGTGAAACGAGTCGTGAATCGTGACAACAAGCAACCTACATTTTAACTTCATGCAACCTATTAATCCATAGCGCAACAAAACGTATTAACCTAAACCATTAAAGCACAGTAAGCATCATATATCCTCATTAGCCTTTTGCCTCCTAAAATAAAAAATTTTGCCCCACTAGATTGTAATGATTGATCCAATTATTTCTAAAAAAAATATTTTCTCGAATTCCACAAAATTATTTACTAATTAAGAATTGCAAGTTATTTTTGGGGAAAAAGAAGGTTAATTGTGCAATGACCTGAAAATTAATATTCATTTACCACTTTTTATTGTCATAACACCCAAAATACAAATATACTTTCCTTGAAATAAATGGAGCCTAGATTGTCAAGCAAATTCACCCTTTCAACCTCTGTCCAAATAACTTAACAAGCTCCGGGACTAGGTGCATGCATGTTATTAGATGTTATAAAGCACATATCACACCTATAAAAAGACTACTAAGAATAGGTCAAAGTGTTATTCAATGTTCTTAATTAATCCCTCCGTTCTTTAATATAAGTCGTTTTAGAGAAATGTTTTTATTCCTTAATATAAGTCGTTCAAGAATTTCAAGTAAGCATTAATTGCTTAGTTTCCAATATTACCCCAAGTATTAAATGTAACTTTGGTTCTCTCACTATTTTTTGTCCAATAAATAACAATTTCTTCTTCCAATACAAGGGCAATATAGACAATTGATATTATAGTTAATGTTATACAATCATTATCTTAATACTTGTGCACAACCCTAAAACACGGAGGGAGTATATGCTTTAGCACACATAACAGTGTTTCCTTACCACAGTAACGTCATAAATACCCCGCAGATTAAGAACCATTTAACTAATGCTTCACTATCATTCTACAATTATTCTGGTTAAATAAAAATGGAAAATTACTCAAATCACCAGGCGAACAAGCCGGCAGATTAAATAAGGACCAGATAAGTACTGTTTCACTATCATTCTACAATTACTCCAGTTTTCTTATTAAAAAAAAAGAATTCTTACTTGTGTTTATTGAGCTCGGAAAACAAAGCACTCTGCTTTGCTGCATCCTTTGGATTTGCATCAGCCTCTGCAATCAAAAGCTCCAATCGCTTCTCTTGGCGCCAGAAAGGCCACCAATTAAACCAATCCGACAGCACAACTTTCTCGAACTTATTCCTCAAAGTCCCAAATACCCCCATCAAGAACACCAGAATCGGTAGCTTACTCTTCGAATCATCCCTCTCCACCCCCAAATTCTCCGTTTTTATGCCAGCCTCAATTTTGGGCTCCAAATCCGAAACTTCAGGTTCATTTATTAAATCGGTAACTTGCGATTCCTCAAAGTCGGGCGAAATTAAATCTTTATTATTAGAAAGAGTTGATTCAGAGGTGGAATTTGAATTGACACTGTCGGGATGCAATGTAGAATGCAACAGGAGACGATGGCGGCAAAATCGAGACTTGTAGGAAACTGAATGGGAGAGAGAATAAGTAGACCGGGGAAAAGCAGAGAGAGAAAGATTGAAGGTGCGAATTGAGGGAGTGAGTGAAGGCCTGCAAAGGAGGGAAACTTGGAGTGTAGTAGTCATGGCTTTAATTTTTAGGGTTTATAATAGAGATTTGAACAGTCAAACTGAACAACACTTATTTCGTTCACTCTCTGGGAGGAAGAAGAAAAAGAAGAGATGAGAGGCAAAACCTTATCCCGATTGATTGAAATTGGAGTGAGTTGTCTCGCGTGTTGTGGCCTTTATTTATTTTAACGTCGACTCTGTCCATCCAAACATCTCCATCCCTTTAATACTGGAGATTGGATATTTTTATACAAGTAGGAAATTTACGGGACGACTCTCGTTCTCATAGTCTTCAGTATTTTTAATTTTTTTTTTTTGTTAATAATTATTTTTAAAATATTAATTGATAAAGAGTTTCAAAACTTCTTCTACCAAATTAAATATTGACTCGTGCATGAAAATTTCTTAAGAAACCAAATTTTGCCACATTTACGTCCTAATTCATATATTTATTTATATCACAATATCTCTATTATTATTTTTTTTGATAATATGAGATTTTTCAACTGCAGTCCGACTAATCTCCTTGTTCGAACCAGCATTTTCTTGAAATTAGTGTGCATTAGCGGTCCGTAATCCCACTTTAACAATTTTATGTGTTTCACAATTGTTACAAGTGGGATTCCATCTCAATATATTCGGGTATACGACTCATAACGAGGTGTCATTTGAACCATTGCGTTCTCCAAATTAGTCTATCTCCTTATTATAAACATATAATTCACACTGCAATAGCAGGTAATATTAATATTATTATTTACAAAACTAAATATTGAAATTATAATAGTAGTGCTTATAGTAATTTTTTAATTCAATATGAATTCAGTTAAATACTTGAATATTAAAGGTTACTAATTTTCATGATTTAGTTTTAAACTATGTTATTAATTTCTAAGAATCATTGTTTTACAATATAATTGACGGCTTAAAGAAAATTTAAGAGACATACTAATATCTATGACACACTAATAGCTATTTATTTTTAATAAAAAAACTACTATTTGAATGATCTTCAAGAATGACATAATTCAGACTACGAGTAGTACATAAAAAATAATTTAAAACAAAACAACTATTTAAATCAAATGTTTATGGACTTCATAAAAATATAATTTAGACTAGCTAAATAAATAATTGGAGCTAAACATATAAAAGAAGAATACTATTTTCATGTTGAATATGATACTCCTTTTGTCTCATAAAAGATGTCTTTAGTATATTTTTTATACAAATTAAAAAAAAATATAGAGGAAATAAAAAAAATCAATGCTATCCACAATGAATCCCCCATAAATACACGATGAATCATTTTATTTTATTTTATTTTATTTTAATTACGATGTATCATTTTTTCTCCCTAAAAAGGACTAAAGGAGTGAATCTTATTTAATTATATTTTACGGTTTAAATAGTTTTTGTACAACAGTTTGCATTGTGTATTTTTATGTACGACGGCAATTTTTGTGAGATGGAGGAAATACTTTTTATATTGGGAATTTGGGATCCACCATCAAAGAAATTTTTAAAATTTACTTAATTAGATGGTAATTACAATAATAGTCCAACTGAGAGAGATTTTTCTTAATAGGGACGAGTTCAAAGCCAAGAAGAAAATTTAATTTATTTTAAAAAAAAAATAGTAGTATGCTCAACGTGATAATAATTGATGTATTTATTTCAATATTTAATGGATTTTAATATTCAATAAGAATCGTGCAAAAACATCACCCAAGTGCGAAGTTATTTTCCGTTATTGTTTTCGACAATTTTTCTTACTCAAATCTTGTCCAACATCATCAGATCACAATAAGCAAAGGAAACATAGAATAATAATACTTCAAGATAAAAGTAGCTGGAAAACTGCAAAAAAAAAAAAAAAATACTTTATACTAACAAAATAAAAGGAGAAAAGCTTAGCAGTTGTAAGCCTACACAACGGTCCGGAAACATCCACTGGAAGAATATCACCCCCTTGTAATTCTAAAGAAAAGAGAGATCGGCCCAACCAACCTAACATCGTCTCTCCCTCAAACCTCCACACTTCAATTGCAGCCTACAATGTAATCTCTTAAAGGAGTGAGTGAGCGTAGATATTACATTACTATTGAGGTGGATAACGGGCCATGGATCCGCCATGCGGGAAGCCATTTTGATTATGCAACTGCATCATGGAATGCCCCAATTCAGATGCCATTCTAGCAGGTTGCATGTAAAGGTGTCCAGCCATGGACTGATGAGGCACTGCTGGAACACCCGAGCTCCAACCAACTGAAGGCGGAGGCACAGCATGCCCTTCATGAGCCGGAGGACCAAACTGGGCCCCGTTGTATTGATGCACTCCTTGACCTGCCATTGCATGTGGTTGTTGCCCTAGAATTGACGGTTGGGAATTCAACATTGGAACATTTAGAATTGTATAATCTCTGCTCCTATCATTGTTGACCTGGAATAAGTACATGCATCCCAACAATTAGGCCCTGTTTATTTTCAGCTTCTATAAAAATGAAATCACACAATCCCCAACAATTATACAACTGTATTTGTGACAATTACTGATACTCAACCGCAATATGATTACCTAACAAGAATGCGATTAATATTGAAAAACAATTCACACATCAAGTAATTAACTAAGTTGTAAATAAAGTCATACACAAAATTTAAGGATATCAAGAAAATAATGAAAGAATTTGTGTTGATATTTATGATAAATTATAATGAGCTCTGAACACCTTATATATGCGAAAAATAGATATTTGAAAGTTGAAACCCTTCCCTTCAGTACCATGTTCCTGCTACCGTACCAATAGTCAGCCCTAAAGATGATTAAGAGAAAATTACTCTCTATAGAGCCTAAAGTACAAAAACTAATTTGACGGTGAATGTCATATGATTAGATATTTTAGTTAAGCCGATGCAATAGATAGGGGCACAATGATCAAAAGTGGGCCAAAACTGTTATCCATAGCTTTCAATGCTTAGAAAAGACTTCGGCCTAAGATCAAAACATGATACAACAAAGTAAATACTCCCTCAGTTCCAAAATATAGAATCAATATTGACCTTTTGAAGTCCCATTGAGAGGTTTTCAAATTCATAATGTATATGAATTTATTCAACTTTAAACAATAGAACTATGAAATTGTAAAATACTTAAAAAGTACTACTAAATACAAAATTTAGTGTTCCCAAAAGTTAAATGAATCGCACCAATTTTAAATTTGAAAATATCTCATATTGACGTTAAAAAATAAAAATATATGATACTATATTGTGGCATGGGGGAGTACTTTTATTCTCTTTTGAGTGTGAACACCCACACCAGCAAAGGCAGAACAGCACCCCCAGCCAGAAAAAAGATGGGAGCAAGGTGGGGTGACATTGTGACAATAGCAATTACTACTAATTTGTAACGGACTAATATAGGAATTTGTTATGCATATATATAAAGCATGGACAAAGAACATGTGATAGCACAATCTACTAAGCTTTAAAGTTGGAAGTCAGCACACTCATGTTGAATTGTTAAGTAGCCGCATTACCTTTATACTCAAATCAGTGTGTCGTGAATAAGAAATATGAAGCTTGCAAAATCCTCCGTCATAAATGCAGTGCCCTTCCAAGGCTTCCTTAGCAATCACGGCTGTTTGAACATCTGCAAATACATTGCAACATTAACAACTTATCTGAACACCCTAACATCTAACACAAGTTATAATGTATCCAAGACAAGCAGATGTGAATTGTGCTACCTATTCTAAGTTGAGCTAAGCTTGAATTCGGTAATAGCCGTGGGAATTACTGTTTAAAGAGAAACAAAACCCTAATTGTACTTGGGGAACAAAAAAATTACTATAAGACAAAAGACCCTTAACTAAATATTAAAATCCATTTTACTATAAATTGGCATAAATTCCCAATTATTTAATAAAATACAAGATTACATCAATTTCTACCTAATTGACAAATCTGAAGAATTAATAACCAAATCTAGGTTCTTGTGTTTCTCATCACATATGATCCACTGCATCATCTATGAAATCACCATAAAGCAATCACATAAGCAGTTTGGCACCCTGGTCAGCATCAAGGTACAAACAGGTTACTTCAGCTTGTCGGCATTTTAGAAACCAAGGTTGAATTATTAAATTTCAGTAACATAATGAGTATTATTAATTTGCATGATTTTGCTTACCAGGGTACTGAATCAATCCCTGAACTCCTCCATTCTTATCAAACATGGCAATCTTTAGGACAGGTCCAAAAGAAGAGAAAACCTAACCAAAAGTCAAAGAAAAGGAAGAAAATAAACAAAAACAGAAAGTAGCCTACACAAAATTTTAAGATCTTTCCATAATAGTGTCACGAGGATACCATGTGTAAAACATCCAAGGTGACTGCATATTGCATGTTCTCAATAGAAGCAAGAAGAACATTACTTTCAGGCTCTAGCTTCTTTCCATCTGAACCCACACTAATCTGCAGTAACGACAAATGACTATCATTAGATAAACTACCAAAAACATTAAACCTTCCTATCAAGTGGTGCTGAGATAAAGCCGCTCTGCTGGTTTAAACAAGGACAGCCAACAAAGTACATGTTGTATTAAATACTAGGAAACTAACCTATTCATGCAAAGTCAAGTATTTTATGCTGTACTGAAATCCGGTTAAAATTTCTCAGAAGCTTCTCATTGTTCATATAATCCAAAAGAAATCACACATAAATAATGGTTATCCATATCAAGGAAGTCAATTAGGAGAAACAGAAAACAAAATTATCAGATCCCAACCTGTCAGCTACATGTATTAGGTCATGATCGACTATATTTCAACACCATAGCTACCTAACACCAAACTTAATAAGAAAAATAAAATACCAATTCCAGTATTTACCTGCCCACTAGCATCTATGGCGGATTGATTGACAGGAAGGAGAGGATTTGTGTAGTCCCTGAATCAAAATTAGTATCATTACCATGGTAATAGTTTAATACTCTTTAACATAATTAACCTCAAAGGTAAGGCAAACATAACAACATAATACAAAGTTGGATTATAAGAACATGAAGAATTGTATAAAATGAGGAAAAAACATAGTATACATATACTCCAATGACACTTGATCCTAACTACACATTAATTACACATCACATGCCATCTTAGCAAGTCAGGAAATTAGTTCAATTGATTAAGGAACTCCATAAATATGATGAGGTAGGAAACTAGTTAATGATGTCTTAATTTAGGCAACTTCACAGAATATGACATTAATTGCTTATTATATTAATCTAAGATTCAGGAAATTTCAATTCCATTGGCAGTCATGGATATTTCATGAAGGTCCAGTACTTCTTGTTTTCCTTTCATTTCAATAAAGAGAAAAAACAACTGAAAATATCTAAAATAGAAATATAAAATAATCCAAACAACTAAGGATTTAATGATGGGTTGACATTACTTGTGGGTCCTTGATCAGTAGAAACATGTATACTTTCCTTGATCATATCCAATCTACAGAGGTCCTTGATCAGTACATATACTTTCCTTAATTGTTATAGTGATATACAATATGCAATTAATGTCTAGTTGAAATACAATTTAGGTCTGAACCACTGGATTAAAATCCATGGGCTACATAAAAGGTAACCACCTATGGTTGTGGTCGAAAGTAACTACCATCACGCTATATTCTCTCTCTCAGTCTCTCTTTCTCAGTCCCTCTCTCTCTCTCTATATATATATATATATATATTATATATATATATATATATATATGATGAGTTATTTTGTACCCATAGACAATAGAAACTGAAAATTTTTTATTGATCATCATTCATCTCCAATACCTGCTACGATGGCTCTGGAATTTCACACTCAAATCTGTGTGTGCAGAATACGTGATCCTAAGCGAACATGGCCCCAGCTCTGGAATCAAATAACTGATAAATGTCCAAGACTGAAACGTCAGTCAATGATAAAGGAACACAAAAAGTAAAAACGTGTAGTAATTCATGAGGCCATGATTGACAAAACTGTAAAACCTGCATTGCTCTTCGTATGGAATATATAAAGGTGTCAGGAAGCAACATTTCAATAAAACAATTTTCTACATAATGATGGCCAGTGAGTTATCATTGTGATAAAATCATTAATGACAATAAATATTTTAAATGAAAGATATCAGTCAGAAACCAATGATTTCCCATGGATAAAATCGTTGACCAATAAATCAGACATTTGAACAAACCAGTTCATGCCTCGCAGACAGACGATCAATTTAAGTGAGAATCTCTTTCAGTGTACTTAGGTAAATCCCCAAGAAAAGAGACTGGTAATTGGAGGCGAGTGGTGCAAAAATTGTGGAATAACTGAATAGAAAAGAAAATATATATTTCCCTCCGTCCACCAAAGGATGATATAAGTGTGAAAAAACATTGTACACTAAAGGATGACTCAAAAACAAAATTTAAGTGAAAAAAGTGATTAAAAAAAGATTATTTTAACCTCAAAAGTGAACTTAAATGGGGTTCACTAGTTTAATAAAGAAAAGATTCATTAATCTACTTTTGGAGGGTGTGCGTGGAAATTGTACTTGTGTCATCCTTTGATGGATAAAGGGGGAGCAATAAGGAGCATGAATGTACCCTATTACAAATTCTTAAGAGTAGCACCTAACATTTCTAGGCTCTAGCCCAATGCATGTGAAGCATATCTACAGATAGATTATTAGTATATCACAAGCCCAAAACATAACATCACCTGGGAATGCTTCTCCCGTCGAGTGCATCCTTGGCAGAAGAGGCAGTTTCTGAATCGGAAAATTGCACTAGAGCCTAAGATAAAATTTGAAATGAACTAGTGTTATAAAACTGGAAGGCGTTACTAAATTTATTTTGCCTACACACACAAACCTGAAATCCAGCAGTCTTCTCAAACGTAGTAATCTTATGCACAAATCCAAAAGCTGAAAACACCTGTTAAACAAAAATTATCTTCAAAAATAGATCAAGGTAAATATATATGGTATATTTAGAAGGAAATTCCATCAATTATTACTTTATAGTTATAAAACTGGGTATAAATTGAAATCTTCCGGCTCATTCCCCAGTCAAAGCAACAACTTGCAACCACTAATAATGCATACACACAGGGATAAGTGGATAACACACTTCAATTCTATACACAACCTACTCACATCAGATAATAAACACACAAATATTGCTTGTAGCAAGTGCAATACCAAAAGAATGAATAATGGTATCAGTTGGCTGAATTCTATGTTGTAACAATGCTATAGAATTTCTTTTTGACACGTACATGCTGTTAGATGGTTAATCTAACAAAAACGTTTACAGAACTCAAACTTCCTATTACTCAATTAATGACATTTGGCATAGTGGTTTGCTACAAATGTGCTCGCTCAAACTCAAGCCGGTAATACCCCACTTAACATCACGAGTATAAATCCAGGCAAGGCCGTGGATATTGCTCTCTTCAGAAGAGAAAACAAAGTTCATTTTATTTAAAAATTTTGAACACCCAATATTGGCTTATCTTTAAGCCATGAACTTTATCGAGAACAAATAAAGTATAACACCATATATTTAAACCTCAAAAGGGTTGCACAACCATGAGCTATTATTTTATTTATCATATGCTAAGAAAATCAAAATGAATTAACATATTGTTCACCTTATGCAATAATTATTTTTTCTTGATTAATATCTACCATACCCAACGATTACGTATAAGAGCTATTCTTTGGTCTTACAAGAGCAGCTTCCTATACTTCCCAGTTCAGAATTTGCCAGTTCTCATGTTAATTGAGAAGGACAAAACATTGTATAAACAAGATAATCAGACAATTTCATCCAATATTCAAACTGCTTTATGGATAATTATGCCACAAGCATAACATTCCAACATAGACCATGCAGAACTGGAAGCTAGAAAGATGCAGAACAACAAAAGAAAATAAAGCATCCGAAACTCTAAGAACGGTAGGTAGGAAGATGAGGAGGAAGAAAGAGCCAGTGTTAAGGGAAGGAGAAAGGAGACAAACACACATGCGCTCTTTCTCCCAATGCAATAAGCTGCCATCGAAGACAATTTCCTTGACATGGACCTGCTGATTTATTCACATTCATGTCAAACAAAAGCTTAAACAAGCACGGCATGCTACAATCTAACCACCAAAAAACATAGGCAGCATCTTTTATTGACATGTGTACCTCTTTGTAGCCATGAGAGAGAAAAAAAACATAAAATTACTTACCAGGTGTAGAACATCAATGCTGACGAGCCGTGCATCAGTACCCTCAATTGTTACCAACAGTACATTTCCAGCTACATCAGCTGTAGTTTTGTTGTTCACTATTTCTTGTCTGTTGGAATATTGTAGGTAGACGGTTTTGCCTCGTACCTGAGCCGGTTCTGATGATGAGGCATAATATGATATCATCGCTATAGCTTGATTTAATTCAGCCTATAAAAAGATAAGAGAGATATAATTTGAGAACATTTGTAATGGAAAAGGATCAGCACAATGAGCATTGGGTGGAATGCGGGGAGGGTGACAATTGATGTACACTTACAAATTCAATAAAAGCTTGATTTCGGTTGGCTCCAACGTTACACTTTGTGTTTACAACTTTACCAAATGGCTTCCCAAGTTCAATCAGTTCCTCCTCAGTGCACTCCCATGGTAAGTTCCTCAGATGGAGGACCTTAGATGGAGGCTGTGTGTAGCGGAACTGAGGCTGACTGGATACAGACGACATGCTTCTCTATAAGATCAACCTGTCAAAAAACATAATAGTTAGAGCCCATTTACCTTATAAATTATCCGGAAGCACAAACTTTTACATCATAAATACTTCAATGCCAACTAGGGCTTCAAAATGTAATGTACTCCATTTGTCTCAAAATGAAAACTCCACTTAAACCACGCCACAGTTTGCCTGACTCTCTTTTTTCCAATATCAAAGTCGAAGACAAAACGTTGTGATTGAGAAGAAAAGAATATATATATATATATATACGGAAAGCTTCAAAAGCATAATTCTTAAATAGCATAATGCCTTAAATAGCATAATTTTATCAAAACGACGTAGTTTGGAGGGACGCGGTGGCATTTTTGTAAATACGCGGTGACATGGTATTTACAAAAATGTCACCGCGTATTTACAAAACTACATCGTTTTGATAAAATTATGCTATTTAAGAATTATGCTCTTGAAGCTTCCCATATATATATATATATATATATATATATATATATATATATATATATATCATAAAAATAATAATCTCTCCCTTCCACAAATAAAAATCACACCAATATTTTCAAGTCAAATCGCAAAATCCTAGAATTAAAATTTTATGTAGTTCATATGAGTTTTGAAAACAACAAATTTTATAACTCGTAAAGTTATTTTAGATAGTTTAAATTAATTACAATTGAAAATTGAATAAACTAAAATCAAATAAATATGAATCAATTTTGAATGTTAGGATTTCACAAATTGATTTTAAAAAGTCATAATCGGACTCTTTTTGTGGAACGGTGGTAGTATGTCTAAGTAAAACAAACTGGAGCCTCTTTTAAGACCAAGATAGTATTTAATATGATATTTCAGTTCTCAATAACATGAAAACTATTTTGTTCTATGTCCCTATGTGTCAGTTTGCAAATCACAGGCTTTTCTAGTCTATAATACATTTCAACAATTTTGACCTGCCATAAACTCAAACAAAATAGCCACTGTACAACTTCCACATCTCAAAACCTAAACACCTTAAATATAAATATTAATAAAAAATAAATGGGAATGCAAATTATGTGAGGTATTTGTTGGTAACCGCGTATATTGTATGAACTTGCCTACAAATTATCTACAGCCTTAAAAAGAATCCCTCATCCTGATATCATATACCGAATTTGCATATTAAATCTGTAAAAGATAATAATACTAACGTTCAACAAACAATAAATAGAGAGATAATTTGACATGAGGGTCGGGTTAGATTCACATCCAGATATAAGCAATTAGGGCGAGTAAAAAAGAAACGGAATTAGGGCAAGTAAAAAAGAAACGGGAGTGGCTGAATTAAACGCCATACCTGAATGGCTTAATACTATAACAACGTTATCGTTGTAACTTGTTCAGATAATTAGGGTTTGCAGGCCAATTCGCTTGAGGGGAGATAATTTATTAGAGGCAAGTGAGCACCGGGCAGAGGTCAAACGTTTTTTAGCCAACAATATATATGGATAAAAATGTCATTTACGCGAAGGAAATAAAATACGTAATCCTCATTTTTTTTTAAAATCTCTCTATAATGAGTTTTTAATTACAAGTTAATATTTTACAAAATATATATGGAAAAAGTTGATGAAACTTGTCATAGGCGACAATTTTTTCTCTAATTATTTTAATTTTTCATTTTTAAAAAATTACACACGCATATAAATAAGAAATTAATATTTTTCACATATATTTTTATATTTTCACGTAATCATCTTTCACATTAAATAAAAATGAGTTTACCTTCGTATGAGAGTAGACCATGTAGAAATATCAAAATCTCATATAAAAATAATTTTCTCCATTTAAATATTGACATTTAATATCAAATATGATATAGTCTAGTGAAAAATGCATCTCATTTATCGAGTTGCCTTTGACACGGTGATAATATCAACATGTCAAAAAAAGGTGTGAGTTTGAAAAAAAAAATAATGATACTATCACATAAAAAATATCATTTAGCATTGTATGATCTTTTTTATGTGATAATAATATTGTTGTTTAAAAAAAATACTAATATAAATTAAATTATAAAAAAAATACATATCCTTTACATGTAAAATCACAATTAAACACAATATTCAAATACATTAATGAATGGTATTGCAACACAACGTAATAATAGATATGATAAATTTCAATAAATTAAGAATGTATTGTTTTTTTTTTTTGCATGTTTACCCTAAATATATTACGTCAAGAAATGCATCTATGTTACATTTATCAAAGATCTGCAAAATGTCATTCTTAATATACAAAAAAATAATTAATAATAAGTAAGATACGTTTCTAAAATAATAAATCACAATTTAAAATAAATATCAATAACTTGTACTTTTTAAAAGATGAACAATTAAAAAGTTAATAATAAATTCGTGAATGAATCTTTTGTCATATATTAATATATATATATATATATATATATATATATATTGTTTATTTTACATAAAATGTACAAATTTTGAGAAATTTAGAAATAATATAAGTAAAATTTTAAATAAGTTCAAGGGTCTAAGTGAAAAAATCAGAAATTTGAGTGAGGCCCGAGTAGACCTGACAATATAGTTGGTTAACTGTCCGGTCAACTCATATTAACTGGAACTAAATGGGTTGGTTAACTATATTTATTTATTTGGATTGATTAAAGTTTGGAACCATATTTATTTGGGTTGGTTATAGTTCCAACCCGATTAACTATTTTTTGACCCATATTTTATTCCAAATCCAAATCAAAAATTTCACCCCACCCCACCCCACCCCACCCCACCCCACCCCACCCCACCCTTACCTCTGACTCCATCCCACTCCACCCCCACATCACCCCCTACCCCACCCACTCCATCCACCCCACCCCTACCCCCTACCCCCTATCCCCTATCACGCACCCACCCCACCCTACCACCCACCCACTCACTCCTACCCATCTACCCCCACCCCCCTACCACCACCCCACCCTACCCCCTACCCTACCCCTACCCCACTCTACCCCACACCCCACCCACACCACCCTGCCCCCCCCCCCCACCACACCACCTACGCCTACCCTCACACCACCCAACCTACCCCCTACCCTCACACCACCCAACCTACCCCCTACCCTCACACCACCCAACCTACCCCCACATTACTACTACAACAGACTAAAAATTGTTTAAACCGTTGCATAGTACAAGTCATAAAAATGAGAGCCGAAAGGAATCTCAAGCATAAATTATAATTAAATACTATTATATTTTAGTTATTTATTATATGATACACTCACAATATAAAAAAATATATAATATTATAACAACTAATACAAATAAATATTTACATGAAACATCTTAAAATGGTTAATATGGTTTTTAACCATAACCATATGGTTTCAACCCACATAATTCATATTAAAAATGGTTAATATGATTTTGGTTCTTAAATGGAACCATAACCATATTTTGAAAACCAAAACCAACTCATAACTATATTTTGCCGAGTCTAGGCTCGAGACTATTTTCAGCATCATTCATTACTATTAGGAGCAGATGTAACACTTCGTCCGCTCTTAATAGTAGTTGACGTAATTTTTTTAGTTATAATTTCGATCGTTGGTTGTTGTATTGAACGCTAATGACGGTAATATCCATTTTTTTATTCATAACAAGTACTTTTAGATCATTCTCTCTATATATACTAATAATAATAATAATACAATATTAAATTGTTTGATATTGAAAAAAAATAACAAATTTTCTTGACAAATAAATTGAAATTAAGTCGATTGTTTCCACAATGTACGTGTTGTATGTTAATAATATTATTTCATATGTTTCATATCAAGAGTCACGTTTTTCTTTTCTGTAAACATTATATAATTTTAAAATTAAAAAATGATGTCATTCTTGTATTTTGATTAAAAAACAGCTAATATTATAAACTATCTGGGTCCCGTGCCTCCGGCACTGTATGAACAGTGAGATTTATCTCAAACTTAGAACGGCCAAGATGATTTATTAAGTGAGCGGAAAATTCAAAATCATTATTAGATAGATTAGATAGATAGATGTATTTTATTAGATATATGTATGGACGGTGAGATTTATCTCAAACTTTGGACGGCCCAAATGATTTATTGATTGAACGGGAAATTCAAAATCATTTGTATTTTATTAGATATATTACTTAACAAACTGTTATTTTGAAAAATAATATAAATTCACATTACACTTTTCACTATAAGAGTTTGTTAATTAATTATAAACAAATTAATTAACAAAATAGAAATATTTGTATTTAAAAAACAACTCATGATTGGCAGTTGGCACGGACACTTGGGTGATGGTGTTTGATAAAATTGAGTATAAAGACCTAAATAATATAAAGCATTTGTCGAGAATTACATCCGAATGAAAAAATGATGTTTAATAATTAATTTTTTTCAAAATGTCTTAATAACGTATTTTTAACTCTGTGTCCAAAATGTCTTCTTTTTCGTTCTCTCTTTAAAAAAATATATTTAATACTACTATCACATAATGTTCACATGCACACATGCATACTGCGTGCCTCACATATCAGGCGGAGTTCACATTATGCATGTGTGTATAAAAGTATTATGTGACTCTTTTTAATGTATTAGTATCATTGTTGTTTTCACGACCAACCATCACAGGGCAACTGTACAAGAGCTGAATATATTGAAATTGACTGATGAACATGTACCACCTCAAAGAGTAATAACCATTCCCATTGAAAGGTCACAATTTCCTTCATTGGCCAGTGTCACAAATGATCTAATGTTCAACAAGAACTTGATCAACGATTGTAGACATCAACCCCTTTTTTAAACCTTAGCTGAAGATATTGAATTCTCTATGTCTCACTCGATTTATTTCTCTCTCTAAATCTCTATTTATATCTATTTTATCTTTACTTTCATCTCACATATATACGAAGCTCGATATATATACATATATATATATATATATGATTTTATATATATCTACATAATTTTCACTCCAATCCGACCAACAATTTCGACCTCCACCAAACCTTAATCCCCTCTATCGGATCACGTAAATATGTTCCCTTCAATTTTTTTGCTGATAAATTGAATATGTAAATTCACCGCACTCAAAGAGATCCGGTCGGTTCGAGTTTGGAGCATGACTCGAATATGCTTTCATTGTAATCATAATCATAATGGTCACAACTCTCGAACCTGTCCGAACCGGGGTGTGAAACTCTTTGGGGTCGGGAGAGGATATTGAGAATGACGTATTGGTCCCAAAGATTTGGTTTTTTGATGGAGTTTTTGGCCTTTACCCTTTTTTCTTGTTGTTATTTTTCTAGGGGTGATGAGAGGAAAATAAAGCCGAATGCAGGAGGAAAGAGAGAGAAATAGGAAATGATGCATATTGATTATGGTCATTGGGGATAAAAGAGAAATTTTGTAATTTTAAAGGAGTTATTTTTGTTCAAAAAAAATTAATTTTATTCAGATGGACCCTTAAATGGTTTAAATTTAATTTTATTCCTTATCGATTAAGAGAATTAAGATGATTTTTTTTTTTGCAAAATAAGTTGTGCTTTTGACCGAATCAAAGACATCTATTAAGAGCTTCTAAGACCCAAACAAACACTATCTTAGCTAGTATAAATAATAAAGTTACATGAGGGATGAGAGAAAATAGCACCACATACAGTAACGACTCCCAAAAGCTATTTTATAATACAAAAATTCTATGCGAATATAAAAATTGAATATAGTGTGTTTAGATCGACTCTCAAAAGTTACTGTATAATACAAAAACTTTATGTGGACATGAAAATTGGACATAAAAATTCAACCGAGTATATTTGAATTTTATTTAATTATATTTTGACTCTAATAACAAGTAAAAATATAAATAGGTAAAGTTTAAATACACTTATGTCCCATTTTAATTAATAAAAAGTTGTTTTATTATTTCATTAAAAAGTGTATTATAATAGAAAGTTGTTTTTATTATTTCATTCCAAATAAGTTTTACAGTATATATTTTTGTTGGGCTTTAGAGTTTTAAAAATTTCCGACACTCACTCTCCGTTAATGAAATTGTCGGTACTAATTGGAACGTGGAAGCATAAACGATGGAAAAGGAACAAAAGTTTGTATTCAACTCTGCGTGGTAGTCCACTGAATCATGATCAAAATAACAGAGTCTCAACAAACATTGATATAACAAAGAACGTAAAATGTGGGAACTTATCAGTTGCTCGAAAGATGTTCGACGAAATGCGGGAGAGAACGGTTGTGTCATGGAACATTATGATTTCTGGGTACTCGAAATGGGGAAGATTTGTAGAAGCCCTTAGTCTGGTTTCAGCAATGCACCGCAGCCACACGAAGCTCAATGAGACCACCTTTTCTTCCTTGTTGAGTGTCTGTGCTCGTTTACCTTCGTTATATGACGGTAAGCAGGTCCACGGTCTTGTTTTGAAATCTGGGTTCGAAAATTTTGAGCTTGTTGGGAGTGCTTTGTTGTATTTCTATGCAAATTGTTTTGAAATTGAAGAAGCGAGGCGGGTTTTTGATTTATTGCTAGAGAGCAATGAGTTGCTCTGGAGTTTGATGCTTGTTGGTTATGTTCAATGCAACTTAATGGATAATGCTTTGGATATTTTTAACAGAATGCCATCCCGTGATGTCGTGGCATGGACCACGTTGATCTCGGGTTACTCAAAGAGGGAGGATGGTTGCGGAAAGGCTTTGGAGTTGTTTAAATTGATGAGAGATAGCTGTGAGGCTGCACCGAATGAGTTTACCCTAGATTCTATTATAAGGGCTAGTGGTACCGTAGGGCTTTTTCATGAGGGAAGGGGTATTCATGGGCTTTTAATTCGATATGGCTTGGACTTTGAACAATCAATCAGTGGTGCACTAATTGGTTTTTATTGTAATTGCATTGCTGTGGATGATGCCAAGAAAGTTTATTATAGCCAGGAAAGCCCAACATTGAACGACTCAAACGTGCTAATTGAAGGCCTTATAGTAACTGGTAGGATTGAAGAAGCCGAGTTGATTTTTAATAGACTGGTGGAAAAAAATGCAGTTTCATATAATCTGATGATTAAAGGGTATTCATTGAGTGGTCGAACTGAGGATTCTGGAAAGTTGTATCAGGAAATGCCTCAAAGAACTTTAGTTTCGTCAAATACAATGATTTCAGTGTATTCTAGAAGTGGTGAATTGGATAAAGCTTTGGATCTCTTTGAAGAAACGAAAGAAGAGAGAAACCATGTGACATGGAATTCAATGATCTCGGGTTATATTCAAAATGATCAACCTGAAAAAGCTTTGGAACTGTATGGAATCATGCGCAAATTATCAATAAGCGAAACTAGATCAAATTTCTCTGTTCTTTTTCGTGCATGCTCATGCCTGGGATCTCTTCGGCAAGGACAACTGCTTCATGCTCATTTGACTAAAACACCATTTGTATCTAATGCATATGTTGGAACAGCCCTTGTAGATATGTACTCCAAATGTGGGAGCTTGGTTGGTGCTCAAGCATCATTTGTCAGTATTTCTTATCCCAATGTAGCAGCTTGGACAGCTTTGATAAATGGCTATGCACATCACGGGCTTGGTGCTGAAGCGATCTTACTCTTTGAGCATATGATAAACCAAGGAGTGCATCCAAACTCAGCAACCTTTGTTGGGATCCTGTCTGCCTGTGCTCATGCGGGGTTGGTCAATGAGGGAATGAGATTCTTCCGCATTATGAAAGAAAGTTACGGTGTGACCCCGACCTTAGAACACTTCACATGTGCTGTTGATCTGCTTGGTCGATCAGGTCGTTTGCGAGAAGCAGAGGAGCTTATCAAAGAGATGCCAGTTGAGGCAGATAATGTCATTTGGGGAGCTTTGCTGAATGCATGTTGGTTCTGTATGGATATGGAAGTGGGTGATAGGGTAGCTGCAAAGATGTTTGATATGGACCCTGTGCCTATATCTGCATATGTTTTGATGTCTAACATCTATGCTGTATTAGGGAAGTGGGAGGAGAAGATGAAGGTGAGGAAGATATTAAGAGGCAAAGAAGTGAAGAAGGATCCTGGATGTAGTTGGATTGAGCTGAACAACATAAATCATATGTTCTATGTAGAAGATAGAACCCATCCATATTGTAATGTGATTTATGCAACTTTGGAGCATCTAACTGAAAATGTAAACTGCATTGGGCAATTGGACAATCTTTCTATACCAATAACAGAGGCTAGTATACTCCATGCATCAAACTTTAATTATCAAAATTCTTTCTCTGTGACATAGAAATATTGTGGAGTATTAGCAAAAGCTGATATGGTGTTCTACAAGTCATCTGAGATAAAATGAGCAACAAAGGTTCATCTTTCTTATCCATAAGTCTTTGCTTTTCATGATATCTAATCGTTTAAATTGATAGTATGCTCCTGCTCTTAGAATTTGTGGCTCCGATTTAAGTTAACATTATAAATTAGTGAAGGGTAGCAGTAGATTATGAAGTTTGCTTCAAACTATTTCTGTCTTCTATTTTACCTAACCCGGAAAATTGAAGTCACATCAAGTTCTTTAGTTGTCACAGTATTATGTCATTCTTTTTTGAACTGGATATATTTTGGTTTAACATTCTTTACAATGGCAGCTAACAGATAAGCATTTGATAATGTTACATGGAGTTTCAGCGTATATTGTTTCCTCATCCTTCTTAATTCTTAATAAAAGTGCATTGTTTTACATATGTTTCTCATAGTTACTGATGATCATAAGTTGCTCCTCATTTCTCTGTACCCAAAAATCTGATCATTCTCTAAGAAGGTAGAATAATCCTTTTCTTTTGAATTTCTTTTTTGACTGGCCCTCTGCATTTTTGCATACATCCATGATAAGCAGACATATGTATGCTTATGGTAATCTTAGATTAAGGTGACAAACATTCTTCAACTCAAACGGTATTGAACTAATTTTGAAACAACCCGGGTCAAATCCCGAGTCCGGAACAAATCTCGGGTCAAATCCCAAGTCCGAATCGAATCAAATCCATCCAAATAAGGTCTCAAACCACTGGCCCAATAGTATCTTCTTGGGTCATCTAGCCCACCACAGGCTCCCAAAAGGTCATGACTTGAAAGTACTATTGGTAGTTACTTAATTCCTTATATGCAGACAAATTTTCTCCCTATCTTTCGATGTGGGACTGAGGTGTTACAAACTCCCCCACTTAAATTTCTGACGTCCCCGTCAGAACCGATCACACACACAGCCCAAAGATTTTTGCCTCTCTAGCCATTGTGGGATAATACCGGCTGGCTTCGTGTCCCCACCTCCGGACCTTCATCTCTCCATTGTGGGATAATACCACCAGCCTTCGTGTCCCCACCTCCGGCAACTCGATCGGATAACCCGACCCGAGCTTTCGAGAGTCGGCTCTGATACCATATGAAACAACCCGGGTCAAATCCCGAGTCCGGAACAAATCTCGGGTCAAATCCCAAGTCCGAATCGAATCAAATCCATCCAAATAAGGTCTCAAACCACTGGCCCAATAGTATCTTCTTGGGTCATCTAGCCCACCACAGGCTCCCAAAAGGTCATGACTTGAAGGTACTATTGGTAGTTACTTAATTCCTTATATGCAGACAAATTTTCTCCCTATCTTTCGATGTGGGACTGAGGTGTTACAAATTTTTTAGCTGTTTTTGAACAAAAGGGGTTGGATAGAGTTTAGCTGTATGACAAACATAATGAAAAAGTAAAAGCTCGGCAGATAAACAGAGAATAATTCAAACATAGAGAAGAAGACACCCCTCCCATCCATGGTCATTCTTTCATATTCTTTTTGCCTGAATGCTTTTCTATAGCACTGCTGCTGAAATTATCAATTAATTGGCAGTGAAATAGAGATTGTCTCTGTTTCTGTTGATTTTTTCTTTACTATTAATGTTGAATATGCTGCTTTATTGAACTCAAAATCAATAAAACTTCTTTCACGAATTTTACTCTAATGTGCAGGTTATAAGCTTATATAGTGATTTAAACCCTGCGACATTGATGATGTCTCCCTGAGTCCAGTTCAGAGGCTAAAAAGGGAAAATGAGTCCCTCCCCCCCCCCCCCAAAAAAAAAAAAACAAAGGTTAGGGAAGAGGAAAAAGTGAAGTCCAGACACTGTGCAGCTGTATGGTACAATCATGACTAAAAGGTTCATGATTAGATTATTAAATAAAAATTATAATTCTTATTCTAGCTTGCTTCAGTAATCAGAAGAATAATATAATGCATGCACTCCCCCCCCCCCCCTACAGGGTGATATTTATGTAATTACCCTCTTTGATGAGCTAGTCTAATATATTACCCATTAAAATAAACGATTCAATAATGAACTTGTCAAAACTCTGAATACTAATAACAAGATCTAAAAACATTCACTCAACACACTATTATATGCACACATGTTTTCCATGTACATACTACACATACATAATGACTCCATCATTCATACACTAATTATTGTTTATTTTGAAGTTACATTGTAAATCACAAGACTGAAAGAGATTTCAATTAGACTTCGTCCAGAATATTTCTTCAAACCTTGCTTTTGGAATCATCAGTAACCAAATTTTGCAGCTGCTCTTTGGGTTTCTCATCGATTTTCTCTACATCCCATTTATGTGGCTCTTCCATAATTCCTCTTTTTCTGTACTTGAAATAGAGCACAAGCTGCAGGATCCCTAAAGTACTACCAACCAGATTGGGTGACTGCCATGATACTGATATCTATGTTAGAAAGTGATAATTTTTTATTTGTTAAGACAATCAAGTTTTAGTTATCATGTAACAAACCACAAGAAGAAGGTCGTGGCTTAGTAATCCGTAAGCCAGCCAAAGCAAACCAAACAAGGAATGAGAAGAAGGATAAGTAGAATGGCATGAATTCCACACTCTTAGTTTGTAGGACTTGCTTCTGCAATTGTGAATCATATCATTGTGTAACTGACAATGTAAACATGTGATGCAGGTTGTTGAAATTCACGGGAAACAATAACATAAATGATTGGGAAGAGAAGATGACTTACCACAACCACCAGTGGACCGCCATACATAGCAACAGAGGCTACCAGTCCGATACTACCAATAAAAATCTTGCGATGGTGATGATCATTGAAGACAACAGCTGATATTATTGCACTGATGCAGAACACAAGGGTAACTGCTGTCGTTATCATTGCTACCTTCTTCTGCATCCTCGTGACCGATCAATCTAAACTTTCATTTAATTGAAATTAGCCATAGAAAATAACTGTTGTCATATAGGTATAGTTTAGTCAAAATCTTTATGCATGCATTTACATCTAATTTGTAGGTTTGCACTATAAACTTATAATTAAGAGCGCGTGTCAACGTGTACTAGTCAATGACAACCTTTGTGCATAAGTGCTGATGTTGATACATAAAAAGTACATGCAAATGCTAAACATACAAAATTATGAAAATGATGAAGAAGAAATATTAGCCTGCCTTTTCTCTAGCAGAAGCAAACCAGAAATATATGATAATGAAGGAAAGCTCTAGAAGGATCCCTAGGCCATTGATGGTCACCACTGGGAAGTTTTCCCACTTATAGCTTACTACAGTCAATCCATACCAAGTATATAAATAACAGTTGAATAGTGCAAGGATGTACGGTACGCATGAAAACTCCTCGGTGCTTTTCTTCTTTATGACTCTTGCAAATGTTAATCTGAGAAGAAACAATATATAAATTAGGAACTAAGAAATGAGTTTAAGTGATGCAAATTCTCCATTTCCTTTGGTGCTGAATGCGTAAAAGAATAAAGTAACGCTTTAGTGTAACCGGACATTACATAGGTGCAGCATATAGTAACAATGAGGCGGCATTCGCTGCAAGATAAAGGGTAAGTAGATTCAAGTTTAGGGTCTCGTTTATGAACTTTGTTTATGGATTATGATGAGAACTGTGAAGAGTAATTAAAGTGGAAGGTACCCATTACTCCGACTGCCAAATGCAACCTATCTCCCATCTCTTTGGGTCTAGATATGACGAGTGAAATTGGTACCAACAAAAGACTTGAAAGAACTACTCAAGTTTGTTGTTTGAAATGTGTAGCATCTCTTAAGGTCTCTCTATATAATATATATATTGCATAGACGGATAAAAAGAGAATAATGCATAAAAACAATTTTAAAAAGTAAAGGTTTAAAATCCATAGAGGCGCTTTGGGGGCAAGGGGTTCCCAAGGCACACTAAAAGAGGGTAGTTATGTCTTCTATTTTTACTTTACTGTACATTGAAAAAATTAAGGTATCTGAACTCTTTGAGGAAGAATGAGAGCTGTTAACAACACATTGAATTAGTTCTTAGAACAATTAAGCTAGGAACCATTCAGCTCATGGAATAATTATATATTGGGATTGAAATCTTTAATTGGTTAGGTGCTAAGATTATGCTAAATGAAAATATTCTATCCTGGTACTTCTTTGAGTGTGTTGTATGGCTAATGTTTTTGAACTCTGAAGGAAAAAACTAAGTAGAGTAATTTTACTTAAGACAAGTGTTTGCAAGTCAAAATTTTTATTAAATTGGATGTCGTCTTTATAATTAAAGGATAGGAGTCTTATAATTTTTTTATTTATGATGGTGATATAAGCATTTCTTGCTATTGTCTACCATTCATCCCCTTAAATCATCTCCACTAAAATTTTGTCTTCAACCAAACATTACCTATTCCCATGCTCTATTTCATCATGGTTCTGGCACTTGAAAGTTATCCATCATGGCATTTATGTTTTCCTAATATTATTTAACTATAATACATACATCGTTGAATGTGACTAAGTCCACTTATTTTCCAGATCATCCAGTTGGAACACTTTTTAACCACTGTTTTATCCCTAAAGTATGATTCATAAAATTGAACGTCCATATTCATGTATGAATCTTGATCATTCATAAGTTAACATTAGGGAATTGTTGTATAGATTTTGCCCAAGGGTTTGGGAGTTTGTTTAGACTCTTCTCTTTATGACAGATGAGCGCTTATTTATTTTTTAAATATTTTTGTTGTTGTCCTTTTTGGTCGTTGGATGAACTTTGATCGATTGATTAAATGTAATATGGACATCTGAGATGGGTTTAGCAAGCTCAGAAGATGTACGTATTCAGATATTCATTCAGAATATGTTCTCCTGCTAAAGATATATGTCATGTTCATTTGAAACACAATTCCCCTGATATATGATGTTCCCCCCCCCCCTAATGATACTGATATTTGTTGTTTGAACATAACATGTTGCAATATAGGCAAGGGCACGTGCTTGCCGAAGAAGTTGACGGTGATCCCACAGCCTTCAAATGTCTCATCAAAAGGTGATTCATGGGGTTGTGAAAGATTACCTTCCCTTGCAACTTTTATTGCAGAGGTGGGAGAGTATGTTTTTTTAAATTTGAAATCAAGTTAATTCTTCTCCTGTAGTTGAGGCAGCCTAGCCTGCATGTTCTTAATATATAAATAATTTATGCTGCCTAAATTAGTCCTACTCTATAAAGTAACAAAATGTTGTATAGTAGTTGTTGAGAAGTGCACATAAATTTATATGTGGCTGGAAATATGGTGGATTGAGTGAAAAATGGTTGTACACGTAGAGTAGTGTATATACGGAGTAAATCAGATGATGAGTGAGTGCGTGTCCATTAGATAAAAAGATCAAATACTAATTTCCAAAAAATAATACTCCGTACTCCGTAGTAGTAATTCAACAGCTCACAAATACTAATATTATTTGGACCCCAGGGACACAGAAGCATAATCTCCTTTCAAAACGGCCGGTTTCATCAATGAAGATGTAGCAAACATTGCGGAGAGACTAGTATTTATGTTGTGAGAAATAAGGGCTGCAGCCTGCAGCAGATTAAATAAATAGTACTCCACTGTATAACATAATGCCTTTACACTAACTGGACTACAAGTCATATACACGCAAACATCGTATTTTAATGTGCTGAAAAAATGGTGGGTTTTTTTCCTTCATGGTATAAACTTAATATCTATGTTCAAGCAACTTAAAAACTATGGTACTAGTATACAGTAGTAGTGAGGCTGTTGATCCAGAGGAATATGCTATAATTCAAGCAAGTGATTTGATATTTTACAAAATGTAGCGGCGGAGATAATCCACTCTGGCTGGATGCTTGAGCTTCATGAGTGCCTTCACTTCATGCTTTCGAACCGTTTCTCTAGAAATATTTAAGTTTCCCGCAATCTCTCCCAATGTTCTGTCACCTTTTCCGTCAAGCCCATATCTTTGCCTAATCACCAAGCTCTCCTTGGGCTTCAGAGAATCAAGCTGTGAAAAAGGATGCAAACCGTAAATTCTCAAATTTATGACACGTACTCAAAATTAACAATATATTGTCATTTCCAGAAATTTACATTTTAATACCGTTCTCACAACAGAATTAACAATTAACCATCAAACCAAATGTTGCACCACAAAACGCACTGCCACGATGACAAAGACGAGAAATTACCACATCATCAAGAGCAAGCCGGAGAAGAGCAGGTTGCCTCCTCTTATCCCCTCCTGCACCCTCAACATCAGTAATTCCACTGATGAATTCTTCTTGTGTTACAGAGTGCCTTGTATGGAGAGAAAATACAGGCTTTGATGCCTTCATCACTTCGTGGAATCTTTCAGCTGAAATTCCAACTCTCTCTATAATCTCTTCCTCTGTTGGCACTCGATGCAGCTCAAACAACAGCTGTAGTTTGGCTCTTTGTATATCTGCTCTGACCTACATCAGGTTAAGCTTGAGTTCTTCCAAAATGCACTAGTTTTGCATGAACAGGCTAAACTCCATCACTTTAATAGTTCAAGAACTAAAATTTGTTATCCGCATACATTGAAAAATCATGAGTTCTTTCAAATGCATTCCACTGTTCAACAAATTAGTGTAATGTGTTAACTATAACTTTTCTGAGTGGAGCACACTTGGTGAATAATGGAATGCATCAATTATTGCCTTTTGCATTTCCAGACTTAACTTGTACAAAATGTAAATTTTCTTTGATATAGACTCAGATATTCGACCGACCTCTCTTTTCTCTCTCTCTCTCTCTCTCTCTCACACACACACACACACACACACACACTCACTCTGGTAAATAATTGTGTATTATAGAACATGCCTCTTGCAAAGCCGCAAGTTATCTCTGTTTCGAAAGGATAAAAGGTTCATGGTGATCATTATGCTATGTCAAAAAATTGACAACAAGTAAAAAGCAAGCGCAGTAAAAAGAAGGTTACCGACTCAAGACCAAAAGATACTCTTGTGAAGCTTGAGAGAGTCATGGATCGTATGATGACATGTCTAATCCAAAACAGGCCATATGTTGAAAGCCGCAACTGTCTTTTAGGTTCAAAGCGATCGATGGCAGTAATAAGACCTTTCACTCCAGCTTGACAGAGGTCTTGGAATTGTGGGCCATTTGCAAACTCTTGAAAATATTTGTTCATTACAAACAAAACGAGTCGAAGATTGTGCTGCAACACATCATTGTAATGACTATTATCATTAGTTTCACATAAATGTTCCACAAAACTGTGATTCATGTATCATTTACTAACCATACAAATATTGCTTTGGAACAATGATCAAAACTTGGAAGATATTCACTCTTGCAAATTTGTTGATAAATAACAATTGATCAATGGTTCAAATTTGAGACATATCCAAACACTAGCAGACCAAATTTGTCTTCTGTAGTTGAGTTCAGCTAATTGACGATTTAATCTTTACCAAAAGCACAAATATTCTGTACCAAAATATAATAAAAACTTGGTGATTCAGTTAGCTAGTTGTGCATTCATTACGTGTTACAGAAAGAATGTGTTCCTTTCATTGATGTAATGCCAATTGTAGCTCTTAGAAAGTATTATATGTTGATAATGGAGAAAGAAAGCCTACCTCAAATTTCACCCAACCCTTAATATTTTAAGATAATAGGTGATGGGAGGTTTAGATCTATTCCAAAATCAAATTTGCGAATTGCAGAAGAAAAAGGAATATAAAGACCTATTCTTACCCTAATCAGTTTGTTCCGAGCTGCTCGGCCAACTTCCATTTGTTTCCTCAATTGAGCTACATTCATAGTTGTTGCCTCTGCTAACTCACCATCAGTTGGTTCTCTTCCCAAATCATTTTGTAAGTTCTCTTTCACTGAAAAGATATCCTATATTACAGCAAATAAAGGATATGAGAAAAGCAAAATAGAATCAGTAATATTACAGCTAAGAAAAGTTATGAGAAAAATCTAAACGAAAATAAGAAACAAAAAAAGAGAAAGTTCAGCCACTAAGTCTTATGAAATATCAGAAAGTTCATACAAACTACGGATGTTTAGTGGGGTGTTTGAAGCAGAAAAGGACTCACCTTCATAGGTTGCATTAGCTTAAACAGCCAGGTGTGCTCTGAAGAAGAAAGAACTGGCGGGATCTTCATTTTCTTCCAGTCCAAGCTCACCAAGTCGGTAGAAGCAGAATACCCCCTAATCAGCTTATTGATTTTCTCAAGTTCATTATCCCCATGAAGTTTTCTCCTCTGGGCTGCAGAATCAACTTCAACTTCTTTGCTCATTCTCAGTTTGATCCTCTTCTCAAGATTCAATCTTTTGGTGTTATGTTTCTGACTTCGCACTACATTATCAACAGTTCCATTTTCTGCCCTGTCATCACCATGAATCATCTTCTTCCTCCTCCGTCGGACTATCTTCACCCCATGATCTTTATCTTCACCATCAAATAATTCAGGTGCGGGACTAAGCTTGTATATATTTTCAAGTTTTGCTGCAGCCTCATTGTAATTCAAATCCAAAGCACATGAAGGTGCTTCAGCGGTAGAGAGAGCTTGAACTCTTTCTGAAGGCTTTCTAACTTGTCTTAGTATCTTTTGTTTTGCTTTAGAATTATCTATGGGTAAAGATACGGATTCTTTGGGAGAAACCAAAGCTTTATTCTTGGTTTTATCTGTTTTAAACTGCAAAATTGACACTCTTTTAGTAGGAGAAGAGTGTCTAGAGAGTCTTGTGCTCGATCCCAAGGGAGTGCGTGCAGCAGAGCTTGAAACAGTTACAACTCCCATGTCAAGCTGTGTAAGACAAATTTTATTAATGAATTAGCTCATCACGGTGAGAATATTTCACCATGATAACTCGTTAAAGTTCGAGCTCTGAAGGTTGCCATAATAATCATCTTTCCTTTAAATTGCTCCCCCCCGGGCAAAAAAAAAAACCACCATTAGATATATAAATTTAATATTATTAAATCTGTCACCAGGAAGCATACCATGCTCAGGTTACAGTCCAATAGCCAAATCCAAAACATTCCAGGTGCTTATTAACAATAATAATGAATAACTAAATATGGATTCAGATTTCAAATTTAATAGAAACGCTAATGTCTAAAGACTGGTGGGAAACATTAGTAGTTATCCATTGTAACCCTTCATGTTTAATTATCCCAAAATCTCATAACTGCTTGAATGTGAATTATATATTTCTTTTGTTTACACCAAACTAAGCCGCATGTCAAAGAAAACACTAGTCAACCCAATTCATCAGATTTATAGAGCAGAAATCTCAAACAAGTTAAGCTTACACTAAAGGGTTTAAGTAAAAGTAGCACCATCTAGCAATTGAGAACAAAATAAGGCTCCCATAAAAAAATCAGACACCAAATACTGGCTGTGCCACAACTATAAGTAATAGCCAAATCTTGGAACAACTCTCGAGTGAACCAAAATCAAACCAACTGGGGCAATTGTGATCAACATTTTTAATCCCCAAATGTGATCAGTTCATTCCTTTAATCACATAGATTTAGAATTGCCACTTGTTATGTGTATAATGGCATGGTCAAATAACCACAACTAAAATTTGACATTACTTTATACTGCTAGTGTGTCGAGCACAATCCAAGTTTCTTTACCATAACAACTAAAATACTACTGTAAAGAATTTTGTACAGAGAATTAAAAGAAAATAAATAGCAGATAGATCGATATAGTACCTCAATAGAATCCGACCGGAGTTTCAGAGCTGCCACTGAGTTTCCGACAAAATGATTCGGGATTCCGGCGGTAAAAAATGTAGAGATAGAGAATCTCAATGAACGGAAGTGAGAAATATTGTTGATCAAATTAAAGTAGACAGAATCGTAAATAAAATGGTGTCCACAAGCTTTGATCTCCTAACAAATCGGGTCTTATATCGACGGTGTAGGAGGATCCAGGTAGGATTGAATTAGTAATGGAGACAAACCGTGAGGACGTGGCCAATACTTTGGCAGAGACTGATTTTTATTTATAGTTTTTATTTTATTTTACGTGAAAGGCCTCCTTTCTCTTCGTGGCCAATCGGGAGTGGTTGATGAGATATTTTTGGGAACACGTGGGTGGTCCGCAGTGGAAGACAATAATGGGCCCCATATCTTAAAATACCCCTTAACAAAAATTGTATTTAGACATAAAAATTGGATATTAAAATTAGACATAAATATATATATTTTATTTATATTTTGACTAATAATAAATAAAAATAAAAATAAATAAAATTCAAATAAACTCATAAAAATAACGGTGCACCTTTAGATGAGGAGTGATTTAATAACTGATCTGAAAGTTTGACGCGTGGAAAATATAAGGCTATAATCATTTTTTTGAACAAGTCCATAATAAATAGGACTTGCATATTGCACGAATCAAAATTGAAACTTTTTTCCTAGTAGTATAAATAAAGCGCAAGTTATTATTAATGTTTGAAATATCATTTCCTAAGGTACATATTTTGTCACTAAATTAATGTTACTCCTGTTGTTTTATAAAAATATTTTTTAATAATAAATATGACATAATATACTCAAATTAATATAATTTCATTATCATATTATATTATTAAATTAAATATTTAATAAATTCAGGAATGAGATTCTTTTTCTACGAGGAGGGAATATTGTTGATCGATTTCGCAATCAATAGATTTGTGCAAGTATACACAGTCAACAAGTAATAAAGTGATAAGATAGAGTGTCGATCCCATAGAGAATTCTAATTAATAAATTTTAACTACTAGCACTATATTAATCCAATTTTATTTAAACAACTAATAATTGTGATTTGCTGAATTAATAAAATTAACTAAATAATTAAGAAATATTATTTCTAAGATAGAGCAAATAAATAAAACTAAGATTTTAATGAATGAATTCAGATAAATAAGGATTAAGACCTCAATATCCCCAATTATGAACTTATAAATTAATTATCAAATTATCCCAATTGTTATGCCTACTCAATTGTTAACAGGAATTCTCACATGTCAAAAGCCCTTTTCCAAGTGATCAATTAACTTTTATTTAATTCAAATTAATCTTGCTATATTCCTATGCATAACAAGTGAACTAAACTTTTTCAATCCCAATTCCTTATGTGTTACATGCGGTGAACAGATATTTCCATTCAATTCACTAACCTAATTATTCACTGTGCAAATAACTAAGTCACACGTTATCATGCTCAGTTCTAACTCTAGAATTCCTCTTTCAATTCCTTCTAGAGTAACAAGGTAATTATTGGCCAAATAATTAATCAAGAAATACAAGGCAAGATGTGACACCCCCAAAATTAGGTATACATCACCCATCTTGAGTCGCCAGATACATGGTACATAATTCAAATACAACTTAATAATATAACTGTCGTGTACAATACGACAAAACATAAACTGTGAGTTTGAATACAAATATTGTCTACCAGAGATTATACAAACTCAAAAGGAGTCTTCATTACAATTATTATCACACTATTTTATAGAATAGTGAGGACTACTAATGCACCATCTAGGACCATCACTCTCTTCACAGACTAGTCCCAGCTACGTTCTTATTTCCTGAAGAGAACAGTGAAAGAAAGGGTGAGGTCAACTAGCCCAGTAAGAAATATTATTACTAAGATTGTAACGACCCCAAAATAGGTACATTCCATCCAACCCATTCTGAGTCGCCAAATACATGGTACAGAAAACAACTACAACTTTATTACAACAATTGTCGTACAAAATACAACAACACATATGTTGTGAGTTTGGATACAAATATATATCAACTGTGACTCATGTCCCAACCGTGGACAACACCTCATAATAACACCTTACATAAAGGTATAGTCGAAAACTGTTTTAGAAATTAGAATCTTTGGGAAGTGCTCAAGGAAACCTTCATACATGGGAGGTCATGCGTATAGGTTATGATAGATATCATATGGCCACAGAATTATCCTTGGTTGACCAAATAGACCCCAAAGAAAATGAGAAGATCACTATCATATTCTTCCCAATGGTGAGTCTTCTCTTGACACATCATTATCTCCACTGTCTCTAATTGGGAATTAAACTCCAAACAAACGCCAAGATTATATAAGTAGTACTTGTAAATATACTCAGCAAGTGGATGAGCACAACCCTGTCTTATGATGGCACGAGGTTGTATGTCATTAGACATCTTGTATGATAGTGGCAAAACACCTTTTCAAGTTAAATTCACCTCACCCTCAACATATATAGACCACCGTTCTATTCCCTTGTTATCCCCCGCTTGACCCAGCTACACTTTTATTACCTGAAAGGAATTGTGAAGCAAAAGGGTGAGCACAACTAGCTCAGTAAAGAATATCATGACTAAAGATAATTAAATTATCAATAGCCTTCATCAATAATAAATCAGAGATTTAGAACATATGGTAGATGATAAAAAAATTCAACCATAGTTGTAGCGGAACGAGCAATCCATTAGAAGAGTCAAATAGACCATAAAATCTATTATCTTCTCCATGTTAAAAGTCCACCAACAATATTTTATCCCTGTAACATCAATCAACAATTCCTGTCCACAATCACGTATATAACTCATAATCATAATTGTAATTCTAAATTCCTTTCCTCATCCAGGACAAAAATAATTTTCATCACCTGAAACATCAAAGATTATGGTTATACCAAATCACAGTTCATGTTCATAATCCTACTAATAAATTCATCTTTGCACTACGGCCAAAGATATACATCAACAAATCGTCTTTGCACTACAGGCCAAAGATATTCATCAGTTGGTCATGTTCATCTAAACACCTGTTTATCTTTGCACAACGGGCCAAAGATATTCATCAGAAATCATTTATCTTTGCACTACAGGCCAAAGATATTCAATAATATCATCATTTAAGACTGAGGATGATGAAAAATATTTTTAAAGAAACGAATCCAGTGAAACAAAATGACAAGGATTAAGGATTCGTACTTTGTTTTAACCATGTCTAAAAATACTTCAAAAATAATCATAGTGGTGTAAAATTCAAGAATGATCAAAATATGGATACAATCAAAGCTAGTATCCAGAATAGATATTTTGGACAAAAAGAAAAAATTTTATTTTTCGGTGAATAGTGCCGTATTCGTGAATAGTGCCGTATACGTGAATAGTGCCGTATATGTGAATAGTAACTCCGACACCAGAAGATATACATTTCACAAAAAATATCATCACGCTTCATGAATAGTACTCGTGAATAGTAACTCATGAATAGTAACTTATGAATAGTAACCCCGACATAGAAAAGTTTCAAATTTGATAAAAATTTTCATCCAACATTCTGGCATAATGATATTGAAGAAATAATATCATTTTAGAAGAAAATAACATTCCTTACCTCGAAAGACAGTACTTCTAGTTGAAACACCGGATATAGGCTATGACTTGAACTTGCACCGTATAGCAATACTCAAAGTATACTCAAAATACTCACAAGAATACGCTCGATAATATAGAGAGAGAAAGCTTCAGTTTCTGGTGTGATTTTTAATTCTAACCTAAGCACTCTATTTATAGGAAAATGCTTAGAACACCAAAGTAGAAAATTTATTAAAATATTAATATTACAATTCCTACGCCCACTTTTAAGGATCTGAAATTTAGCATTTTCATCACATGCAAAACCCACCTTTAATGACAAAAACGTTTTTCATAATAAAAATAATTAAAACTTCCAAAAATCAATTATTTTAGAGCTTCGGAACTTCAATAATTCATAATAAATAGCCCTTTTGTCAGAAAATTCGAATCTCGTGAGTTTTTATAGGAAATTCAATTCTCTACAACTTTGCAGAAGAAAATTTTTCCAAATTCCAAACAGAAATTGACCGAAAATCATAAACGAGTGATTTTACAGGCTATAATCAAATTTCAGTCAAGAAATGAGGTCCACCAACACATAAAACATGCTTTAAATATTTTTGGTAACAAAAATACTCCTCCTCCACATATACTCATATGTCCCACATTCATCATAAAAATATCATCATTATTATATTATTAAAATATAATAATATATTTAAATAAATTATTTTATCATAAAAAGATAAAATTTCAATTTTCAACAATTGTCACATTAAAAAAATTTCTCCATCTATATCCACATAAAATTAATATTTTCCTCATCATATGAATCAATAATTAATTATTTACAAATAATATTACAGAATCACAATATGGACAACCAGGCAGTTCCCAGGAAAGAGGGGGCTTTCCAATAAGAATTTTTCCTTACTGGCACGCAATTAGGTGACCAAACCTCTCCTTAGACAGAACTTTCTAGACATTGCCAATAATATTATCTAATAATATTATTCAGATAATATGAATTATTGCTTCGATAATGGAAAATATTGTGTAGTGACAATTATTAAAACGACAATAATATAAAATATCAATGCAGTAATTATTGAATCAATAAAATAAAATACTGAACAGTAATTACTGTAACAATTATTGAGTAGTGCCTTCTTACGTAAGAATCAATAATTCAAAAATATTGTGAAATACCGTGTGCTACTGTTCAACAACGCGTATTACTTTACTTTATCCACCGGGTATTCCAACAGTGTTAACGGTAACCACTACGCTGTTTTTTTTAAAAACTTTAATTTGTCTTTTTCTTTATTCGACAATTATTCTGTTATGGGGCCCATAAATGGCTGCGCCGTCGTACGAATATTCCCCAACAAAAAGAATCTTTTATAACCACTTGCGTATTTTTTAAAAATTTTTTATATATCACCCTTAACTTTAACTTTTTATCAATTTAACCATTTACTGAATTGTAATTATAAGAAAAATTGAATAATTTTATTTCATAAAATTCTGGGTCTTACAAAGATAATGCAAAATAATTTATCGTTATCCTTCAACAGTATTAAACTAATAAAATATAATAATTATCAAGTTTAACTACAACGGAACAAACAATCCATTAGAAGAGTCAAGTAGGGAATAAAATCTACTATCTTCTATGATTTAAAAGGTTTTTCATCACTTTTATCGCTGGCACTCAGCTTAATAAATAATCCACATCATCGAATCACCTCTGCACTACGGCCAATGATATTCTTTAGTATCACGACCACGAATTATCCATGCACTACGGCTTAAGATAATCATGTTTTCATCAACGGTCCTGATCATGCCATAAAACAATTCATCTTTGCACTACGACCAATGATATTCTTTAGTATCACGACCACGAATTATCCATGCACTACGGCTTAAGATAATCATGTTTTTATCAACGGTTCTGATCATGCCATAAAACAATTCATCTTTGCACTATGGCCAAAGAGAATCCATAGCCATAATCATACCAAGAACTGTCCATCAATACACTACGGGCCAATGAGGACTTTTTTCACATCATTTGTAATATTACGGTCATGATTACACCGAATAATCCATGTTCATAATCATACCAAGTCCATCTATGCACTACAGGCCACAGATGACTTTCAACAAAATATAAACATGAGGATGATGACAATGATATAAGAATTCAATAAAACAAGTTCAAGAATTAATTTATCTAGGAACTGATAACGTCAAAATTGTCAACATGATACTGCTTTGTAGAGTAAAATTCAAGGATGCTCAGAAGAATATTTCCATGAAAAGATACTGGATGAAGCGCAAATATCAAAGATATTCCACTAATTTCATGGGTATAGAAGTCAAAGTTTTAACCAACTGAGTATAATAAAGAATGGAATAACAAAAGAAATCACCATGAAAGCGATAGACCGCACAGACAGGTTATTCCAACAGAATAATAAAGGATGGAACCAGGTCCGGCGTAAACGCACAGACAGGATATTCTGACAGAATAATAAATAATGGAACCAGGTCCGGCGTAAACGCATAGACATGATATTTCGACAGAATAATAAATAATGGAACCAGGTCCGGCATAAACGCACAGACAAGATATTCCGACAGAATAATAAATAATGGAACCAGGTCCGGCGTAAACGCACAGACAGGATATTCTGACAGAATAATAAAGAACGGAATATTAGAAGAATGTCACCATGTATAGGGTATCCCGCGTATACAGGTTATTTCAACAGAATAATAAATAATGGAATAACAAAAGTTCTCTTCATGAGTACAACAAATAACATCCCTTACCGTAAAAAAATTGAATATAAGAGTAGGGAAGTAGCAGAATACTTTTCTATAGGTTCTCTATAATTTCTCTCTCTAGAGTTTCAGTGAATTCGTAAGAAATAATTAAGGAATGAGTTTCTATTTATAGAAAAATGGAATAAATAGTAACTAATTCATGAACGGTCCAGATTGATTTACTATTAAACGGACGGTCCATATTGGTTTACTATTAAAACTTAAAACAACGGTCCATACTGATTTACTATTAAAACTTTAAACCAACGATCCATATTGATTTACTATTATAACTCTACCAGCGGTCCATATTGACTTACTATTATATCTTCAACCAACGGTCTGAAAAATTAGCACAGCTCCTCATGGAATAATATTGTACCCAAATACCCGAATGCATAATACTAGAGTGAATAGTAACTCCTGAATAGTAACTCATGAATAGTAACTCGTGAATAGTAACTCATGAATAGTAACTCGTGAATAGTACTCCGACACAAAAAATATTCCGAATACCCGATTGAACAATATATCATATTATGCAGATGATACTGTAATAATAATTGAATCAATAATATGAGAGATATGATGCAGCAATTACTGTAGCAATAATTAAGTATAACTGAGTGACTTCTCACGTAAACATCAATAATCAATACCGTGTGCTACTGTGTAACTACGCGTATTACTGTACTTTTAACACCGGGTGTTTCAACATTTAACGGTAAAACTTCCGCCGTTATTTTCATAAAGTATTTTTGCCGTTTTTTCTATCCGACAATAATTCTGTTGTGGGGTCCACCAATGATTGTACCGTCGTACGGATATTCTCTGACAAAAAGAATATTCCCCGACCAATCGAATATTATACAACCACTTGCTTAATTTGACAAATTTGTAAATATTACCCACAACTATAACATTTCATCAAATCAACACCATAATATAAAAAAAAATTATTTCGAGAAAAGTAAATCTTTATTCATAAAATCTGGGGTCTCACACAAGATAAATAATTCAAGTTAACATAAATAATTATAATAAATTGAATAACTAATTCATAGCCATAAAAGGTTCAATTGAAATCTTAATTAAAGAATTAGTTCATAACGCAAATAAAAACCAATAATCTTTGACAAATCATCCTTAAAGAATTACACAAATTGAAAATAAGGAGAAGAAGAAAAACTCTTGAGCCAATCCTTAGTCTTCAAGTAATTCTTTGCTTAGCCTCCAATGATGAATGATCCCCTCTTTCAATTAAAACAACCTTTATATACTCCCCTTCTCAAAAACATAGCAATCCAAATCCAATTTGACTTCCAAAAATAACAACTAAACATACTAAAAATGCTTCTAAATACTTTAAGAATATAATAATTTAAGTCCAATTATATCCAATTCATGGATATATTACCCAATCATCAAATATCAATTTGTCAAAATAATGATTGCCTAATAAGATTCATGTTCATGTGATCTATGGAAAGTAATCCTATTCATATATAATTTATTCTCTTAAAATTTTATATTTTAATCTGGAACTTGTATATTACATTCTACAAAGTAGTATATAATAATTAATAAAATGTAACTTTTAATAAGTAGTTTTTCCCTCGCAAACGACAAATATATTATTTTTATACATCTCAAACCCTTTATTAATTATTGGTCAAAGAAACTCTTTTATGACCAAATAGTCAGCATTTGACCAAATTAAATAAGTTGAAAGACTCAATAATAGTAGGAGGGGAGGAGAGAGAGAGAGAGAGACCAAATCTATCTATCAAATTGGTCTTCTTACAAAGAACGTCTAGAAGCACTAGAAGAGAAAACGAACAAGCAAAATCTAATGGTCTTACTACCAAGTTTCTTTAATTTGTGCCTGAAATAAGATAAAGGAGATCAATCCATCATTTGTTGCATTTGTTAATTGTCTTGATAATTAAACATGTCATTATTATTTCTGTCCTTCACTAGGGTTCTGTGGTACTTACAATCTACCTATACGATATTTATATGTAGAGTATTAAGTCAGTTGTTAAATCTAATGTGTTTTTGTCAATTTTCCATGTAACATTAATCTTATTAACTAGTATTTCTTTTCTTACTTTCTTAACTTATAACAATTCTTATTAGAAGAACTATATATGAATTTTGGTATGTATGGATAGTTCAAGTATAACAACGTCCTTATCAATCAAGTTGACACTTGAAAATAAATAAATAAATTAAACTTAGACTATGAAATTGATCAAATATTTATATATATATATATATATGATAATTTTAATTTTCTTAAATAACATTAGATTATAAATTTACTTTTATTTGTTATGAACCTCGTATCATATCATATCATATCATATGCCGACTTTTCTACAATATAAACTCGAACAGTGACAATGAACAGTAAAAAGATAGATTTAAGTACGTACTAATTAATCCTCATATGCTGACTTTTATTCAATATATATATATATATATATATATATATATATATATATATGAACTCAAACAATCGTCAAAAAGAAAAAGAAAAAGAGAAGTGCTTGAGTACTAAGTAACAATTTATTTTTTCCGATCAAAAATTTTAAAAAAAAGAGAGTACTAAGTCATCATATTCGATCTGTCTAAATTATAATGATATATTGATCATTAATTATGTAATAAATATTAGTTACTAAAACAAAAATAAATAAAAATGACATATCAATTGATATTGGATATATAGTACTTTCAACAGTATATATAATATATTTTTTACAATAATTTAGTTAGTAGGTACTACTGTGGCATGCATGCATGCAGTTTAACATGGATCATAATAGAATCCCACGTACAGCAAGCATACGATAAACCCTTGGAACCATCTAGTTAGCTAGGATAAACTACGTCCGTACCCGTTAAACCATATAATTAATTAATTAATTAATCCGTTTCATATATATATATATATATAAGGAGTTATGATTAATTTTTATTTATTTGATTTTGAGAAAATTATCTAAAAAGTTTTATATTTAAAATTAGCATAAATTTAAAATAAGAATTTTGTAAATTAATTATGATGAAACTCTTTTTTTGAAAGGAAAATAGTATATTTTAATTCATAGTGATAGCATTAATTAATACAAATATTTAGTAGAGTAATATATCTATCTAATAAAATACAAATAATTTTAAATTTCTGGTTCACTCAATAAATCATCTGAGCTGTCCAAAGTTTGGGATAAATCCCACCGTCCATAAATCTATATATCTAATAAAATACATCTATCTATTTATTTAATAAAATATAAATGATTTTAAATTTTTCACTTAACAATAAAACATCCAGACCATCCAAAATTTAAAATAAATTTCATCGTTCATACAGTGCCGGAGACACGGACCCAACTAGTATACATATATAGAGCATGTGAAAATAAAGGGAGGGAGATATATATCGCCTCATGATAAGGCAGGCGTGAACCGTTGGATATGGTGTACTACCAACCATGCATTGCATGGAGAAGCAGTCAACCCATTAGAGCGCGTGAAAAACACCATTTGCTATTAATCTGGGCGTTTGTATTGATTTAAGTACTAACCCACATGAACCGGTAATCTTGTGCAGTGGGGTATAAAAATAGTACTCTAGTTTAATGGACCAATGGTGATCAATCAACGTCAACGTAAGCCAGGGTTTGAGCCTAACATCATGTCCATGTCATTCTCACTCTCTCCTACGTGGAACCAAGTCTATTTATGTAGCACTGTAACACGGAAGAAGGTTGAATCTTAATTAATTCTTTTCACACACACATATATATATATATATATATATATATATAACATGTATTGGCCTTAGACAATTTTTTTTAAGCCGCTAAAGGTTGTAGCGGCTGGGCCAAAACAGATTGCTCCCAACAACCGGTTGCTGTGGATGGAATTCCATATAATATATATATATATATATATATATATATATATATATATATATATATATATATAAACTCTCTCCACCGCACCCCACCCCACACCACCCCACACCACCCCACACCAATCCAATCCAAATTCCATCTTTGACTTTCAATCATTTCACTCCTCTACATCATCCTCCACATCATCCTCATCAATGGTAAATGTATACAATTATAACAAAAAGGATGCTCCATTTAAATTTCTTTAATTTCAAAAGTAGAAGAGAATTGGTCAGCAATTGGACTTAATTCCTCACTCTCTCTCTCTATGTAATTGAGTAATTTCAATTCCCATGACCGTAGACCAGTACTCTTAGCAAGCTACAATTAAGATCTCTATTCTCTTCCGGTTGAATAAGATCGATCTTACTTTAAATGTTTCCAGTGTGTTAGCATAACTAGCTAGCTAATCGTATAATAACAGTACCAATATTAGCATAGCTAGCTAATCGTATAATAACAGTACTTGCAGTCTATATATATATATGTATATATATTTGAGTTGTTTAAACATTGATAAATTAAATATATGGGGATTTCTAAATCTGCATCATCAGCTGATCATCATAATGATCTGATAAATGAGCTGAAGCAAGGGAAGGAGCTAGCCAAACAGCTTCTGATCCATCTCAATGTCCCGTCTTCAAGTCGCGAAGCCCGTCAATTCTTGGTCTACAAGATCTTACTTTCCTACGACAAGGCTCTCTCTATGCTTAATTCCACTACTACTACTAGTTCGGATCATCCGCAACATACTACCGGAACAGCAACCGGAATTATATTGTCTGAATCGCCAGGTTCCTTTAGTGGAAGCCCACGAAGCGAAGATTCTGACCACGATTTCAAAGATCCAGACAACAAAAATATTGCCTCCAGAAAGAGGTACATACATGCATAAAATTAATACAGGCATTACTTCATCCCGTCAAAATAATAGGAAGTGGTTAGTATGAAATTCATTTTTGGGTAAGTTGGTCAATTGACAAATATAATACTGACACGCATGCGATGTTCTATGTGTGTCATCATTTTATTGGTCAATTGACCAACTTATCAAAAAATTAACTTCATGCTAACCGGATTCAAAATAATATGACGTTTTAATATAAGATTAATGTTTGTTTGTGACTCTAATTCTATTCATGTTAAAATTCAATATCAGCAATATTTAGTACGTACGTACATAACATGTTAGTTAATCTTGTTTAATTCTTAAGTACTTATTAATTGTTGCAGAAAGACTATGCCACGGTGGACGAAGCAAGTGCAAATTTGCCCTGGGGCAGGGCTAGAAGGACCGCTTGATGATGGCTACAGCTGGAGGAAATATGGGCAGAAAGACATTCTTGGAGCCAAATATCCTAGGTACGTACATTACTACATATATATAATTATCAACATGCAGGTACAAAGTAATTATATTAGAGAATTAATATTTTTACAAATAAAAATGTTAGTTCTACAATATTTCTTTTATATGAGAGTGAACTCCGCTTACTATTCATGTGAGGAACACCTAGTAGAACTAACATCTTTATTTGTGAAAATATCAATTCCCTCATTAATTATGGACACATTTTAACCATATATTTCATGATACATCGGGCCACATCAAAATTAATATATATAGGCTGGTTTGGTATGTATGTATGTGTGTGTGTATATATATATATATACACACACACGTGATTCTTTTAATTTCTTCCTTTTTCAAGACTTGGAACTTACCGGCATACAGTTTCTGAATTTGTAGAGGATACTATAGATGTACTAATCGACATATCCATGGTTGTTTGGCTACAAAGCAAGTTCAAAGATCTGATACTGACCCAACAATCTTTGAAATTACTTATCGAGGAAGGCACACATGTGCTCAGGCTACAAATTTAATTCCCGCAGTACTACCCCAACCCCAGCTTGATCAAAACCCAGAAGCAATAACGTCCCCAAGCACATTAAATTTTCATGATCATCATCAACCACCACAGAACCATCAGCCTCAACATTCACAAGAAGTAATAACCGAGGATTTGGATACCCGTGAACAACGACAATCAATTACTCCTCCTCCTCCTCCTCCTAGTTCCTTCTACTTTCCTTCCTCGTCAAACAATGAAGCCCAAAGTTACAGCTTTGCACAATATTATAATATGCTTGGTAACAATTTTGTTGGCAATATTTCTTCTCCTTCATTTGTGTCGGCCTCAAACTATTATAACTTATCGCTGTCACCTTCGAATATGAGCAGCTTTGGAGAGGATATTTTGACTCGGAATATGCAGGCTTCAGATTCTGAACTCACTGAGATTATCTCGGCACCAACTTCAGCTACAAACTCTCCAACTGTTGGTGTAAATTTCCCACTTGGTCAGCTTGAATTTAACTCCAATTTCACATTTGATAATCCAGGATTCTAATACTAGTAACACAGTGAGTGACAGAGTGAGAGAGAGAGACGGTGAAAATTTTTGTTTGCAATTTTGTCCTCCCTTTTGACTTGGTCTTTGTTATTTTCACTTGTATCTCGTTATTAGTTAACCAGGGTAAGGTTATGTTGTAATCTTGGATAGTCAAATCCATAGTTGATATAGTTAATCAATCTTGATTTAAGGTTTTTGCTAATTTTACTTTTAGTTTGTAATTTTAAAAGTGTTGTTGGATAGTAAAAAGTTTTGCTAACATCTTCTACATTACCTCAATATTCTATTAATTTTCTGTTGCACCGTGTATAAAAGTAAAGCCGCATAGACATGAAAGCACAAATTTTTTTCTTCCTTTTGGGATAAGTAGAAGCACAAGAAAAATAATAAGTGATAAGTGAAATTTTAATTACAAACGGTAATACCATTACTTTTGTCTCGTTATTATGTATGAATATTGAAATTAAAGATATATATAATAAATGTTTATTATAATATCGTGACTATTAGTACGTAGTTCTAGAATTAACTTTCACGCTATATTTGTTTACAAAATTATATTTAGAATTGAATTAATAATCTTAAGTCGATCTCTTGTTTGTTTTTAAGAATAGACTTGAGACTATAAGTTCCGGAATAATAAAATGATTTAAAAGGGCATGTCCAATTAAGTATTATAAATTAATATCTACCATATAGGACTAAAAATTTGTGAAAAAAATAAAATTTAACTTTGTTTAAAAAGACCAATATATCTTATCATGTCTATCTATACTTAAACTAATGAGAATATGATATCTTTGTTATTAGTAGTAAAGGTATGATAGTCCAAACAATAATTTTTTATTCAATATCCTTTAAATAATCATGGACACAAAATATAATATGAGATTAGTTTAAGTTATCCCATAAATAATCTCATAAAAAATAAACATATGACTAAAATTATAATTTATAAGAATATAATATCAGAATTATAATATTGGTAAACAAACGCGAACTTAAAATTTAAAACCAGAAGTATAAAAGAAGAATTAGTCCTACACGGTTAACTTACACTGCCAAGAGAAATTTCGAAACAGTTGGTCTTATAACTTACAAGAGCATGAAAAAGGTGGTGGCGTAGTTTACCATACAAGGCCCATCTGAAATTCCATTTCATCAAATATGGGCCAGGCCAACATCGTATCTCGAGAAAAGGAAAGACCTACGGATATCTTATTTTGTTGGGCCGAATTGAATGCAAGTGTATATATGGGAGTATCTCAAAATGATGCACCACTAGACCTGGCAAACGGGCGGATCGGGCTGGGCTGGACCGGGCCAAAAAAGCTATGGTTTTGGTGGGCTGTAATTATGAGGCCTGTGGCCCGTGGCCGGCCAGCCCGGCCCGCGGGCTTCTGCCTTTAATTTTTTTTTGTGTAAACTATTTGTTATACCAGAAATAGTAATAATAATAAATATTAAAAATAATAAAATAATTAATAATAAACAATAATACAAACAAACACGATTAATTAATTACCTACATTAACTACATATCTCAATCAATTAAAATTTTAATAGTATTATAAATTAGTATTATTAATTAATTACCTACATATCTTAATTATAGTTTCAATTATAGTTAAAATATATTGAAGATAGCAATAAAAACAAATAGTTGTTGTAGTTCAGTTGGTTTGAACTCTTATTTATTTACTTACAAGTCTTGTGCTCAAGCTTCACAACCCACAAGTAGTAGCATTTTATTTTAAAAAAAAAGTTCATGGGCCACGTGGGCTGGGCGGGCCGGGCCTTCACGGACTAGGCCAAAAGGCCCGGATTTTGATGGACTGAAAAATACGGTGCAAAGCTAATTTTTGTTGACCGGGCCGAGCCAGCCCTCGGGCCTTGGGCCCGTTTGCCAGGTCTATGCACCGCCATAATATATATATTTTTGTTCACCTTCCTTTTAAATATCAAAATTTGCATCAGTTTTAGTGTAAGTAAATATATTTGGCTTTTGGATATTATCAAAGTGCGTCCACAAAATTTTAGTTTCAATTAAGTTTTAGCGTAAGTAAATATATTTGGCTTTTGGATATTTTCAAAGTTCGTCCATAAAATTTTGAACAGATTCGGTAACTAAATACTTAAAAGACAGACGACTAAGGTGATACTAGCTATAGCCTATATGTACAGAATCGATCAGTACTGGAGTCTAAGATTAGCATATATATATATATATAGGAATACAAAGAGAATATATAATGTTGTCATATCCTTTATTTTTGGACCATTGAGAATTTTGTAATTAACCTTATGACACTGAAAATAATACCTCTAGGTAGGTAGGTTGGGTAAATGATTTCAGCTAGAACTGATAAATTATCAATGCAAAGTTGGAAACTAGCTCTAGCCTCTACAACATATATGTAGGGGGCTAATTATCTTTATTCAGCCTAGCTAGGAATTGAACCCTAGCTAGGGAATGCTATCACCAGCTAAGTCCTGATTCAATTATTGATTGATATATATATACACATATATACACATATATAGGTAATAGGTTAGTTTTAATTTTAATTTTTTTTTTTGTAAATTATAAAATCATGCGTGTAATTATTATTGCAGGAAAAAGAAAAAACAATGAAATTCCTCAATCGGTTCTGAATTATTAATGGACATACTGCTTTTTATATATATAAAAAAAATGTTGGCAATATGTGTATGTATAGTTCTGTTTTAGGTTTGTTGTGTACGGGCGGGAGTTTCTACATTAGGGCAAACCAGAAGTAAGTTCGTTACTTAATTTGTGTACGTAGCATTAACAGCCAAATTAAAAGGTCCGAATTTGATTCCTTAAAAGAAAACAAACATGCATATATGCATGATATGTTTGGTAACTAATTAAGCCCCCGTCCTTGTTGTTCCAAATTGTTGTTTGGTCGCTAATTTCCCAAATTACAAAAACTTCAAAGAATCACAAAAACTTCTCGTTTCATTTCTTTAGAAAATGAACTCAGATGTTATGTTAACCCGCTTTGCTTAATATATATATATATATATATATATAGGGAGCCCTTCCATAGCAACCGGTTGCCATGAGAACTGTGCAACAACCCCTTTTTGTACCGTTGATAAACTTATTGGAAGGCTGAGATGAAACATAAATTTACCAAGCCGTAAGAACTTGTACCGACTTTTATTTTAATATGAGGACCCCACCATAGTCAACATGTTGTCAGTTTTAACCAATAAATTGAATTTTTAATATTAAATAATATCCAACCGGGACAAGCTCATACGGCTGTAAAAAAAAAAAAAAACCAAGGACAAAATAATATAGCAACAAACAATATAAAACTTTTTTTTTTTTTTTTACAGCCGTATGAGCCTGTACCGGCCTTTATAATTTTTTTTTTCTAACAGCCGTAAGAGTTTGAAGTGGTACATTTTTTTTTTATTTTTCCGGCCGGATGAGCTTGTCCCGGTTTGTATTTTTTTTTTTTAACAGCCGTAATAAAGTTTGAAGTGGTACATTTTTTTTTCCCGGCCGGTACAGGCTCATACGGCTGGTACCTTTTTTTTAATTTTTTTTTCTTTCCCGACCGTAAGAAGCTCATACGGCTGGTATTAAAAAAAATAAAAAAAATTATGTTATTCAAGCAACTCGCTGCTAAACAGACTCGAACTCGCAACCTCAAACTCCAAACACACGTCATATGACCACCCGAGCACCACGGGCCTAGCTGTCAATATCAGCCAAGGAATTGTCTTTACATTAAAACTTTACCATCCCCCAAACCAGTACAGGCTCATACGGCTGGTACCTTTTTTTTAAATTTTTTTTTCTTTCCCAGCCGGTACAGGCTCATACGGCTGATATTAAAAAATTAAAAAAAAAAATCCGGCCGGTATAGCTTGTCACGGCTGGTATTAAAAAAATAAAAAAAATTATATTATTCAAGCAACTCGCTGCTAAACAGACTCGAACTCGCAACCTCAAACTCCAAACACACGTCATATGACCACCTGAGCACCACGGGCCTAGCTGTCAATATCAGCCAAGGAATTCTCTTTACATTAAAACTTCACCATCCCCCAAAAATCTAAATTGTTGCATTATTATTATTATAGTACGATTTATTATTATTAACAAGTCTATATAATACATATGGGGGTTTGATATTTAGAAATAAGTTAATATCTATATTTATTAAGCAATGATTATTAGAAATGATTTTATATATTAAGCAATGATTTTATTATTAAGAAATGATTTTATACAATAATAAAACTAGTTAAGTATAATAATAATGTCACACTATCGAATTTATAAAAGTAGTGAAGTATTATTATAATAATAATAATGTGGTTATCAATATTATAAGTACAAATTATACCAATACTAGTACTGCATAAATATATCAAAAGAAATAGTACATATTACATGTTCATTTTCATAAAAAAGAAAAAAAAACATAGAATGATTAATACAACCGACGCCTATATCTCAGAGGCCGGAAGTAATCTTGCGGATTTCTTGTAGAGCTCCCATGCGACGCGGTAACGAAAGACTGTGACATCTTCCAAGGACCACTTCTCTTCAGAAATATTACCGTTGGCCCTAACGAAACAGTCAACATATTTGCAGACAAAAATGCCACAGTCTGCGTTGTTGTGTTGTTTCGGTCGAATCTTTAATGTCTGCACAGTAGGATTACCGTTGGGCCACTCACGCATCGGATTACCATTTCGCAAACAAAATGGTATCAAATGTACCTGCATGTACAAAGTAGTTGGTTAATAATTTTTTAATATAATAGGACATAATAAAATTAAAATATTTTAAGACTAAACATACCGCAACTTTAACGAATTCTGAGTACATTTCATGTAACTTAATATACTTGGTGTCATTGTAGTGCGGGTCAATTATGGTAACCATCCAATCTTCAACTGAGAATAGGAACAAGACAAAATGGTGTTGATTGGTACTACACACCGGCATGAATATGTATTTGCATTCGTGTAAAGGTGGACCAACATCTTGGTTAACATACGGATCGCAAAAACTCCATGCAGTATTCACGTTAGTGCATGACACATAGCCCTGCCCAAGATGCATGAAGAATGAATTCATGAAACCAAATTGGGACCACCTTTGTATTCCCCGCGACCTATAGTATTCCTCTCTATCTCGTAGCAACAGCATATACGCGTCTATGACATGCTCGAATATCCAACTCCCAGGCCCTAAGGATTGCACTGCATTGTGTTCTAATTCATATAAATGGCGCGGATGTGATAAAGGATATAAATCCCCTTCTGGTGCCACGACGTTTCCAAAAATATGTTTATTTACAAATGTCTCTTTCCAATCTCTAAGTCTTTTGGATAGGGCCTTTTGGTCCATAAGAGATGTCGTCTCCCGCATCTTGTACCTGATTGAGACCCAAATGTACATTATTATTATATAGCAATAATAGTTAAAACCATCACTATTAACATAACTATATATACCTCCTCGTAGGCTTGGAAGGTTGGAATGTAACACTCCTTGTAGGCTTGGGTGGTGGGAATAGAGCTCTCCTCGATTACTTGTGGGGTGGGTATGTAGCTCTCTTGTACAACATAATCAGTTTGTTTCCCAAGCCATTCACTGAGTTGTGTGTATTGCGACTGTGGTCCAAAATTTATGGGACCCCCTTGTCGAGGTATTTGTTTACCTCTTGCTTCGAAGTCGTATAGAGCGTATTGGAAATCCCAATTATTTTTTTGTAGAACCAACTCGGGAGGCAGCTGAGTAAGTGCTGAAAATTTATCAAGTAACGACTTTGCACTCTCAACCTGTCATGTAAGATAAACACAAACAAATATTATTAACAATAAATATGAATAAATGTAATATTAAGTATTTACTCCAATACATGATTTATTAAAGAAGAATATAATTTTATACCATTTGAATAAGGTGTTGTTGGTTGTAAATGGCCCGAGGCTGATAACAACTGTCGTGGTCGCTTGTCTGTCGAGGTCGGTGGATTTTCCAACGTGTAATTTTCCTATACCAGACCATGTAATCATCTATTGGGACATAATCAGCAACTTCAGTTTGTTGTCCTTCGAGATGTCCTTCGAGGTGGGTTGCAAAATGTTCCTTTTTCTACTGCTAATGTTGAGAATGTGTTGCGAGATTTAAGGCGTGATTCTGCAGATGAAAATGATGCACAAGCTGCTGTCAATCATTTGAACAAACTTGCATCCGGATGTGCCAGCAGATTTTTTTTTCGAGTGAAATCTGGTGAAAACAACCGCATAGCTTGTATTTTGTGGGTTGACGCCCGATCAAGGTTTATGTATCAACAGTTCGGAGACGTTGTGACATTTGATAGTACATACCGGACAAATAAGTATGGCATGCCGTTTGTTCCATTTGCCGGGGTCAACCACCATTATCAGTCTATATTGTTTGGATTTGCACTGTTACGAGACGAAACAGAGGATACTTTCGTTTGGGTTTTACAGACATGGCTTGAAGCCATGGACTACAAGGCACCTACAACCATCATCACTGATCAAGACAGAGCCATGAGTAATGCTATTGCTACGGTACTTCCAACTAGTCATCATTTATTGTGTTCTTGGCATATTAGCAATAAATTTCCTGAAAAATTGCATCATGTTTATTATGCGCACCCATCGTTCAAAAATGATTTTAACAACTGTGTGTATAACTCATTGTCCATCGAGGAATTTGAAGAGCGTTGGCATATTCTGATAAGTTCCTATGAATTGTATACTAATGAATGGCTTGGAAGTTTGTATGATGTACGACAGAAATGGATTCCAGCATATACAAAGAGATATTTTACCGCAGGAATGACTACCACTGGAAGAAGCAAGAGCATGAATGCCTTTTTTGATGAGTATGTTAATGCATCAACAGGTATGCTATGTTTTGTACTGCAGAGTCAAAAGGCTGTAGAAAGACAGTTTATCAGGGAGAGGAAGGCCGACTACATAACAAAACATCGTAAAAGGATTATGGTACTCGGTTCATCTTTAGAAGTTCATGCTGCACAAGTGTACACAAAAGAGATGTTTAGACGTTTCCAACGTCAATTCGTCGATTCCATGAAATACAATGTTCATAAACTTAGTGAGATGTGTGACACTGATACTAAGGTTTATGCAGTGTATAATGCAGATGCAACTGAAAGTGGTGGAAGATATAAAGAAGTTGTCAACAATCGACAACTTGGATCGGTGACATGTAACTGCCAAATGTTTTCTCACTCTGGTGAATTATGCAGGCACATCTTGAGATATTTCATAGCAAAGAGTATTTCACAAATACCGACCGACATGATCCTTCATCGGTGGACAAGAGACGCGAACAAAAGCAATGGTGAAGACTTACTCTTTAACTCCACACCTGTTGACTTCGAACAAAATCAAGCAATGCGCTACAATCATTTGATGGCTGATTACCAGGAGTTAGCGAGCAAAGCGGCTTGCTCAGTCCGAGGTTACAAAACTGTTCTTAAACTGAATGCACGAGGAAAAAAGTTAGTTGACCAGTATGATCCGGATGAGAATATTACTGAACTGGCAGATGACGACATTGATTGCACAGTTGGAGATCCAAATCATGATATGGGATACGATAATGACGATGAAGATGCAGAGGTGGAAGAAGAAGAAGAGTTTTTGCCGCCTAATATTTCTCAAACAAAGGGCCGCAAAAAACAATCTAGATTCAAGAGTGCACTCGAGAAAATCATTCCATCTAAAACTCATCGAAAATGTGCAATTTGTGGCTTTGATACCGACCACGATAAGCGAAACCACTATCGAGTGCTAGGGATTCCTGAGCCAAAAAAATAGGCGTCGGTTGTATTAATCACATTATTATTATTATAATAATACTTCACTACTTTTATAAATTCGATAGTGTGACATTATTATTATACTTCACTAGTTTTATTATTGTATAAAATCATTTCTTAATAATAAAATCATTGCTTAATATATAAAATCATTTCTAATAATCATTGCTTAATAAATATAGATATTAACTTATTTCTAAATATCAAACCCCTATATGTATTATATAGACTTGTTAATAATAATAAATCATACTATAATAATAATAATAATGCAACAATTTAGATTTTTGGGGGATGGTGAAGTTTTAATGTAAAGAGAATTCCTTGGCTGATATTAACAGCTAGGCCCGTGGTGCTTGGGTGGTCTTATGACGTGTGTTTGGAGTTTGAGGTTGCGAGTTCGAGTCTGTTTAGCAGCGAGTTGCTTGAATAACATAATTTTTTTTATTTTTTTAATACCAGCCGTGACAAGCTATACCGGCCGGATTTTTTTTTTAATTTTTTAATACCAGCCGTATGAGCCTGTACTGGCCGGAAAGAAAAAAAAAATTTAAAAAAAAGGTATTCTTCCGGTTTTGTTTTAACCTCTTACGGCTGTTAAAAAAAAAATTAATTCCAAACCGGCACAACCTCTTACGGCTTGCACAAAAGTTCTTTATTTGCTATTCCAAATAAAATATTTGTTATTTTTTATAACTCTTTCATTTAATAACAAATAAAGAATTATAATTCAAATAAAAAATAATATCCTATTTTATAAAAATATATTTTTATAATTTTTTATTTGCTATTTTTATAAAAATATTTTATAAAAAATAAAGAATATAAAATATTTTATAACAAATAAAGAATATAAAATATTTGCTATTTTTATTTGCTATTTTTTTATAAAAATATTTTATAACAAATAAAGAATATAAAATATTTTATAATAAATAAAGAATATAAAATATTTGCTATTTTTATTTGCTATTTGTTATAAAAATATTTTATAAAAAATAAAGAATTTTTGATAGATTTTTGATATTTTTGATACATTTGATATATTTTTGATATATTTTTGATACATTTGATACATTTTTGATATATTTGATACATTTGATACATTTTTGATACATTTGATACATTTTTGATATATTTGATAAATTTGATACATTTTTGATAATTGATATATTTTTGATACATTTTTTATGTATTTTTGATACATTTTTGATAATTGTTATATTTTTGATATATTTGATACATTTGATACATTTTTGATACATTTGATATATTTTTGATACATTTGATATATTTTTGATACATTTGATACATTTTTGATATATTTGATACATTTGATACATTTTTGATGATTGATGTATTTTTGATATATTTTTGATATATTTTTGATAATTGATATGTTTTTGATATATTTGATACATTTGATATATTTTTGATACATTTGATATATTTTTGATACATTTGATACATTTTTGATATTTTTGATACATTTGATACATTTTTGATAATTGATATATATTTTTGATACATTTTTATATATTTTTGATACATTTTATACATTTTTGATATATTTGATACATTTTTGATACATTTGATATATTTTTGATATATTTGATATATTTTTGATACATTTGATATATTTTAGATATATTTTTGATACATTTTTGATAATTGATATATTTTTAATATATTTGATACATTTGATATATTTTTGATACATTTGATATATTTTTGATAATTGATATATTTTTGATATTTTTGATACATTTGATATATTTTTATATATTTTTGATACATTTTATACATTTTTGATACATTTGATATATTTTTGATATATTTGATACATTTTTGATATATTTGATATTTTTGATAATTGATATATTTTTGATACATTTGATATAATTTTTGATATATTTGATACATTTGATATATTTTTGATATATTTGATATATTTTTGATACATTTTTAATTATGCTTGAATAACATAATTTTTTTTATTTTTTTAATACCAGCCGTGACAAGCTATACCGGCCGGATTTTTTTTTTAATTTTTTAATACCAGCCGTATGAGCCTGTACCGGCTGGGAAAGAAAATTTTTTTTTAAAAAAAAGGTACCACGTATGAGCCTGTACCGGTTTGGGGGATGGTAAAGTTTTAATATAAAGACAATTCCTTGGCTGATATTGACAGCTAGACCCGTGGTGCTCGGGTGGTCATATGACGTGTGTTTGGAGTTTGAGGTTGCGAGTTCGAGTCTGTTTAGCAGCGAGTTGCTTGAATAACATAATTTTTTTTATTTTTTTAATACCAGCCGTATGAGCTTCTTACGGCCGGGAAAGAAAAAAAAATTTAAAAAAAAGGTACCAGCCGTATGAGCCTGTACCGGCTGGGAAAAAAAAAATGTACCACTTCAAACTTTATTACGGCTGTTAAAAAAAAAAAAAAAAAATACAAACCGGGACAAGCTCATCCGGCCGGAAAAATAAAAATAAAAATGTACCACTTCAAACTCTTACGGCTGTTAGAAAAAAAAAATTATAAAGGCCGGTACAGGCTCATACGGCTGTAAAAAAAAAAAAAAAGTTTTATATTGTTTGTTGCTATATTATTTTGTCCTTGGTTTTTTTTTTTTTACAGCCGTATGAGCTTGTCCCGGTTGGATATTATTTAATATTAAAAATTCAATTTATTGGTTAAAACTGACAACATGTTGACTATGGTGGGGTCCTCATATTAAAATAAAAGCCGGTACAAGTTCTTACGGCTTGGTAAATTTATGTTTCATCTCAGCCTTCCAATAAGTTTATCAACGGTACAAAAAGGGGTTGTTGCACAGTTCTCATGGCAACCGGTTGCTATGGAAGGGCTCCCATATATATATATATATGTATGAAGCTTAATTCGGTATATTTGTACGTATTATCTTTCAAATTATATAAATTAAATTAGGTTTATATATGAAGTAAGTGTATATAATATCACTCTCTCTCTCTCTACACACACACAAACACACACACACATATATATATATATATATATATATATATATATATATATATATTCGCTTGATTACACTACCAAAAAAATATTCTACATCATCGTACGTAGAAGCAATAAATAATAAGAATATTTGGTAATTCTATGAATGATCCGATCGATCCCCATTGTACATGAGCTAGCTAGGAGGCACCCCATTTCTTAAAGTATTGAAATCCATTTAAGAGAATTTTGTCTTTTTCTCTAGCAAGTTTAGTGTTAATCATTTTGGACATTGAAAACGTCCATTCTCTAGCTTGCTCATTTTTCAAATCACAATTAATATTGGAGCAACAAATGCACTCAGATTTAATTGGTCCTCGACGCCCAGGAAATTTTAACTCCAAACTACTCCATTTGCCACACACACACACACAAAAATTAGCAAAGACAGAACAAATTTATAAACCAGAACTGGGAACATAAATTAAGGTTAGAATTTCTCAATACAAGGGCGCCTAACTAAAGTAGCTAGTAGTCACTAACAAATACAAGAAATTAATGTCTAATCTACAGTTACATGATTATGATCTGTTGACAGAAAATTAAATATATAATGTTGGTAAATTAACAATTAATTGTCCCACATGCATGCATATATCCATTTCTATTTTATTATTGCAGCTTCAGGTCTGACGCAGGAGATGGAGGGATCATGAGAAATTAAGAGCTGGCGGGAGAGGGGCATGTAAGTAAATGAAGCATGCATGCATTGCATTGAATTTTTAATTGTTTTCCAGAAGTAATTAATTGAGCAGCATAATTAGCAGAATGTTTGCTGAATTTGGTGAGCGAGTTCCTCTGCACTAAGTTGGCATTCAATTCCAATCTATCAACAAAAAAACACAAGTACCCAACATTAATTTGGTAGTATTGGAATTAATTAGCAGATTCATTTAAAAATCCATCTACATTTAAAAATTCATTTAAAATTAGTAGTAGTAATGATCTTTATGAATTGCAGTAGTAGTATTTCCTTGATGACAGTAAGTTAATTAAAGTGCCCTAGTTTTCAGTGAAAATTACAGTGGTGATTTCCTAGAGTACGACTGCAGGAGTATTACAGGTGGTGTAGTAAGTTAATAAAATAAGAGTGCACCGGTCAATACCGGTCAATAAGGCTACCGTACCTCCCCTCAATCCAATAAAATACGAGTGCAGTAGTAGTACAACTATGTCGATCTGTTTTACAAATACAATAAGAAATGATTTCATGTGGAATTTTTAATTTAAAATTCAATTTCATTTTGTTATAACTACACCAATCTATATACCAAGCTGTCATCACTTCTACCCAACAGTACTTGCTGTGCAAATTAATTCAACGAGAGAGAGAGAAGAAAATCCCCTCCCCGTACACCCCAAACTTTTATATTTTGCGAAATATAAGGAGCATGAAAGAATTTGAGGATGCAAGAATGTTTCTGCGCAAGCCCTATATATTTTATACTTTATGAAAAAAAAAACAACCGTAGTAAGTTGAGATAATGTATAAAAACAAGAGAAATAATTATAAATAACTAAATAAGGTACAGCTAGGAGAGTAATCGTCGTCAGTATATATATTTTTTCTCTTGGAGAAGAAATATTAAGAATCATAATATGGTCTTTTCTAAGATGCAAAATAATAATGAGGTTGGATGTATGAAAGCTTCAGATAGATATATAGTTCTCTTTCTCATGCATGTTATATATGACTTTTTAAAGTTAATTAATATATTTTTAAATTTAAAATTTATATGATTTTGAATTTTGAATTGGGAAAGTTAAACTTAATCTTATATTTTGGAAGAGAGATGTAGTATAATTAGTTAATTTGTTACCTTGATGGTGAAGGAATTAAGCATGGTTTGGCCGATAGTGTTGACACTGACATTGAGGATCTCAAGAGAGAGATGTTCTTCGAGGGCGGATATTATCTTCACTGCTTGGCCAGGTATTTTTGGGGATGTAGTCTTCAAAAGAACATTTGGACCCGAGAATTTCACCTCCACATCAGCAATGGCGGATTTTGAATTTGCAAGGAGCTCGTTACCACAACTCGTGTGATCAATGGAAGGTGAAGAAGGAGAAGGTTCGAGCGAAGAAGCTGCAGCAGCAGCAGCAGGCATGGTTGGAGATAGTTGGTGCAACCGATGGTGCTTGTAAGGGATAGTAATTGGTGTTGGGGTTCTTGGACTTATGGGTAAGCTGCTGTTAGTTGGTACTAGTCTTGGACTCGGTGGTGGTTTCCTAGGGCTAAGTGGTGAGGAGGTTAACCTTGGACTCGAAACAACGAGCCTTGGGCTCAGAACTACTTCGGAGTAAACTTTTCGCTGCTTCTTGGCCTCGAGAGATTGTAGAACCTGCTGCAACTCACTGATGTAGTCAACAACGCCTCCTACTATTGATGCTTGATCACCCTATATATATACATACATGTTCATAAATTAACATGTTAGACGTACACTTAACTTTAAATAATATATCTAGCTAGAACAGATGTTTAATACTATTGTTTTAGAATAATTAAAAGTACTTAATTCCCAGCTAGTGTGTTTTCTTTAATTTTTTGGTAAGAACCCACAACTACTATATAACTTTTTGGTGTTTAATATTGGAAAACTCTTGGATCCTATATAAGCCCAATACATACGTTTGTATAATAGAGTTATTAAACAATGGTCTGTGTCTTATCTAGATAGTCATCATGATCTGAAACCACCATATTACTTAATTAATACATAGACCATGTAAGAAAAGGGTAAAAACAAAATAATATATAAGGAGTAAAAAATAAGTTTGTAACTAGTAGAATTAATAAGTGGGTACAATACATACTCTTTTGACGTAGAAGGAAGGCGTAAGGGAGCGCAAGACTGCTAAGTTGTCATTCATCTGCTTCCTCCGGTTGCGCTCCACCGTAATGTGTGATATCTTCTGCTGCCCATCATCTTCCTCCCCTGCAGCACCAATACTGAGCTTCTGTCTCTTGGTCTTTGGTGATGAATCATTAGCTGCTGCTGCTGCTGCTGCTTCCAACTCCGTTTTTGATTCTTCTAGAGGAGCACTACTACTTAATGAAGAGCTTGATGATTTTTGAGAAACTAATCTTTTAGCACCCTCTGCCTCCGGCTCGCCTTCTTTTGGATCCAAATGACTTGTTTCATGAGTCATTGATGTTATTGGTTCAAACTCGGACGACTCTAAAGCCTCGAGAATACTGAATATATTGTCCGGTGAGGCTGCACCCAAGTAAATGGTTTCCGCGTCCAATTCAGAGGTGTCAAAAAAATTAGCCAGTAAAGTATGCATGTTGTTTTCACCACCACCACCACTCATTATTAATTATTTTTGGACCTCCTCCCGGAAAACCACCTAAGCACTAATGTAAAACAACTCAGGCGAATGCCGGCAAACACCTATATATATATATCTTTATATTATGCGGATATATAAAATTAAGAAAAGATTTAGTATAGAGTATATATTTGGTTTGTCAAGATCAAGAAAAGAAAGAATGCTATATAATTAAAAAGAGCGCTGAAATTAAAAGAGATCGATGATGATGCTAGGGCTGGGATGATCAAACTGAAAGTGACCAAACTATCGCCATCAAATATGTATATATCATGTATGTATATATATATGGACCGTATATATTTGAAAATACATGCAGTAGTAATACTACTAGTATGTATGTCTTTACCGTTAGATATTTTTTGTGGGGATATATGGGGATGAAGTAAGATTGGAAGCACGGATCTGTTAGTCCAAAGGAATTGAACGACTGGCCGGTACTGGAGATAGTAGAGCCGTTAGGAGAGAGATAAAGTAATGGAACGGAATGCAATGCAATGCAATTCAAGGGGCCGGCCGGTTGGTTTATAAATGAATGAAGGTGAATTTATCGAGAGAGTGATCAACCCATTTAATTAAGGGCTGCCTACCTAGCTACTACTTTAATGCTACACCCTACTCCATATGCATGCCACCTCCCACCATACACTTAATTAATTTGCATTTCATAACCTTTATTTAATTTTCTCAATTTAATAATACAAACCTTTTATTTCTAATTCAAATTTAATATATATATATATATATAATATAAACACTCCAACAAAAATTTTTTTACATTTTAATTGTGTCTGACGTTAAATTTACTTCCATTGTTCCTAAATTATATCATATATATTTTTTGGTCCGTTACAATATTAGTGATAGATTTTTATTTTCATATTATAGAGTGACATTAAATTCTTAACATATTATTATCTTTATGATTAAGTTACGAATTATTAATTCCTAATTAATGTTAAGGATAAATGTGTACAAATAAATTTGTCCTTAAAAATTTATGAATTTACAAATATATTCTTAATTTTATAATGGAGGGAATAATATTTTTAACACAAATATTTAAAGTGAACATAAATTTAGGAGTTTTGACTGAAGGAATATATATAAGAAATGAAGGGTGAGACATATATGGCGGATTGCCTCATGCTTTTCCCTTTCTTCCTAATAACTCTAAACCTGAAAATATATATGTGTACAAAATATATATATATATATTCCTCTTGCTCATATTTTCAAAAAGACATGATATACATACTATTAAAAAAAAGTGAAGCCAGGTTAATTTAGTAGGTAAGTAACACATAAGACTGTTTTTTGTTACCAAATTTTTGCTTCAAATTTTCAAATAGCTGCTATTACTATTAATTTATTTTTCAAATTAAATTGATCATGGTCACTTTATTTTTGGGAAAAGACAAACATACCCTTTCGAAATTGTTAGGTTTGTCTATTTGACAGTTACAATATACTTACATTATGTTGTCTCCTCAAGCATTTATATCTATCTAATAAAATACAAATGATTTTGAATTTCCCGCTCACTCAATAAATCATCTGGGACGTCCAAAATTTGAGATAAATCCCACCGTTCATACATCTATCTAATAAAATACATCTATCTATCTAATAAAATACAAATGATTTTGAATTTCCCGCTCACTCAATAAATCATCTGGGACGTCCAAAATTTGAGATAAATCCCACCGTTCATACATCTATCTAATAAAATACATCTATCTATCTAACAATCTAATAATAATCTAATAAAATACAAATGACTTTAAATTTTCCGCTCACTCAATAAATTATTTTGGTCGTTCAAAGTTTGAGATAAATCATACTCCCTCCGTTCCTTAATATAAGTCGTTTTAAGGTTATGCACAACCATTAAGGTAATGATTGTATAGCATTAACTATAATATCAATTGTCTATATTACCCTTGTATTGAAATAAGAGATTGTTATTTATTGGGCAGAAAATATTGGGAGAACCAAAGTTACATTTAATATTAGGGGTAATATTGTAAACTAAGCAATTAATGCTTACTTGAAATTCTAAAACGACTTATATTAAGGAACAAAAACATTTCTCTAAAACGATCTATATTAAAAAACGGAGAGAGTATTGTTTATACAGTGCCGGAGGCACGGGACCCAGCTAGTATATTTATATTATGGCCTACAATGTTTTTTGTTTTTTTCCCATATCAGATCACAGTACTAGGACCCATATGCGTGAGATTCACAGACAACCATCGGATTGGCATAATGATTACATTGCCTTTTTTGTCCCTTCATGATTGGCCTTGTTCTTACTTCTAACAAAATCTATCAACTCCTATATCATTAACTCCGAGCAGCAGTTATTTTCATTTTTCAAACTTCTGTCAATTTTTTTAGAAAATAAAATTATATTTATATTATATACTTTGACTTTTTGGGATCCGGTTAATATGAAGTTTATTTTTGAGTAAGTTGGTTAATTAGCTAATAGTATACTGACGCACATAGAGTCTCGTCTGTCTGTCAGTACTCTATTGGTCAATTGACCAACTTACCTAAAAAAAATTCATGCTAACCACTTTCACCTTTTTGTGACCTGTTGTGCTATCACCAACACAACCAAAAGTGACATTATTTAGGAGGTTTGACAAAACTGAATGAAATAGTTTTGAATGTTTAAGTAATTTGAATGAGTTAAATGAAGTATAATTCTAATTAATATTGAATGAAAGAAGTTATTTGATAATTGACATGCCTGAAATATGTGAATAACATATTTTTATTATTTTACTCCTCTCAAAAAATTCAAAATTATTGTAAATTTATTTAATATTACTTAATATAATAGTTAATATTGTAAAAAAATTAAATATAAAATACTTCATTAAGAAGTCATTTAGCCCATTCGGCCAAAAAAACTATATTTGATCATTCAGCCCAAAAATCTAACCATGCAATTCAGACGATTTTTATTCAAAACAACGTATTAAATGGCTCTGTCCGATTTAATCATTGAACGCCTCTACTCAACTAGATATGTTTGCAAAGTTTTTAAATGTTAATTTGAGATCTTTTTAAATTTAATGTAAGACCCCAAATTATTAATAAATGAAATTTAATTTTCTCTATTTATTATTTTGAAATAGTAAGGGTTGATTTGATTAATGTGGTTAGTTATGGGTAAAATACGCAAATATTTTAAATAAGCAGGTGGTTATAAAATATTCATTGTTGTCGGAGAATATTCGTTTGGTCGTTGAATATTCTTGCTGTCGGGGAATATTCGTACGACGGCGCAGTCTTTTGTGGGCCCCATAACGGAAAGCGATTGGATGAAGAAAACGACAAGTATAAGTTGTTTATAAATAACGGCGCAGTTGTTACCGTTAATACTGTTGGAATACCCGGTGGTTAAAACACAGTAATACGCGTTATTGCACAGTAGCACACGGTATTGCACCAATTATTGATTCTTACGTAAGAAGGCACTACTCAATAATTATTACAGTAATCACTGTTCAATATTTTATTTTATTAGTTCAATAATTGTTGCGTTGATTTTTTTATATTATTGTTGTTTCAATAATTGTCACTACACAGTATAAGTTCCGAAATATTATTCAGATAATATGAATTATTGTTTCGATGATGGAAAATACTGTGTAGTGACAATTATTGAAACAACAATAATATAAAAAAATCAACGCAACAATTATTGAATTAATAAATTAAAATACTGAACAGTAATTGTTGACATAATTATTTAGTAGTGTCTTCTTACGTAAGAATCAATAATTGGTTCAATACTGTGTGCTACTGTGCAACAACGCGTATTACTGTGTTTTAACCACCGGGTATTCCAACAGTATTAACGGTAACAACTGCGCCGTTATTTATAAACAACTTATACTTGTCGTTTTCTTCATCCAATCGCTTTCCGTTATGGGGCCCACAAAAGACTGCGCCGTCGTACGAATATTCCCCGACAGCAAGAATATTCAACGACCAAACGAATATTCTCCGACATCAATGAATATTTTATAACCACCTGCTTATTTAAAATATTTGCGCATTTTACCCATAACTGACCACATTAATCAAATCAACCCTTACTATTTCAAAATAATAAATAGAGAAAATTAAATTTCATTTATTAATAATTCGGGGTCTTACAGCAAATATCAAGGATATTCTACTAATTTCATGGAGTATAGAAGTCAAAATTTTAACCAACTGAGTATAATAAAGAATGGAATAACAAAAGAAATCACCATGCATGCGGTACTTCGCATAGACAGGTTATTCCAACAGAATAATAATAACGGAACCAGGTCTGGCAAAATTTGCACCGACAGGATGTTCCAACAGAATAATAAAGACGAAACCAAGTCCGGCGTAAAACACACAGACAGGATGTTCCAACGGAATAATAATAAAGACGGAACCAGGTCCGGTGTAAAACACACAGACAGGATGTTCTAACAGAATAATAGAAGAATGTCACCAAGTATAGGGTAGACCGCGTATACAGGTTATTCCAACAGAATAAGAAGAAATGGAATAACAACAGTTCTCTTCATGAATAAGAAAGAATAACACCCTTTACGAGTACAACAAATAATATTTTCTACCTTAAGAAGAAGAGTAATGGATATATAAGTAGTGAAGTAGTAGAATACTTTCTTCTTTCTCTCTATAGTTTATCTCTCTAGAGTTTCAGTGAATTCGTAAGAAAATAATGAATGAATGAGTTTCTATTTATAGAAAAATAGAATGCATAGTAACTAACTCATGAACGGTCGAGATTGATTTACTTTAATCCGACGGTCCATATTTAAAGCAAAATCTTTTAAATAAAATATAATATATTCTATTTATAATCTAATAAAACGAATAACTTTATAAAAGATTTTACTATACAAACACTATGCATGCACTATGCAAACACTATGCATAATAAAATATAATATATTCTAATTATTGTCTAATAAAACAGATAGCTTTATAAAAGTATTCTGTTTTATATAAAAAGATTTTACTATGCAAAATACTATGAAACTGTGACGCCCCCAAAATAGGTATACAACACCCATTCTGAGTCGCCAAATACATGGTACATAAAACAAACTACAACTTCAATAATACAAATGTCGTGTGAAATACGACCATACATACTGTGAGTTTAAATACAAATATTGTCTTCTAGATAATATCCACACGCAAATAAGCCATCTTTATAATTATTCAAACACTATTTTACAGAAATAGTGAGGACTGCTAAAACATCTTTCTAGAAACCTCACTCCATACCCCGACTCGATCCTGCTACGTTCTCACCTCCTGAGAAGAAAAATGGAACAAAAAGGAAAAGGGTGAGCTCAACTAGCCCAGTAAAGAATATTATGACTAAGATAATATACAACAAATTATCGTTAGTCTTCAACAGGAAAAAATCTGATAGAATACAATAGACAACAAGTTTTAGATCAACAAATACAGCGGAAATAACAATCCATTATAAGAGTCACGTAGAGGATGAATTCTACTATCTTCTAATAATTAAGAGTCCATCATCAATATTTTATCCCTGTAACAACAATCAATATACATCTTTAATCATCTTTGCACTACAGGCCAAAGATATTCATTTATATCACCGGTTGGTCATGTTCATCTCAACACCTGTTCATCTTTGCACTACGGGCCAAAGATATTCATCAGTAATCATTTATCTTTGAACTACAGGCCAAAGATATTCAATAATACCATCATTAAGGACTGAGGATGATGAAAAATATTTTTAAGAACGAATCCAGTGAGATAGAAGGACAAATATTAGGGATTCGTATAACAGTTTCATCCAAGATTAATAATACTCCATAATAACTAATTTTGAAGCAGAATTCAAAAATAACGATCAAAACATGGATACAATCAAAGATAGTAGCCAAAATAGACATATTGGACAAAAAGAAAATTTTTTATTTTTCGGTGAATAGTACCGTATACGTGAATAGTGCCGTATACGTGAATAATAACCCCGACACAACAAGTTCCAAATTTGATAAAAAGTTCAACCAATATTTTGGCATAATGATATTGAAGAAAATAATATCATTTGTGAAAGAAATAATATCCCTTACCTCAAAATTACCGCACTTCTGACTGAATTTCGGTATAGTGCTGACAGAAACTCGCACCGTATAACAATACTCAAAGTATACTCACAAGAATACGCTCGATAATATAGAGAGAGAAAGAGAGAAATCTTGTGTTTCTGGTGTGATTTTCAATTCTAACTTAACCCTCTATTTATAGGAAAATGTTAGCCCGCCGAAAGCAGACTTGACCTGCTACCTGATGGTTTTACCTGCTACTATTACCACCCACCACATTTGAAATAAAATTCAGCATATTTTTTCACCAACCACAAGTGGGGCCCACTAAATTCTAGAATTTTCCACCAAAATCAATTATAACCCTAATTTCAGAATCAGACACCTCTTAAAATTCATAACAAATCATTCGTTCATTTTTAACGGTTCAAAATTTGTGAACATATACTCAACTTATATATGTATATCATATCCAAAAATCACAACGATCCAACGGTCAGATTAAAAATTATAACTCACGCAATATATCTCAAGAACAGTGATTTAATTTTTAATACCTCCATTCTGACAAAAACACCTCAACATTAATTCCTTCAATTATAACCGCATAAAATAAATATATCCATCATTTATATCAAATAAATATTTCATTATCATATAAATCAATAATTAATTATTTACAAATAATATTACAGAATCACAATTATGGCAATCAGGCCGTTCCCAGGAAAGAGGGGGCTTTCCAATAAGGATTTCTCCTTACTGGCGCGCAATTAGATGACCAAACCTCTCCTTGACAAAACTTTATAGACATTGCCAATAATGCTATCTAATAATATTATTCAAATAATATGAATTATTGATCTGATAATGAGAAATACTGTGCAGTGACAATTATTGAAACAATAATAATATAAACTAACACTGCAGCAATTATTGAATCAATATAATAAAATAATGAACAGTAACTACTGTAATAATTATTGAGTAGTGCCTTCTTACGTACGAATCAATAATTAAACAATATTGTGCAATACCGTGTGCTACTGTGCAACCACGCGTATTACTGTATTTTAACCACCAGGTAACCCAATAGTGTTAACGGTAACAATTTACGCCGTTATTTATAAAACTCAATCTTTGTCGTTTTCTTTCATCCAACCGTTTTCCGTTATGGGGCCCACAAATTGTTGCGCCGTCGTACGAATATTCCCCGACAAAAAGAATATTCCACGACCAAACGAATATTCGCCGACAACAATGATTATTTTATAACCACTTGTTTATTTTGTAAAATTTTCACATTTCACCCATAACCAAAGCATTATATCAAATTAACCCTTATTAATTTAGAATAATGAATAAAAGAAAATTCGATTTTTATTTATAATAAGTTGGGGTCTTACAGCAACACTATGCATAATAGAATATAATATATTCTATTTATAGAATAACTTTATAAAAGTATCATGTTTTATATAAAAAGATTTTCTGTATTATTACATTAATAATACCAACAAAACTGAGTGACTTATCACGTAAACATCAATAATCAATACCGTGTGCTACTATGCAACCACGCGTATTACTGTACTTTTAACACCGGGTGTTTTAACAGTTAACGATAAAACTTTCTCCGTTATTTTCATAAAGTATTTTTGTCGTTTTCTCAATCCGACAATAATTCTGTTGTGGGGTCCACCAATGATTGTGTCGTTGTACTCATATTCCCTGTTAAAACGAATATTCTCCGACCAATCGAATATTATATAACAACTTGCATACTTTGCAAAATTTATAAATATTACCACAACTATTATATCAATTTGACTCCATAATATTCAAAATAATATTTATAAAAAATTCATCTTTATTCAAAAAGTTGGGATTTTACATTTTTAAGAGTAAAATACACTGACACCCCCTATATATAATCATAATAACACTCACCACCCTTCTAGTTTTTCAAGTAACAGTCAGTACTCCTCTAGTCTACAATATAAAACATTCATTACCCCTAGTGGTTGACCAACTAATATTTAAAAATATTTTTAATATAATGTCTAATACACCCTTCAAGTTATAATGTTTAATTTCTCTACTAAATATAAATTTGTATATCATAATTTTTACTTTACTTGATCTAATTAATTAAATTACAAAATTGTGCAATAAATAACATAAAAGTCAAAAAATAATAAATATTCATTTTATCAGGAAAATAAAGTCATACAATTTTTACTAATTAAATTTCTCAAATATTAAAATTTACGTGATATATATTCAAATATATTTTTTTATAATTAAAAAGTATAATGTTAATACCCATAAAATTTACAAATTAACGCAATAAAATAATAATTAATTTTTTCAAATATTAAAATTTACGTAAAATAAACTTATTATTACAATTTAGACGAATCTTAGTACTCATATAAAAAAGTATTAAAAATTATATTAATTATTTTTCTCATATATTAAACTAAATGTTGTTACTCAAAAAAAAATATTAAAATAAATTTTTTTTTCAAGATAAAGGTAGTAATAAATATAATTATATTTTTTTATTTAACATTGCATAAAAACAACGTCAACTGTATACTAAAAAAATGTAATCAAAATCATAAGCATCCCAATTTTTTTATATATACTCAATAAAATTTAACATATAAAAATTATAATATGAAACTAAAAATTCAAATAATATTTTTTTTGTTAAGCACCAAAAATTAAACTATCAATATACTCAATCACTCTAATTAGAATATCTTCATTAATAATTTAATTTAAATTTTTTTAATATTTATATCACTTATCCAAAAATATGTGTTAATTAAACTAAATTAGTTTTTTATAAGTTACCAACAATTTAAATGAGATAGTTTTAATTACAAATAAAATTATAATTAAAATGTATTGTATTAAAAAAAGGATTATTAAACACACACACACACACACACACACACACACACACATATATATATATATATATATATATATATATATATTATTTAGTAATTAAAATTTGATAAAATACAAGGGTAAATATGTAACTTTATCTATTTAGTCAACCCTAAAACCTTATAGGGGTACTAACTGTTACTTAAAAAATTAGAAGGGAGGTGAGTATTATTATGATTATCTAGAGGTGGTGTCACTGTATTTTACTCTATTTTTAAATCAAAAACACAATTATAAAAAATAGAAATTATGTAAAAAAATAAAAATGTTGCTAATTACAAAATTTATTGTTGGCAAAAATAAAAAAATGAATACATCAAACTGAGATATTTATTAGTTTGCTAAAACACATGAGAATTAATATTAGTACTAGTATATCCTAAAGGAAGAATTGATTTCAAGGACAAGATAGAGTGAGACAAGAAGAGATAAACAATTAGAATCATTAATGGTTTTCAAAAAGCAAGAAAGGAACTACTCTATGCGAGAAATTTAATGACTTGTCCGCATGCACCTTGATTTTTAAAACATATATGGAGTAATTATTTTGCAAATTAAACCATAAATAAATATGCAATTAATATTACTCCTACATGAGAAGTCACAAATAAACTTTCAGCTTGTCCATCAAAAAGTAGGAATAATATACTTATACCCTATCTAGGGAGTATCAGAAACTTCAATAAAAGCCGACATTGCAGCAACAAAATTTAAAAAGTGCATGCAGTATTTAGAGTTGGTTCTTGGAATAAATTATTGGAAACAATTACAAATATATATATATATATATATATATATATATATACATATATATATAGTAGTGGTAGGAGTATCTTTCCTTTAATGGAGACCACTGTGGCCATTTCAATTTGCATATATGGCTTGTATGTATATAGTATTTTAATTTTAGCAAAAAAATTATTGATTTCAAGATTCAAAATGCATGCATGCATGCATATATTATACTAGTATGGGAGTGAGTATATATAATGATCATGATCATGCATGCTAGCTTGAATGGACGTTTCCATCAATATAATGGATATGGATCAAAGAAATATACTAGTCTATATATATGGTATGGTATGGTATGGTGTGTTTTGTTTTTGTGTGTGAAAGAGAGAAATCTAGAGATGATCAAGTAAGTGGTGTAGTAAATTCCTAAAATAAATGGAGATCGATATATGAATGCAACTTGTCTGTCAAGAAATATATTGAGAGGGAGTAGTACTAGTAGTATACAGTTTACATTTATGAATTCAATTGGAGGCCTTCAAATTCAATGCGCAGACATGCACGCCATCTCCGTGCCAACCCCTCCTACTTCTATACTGCTTACCACTAATATTATTTAAATTATTAAATGTCGTTAAACTAATTATTAAAATATAATTGGATAACTATTTGCTTTGAAAACTTAATCTATTTTAGTAGCCTAAATATTTTCTCACTCATTATCAACAAAATTAATTTATTCTCATATGAATTAATTTTTAAAATAAATACATATATATAAGTTGGAATTAAGTATTATTTTCGTGAAATGGAAGAAATTTAAAGATTCTTTTTTTATGTTGTTTTATTTCTATAGAGAGAGAAGGGTGTGAGAAGCTAAAAATGGCCATGGTCATGGTCAGTATATATATAATGGGATTGCGTTTCATAAAACAATAAATTTCTCAGGAGGAGGAGGAGGTTTAGGACTTTGGATTTATCACATTTACTACTCATTATTACTTCATAACGTATCCAAAAAAATTCAATCACCTGTCACCTATCACATTTACCCTCCGCCTTCTCTCTTTCATGTATACATACATACATACATACATACATACATACATATATAAATAAAAATAGCATGGTCATCTATAGTGGATCATGGAAATGTGGGACAAAATAATAATAAAAATAAAAAAGATGAAGTTTTAATATGCGGGTCCATCTAAACTTCTTTTACTATATATCTGAAACCATCATTTATTTCCTCCACGAAAAGTTTGAGTATCACATTTATCCCTCCCCCAATAAAAACAAACATGAAAAAAATACTACTTGCAATTAAGTTCAATTGGTATACATACATACATACATACACACATATATATATAAATCTAAAAACATGAAAATAAAACGAAACATATATATAGAGATATGTATGTATGTATGTATGTATGTCCAATTAAATTAAATTAAATTAAATTGAATTGAAATCGGAAGGAAGTCATGTCCCAATCCGTCTGTCTCTCTCTTTATTTCCCCTGTTTATATTACTCCATTAATTATTACTACTTCTACTTCATATCTGTATTTATCATATGGAGTACTACTACTACTACTACTAAATTTTGGGGCCCTCATCAACAAAACAATTACTCCTCTGTGGACATATTAAATTTTCCCTAATATATTTGCAATATTTCAAACTTGAGGCGTTGGTAATATACGGGTTGGGGGGGCGTACGGTGCAATTGTACCGGACTAACGTCCGGTACACAGTGTAATTTTTTTTTTTTTTTTTTTTTGGTTTTTTTTTTCTACAATTATGAGAAAAAAAAATAAAAAATAATAGAGCAAGTTTGAACAAAAAACTGTAAAAGGAAGTATGTTTTTTATTGAAAAAACACTGTAAACTGTTTACAGTGTTTTTTCAATAAAAAACATACTTCCTTTTACAGTTTTTTGTTCAAACTTGCTCTATTATTTTTTATTTTTTTTTCTCATAATTGTAGAAAAAAAAAACCAAAAAAAAAATAAAAAAAAATAGGGGCACCGGACGTACCGGTCAATAAGGCACCGGACGCCCCCCCAATCTGTAATATACTCCCTCCATTTCTATATGTAGGTCATTTAAGATTATTTTTTTTAATTATTTGTCGTTTGTGGTTATCTAGGAGAATTGATTACTATTTTTCCCAAATTGTCCCTTATTACTTCACCTAATCTTTTGATCCATATTTATGAGATAAGTGAGGTGAAGAGTATTATAGACAATTGATACTATAGTGTCTAAAACGACTTATAATAAAGAACTAAAAAAATATATACGAATTAATGTCTGCTGATTGAGCTATTGTGTGATCAATCAACCACAACGGGTCACATCAACTTTATTTATTTTCTCCTTTTTGCTTCTCCAGCAGAATAATTATGCTGGTTAATGAGTTCTTGGCAAAAGAGGAGTAAACGTAGATATATAGAATACCCTCCTTTCCCGTCCCAGTATAAAAATTATTATTATTATTTTAAATAATTCCATGTTAATTGTCTAACTTCTTTTAATAATCAAATTTTTATATATTTTTTTCTATTATGCTCGTATCATTAAATATCTCATACTTTTCTTATTTTAATTTTCTCTCCATATTTAATAACATTATTATGAACAATTTTATCATTTTATTCAAAAGTCTATCCTGGGACGGAGGGAGGGAGTAATAATTACTACTATTTCCTTCCAGAATATAAGAGTCGATTTCTTCTTTTTTTTTAAAATCAATTCACAAAATTCTAAAGTTTTAAAAATTAATAATAAATTTTACAATTAATCATAATTTTGAAATTTTACAGCATTAACTAAATTCATGCCAAATTTAATTTTTTTTTATAAGCTACAACATTCTTAGTTCCAGCACAAAGGCAGGAAGGATAGAAGAAACATAAATAACATGCAAATAGTTAATGAACTCTCTCGCCAACTGGCTTCAAATTCATCCTCGAAGAGAGGCCAACACTGATGAAACAATATGCAAAGATCCTGTAACTGCAATGATATCATCTGATTGATCCCCTTCTTCTCTCTTTCTGAGAATCTGATTTCCAATCCTCAATGAATCCCTTAATGAACAATCACCGACTATAAATGTTTTATGTTGCAGCAGTTTCTGTGTAGTAGAACAAACTGATTGACTTTTCAGCAACTCGGTCACTCTCCACACTCCTGAATATCAACACCCACTTCTTTGGAAGCTTGAATCCAACTTTCTTTTAACAAGGACAAAGGAGTCGACCGAGATCTGTCCCCAGCAATTCCAACTTCTGTCAAAATTATGGCATCCAATTGTCTCACTGAAAGAATATGGCAATACTTGGTTGGTTAGAGTTCGTATCTATCATTAAATTAAATGCATTTTTCTCTACCTCAAGTGCATGCATCCTAGAGAGGAAAAAGAATTCTCAACTTAATAACGCCTTTTATTCTAAACTAGTTGGGGTAGGGCTGAAAATGAATTCCATATGAAAGCATAAAGTAGAAAGATGAGAAGAAAATATTAAAAATAAAGTAAAAAGATAAAAACAAATAAAAATAAGAAAGAGAGAAAGAATAATTAAAACAACTAAACAAAACCCTTATATAATAAAGTACAAATATACATACATATAAATAAAAAAGCTATACGAAAGAAAGAAAGAAAGAAAGAAAAGGAAAAGAGACAAAACATAAAACAAAAGCAAAAAGGTGTAACATCCTATTTGCACTCTATTTCTAATATGCAGATCGCATTCCTCCAATCACTCCTAAAATCCTAGGCCAAGTCCTCAATTATCTTCCATCCCTTCAACTCTCTTTAATTACTTTCTCCCAAGTAATTTCGGTCTCTACCCATCCCACTCCTTGTATCATCATCCTCCTCGTATACTAAGTTTAAAACATGATGCCATATAATAGCAACTAAACTCTAGAAAAGACTAGCCAGCACCACCTCACCCTCACCCCCACCATACTTCAATCACTAAAAAAAGAGAGTCCTAATTCTGTACCTGAAAGTAGTTCTCTAGCAAAAGCTATATGGTCTTTGTCACTTGCCATAGCAACCACAAGAATCAATCTTGCCTTTGGAAAAGTCATCTGAATTGTGTCAGCCAAAGCCTTGGCAGACTCCTTGGTATGCGCTGACAAATTATTGAAGAAAGACCACATTCTGTTATTAAAAAATTGCAATGCCCAATAAGAGGCAGTTTAGAATAAAACACAATAAAGGCCTCCAGTAAAACCTCCATCAAGAAGAATAGTTGCTCCAGCCAATCCTAGTGCCTCAGCTTCCTTAGATGTTAAAAATTGGCTTCTACCTACCAAATATGTATGTTCTAGGCCAGCACGAACAGCTGCATCCGAAATTTTCCATCCTGAAATTTTTTAAAAAAGAAGAAAGAGAATCGATGAGAAATAACATAATATAATCACCAAGTGATAATTCAACGCATTAGGATTCGCTAAAAAAATCATCTTTCACTACTCTACTTTTTCTAGTTCTGGATAACAAAGTCGTGTAAGGCCAAAGGTACCTAGGAGACATCAGCAAGATGATGAAGGCGGATTGTTTGAAAAGGAGCAAAAAACTAAAACACTAGATGGGATGCTGACATATTAAGAATTGAAAAGCTACCGCAGATATTTGTCCACCATTAAGGCAGTCGATGAAACAGAAATCAGAAGTAGTGGAAAGATCACAGATTTTAAAACTTTTAAAAAAAAAAAGCCTTATACAGCGGGCACAAAATGCTGGAGTAATTAGTTAAGCATCATCCATTTACCAAACCAAAAGTTGAGCTTTTTAGTTGCCAAATACTGTCCTATATAACGTGTTTTGTCTAATTAAATTTATTTTCTACAGGCAATTAACCATAATTACCCATGAAGGTAATTATCTAATACTGTCGATGATCAGAAGGGAAAATTGAAAATATTTTTTTCTCACCATAAACGTAAAATAAAATATAAATAGCAAATTCTCAACATACTGATCGTATGACAATTTCTTCATGACTGAAGATTAAATAATTATACTAAATGCCACAATTAAATACAAACAACACCTATTCAAGTTTTGTGCTAATAAATATGACTGACCAATGACCAAGAAACTTTGATAGACTATAAGATGCAATCATGCAATTATTCAAATCCACAATAAGCATATCAAACACATACCTATATGGAAAATAATTCCCATGGCCATACACTCTAAAAGTCTCAAGAAAGCAAAAGATTATCTTTTAATAGACTAGAAGTTCAAAGCGATAAGAGATAGAAGTAACATGGAATCTTCACCTTGATGACGAAGGCACAGTGCTGCACAAGTGGCAGTTGCAGCATTTTGAAGTTGATGAGGTCCAAGCATGCACAAATTTACATTAAGCAATTCAATGAACTGCATAATTCATAAAAGATTATGTTCATAAATGACAGGGAGAAAATATTGACATCAAATAGGAAAATGATTTCTACAAGCATGTACCAGCTTAATGTCCCTGTCTATTTCAAGCACTATATCACAAGATTGGCAAGGTTTTCCACATATATTGCTAATGCCTTTTATGACACTTCTATTTCCAGGATCAGACGCTGATACTACAGGTGAACCAATTAAGGATGCTTTACCACGAAGAATGTGCTCAATCTTCAAAAGAAACGGTCCCCCTAGCACCAACTGGAAATTTAACCATTTAACAGATCAAGGTCAATCCCACAAAACCATAAGCAGCTGATGTTCTACAATGTGCACAATAATAAAGAAGGAAAAAACCAAAAGGTTCAAAGATAACGAACTGTAGTCGGAAGGAAATAAATGTATCTCAATTGGGAATCACAGATCAAGAAGAAAACAAATTAACACCATATGCTCGTCTATCCCAGAGGAAGAGGTAAAGATACCGACTCTTGTAATGATGGTAACTTTTTCTTCTTTTTTACTGTTCTTATTTTTTCCTGTTTTCTTTAATCCCATTTATAACCCCCAAGGAAATAACTTTCACCAATATTCTCTCGTTGTTCAAATGGATAAAAAAAATTAGTAAATCACCAACCAAAAGAAGAATTCCTTAATTATATATTTATAAAAAAAAAATTAATTCATCATTCATGCAAGTTATGGATATAAATTACCAAAAGCATAAGTGATGGGTGATAAAAATATCATCATACCCAACATAGACTCACTAAAAATGTTTCGAAGTCATTATGTTTGACAGCATAAGAGCCCAGTGGATACTAGCCTCATGGCACAGAGGCTGCGCCTACTTGTATACTTTACCAAATGGCAAACCTTAGTAGAAGTCTGACAATATACATATTTCACTCCGCAGACATAATTTTACATTCTCAACCTTTAATAATAGACCATAAATACCACAAGACCTTAAAAATCATTGTATAGTTTTATGTATCCAACACAAGTTACTATCCACATTCTAGTTCTTAATTAATGTAAAAAGCAGAGAGTGATACAGATAGAATTGAAGTACTGAATGCAATTAGATGCATGCACGATACTAGTAGTTTTGAACTAAAATAAACATGAACTAGAACAGCATATGGAGAAGCACCTAACTGGACAACCGCTTTTTATTATTCCAGATTTCGCCATCGCAATACTTTCTAAAGAACCACCAAGTGCAGCAAGATGTTCTTCGCCAATTGTTGTTATAACTGATGCAGCAAGCCCAGAACTAGAGATTATGTTTGTTGCATCCCGTGCTCCACCAAGCCCAGCCTATACAAAAGTTTTGATATTAGTTTGATCTGCGGCATTTACCATTCTTAACAAATGCATAAAAGAGCATGTCAGAGGTAAACTCTGTACGAAAATAGAACCTGAAAGCAACCACAAGTCATTGAGATATAAGTTATTCTGATCATTGAGTTGAAACAGAGACAAAGTGGAAGGTTAAGGAAAGTAAGTTGCTTTCAAAGGAGTATGAATGAAAGGAGCTTCACCTCAATAACAGCAACATCGATGTTTTCATCTGCAAATAGCCTGAACGCTACAGCAGTGAGCACCTGAAAATGTTGATGGTGCGATCAACACATTTTAAGAAAATTGTCAAAATATTGATGCTGGGTAAAAGATTATAGCGAAGGAAAATTTCAAACTTGCAGTTAGAAAATATCAAAATTATGACAGATTCCATAACACATGATTCACTCTCCAATTTGAGATAAAATGGCAGAGAAATACAATAGACTAAGAGATTAAATAAATAATTAAATAACCAGAGTATGGCTATGTTTCTCTTCTTCTACTACTTCTTCTGGTTAAATTATGGTAATGTTATCTTACAGAAAACCCAATTCCTAACACTGCAAAGTTGCAAACTCAAATGTATGTGTTGAACTTACGTCAAGTGAGCCTACATAACCCTCTTGGTTTCTAATATTAGTTGGACAAAGATAAGGGTCTTAGTTTCACTACATCTACTTCCTTTAGTACTACACCACTAAATTTCAGTTGATCCTTACATGTATTGTTAACAAGTAGATACCTCAAAATGACTGATACCATTTTCAAGTTTGACTGCTTGGTCAAGAATAGTTTTGATCCTCTGAAAAAGGCAATTCAAAGACTTTGCCGACACCGGCTCACTTAGTCTTCCAATCGATATGCGCTCCCGGATTGTCTGAATATGTGGGCTGCTCAAACAAAATGAAGCCTGTCATCATAAAGATACAAGATGAAACGGCTAACAATTGAAGAACTTAGGATCAGATGATTTTAAAGATTAATGCAAATATTGTCATTACATTTAAAATGAAACACACTTGGGAAGTGGAAATCATGCCTAGTATAGCAGCCAACAGAATATCCCTCTGTCCTTAAAATATTCGAGAGAAATGCAGCAGTTGATCCTTTTCCTTTGGTCCCAGCAACATGAACAGCCTATAACAGATTTCAAACTAGTTTAAATACTTAAAAGAGTTTCAAGAAGAAATTGGTATTCCAACATAAACAACGACCTGTGACTTTGCTTACTAGGAAAACTTAAAGTAAACCCAACATTAATCTGGTTAGTCATTACCTTCCAGCTATTTTCTACTTAACTTGCCAAGTATAATAAATCCATCCCAAAAAGGAATCCGTTTTAAAGGAAAGTTTAAACTGATTAAATAAAATGAGATGTGGAAAGGTCATCATGTAAGTGTACTCTTATTCTGTGCTGTCCAGATTGAAAATTGCAGACTGGGAGGATGGGGAAGAGAATAGAAAAGATACTGCAAAGGGCTACTATTTACTATTTTTATCTGGAATTCAATCTTATAAAATAGATGATATTCATAATCCAACTCTGTAACACTGCAACCCTTTTCTTATAGTTTTCTACATATCTCGTGGGCTTAATTAAATAAATCAATTACATCCGAAAAGATAGAGAGAGAGAGAGAAAAAAAACCTTGAATTTGGATTGAGGGTTACCAAGTAATTCCATCAACCGTCTCATCCTTCCCATATCGAACCCATCCTCTGAGTCCGTGCCGGCACCTCTAGGCACCCCAGACTTCTCGTAGTTCTTAAGATTGTCCAAGTAACCTGTGAATTCTTTCAGTTCTGGATCTTCTTGGAGAAAAGACAAGCCCCTATAGAATGTAGAGGTGTTGAGGGTTTTAGCAGTTGCAGAAACTAGGGTTTCTCTGTACGTAGTAAAAATGGTGCGGCCAGTGACCGACCTCAACCGTTTCATTCTGTCTCCTCTCCGGGACAAAGAAAAACCGTAGAACTAAAACAAGAATGGTATACGGTGGACATCCTAAAGCGACTGTAACCCTCGTTTGATAATAAAGAGAAAATTGTGTTATTCATTACTTCATTAATCGTCATTTATTGTGTTTTAAGTAGTACTTACTATTAAGATAAGATTATTCTTATAAAAATTAGTCAAAAAATGTCAGATATTTGAATCCAACAATTATCTTATTTCAAGTAATTGAAAGTCGGGAAAACTATTAAGAAATAAAGGATGCTTATATAATGGATTCCCATCGTCTATCTACATCTAGGAAAGCACAATAGGTCGGTCTGGTTTGGCCTGACTTGGGTCTGTCAGACCTAGAGCTTTGATCAGTCCAGGCCAGGTCGTTGACTTTTGGCCTTCAGGCCAGGCCAGGCCAGGCCTTGGTCACTGGGCTGTAGCCTGGCTAAGCCTGTAGGCCAGGCCAGGCCAGGTCAGACTTAAGGCCAGGCCAGGCCCAGGACCAAGGTCAGGCCCGGCCCGGCCCAAGGTCTTGGCTGGTCTGGTACCTTTTTTTTAATGTTACATATTAAATATTAAAAAGATAAATAATAAAATATAAATTAATAAAATTTGTAAAAATGATGCAAGATTTTTGAGATTTATTTTATTTTAACATTCTACTACACACCAATATAAGTTGAATGATTAGAACAAAAATAAATATATTCATCCTAAATTACAAAAAAAATATAATTTAGATGTAAATGAAATATAAAATAATTTGATTTCTTAAATATATGTCTAATTGTACTATGCACTTCGTATTATTATTTAATCAACTATGTAACTAACTTATTATTAATATTAAATATACTAACTAGTTATATTCATTGAAGATGCATATTAATTAAATGTATCAACAAGAAATCAAGAATGAATAATTAAAATTTTAAATTTTATTGATGTATTAATTAAAACTAATGTACTATAATGTATAAAATACAACAATGAATAAGTAAAATTTTATACTTTATTGATGAATAATTATAAATTTAAAGTTTAAAAATTGGATAAAAAATCATGTAAGGTCTCAGGTCAGGCCATGCCTCATGCCAGGTCAGGGCAGGCCTCATGCCAGGCCAGGCCAGACCTCAAGTCAGGCCCAAGGCCAGGCCAGGCCAGGCCAGATTTTTGTCTAAAAAAAGCGGCATTTTCAAGTCTTCTAGGCTAGGCCTAACCGGGCCAGACTTTGACCAGGTCGGGCCCAGGCCAGACCAGACCAAGGCCAGACCGCAGGCCTTAAGCCTTTTGTGCATCTCTATCTACATCTATATCTATAAATATAAATATAAATATATAATATAACTAGAACTAAAATCTTGTTTATGTTACTAAAAATTTTAATATTAACTTATTATTATACAATTATTTTATTTTTTATAAAAAGTCTTTTAACAACTTCATAATATAATAAGTTTTAACTTAAAAATTATATTTAGGATTTTAGTTTAAATTTATACTCGGCTTTAGTTTCTAAATGACTATATATTGAAAATATTATGAGTATATATAATAATTAATGAGTCATACTATACATGGCTAAAATTTTCAGTCAAATTATAAATACACTATACGAGCAAGGATCAAGAGCATTCTTTTTAAATAGCATTCCTCCTTAAATAACACTATGTTATTAAAACTACGTCGTTTTGGAGTTTTTTTTAAAAACAAGTAGGGCCGTGGGTGACATTTTTGTAAATAAAAGGAAAGCAAGTGAAACCACTCTCTTTTAAAAGACTTTAAAACGACGTAATTTTAATAACGGAGTGCTATTTAAAGAAGAATGCTATTTAAGAAGAATGCTCTACTATGTATATGCATACATGAAAAAATTAAAAATTAAGAAGGGTTTCACTTTAATTTATTTGATCTAATTGCATACACCCCCACGTTAGTCGCAATTCAATTTCATCAATTATTTATCGGCATGTATATTATTTTTATAATTAATATCAAAGTTATATATATATATATATACGTATTAAAAATATATTAATAATTACTTTAGTTACCAATTCTATTACATATATGAGATATTTAGTTAATTAATGTTACAAAACAATTCTAACTTATATATTAATTATTAAAATTTAGTTAGCTAGCTTTTCAAACTAAAATCATAACCGCAAATCATTGTCTACAATAATTATATTCCTAAATAAAAATATAAGGAAAATATTATGAGTAAATAATAATTAATATTAATATTAAATTCGCAAATTGATTTTTAATTTAATAGTGTCTCAATATTGACTATTTTTTTTGGAACAAATGAGCATTATTATTATTTTGGTAGTCAGGACTGAAGTAATTGAGAATATTTTTAATAGTGTCAATATAAAAGAAGGAGAAAATTATACAAATTCCATTATTACTTACCGTCGTAATATTAAAATTCCATGTTCCTTTAGTTATGTTTGCAAGCGTTCATATTCATAATGGAGTATTAAAATTATGATGAACACTTGCAAACATGCATTGAGGAATCTGAGAACAACTTGGGAATAATAATTGCTGCTGCTGCTGCTGCTGCTACTCAATAAATAACCGAAATACTACAAAATTTCAGAGGATAGAAATCTACCCTATTCTATTCTTCTACAGTCAAAACTGCTTTCCTTTTTCTTCCATCTATCTGTATGCTATCATCGTAATATCCACAACTGCCCTTTCACCTTCAACAACATTAAATTCTTCTTTCAAAGTAAATAGATGCAAGGTTAAATACATACATTCGGGATCAGGAACAACACATATCCCTGAATCTCATCAAGTTGCATTCTGATGATGATGTAGTAGAACGTACTTCACAACTTCATAAAAGGACACCACGATTCCAACAGATGGGCCCGCCCGCCCAACACGAGGACCAACGCCGGTGAAAAGGCCGCTCATTCCTCCACTCCTGATCCCATTACAAATTCCGTTATTAAGTGAAAATATGTTTAGGATGTGATATGAATATTGTGTTTGTAAGAGGTACAATATCATGGCATACTGGAAACCACGTACGTACTGAGATCAGCAGAGATAAAACAGTTCACCATTTGGTTCCTTGCTTTAAAGAAAGAAATAGGGGACATATAAAAAGAAAAGAGAAAGCTTTAAGGTTACATCTGGTTGAATAAGAAGCAAGAACCAAAAAGGAAACAGGAAGACAAATGAATGAAGCTCAACCACCTACTTTCAGCTGGCTCATATTCAAGCTGTTCACAATCAAATAATAACCCCTGAGATGATAGCTTTCTGGGAAAGAGAGAGAGAGAGAGAGTTCAGTGTATGAACCAAAATGAGGGAATCCTAGATGGTTAAAACTTAAGAGTCTATTCTCTTCGCCTCTATAACCAAAAGATGTAAAAGGTTAACTGCATAGTGCATTCAATTGCTTGGCGCCCTTTAATCAGGTAGTATCGTATTGTACGACACACAGGGCAAAAGCCAGATTATTCAACTTACCACAAATAGTAAGATCCCACTAGAATCCCATGTTCAACTTCTTCCCCCCCCCCCCCCCCCATAATAACCCATTACAAACGTATTATTTTGCTTTATACAGCACAGTGTTGGATAGTATAACTGTAAACATACCTCCAAACCTCCATAATAGTTTGTCGTGTTGTCATTCTCAATGCTCTAGCATGATCCTTCTGAAACAAAACATATTTTAAAGGTTAGAAATTCACAGCATCAGGGACAGTTAATAAGAGCAAAACAAAGTCAGCCCATACACTTTTAGATGCAAATTAATACTAATCCCGTCTCAACCTCTACTCTTCGTGTGAACACATTCCCACCTTACCAAACCCTAGAAAATTGCAGCAAGTCTATGTTGACTTTACTCACAAGGCTCTGTCCAAGAAGATGGAACAAAGTCTAGAAATTAAATGACTTGATCATGGGCCATGTTCACGGCCCCCCAATAAATTTGGAATCATGACTACCATTGAACAAGTACGTTAATAGGTATACCAACATTAAACTGTTTTGCTTTACCTTAGGCGCATGACTACCTAATGATGGGGAGCATCAGTAACTAGTTATTGAAGAAGACTTGATGCCAGGGGAAAACACATGGACAAGAATTCCAAAGCCAGAATAAACGCTGAGTTCGAAAAAGAGTAGTTGCATCACTTCTGTTTCAGATTAAGAGTACCCTCCTAAATACTAGATGACAAGCAAAAAATATTGGCACAATGTCTAGAGTGAAAACTAGCACAATGCAGGAAACTATGCTTCTTAGAGTAGACATATAGTGATCTACACTATTCTAATGAAAGAAAATATGTGCATTCAGTGTTCTAAAAGAAGGCCGCCTAGGCGCTAGGCCCCCCTCTGCCGTCTCGCCTAGGCCAAAAAATTCCTCCAGAAAATTAGACAGGGCCTAAGCGGACAGGCTAGGCAGGAAAAGTAGGCCTAGGCCGGGTTTTTTTTATTTTAATAACTACCCAAATCTGATATATTTATTTTTCTAATGATTTACCATATTCATAATACAAGTTGTAGCATATGAAATCACAACAAGAAGTGAACAAGATCAAGTCAAAATGGATAATTTTATTATAATTGTAATTTTTTGAACTTGTACCGACTTCAAAATATATAAATGATGATACATTTATAATATTTAGTTTAAATCAATATAATTCTTAAATTTATGTTTAGTTTCTTAAGTTTTAATCTTGAATTGAATTCTTGAAATTTTAAATTTTATTATTTAATAGCAATCTTGTTTATGAATAAAACTAATACATTAAAAATATGTATTTGAACTTTAAGCAAAAGCCTTTATTATCTTTATTATAGATTGTTTTGCTTTATATTATTGTTTTGTTTGGATAAATGTAAGATAAAATATTAAAATTGGCTTAAAAAACAAAATCCCGCCTAGGCCCCCGGCTGGCCGTCTCCCGCCTTGTAGAACATTGCGTGCATTACAAATTTTGTGCACTTTAAATGGTTCCCCTATTGTTTTGAAAAATTATTGGTCATGAGCAAGTATCCACTTGCATGAAAGCTGTAAAAAACATAATATGCATATAAATGCTGGAGACCAGAGTGGAGCTACAAGAATGTTATCCCATTTTCATAACATATATTGAGTTCTAAGATAAACCTCAATTTGCCTTCTGGTTTTAGCAACATCAAGTGGACACGTAGCAGCAGCAGCAAGACTTCCTGCAACAAAACCGGCAGAAAAGTTTGCGCCAAGGATACTAGCCACATTGGATTCCTCACCCACCATGCTTAGAAGTTTCCTTCTGGTCTGTAAATATTATAATGTAAACAATGTTAAAATCATATCGAATAGGCATACCAGATTAACAGAACGTTTACAAAAGTTCACCGGTTCCAGGGTCCCCCAGCAGATTGCAGAGAAAGGTACATCACGAGCAAGCTGAGCCCCAAGGCCTGTCCAGAGTGCACGGTAATTTTGCACTGTAATGAGAAAAACTGGATTAAATATTATCAAGATGACAGATAAGCACCAAGAAAAATGTTGAATAAAATATGCTAATAAAAAAGCAACAATCTTCCTCAACAAACCACGTGAATAACATAGCTTGGCTAAAATCAGAAAATTAATGGAGTCCCTACTTTATATTATGCAGAGACATCTTCATAAGAAATTATATGCTAGCAATACAAATTATACATGTATACAATAACTTAGACGATTTCTATGATCCTAAGTTTTTTGAAAAGAGACGAGAAACTTAAAGACACTATGTTTCAAGAAAAAATCACCAGCAGCAATATAAGACAAATTTGACTTGGAAACCTCGCAGAATCATTTGCATATTACATAAAATAGATCAACATTTAAAACTATTAGACTCCTACCGCATAGTGAGGGAAACATCTTATAGATATACATTTGAAAAAGTTTAAGAACTTTAAGGAATTGACAACATTCATCAACTGTAACTTCATCTAGATACAAGCACACAGCCAAAAGATTGTGGACAAACTAGAATAAGCCAAAACAAAGAAGCAGATAGTAGTAAAAAGTGCCTTTATCACTATTACAACTATCTAACTGATTAATCCTGTAATGGTATAAGGTAAACTAAGATAAATAGTCAGCCAGGCATATACACTTATTGGGATGGGGGGATGGGGGGATGGGGGGGGGGGATTAGCCTGGCATATAAGAGACAGACATACACTTTTAATAATCCTGATGCAAGCCTACCAAATTATATATGCTATTCCTTGCCAATTGCAAATTATGTAAGGCTATCAAGCCATAAAATACCAAAGAAAGAAACCCCTTACAGTTGTTCTGAAGATTATTCGTGCTCTTGACATGGGAGATAACCTCAAACAATGTCTTCCACACTCCAGGAGGCTTGTTACCATGGTTAGTCTCCTTAAATGCCTATATTCATGCAAAAAAACAAACCCAAACAAAAGAAAGAGTTAATAGAGAGGAAGAACGAAATTAAAAAGGTGCCACTAAATTGAACGCCAGGGCTATATGAGTAAAACGAATCATGCATTTGAAATGTGGCCTAGAAAAGCTTAAGTCTTAAATAAATTACATTTTCCGAATTTCAGAATAGCTAGTAGGATAGACAATATACTAACAACAAAACAAAATATGATGTTACAATCAATTTTATACAACTAATTAAAGTTTTTTGGTGTATATTATGCAAATGTTATTAACACTGCCTGCATAAGATTGTGAAGGGGAAGAGAACTCAATTTAACAAACAGCTTGTTTAGAATATGTCAACATGCACGAATTACATGAGTCAGACTTATAAAAACAAAAAGGAAAATGACAATATCAACATAAAAATTTACCTGCATCCGGGTTTTTGCAAGCTCAATAGGGTAGCAACTTGTGCAGGCTAATGAGCGTGCTAGTGAGCCTGCCAATAAAGGGGCATATGGTGTCATGCTTGGAGCATTCTTGGCTGTGAATTCTTCCAAGTAGTTGCAGAAGATGTCATAGCAAGGCAAGTAGATTCCAACCTGGTTTGACAGTAAGCATATGGTTACAAAGTAATGAAATGAGTACATGGTCATAAAGTAATGAAATGAATGTCAAAAATAACAACTAAAGGATCCCCAAGGAACTTACAGTTGGTACAGCCAATGCTAGCCCTGCAATTGTGCCTCTCCATAGCCTTGCAACTCCCTCCTACAAAACAATCTTCCTGTTAGACATCTGAGAGCAATACTGGTTATAACAAGCACTGAGACGAGATGCATAATGTATCTCGTTAAGCATAAAAACATACAATAATGTCCAAAGCTTAATCAAAAAGTAACTAAAAGTGCAGGGATGTTTCAACGCACACATATTCTGCCAACAGATAAACACACTACTATGACTCAAATTGACTGCAGAAGACACACTAACCTGACGAATAATCTTGTAGAAGACATCCAGTGTTCCTTTGTACTGGAAACAGTCAGGTGGACAAATTGATACAGTACCATGAACGCCAGCACGGGTGCATGATGGAGAACATCTCAGATCTGCAAACATCTAAGGAAACACATTGCATATGTAAAATAAATTGCATATCCGGCACTTACTAAAAAATAAAATACATGTCCCACAGAATCCCTAAAATAAAATGTATGTTTAAAATGGAATTGAAACATATGACATGGAAAATAAAATATTTTACTTTTGGAAAACCACCGATAGCCTAAAGGCTCCAAACATCCCTTTATTAACTGGTATTTTGTATGTTCCCTTTAGCATCCAGTCAACTACAACTACTTTTCAGGCTGAAACATGCTAGCTAAAGTTGGGACTTACATAAGATCAATTGGGAAAAATAAAAAGAAAAAATCAAGGAAATTAACAGTTATAGCTGCCGCCAAGTTGAAATATTTAAGGTTTTACCACGAATAACAAGTACATTCTCGAGGTTCATACACACAAGGCATCAAATGCATGAAACTATGGATACTACCACATAATTTGAACGAACACAATCATACTTGCATTATGAATACCACAATTGTGAAGACTGGATAGCTATTATCTTTTGAATTACAAAAATTAGAATATTGCAGGATCGGTTGTAAAGCGCATTTCCAATTTTTCCCGTAAGATTCTGGTGTAGAGATCAAACAAGTAACCAATAGAAATGCTAACTTCCGGTATAAATATTTCCATACCATGTTTGGTCCAAAAACTGCCATACGGCTTGTAATATTGCTTAGTGGATGCGAGTAAGGAACTCCAGCAGCCTGTGCTTGCAATCTCGTCTGCAATGGACAAATGCAAATTCAGCAATACTCCAAATTTAAGTCCACCAACAGTACAAAATCAGAGGGATGAAAATTAAGTAATTTTCTTTGAGTGCTGAGATAGAACAAATACCATCATAATGTTATTTTTTAAAAATTAAAAAAAAAAGTGACAAATTTTTCTACAAGAATGATGAAATGAATGAAACCAAGAAAGTTCATCTATAACATGTCATACAAATACACATAAAGATAAAACAATGAATAGATCATGATTATACTGTGCCATCCATTTCAATCCGACTAAGACTGGGAAAAAAGTAAAATGGAAGGATATGTAACATAAAAATTGAACATCACCCAAATAATAAAACCCCAACTTCAATGTGTTTCTACAGATGAAAAGTTAACCATCAAGAGTTTGAGACATATAAAATGAATTGAATAAAGATTCCAAAAAAAATGAACCGAGAAAAACACTAAAAGGCATGATTCCTTAAAATGTATAGAAAAACAGTAAATGAAATTAAGTATGTAGAACCTAAAAAACAATGAAAAATTACAACGGTTATGTAAGAAATTGGCAAAGTCTAACCCAAAAAGGGATTACCTTGGCTACGTCAAGGGGGTTAACGAGTATGGCAGAGAGAAAGGCGGCACCAGCAGCAGAAAATGTTCTCTCCGGGAACCCTAATTTTCCAGCAGACGTGGGAGGCGGAGAATCAAAATAAGAAGGAGAAGCCTCAATTCCCTCTGACACCACCATTGATTCTGACATTAGCGACACGCAGCGGCCGTCAAATTCAACTCTCGAAGGTTGCTCTTCTGACTCGGACTCTCTGGTCACCCACGGATTTTGCATTTGCTTTGATTCTACTTCTACCATATTCTTTTGTTATACCTCTCTTTCAGCCCAACCCTAAAATGGCATGTTTCCGAATGTTAGCTTTGTTGCCTTCTCAAAAAAAAATCGTCAAATAGACAAAATTTTCAAAACAAAAAAAAAATCCTCAAATCGCAAGAGAGAGAGAGGGATGAAGAAGAGTATCTCTAAATTTTAGTGCTGAGGACTGCGGTTGGGAGACTCAAAAAAAGAGGGACTATTTTTCAATAATATTTCTCTCTAAAACTTAAATAAATAAACAAAACGACTGAAACCGTCCAGCCGTGTCTTTGTTTCGTGAAGAGGAAGCTACTGTCTACTACTGCTATTTATTTCTTTAGCCACATAAAATATATTATATATATATATATCTATTTATTCTTAACTGTATGCTTATAGAGCTTTCCAATTCCAATTCAGCATAAGCCCCGCACCCTAAAGCGTAATCCATAACGTCAATATACTCGAATCGAATTTAAGGGGGTTTTGGGTGTGAGCCCACATCAATATCAATGAAGTGGCCCAAATTAGGTTAGTTATGACCTTATTGGGCAACGGGTAGGGAATACCTTTTTTTCTTCTTAATAAATGATAGAAACTTATTTTATCATATAAATTATGTTGACCCATGCGGTACTATTTCATAACGAAATACTAGCAAGTATTCTCCTCATATTAAAAATTAATAGAGTTTGATATAATTATTTTACTCAAAGTATGTTTTATACTTGTGACCTTTGTTTAAGACTTTACATTAATATACTTTAAATACATTTAAGTAATTAAAAGTTATTCTGAAATTATTTTTGTTTAAAAAAAGTGTCTAAATGCTGACGTGTTATCGAAAAAATCGTATTTTTATAATTTTCAATGTATTTCACTATATTTTACCATTAAAAAATCAATACATGTATATATTTATTAAATTCGTATACTTATATTAAATACGTTTAATTTGATTATAAAATTATAAATATAATTAAAAATTATAAAATAAATTAAAAATATTAGAATACAAATTAATACTCTGTTTCTGAATTTTAAAATGTACAAAAAAGAAAAAAAATGGAACGAACAAAAGTTTTCGTCCAAAATTAGTCTAATTAGAACGAAAAAAATTAAAATAAATAATATTTTTATAATTCTACTGCTAAATACTCCCTCCGTCCCAAATTAATTGCTCAATTTTGACTTTTTTAAGTCAAATTGACTATTTTTAGAATTAATAATTAAGCATATATAAATATATTTCTAAAATTATAAAAATTAGGATTAGTAATAAATTGTATATACTTTCTTTTGGTTATAATCTCTTCACCTATATTTTAGCAAAAATAATAAAAAGATTAATTTTAAAAATGGTCAATTTAATTTTAAAAAGTCAAAACTGAACAATTAATTTGGGACGGAGGGAGTATGAAATTCATCATGTATACGCTAGGCAATACTATTGATAAAAAAATTTATCTTAGCCGGTAGCTTAATAAAAAATAAAACAAAAATTATACCCTAATTAATAATAAGTGGGTTCATTTTTATGTTCTATTTTATTTTAATGTTTTTTTTGCCAAGGCTGCTTTTGTGGAATTGGTTATCATGATTTATTCCTCTTCTCGAGGGTTTCTCCCCTTTCTCTTGCACAATTTCACAAATAGAGCAACGGCAAACCCTAGCTTTGCGTGAAGTATATGTTTTCATTCTCCAGATGGTATGGAAGATGGAGGTCGAAGCGATTGACGCGGTTTTAGAGAAAATATGGGACTTGCACGACAAGCTCAGCGACGCCATTCACTCAATTTCCAGAGCTCACTTTCTCCGTTCCGTCAAATCATCCCTCCGACCCAATTCTGGCGACAAGAAAACCGGCTTCCCCGATTCCGACGACACCACTAATCGAACCGGGTTCGTATTCGGGAAAGGTTTTCCAGTTGATGACTCGGCGATTCAAGAGGCCAAAAGTCTCAATGTCATTCGAACCGCCCTCGAGAATCTCGAAGACCAGCTCGAATTCTTCCATGTAAGTCTTTTTGTCTTTTTCTATCTAGGGTTTTGTTTCCGATTTTCAGCGACCTGCTTTTCTTTTTCCCTTTTTAAGTTTAGTGCAATTGTAGGGAATTTGTTCAATTTAATGGAGATTTGGTTATTATTTGTTTATTTTTCTCCCATTTTTAATTTAAACTGAGTGTTTTATATGATAAACAATTGGTAGCGGAAAACACATACCTATTTCATTGATAAAAGCAGCCTATAAATAGGCATTACATAGAAGGGAAATAACAGAACACAATTACCACTACCTTAACATCCTATAAAACAGGACAATGAAGCCCACTTTTTGTAGCCATAAAAGCATGATATTTTCAACTAAATAAATCCCTAAAGACTAGGACAGACTAGAACTACCAAACTTAAATAATAATTCTAAACATTATAATCTCATTGATGATTCGTTGAAACGTGCTTGAACCTCTCTTTAGATTATGTATGGATGAGTGCAAATTTTTTTTTGTGCATTTGAAAACTGTTGTGAGCAGTATCTGTGAATTTTTAGTTCAGATCCAAAAAACAACAGGATATAGTTATGCATGAAGATGAAAACACATCATTACATGTTTGTTTGAATGTCTTTTGATTAAAGCAAATTAGATTCTAACCCAAGCAATTTCCCTTCCTGCGCGGTAAGTCACATAGTATCATGTGGTATTCTTGGCATAACCATAAGAGAGATGATACTGGCTATTAAATGCTAAATGGTGACCTTTGTGTTTGGTTATCTGTTGAGAAAGGAGATGGGGGCATTGAATAGGGTGTTCCTTATCAAAGAAATAAGGATAGCGCAGTTTCTGACCCATTCAGCAGTCATGTTTAGCTGAAGGCTAGTCATTCTTGAAGGTAAAAATTTACGTGAATTAGGGAAGAAAGAAAAAAGCATGTATACAGAATGAGCATATATCTGAACGTATGAAAGACAAAAAGAATTTGGAGTGCCTCGGATGCTGGGGAAAGTGAATGAAAACTTCACTTCCAGATATGGGGATATGATTGCCTTCTTAACCAAATGCCCTTAAATATTATCTTTTTTTTAAAAAAATTGTGACATTTATAGGTTGAACAGCATGGAATTTGCATTTCTGATGGATCTTGTATCTATCTGTGTAGATGTGTTTCTTACTTCCTTTGTCCAGAAAAAAGGTAGTGAAAATTATATAGAAACTAGGACTTTTTTTTTCAAACGGGAGTTTTGTATATCACTTTGAATTCATACAGATTTCACTTGTAAAAAAAATAGATCGAAAAGTTCTATAATGAATCTTTCAGATGAATTTTATGAAATTTGGAATGTTTTTCTCCCCTGTAAAAGTACGTATTTGTTAATCATTATTATGTTCTTTTTACAGACTGTACAAATCCAGCAACGAGCTGAGAGAGATGCTGCAATTGCTCGCTTAGAGCAGAGCCGAATTGTCCTTGCACTGAGATTGGGTGAACACCAAGGTAAGAAGTATAAAGTCATTGAAGAAGCTAGAGCTTTTGTGGGAGATGTACGTGATGGTAGTTGTTTTGCATCGCCCGAGAGCCTTTATGGTTCAGCAGCATGTCGATCTGGTGAGAACTGTCTACCGCAGGGCGGGAAGGGTTCAAATGTTCTCTTCAAAGTTGTCATATCTGGCCTGAATTTTGCAAAGAAGACCATCAAATTGGATCATTTGAATGGTATCTTGGGAAATGCTGCTTTGGTTGCAGTAAGCATGATTGCGGTGTTTCATCTGCATCATGTATCTTCTTCTAATAAGGGAAGATACACTTTAGACCTCCCAGAGAGGCAAGAAGATAATATCCTGGGCAGAAATGTGACACAAGTTTCTCGACCTGAGGGATCTTCATCTGGTGGCCGTTCAACCCACATAGATGTGTTGTTGGCTAGGGGCTAAGCAACAGAAGTTTCCTATGAGTCGGTTCAAGTTGGGATATAAATTTTTTTTTTATTATCAAGTTTTCATGTTTGAATGAGTCGGTTCAAGTTGATATATAATTTATTTTTAGCAAGTTTTCATATTTGAGCTGCTTTAGCCCCTTGTTACGTGATGATGAGAGGAAAATCTTGTACACTAGTGAATATGTGCCACGAGAGTTCAAATTTGTAAGAAAAGGCCGTGTGATAGTGTTATGTAATACGCGTACGGTTAAAAACTCGCCTCACCTTTCCATCTTTTACATTTATGAGAAATACAAGTAGTTTGGTTTAGTTGAGCAGTTTTTATAATTTGTGTAGTTTATTATTATATAGTTAGTTTTCTTCTAGTCTACATCCTTTTTTATAAAGTAATTTAATTATCCACAATTGTAATTTATATGTGACATAATTTTCAGGAAAATAAAATAAAATAATGTATAATCATGGGTATCCATTCGTTTGTGAGGTCTAATTCCAAAGGAATAATCACTTGGTAGTTGTCATCTGACTGAAGTGGTCTGGTCTGGTTCCAAGGCCAAGGGAATCACTTGCTTGCTGTCATTTGAAGTATCCCTCCCTTGGATACTTACTCGAGAAGGAAGAGGGCAAAATTTGATCAATTATTATGAACTACAAGAAAGTCTGGCACCAGCCCTCTAGGCTCTAGTCTTCTTTACTAACTACTACTACAACTACAACACAACAAGTCGGAATTCAACAATAATAAGTCTACTATCACATATAAACGCTCATATACTTCTCACATATATATTGGAATGATCCACCTACAGAGCAAGCCTGGTGGGTTATGTCAATATGCATGTAAGCGGTTGTATGTGATAGTAGACTTATTTATTTATGATTAAAGGGTAGATTATCCCCAACTTTCCCCTCTATTTTCTTTCTCTCCATAAAATGAAATGTATTTAAGAACAGACTCTAAAAAAATATCATTTTTTATTTTTACTACTTTTATAAATATTTCAGCTTGCAAGACATCATATTTTAACATAAACTTTTGTATTTAAAATTCAAAGAGTGAGTTTGTTATGTACGTCTATTTCTTAAAAAGAAAAAATCAATTGGATTGAGGTTTGAGATGGGAGAAATTAAAAAACCAAATTGCTTCTTTTTGGGTAGGAAGATAAGATACACTATAATAGGGGGAGGGGGAGGATGGATAGGTAGGTAGCTATCAAAATTCAAATGTGATTATTCTAAAATTTGCGCATGGATAAGTCTCTCTATACTATACATATTCCACACCTAACGAAATCCCATCAACCGAAAGTAATTGTGTTTTCAAATTAAGATTATTAATAATATAAATGCAAAAGTGATAGTGAAAGGTGGTCAAATAGAATGTCGGAATACTAGTATTAAGATTATTAATACTAATGTCTCTCTAGATATGGATGGGTGTTTACGACTCTTAATCACCCAAAATTAATATAATTAGTATAATTTTATAAAAAATATTAAATTAAATGGATTAGTATAATTTTATAAAAAAAATGAAATGGATCGATTTAGATCATGATCTGTATTATTATTATTGTTAGATTAAATAGATCATGTGTCAAATTAATGATCCGTTGATTCATTATCATATTAAGTGAATAGAGTTTGATCTGACTCATTGACAAAACTATTAACGGTTCAAGTATGAAAACATAATGGGAAGTCGTTTACATTTTCTTTAAACATTTGTTTGAGTTCCTATTGGTTCAACCAAATGGGTTTAACTTTTTGGCAAAATTTCTACTATTTTCCTAATCAACAATGAGTCTTGTGAATTCTTCCTAATAGTTTTACCCAATTATTCTAAGTAACATTTGCTAGAAAATGATTATACTTGACAACCATATACTTAATCAAAACTATTTAAATCTATTGAAACATATTTCACTATTACAAAATATATTTTTATTAAAACAAAAATAATATAGTAATAGAATTTGATTTGACAAAGATAATAAAACATAGCAAAAAATAGTCTTTTAAAACATATCAAAACTTCGTCAAAACTTGGGGGCCGTAGACTACTAGCCTTACAAAATTTTCAAACCAAACCAAATGTACAAGTGAGTTTTTATAAAATTTTCAAACTTTGAGGGTGAATCTTACAAAAATTTCAAACCTTGAGGGGGTGGGCGTGGCCTCTTCCAACATACGTGTGGCTTCATCCCTGATAATATATAGGATAATTAATTATTATTATTTATTATTTTTAATTATAATTTTATATTTGTAAGGTGTAATAGTAAATATATTTTCTCAGTTTTAAAATAAAATAACAAATTTAATTTATAATTATATTTATTATAAAACTAGTTATTATGTGAAAACTCAAATTCGAACTTAAATTTAAAAGTCGGCAGAATAGTTTGAATATAATTCAATCTTAGTCAAATCGAACTCGAGTAATAAATATTTGAATCGAATCGAATTTTTCAATTACAATTTCAAATCGAATATAAATTTAATATTTCAAATCAAATTTGAATAATTATCTATTCGCTTCGATTGATCTTATTTATCTGCAATAATGTCGAAATCTCTATTTGGAAGTTGAGCGACTGAGCCGCAGTCAAGAACAATGAGCAATAGTAGATTGGGACCCAATCTCCCAGCTGGCACATCATTTCCGTGATTGGCTCAGACGCTCATACGGACCCACATCAGCCCATTTAGCATTTAGCGCTCTCTCTCTGTCGGTAGGTAGGTAAAAAGTTGTAAAGGTTGTTTTGAAGCACTTTATGGGCCCTACAAATATGGGCTTCGACCCACTTAATTTACTGCCAAAACTACGTTGCTCACGATAACTGTAATCGATGGAGTTAGAAAGGAGTATGAGTTTGGTGGATTTGGAAGCCCACACCCTGATTTCACGTGTTACCTGCATGACTTATTTCCACGTAATCAAAAGTTTTTGGTTGACTTTTTAGTTGTAATAATAAAGTTGACTATTTTTTGTTGTTTTTTGAAAGTTGACTATGGTCATGCATGCATGTAACGTCTAATCAGGGGGCAACGAGTAATTGTGAGCGGGATATCGCCTTCAGGTGTTTGATTAATCTTTATATAAGATTTGACTAAATATTCTAGTGGTAAAACTTGAGTAACTATGTTTCGATTTTATTTTTAACAATATTGACATATATTTAATTTCTTGTACGTATATACTTGCAATGGGTTTTAATTATAAATAAAATAAAATGCAGTCTTTTATTTAATTATAATTATTTTTCTTTTTAAAAAAGTGATCGATATATACTCCATTCCATTTGTGTACTTGCATGTGACATTATTTGGTGATTATAAGAAGTCGAATTAAATACTGATGCAACAACAAAAGGAAGATATAAAAGCCTTCAACTTATTTGTTACATACTAAAATTGATATATATATATATATATATATATATATATATATATATATAGAACGGATCAGGTGAGTGCTCTTTTACTTTGTTAAAATGCGGACTTTTTTTTTGGTTTTTTTTAAACAACTAAAAAATAATATTTAATATTTTATGAAACTGAAATTTTTTCATAATATAATGTTTTGGGCGTGTTTTGAATACCTATACCAAAAAATGGTGGTACAGTCTGCCCAGACTGTACATACATATTTTGTTATACGTACCCAAATCACATCCAAAACACTGTATTATGAAAAAAATTCAGTTCCATAAAATATTAAATATTTTTTTTAGTTGTTTAAAAAACCAAAAAAAAACAAAAAAAAAATCTGCATTTTAACAAAGTAAGAGAGCCCTCACCTGATCCTGACCCTATGTATATACTCACTTGATTGTATGAGTTAGATTTATGTCAAATTAATCGTGGCAAATAGATTATTATTATTATTATTATTATTATTATTATTATTATTGATCCATCGAACACGGGGAGTACCGAGTAGGCAGCTAGTGAAAATGAATCTTCAGCTAATTAAAAAAGCCAATTCTGCACGAGTACTTACTTAACAAGGATATATGAATTGCGGCAGCATTGGTGAACGGGCAACTAGCTAGGCTGATCAGTACTGTCAGTTTAGTAATTACACTGGTTTTAGTTATCCTTTATTGTAATTACAGACAGCTTAATTGCATGCATTTTGACAATTAGTATATGTCCAGCTGTACGTTCGTCACATTCTGTTAAGACTTTAATTTCCAGCTCTTTTTCTGTGTTCATTCTCAGTTTTTCTTCTCCCGTTCATACACGTTATCAATGATAATTTAGGTGTTAGAAAATTATAACTCCCTCCGTACCAGGATAAAAGTCTTGGTAGACTTTTCACGCATATTAAAAAGAAGAATAAAATGACAAAATTGTCCATAATAATGTCATTAAATATGGAGAGAGAATTATAATAAGAAAAGTATGAGATACTTAATGCTACGGGCATAATAAAAAAATGTGTAAAAGTTTGGTTATTAAAAGAAAATGAACATTTAACATGGGACAACCCAAAATAGTAATAAGGACTTTTATCCTGAGACGGAGGGAGTATATAATTAACCAAAACTACTTGGATTTATTTGGTTGGTTAACTAATTTTTATGTTATGGATTAATTTGATTTTAGACTTATATTATTATTACAAATATGGTTTAAAACTATTTAACTAATTTTGACCTCTATTAGTTTATAATAATTTTCTTCATTTGTAGAGCCAATACATCATCATGTATGCATTATTACACTACATTCTTATATAACACATACATTATATACATATTACATACTTTTGTAATTTATATATTTTGTGAAACCCCAGATTTTATGAATAAAGAATTAATTTTTTCGAAATAATTTTTTTATATTATGTTGTGAATTTGAGATAATATTATAGTTGTGGGTAGTATTTATAAATTTTGCAAAGTATGCAAGTTGTTATATTATATTCGATTGGTCAGGGAATATTCTTTGTGTCGGAAAATATTCATACGACGGTACAATTATTGGTGAACCCCACAACGGAATTATTGTCGGATTGAGAAAACGACAAAAATATTTTATTAAAAATAACGGCGGAAGTTTTACCGTTGATACTGTTGAACTACTGGGTAATAAAAGTACAGTAATACGCGTTGTTGCATAGTAGCACACGGTATTGATTATTGATATTTATGTGAGAAGTCGCTCAGTTTGATTCAATTATTGTCGATTAATAATATGAATTATTATAGCGATGATGACGTTTTGTTTTATTCGTATTATTAACGTAATAAAACAGAAATATCTTTTTATATAAAACAGAATACTTTATTAAAGTTATTCTATAAATAGAATATATTATATTTTATTATGCATAGTGTTGCATAGTGTCTTGCATAGTGTTGCATAGTAAAAATCTTTTTATATAAATAGAATATATTATATTTTATTTAAAAGATTTTTCTTTAAATATGGACCGTAAGATTAAAGTAAATCAATCTGGACCGTTCATGGATTAGTTACTATGCATTCTATTTTTCTATAAATAGAAGCTCATTCCTTCATTATTTTCTTACGAATTCACTGAACTCTAGAGAGAGAAACTATAGAGAGATAGAAGAAAAGATTTTTGCTACTTAACTTTTATTTTCCTATATCCAGTTTCTGTTACGGTAAGGGTTGTTATTCTTTCTTATTCATGAAGAGAACTGTTGTTATTTCATTTCTTATTATTCTGTTGGAATAACCTGTATACGCGGTCTACCCTATACTTGGTGACATTCTTCTATCATTCTGTTGGAACATCCTGTCTGTGTGTTTTACACCGGACCTGGTTCCGTCTTTACTATTATTCTGTTGGAACATCATGTCTGTGTGTTTTACACCGGACCTGGTTCCGTCTTTATTATTATTCCGTTGGAACATCCTGTCTGTGTGTTTAACACCGGACCTGATTCCGTCTTTATTACTATTCCGTTGGAACATCCTGTCTGTGTGTTTACACCGGACCTGGTTTCGTCTTTATTATTCTGTTGGAACATCCTGTCGGTGCAAATTTTGCCTGACCTAGTTCCGTTATTATTATTCTGTTGGAATAACATGTCGATGCGAAGTACCGCATGCATGGTGATTTCTTTTGTTATTCCATTCTTTATTATACTCAGTTGGTTAAAGTTTGGACTTCTATACTTCATGAAATTAGTAGAATATCCTTGATATTTGCGCTTCATCCAGTATCTTTTCATGAAAATATTCTTCTGATCATTCTTGAATTTTACTCTACAAAGCAGTATCATGTGGACAATTTGGACATTAGTAGTTCTTGGACAAATTAATTCTTGAACTTGTTTTATTGAATTCTTATATCATTGTCATCATCCTCATGTTTATGTTATGTTGAAAGTCATCTGTGGAATGTAGTGCATAGATGGACTTGGTATGATTATGACCAGGGATTATTCGGTATAATCATGACCGTAATATTACAAATGATGTGAAAAAAGTCCTCATTGGCCCGTAGTGCATTGATGGACAGTTTTTGGTATGATTTTGGCTATGGATTCTCTTTGGCCGTAGTGCAAAGATGAATTATTTTATGGCATGATCAGGACCGTTGATGAAAACACGATTATCTTTGGCCCGTAGTGCATGGATAATTCGTGGTCGTGATACTAAAGAATATCATTGGCCTGTAGTGCAGGGATGATTTAATGATGTGGATTATTTATTGAGCTGAGTCTCAGCGATAAAAGTGATGAAAAACTTTTTAAATCATAAAAGATAGTAGATTCAATTCTCTACTTGGCTCTTTTAATGGATTGCTTGTTCCGCTGCAGTTAAACTTGATGTCTATTGTATTTTATCAGTTTAACATTGTTGGAGGCTAATGATAATTTATTCTGCATTATCTTAGTCATAATATTTCTTACTGGGCTAGTTGAGCTCACCCTTTCTTTCACTGTTCTCTTCAGGAAATGAGAACATAGCAGGGACTAGCCGGGGAACGGAGTGACGGTCCAGAGGATAACATTAGTAATCCTCACTATTCTGTGAAATAATGTATTAATAATTGTAATGAGGACTCTTTTTGAGTTTGTATAATCTCTAGTAGACAATAATTATATTTAAACTCACAGTTATGTTTTGTCGTATTGTACACGACAGTTGTATTAGTAAGTTGTATTTGATTTATGTACCATATATCTGACGACCCAAGATGGGTGATGTATACCTAATTTTGAGGGCGTCACATATTTGTAATTATGTATCACCCTCCCCGCCCTCACCAACCAACCACCACCCTCACACCGCCCAACCCCCCCCCCCCCCCCCCAAAAAAAAAAATATTCAGCTCCTTTTTTACGGGTTTTCATTTGAGAATCTTACTCAAAAATAGAAAGAGAGCAAGTGTAGTGCATTGAGATAAATCACTTTTGAATGAGACTTTAAAAATTAAAATGACTCTTTTTAGAGAGAAAATATATTAATTTTTAATTTTTTGAATGAACACTATATAAATTTTTAGAGAAAGAAAGTATATTAATTTATTTTAGAAAGATAATGTATTAGAAAAATTAGAGAGAGATAATTAATTAAAAGATGGAAAAAAGAGAAAATACATAAATCTCAAAAAGTAAAATATGGATCTACCTATATTAAAACTATAACAATTTGGTTTCAACACATAAACTATATTAAAAATAGATAATATGATTTTAATTTTTATTTGGACCCATACCAATTTTATATAATTATGTAAACTAAAATTAAACCAAACCCATACTTTGCGATGTCTAATCAGGGAGTTTCCATTACTGATTTCCTTAAAAACCACACATGATTCAAAGTAAACCCACGTACAAATTAAGAAAACAAAATATTACTACGTATACGTACTACCATATATATATATATGCATCATGCATGCATACAGTACCTAGATCGACAGCAAACGAACAACATTACAAAAATACCAAAAAATTAAGATGAATGAAGAAGAATAAAGTTGATGATATATATATGTTTCAACTTTGTGTTTTTTTAATTTTCATTAATACATGACATTTGGTTGAATTTTCTTTTGATTTGCTTAATTAAGTTATCTACTGGGATTGGTCGTGGGATGAATTAGTCGTGTATGATATTCCTGTCTGTCACATTCAAATACAGGACAGAAAATACACTATGTTGGGCATTAATTATCTGCATAATTTCTAGCCTTTTGTTTTAGAAATTTCTTTTCTTTATAGATGTAATAAGCTGGGAATTAATAAGCTTTTTTATTGCATGTAAAGGTGGATATCCTGAGAAAGATTTAATTTTTTCTTGTTCAATGATATTTTTAATTAATAGCTAAGGTGGTGATGAATGATGATGGAGTAAATTCATGTAGAAATGAGGGAGGGGACCAAACTATCGAGAAGAGAAGATAAGAGAGTGACTAGTCAGAATTAACAAAAACAGAAATCGATGGATGAGCAAAGTCAGTCAGTCAGGCAGTCATGTTACCGGTAGGTTGCTGGCTAGCTGGATTTCTTTCAAGTACGGTGTTCAGGTGTTGTCGTTCTTCTTTAAATTGCATTACGACACTACTCCATATATATATAAATGTTGAGATCTCTTTTTCGCTGCCTTTCGAGTCTTATTACATATAATCATAAATTTATATATATATATTCTAAACCTATGTAGATACATACAATATGAGAGATTAAATAAGGATAGCCTTTCTCGAATTTATAATATATTATCGTTTAGTGTTTTAGCAAACGTTATAATTAAATTTCGTTATAAATTTATCCACATATAAATCAACTCCCTCAAAGTACTAATCATCATTTTATATAGTACTCACTATTATAATTATTTTTACTAATATACAAAAAAAACTTTATTAACTTTAAAATTTTCTCTTTGCATCCTCAAAAGGATGGTTAAAATTACAATTTTTACCTAATATACATAAAATGAATTAAGGATACAAGTGTTATATAGGGGATTAATTCAGTACTAATCCAAAAGAACAAAATTACTCATCACTTTATATAATCTAATTGATCATTTAAGGATAAATTTAGAAATTTTTGTTCTATTTTATTTTTTTATGTAAAAAAAAAATATTTTGCTCTTTTTTTTAGAAAAGAGGGACTGCAAATTAATAAAAAGAAAAACAGTGGACAAGTTAGTACATCTAATTTTGGAAAGGTAAGAGTAGATTTCCGTACATTCAGTAGTACATACTCCCTCTGTTTCTTAATATATGTCGTTTTAGAGTTGTGCACAAATATTAAAGAAATAATTGTATAGCATTAACTATAATATCAATTGTCTATTTTGTCCTTGTATTTGAAGAATAAATTGTTATTTATTAGACAGAAAATAGTGAGAGAACCAAAGTTACATTTAATAGTTGGAGTAATATTGGAAACTAAGCAATTAATGCTTACTTAAAATTTTAAAACGACTTATATTAAGGAATAAAAATATTTCTCTAAAACGACTTATATTAAAGAACAGAAGGATTATATTTTACCCTCCTCCTCTGTGGGCCCTGTGCAGATTGTACGTCATGTTGCATAACAGCCAATGGTCAACACCGGCCAATATATATGTACTAATTTCTGTCATATATTCCAAATTTCTGCAATTATCTGAGTTTTTATAATCCTATTTTGTTTTGTTTCTGTTTTTAAAATTTACTACTTTTGTTCTTGTGATCGACACTTTGTTTCTGAAAATTAATGCTTCTTAACGAAGAAGCTGACGCACTCCCAGTTAACAAATTTGTCTTTCTTTATTTATCTGACATCATAAATTAATTAGTTTAGATGTATCTGAATTTAAAATTAGCCATATATATATATATATATATATATATATATATATATATATATATATATATATTAGCAACAGTTTGGCCTAACATGCAATTTATGTATGTCTGTATTTGTATTTAATATATGCAATTAAATTTACATGCAATTAAAAGCTTAAACTAACATATTGACATCGTATCCCATGCAATTAAGGGCATAAATGAATCAAATAGTTTGGACTTAATTTGGGTTTGATTCAAAAAAATACGAGAGCGTAACTCAGATTCGTTAATAATATAATTCAAATCTAAACATAAAAAACAATTTAAATAAAAATATAATTAAAATCTGAACTAGGTTATAATCAACTCGTTTCAGATTCAAACTACTCGAATTATCGATTCGATACATACAGATTCGATTAGATACAAGGTACTCGATACATACAGATTCGATTAGATACTCGGTACTCGATACATTACAATATATACAAAATTAAATCAAATTAAGATAATTAATGGCAAAAAACACCTTTACTCCATTGTGGTTGTCGAGTTGTAAGCATCGGGTCACATGGGCTTCCAACGTGATTTTTCTCTCTTTCCTCTTATTCATCTTCAACCCATAAAATTCTCTCTCATCTCTTCATCTTCAACCCATAAAATCAATTCAAAACACTTATTTGATTCACTTCTATGTAATTAAGCACATGGGCTAAGTTTATAGTGTTAATTTCAAAACCCCCTTCTAATTTTCTAAATCTCATAAAATCTTCAAAAACAAAAACCCACAAGTCCAAAAATTCTCAGTTCTAGGAGTAGCAGCAGACGAGCTTGATATGTTCTAAGAGTTTTTTAACGGCATCAGTGCGAGAGACTTCAGAGGTGCCCAGAAATTCTCTGAGAGCAGGGGAGATCGATTGGGATTTCAATATTCCTATAGGTGTTATGGTGCGAGAGGCTTTTTTACTTTGGTTGTAGCCTTGGCGGCAATGGTGGATGTGGGTGTAGCGACGGCAGTGGTGGATGTGGGAGTGTCGGCGAGGCTCTTCGCGGCGGCCATTAAAGTTGTGTATGTGCGGCCAAAAATCCTAGATGATGAGGTCATTCTTGATTTAAATTTCTGCTTTTCTTCTTTCAATGGTTGAAAACCCCAAACTTATTTACGTATGCAATGAGAAGATTATAGGGTGTGATGATTTTTTTTATCGGCTGTGAAGGAGAGCCCCAAACTTGGGTATTTATGCTATGAGAAGATTATAGGGAGTGATGATTTTGTTTTGATAGCCTGAAAAGAAGATATTTACATGGAGTGGAACATTTCTATTAGATCATATCTGGCCAGATCTGCTTGATCTTTTGACTTACTTTTGTGAAATGAATAACATGTTGTAATAAATTTAATTGATACAAAAATTTTGATATATTATTTGTGTGACGCCCCCAAAATTAGGTATACATCACCCATCTTGGGTCGTCAGATACATGGTACAGAATTCAAATACAACTTACTAATACAACTGTCGTGTACAATACGACAAAACATAACTGTGAGTTTGAATACAATTATTGTCTACTAGAGAGCATACAAACTCAAAAGGTGTCCTCAATACAACTATTATCACACTATTTAACAGAATAGTGAGGACTACTAATACTATCCTCTGGTCCATCACTCCGTTCCCCGACTCGTCCCAGCTATATTCTCATTTCCTGAAGAGAACAGTGAAAGAAAGGGTGAGCTCAACTAGCCTAGTAAGAAATATTATGACTAAGATAATGCAGAATAAATTATCATTAGCCTTCAACAGTGTTAAACTGATAAAATATAATAACCATCAAGTTTAACTGCAGCGGAACCAGCAATCCATTAAAAGAGTCAAGTAGAATATAAAAACTACTATCTTTTATGATTTAAAAGGTTTTTCATCATCGTTATAGCTGAGACTCAGCTTAATAAATATGCCACATCATCGAATCACCCCCGCACTACGGCCAAGGATATTCTTTAGTATCACGACCACAATTATTCATGCACTACGGCCAAGAATATTTGTGTATTCATTAATGGTCATGATCATGCCAACAACTGTCCATCAATGCACTACGGCAAATGAGACTTTTACCACATCACTTGTAACATTACGGTCATGATTATACCGAATAATCCCTGGTCATAATCATACCAAGTCCATCCATGCTCTACAGGCCACAGATGACTTTCAAAAATATAAATAAGAGGATGATGACAATTTTATAAGAATTCAATAAAACAAGTTCAAGAATTATTTTATCCAGAAATTATTAACGTCCAAATTGTCAACACGATACTGTTTTGTGGTGTAAAATTCAAGAATGATCAGAAGAATATTTTCATGAAAGGATACTGGATGAAGCGCAAATATCAAGGATATTCCACTAATTTCATGGAGTATAGAAGTCAAAGTTTTATCCAACTGAGTAATACCGAATACAATAACAAAAGATATCACCATGCATGCGATAGAGACCGCACAAACAGGTTATTCCAGCAGAATAATAATAACGGAACCAGGTCAGGTGAAATTCACACCGACAGGATGTTCCAACAGAATAATAAATGCGGAATAGTAAATGATGGAACCAGGTCCGGCGTATAGCACAGACAGGATATTCCGACAGAAATGTAAAGACAGAATAGTAAATGGAACCAGGTCCGGTGTAAAACACACAGACATGATATTCCGACAGAATAATAGAAGAATGTCACCAAGTATAGGGTAAACCGCGTATACAGGTTATTCCGACAGAATAATAAGAAATGGAATAACGTAAGGATTTCACCAAGTATAGGGTATACCGCGTATATGGGTCATGTATAGGGTATGCCACTTTTACAGGTTATTCCAACAGAGTAACAAAGAATGGAATAACATAAGTTCTCTTCAAGAAGAAAGAAGTACAACAAATAATATTCCCTACCTTAGAAGAACTGGATATAAGTGAAGTAGCAGAAAACTCTTCTTCTTTCTCTCTTATTCTCTATACTTTCTCTCTCTATAGCTTGAACGAATTCGTAAGAAATAATGAAGGAATGAGCTTTCTATTTATAGAAAAACTGAGGGTGGCTCTTGGTCTTAACGAAGGGTCAAAATGACTCTTGGTAATATTGAAGAGACAACTACTATTTACGAAGGTAACTATTATTTACGAAGGTAATTACTATTTACAAAGGTAATTACTATTTACAAAGGTAATTACTATTTACGAAGGTAATTACTATTTACGAAAATAATTACTATTTACGAAAGTAATTACTATTTACGAAAATAATTACTATTTACGAAAATAATTACTATTTACGAAAATAATTACTATTTATGAAAGAGACTCTTAGATGACGACATATGGCCCCCCATAAATAATTAAACTTATCACCAACGTCTCATAATAGACTCTTTATATACATCAAAGATTGAATAAAAATTACCAGAAATCATTTTATTTTTTAATCAACACATAATTAATCTTTCAACAATTATTATAACTTTTCGTCTCAATTATTGTTTAAATAATATATTATACAAATGATACTGTGACAATAATTGAATCAATAATAGATATGATGCAGCAATTACTGTAGCAATAATTGAGTATAGCTGAGTGACTTCTTACGTAAGCATCAATAATCAATACCGTGTGCTACTATGCAACAACGCGTATTACTGTACTTTTACTACCGAGTAGTTCAACAGTATTAACGGTAACACCTCCGCCGTTATTTTCATAAAGTATTTTTGTCGTTTTCTCAATCCGACAATAATTCCATTGTGGGGTCCACCAATGATTGTACCGTTGTACGAATATTCCCCGACAAAAAGAATATTCCCCGACCAAACGAATATTTTATAACAACTTGCGTACTTTGCAACATTTATAAATATTACCCACAACTATAATATTATATCAAATCCACACCATAATTTTCAAAAATATAATTCGAGAAAATTAAATATTTATTCATAAAATCTGGGGTCTCACAATCTCCCCTCCTTAAGAAATTTCGCCCTCGAAATTTACGTACGTACCTGGTATGCCGAACATGTGAGGATACCTTGACTTCACTTCAAATTCTAACTCTTGAGATATAACTTTTGAGTGTTGAATATGATCCTTCTTATCAAAGATTGTAACACGTATCTCTTCAAACGTTAAATCATCCGCTATCTCGTCCGGTTCTAAATTAATAATGTGGTTCGAATCGTCCACATATTTACGTAACATCGATACGAAAAAAAAATGTTCTGAACACGCAACATACTTGGCGGTAAAATGAGTCTATAAGCCACAATTCCTACTTGATCAAGGATTTCAAATGGGCCAATTAAAATCGAGGGTTTAGATTTCATCTCTTCGTCAATTCTTGCTTCTAGAATAACGCCCTCTTGAACCTTCTTAATTCTTCACATTCTTCAGCTCCGAGTGTGTAGCTTGAGCGACTTTAACTTTATCGATTAAAGTCGATTCTACTTGTATATTCGTTATCTTCACGTGAGTTCATATATTCGCACTTGTAAACGCATACGATCTTCTATACAACGCGTCAGGTACCACGTTCGCTTTTCCACAATGGTATTAAATGATATGATCGTAATCTTCAACAGCTCGAGCCAACGTCTTTGGCACATGTTACGTTCGTTTTAGGTGAAGAAAATATTTGAGGGTTTAAGAAATGGGTTTTGTACTGGGGTCAATACAAAATTCGATTTCACGCTCCATGGTAGGCTAAGAAGTCTTCAAGAATACGTCAGAAAATTTATTAACACTAGAAATATCATTTAAAATTGTGACCCTCATCCAAGACTTGGATAACACTTCACATTGATACCTATCAACTTGTCATCGTTATTCACAACGTCTCTTACGGAAAGTCTGTCTTCGGTGCATTCCACATAAGGAAGTCAACAATGAAAGGACTGGGCTCTTTATTTATGGCTTGAAATGACAATGATTGACTTTAGTGGTTTGATTGCTTGAATTCGCATAACAGGTTTGTTAGGAATATGAAAGCTAACAACCTTACGAAAAGCATGATGAGTAGTTAACCAATCGATTCCTAAAATCGCATCAAAGACAGGTATTTTCAAAGACAAAAGATCGACAGGTAACGTGAAAGTGTCGATTTGAATCAAACAAGATTTATAAATAGTGGAGGTAACGAAGGTTTCTCTCAATGGAGTTTTAATAGATGAATCAAAGTTTAACTTCTCCGAAGTTAAGTACAAACATTGAACACAACTAGGTGAAATAAAAGAGTGAGTAGAACCGGTATCTAACACGGTATAGATTTCTCAAGAGTTTATGACTAACATACCCGTGATAATTTTATTCAGGTTCCTCGTCACGGAAAAAAAACGCTCTCTCTCTTAAACTATCGGCTTTGGCTTACCTGGGACATCCTTTGGTGCCTCCATCCTAGCTGAACTTGTCTTCGGTGAACGACAAAATCGGGCTAGGTGACCTTCTCTTCCACAATTATAGCATGCTTTGGACGGCATCGCGCAATTTGGACTGATGTGTCCCTCCCCTCCGCATTTGAAGCATATGATAGGTGGTCTTTCTCCTTCCTTAACGACAGGTGCTGGTGCTGACGTCTTTCCATCATTGTTGAATCTTCTCTTCTTGAAATGTCCATTCTTATTGTTTTGGCCCTGATTACCACCGAAGTGGTTACCATTTTTGGCCTGTTGATTTCCTTCACGCTTGTTGTCACCGCTTCGATGACCACTCTCGCTGGTATTATAATTTTGCCGGCTGCTCTCTTTTAGTTGAGTTGACTCGTTATCGCGCTCCACTAACTGAGCCCTATTTACAACATCTGAATATAAACACAATTTATGAGAAATAAGATATTGACGTATCTCCGGCTTCAAACCTCTTAAAAACATTCGCGCCATTCTCTCTTCATTATCCACCAAGTGGGACGCAAACCGGGATAACTCCGCAAATTTTGCCTCGTATTGCGACACGGTCATATTGTTTTGTTCCAACTTTATAAATTCCACCTCCTTCATGTGGCGAATACTTTCGGGAAAGTATTTGTCGTTGAACAGCTCCTGGAACTTCTCCCAAGATATCTTCAGTACAGCAGGTTGAGTACGTTTTACCGATTCCCACCAGTAATCTGCCTCTCCGCGCAACATAAAGGCGGCAAAGGGAACCCTTTGCTCCTCGGAACATCCCAAGACATCAAATATCTTGGTGATCTGCTTTATCCATATTTCAGCTATAAGTGGTTTTGGCTCTCCCTTAAACTCTGGTGGTCCCAGCTCCTTGAACTGTTTAGCGGTAACCAACTGTGGATTGCCATTGCTTCCTCCTGCGTTATGAACAGGAGCCGCCTTCGCCTGATGTTGCATGAATTCTAAAAAGCTCCTAAACGTACCGTCGTTCGTCAATTGATCAGTGTTGGTGTTTACAAGAGGATTATCGCCATCCTGTTGCACATTGTCCTGACTATTGATCTGTGGAGAATCAATGGTTTCCTGTGCTCCATTGATAATCTCAACATTCTCAGATGTCATTTTAAGATACTGCCACAAAATAAAAGGTTACTTGACATATAACATATTATCTCTATATTCTGACCGACCAATAAAATAGCACATAAACTTAGGTAGGTCATACTAGCGAAGGAATTCCCCGTCTCTCCCCTCCTAGTACTATTCTCACATCTTAGCCAGGGATCATATCCCTAAGCTCTGATACCAACTGTGACGCCCCCAAAATTAGGTATACATCACCCATCTTGGGTCGTCAGATACATGGTACAGAATTCAAATACAACTTACTAATACAACTGTCGTGTACAATACGACAAAACATAACTGTGAGTTTGAATACAATTATTGTCTACTAGAGAGCATACAAACTCAAAAGGTGTCCTCAATACAACTATTGTCACACTATTTAACAGAATAGTGAGGACTACTAATACTATCCTCTGGTCCATCACTCCGTTCCCCGACTCGTCCCAGCTATATTCTCATTTCCTGAAGAGAACAGTGAAAGAAAGGGTGAGCTCAACTAGCCCAGTAAGAAATATTATGACTAAGATAATGCAGAATAAATTATCATTAGCCTTCAACAGTGTTAAACTGATAAAATATAATAACCATCAAGTTTAACTGCAGCGGAACCAGCAATCCATTAAAAGAGTCAAGTAGAATATAAAAACTACTATCTTTTATGATTTAAAAGGTTTTTCATCATCGTTATAGCTGAGACTCAGCTTAATAAATATGCCACATCATCGAATCACCCCCGCACTACGGCCAAGGATATTCTTTAGTATCACGACCACAATTATTCATGCACTACGGCCAAGAATATTTGTGTATTCATTAATGGTCATGATCATGCCAACAACTGTCCATCAATGCACTACGGCAAATGAGACTTTTACCACATCACTTGTAACATTACGGTCATGATTATACCGAATAATCCCTGGTCATAATCATACCAAGTCCATCCATGCTCTACAGGCCACAGATGACTTTCAAAAATATAAATAAGAGGATGATGACAATTTTATAAGAATTCAATAAAACAAGTTCAAGAATTATTTTATCCAGAAATTATTAACGTCCAAATTGTCAACACGATACTGTTTTGTGGTGTAAAATTCAAGAATGATCAGAAGAATATTTTCATGAAAAGATACTGGATGAAGCGCAAATATCAAGGATATTCCACTAATTTCATGGAGTATAGAAGTCAAAGTTTTATCCAACTGAGTAATACCGAATACAATAACAAAAGATATCACCATGCATGCGATAGAGACCGCACAAACAGGTTATTCCAGCAGAATAATAATAACGGAACCAGGTCAGGTGAAATTCACACCGACAGGATGTTCCAACAGAATAATAAATGCGGAATAGTAAATGATGGAACCAGGTCCGGCGTATAGCACAGACAGGATATTCCGACAGAAATGTAAAGACAGAATAGTAAATGGAACCAGGTCCGGTGTAAAACACACAGACATGATATTCCGACAGAATAATAGAAGAATGTCACCAAGTATAGGGTAAACCGCGTATACAGGTTATTCCGACAGAATAATAAGAAATGGAATAACGTAAGGATTTCACCAAGTATAGGGTATACCGCGTATATGGGTCATGTATAGGGTATGCCACTTTTACAGGTTATTCCAACAGAGTAACAAAGAATGGAATAACATAAGTTCTCTTCAAGAAGAAAGAAGTACAACAAATAATATTCCCTACCTTAGAAGAACTGGATATAAGTGAAGTAGCAGAAAACTCTTCTTCTTTCTCTCTTATTCTCTATACTTTCTCTCTCTATAGCTTGAACGAATTCGTAAGAAATAATGAAGGAATGAGCTTTCTATTTATAGAAAAACTGAGGGTGGCTCTTGGTCTTAACGAAGGGTCAAAATGACTCTTGGTAATATTGAAGAGACAACTACTATTTACGAAGGTAACTATTATTTACGAAGGTAATTACTATTTACAAAGGTAATTACTATTTACAAAGGTAATTACTATTTACAAAGGTAATTACTATTTACGAAGGTAATTACTATTTACGAAAATAATTACTATTTATGAAAGAGACTCTTAGATGACGACATATGGCCCCCCATAAATAATTAAACTTATCACCAACGTCTCATAATAGACTCTTTATATACATCAAAGATTGAATAAAAATTACCAGAAATCATTTTATTTTTTAATCAACACATAATTAATCTTTCAACAATTATTATAACTTTTCGTCTCAATTATTGTTTAAATAATATATTATACAAATGATACTGTGACAATAATTGAATCAATAATAGATATGATGCAGCAATTACTGTAGCAATAATTGAGTATAGCTGAGTGACTTCTTACGTAAGCATCAATAATCAATACCGTGTGCTACTATGCAACAACGCGTATTACTGTACTTTTACTACCGAGTAGTTCAACAGTATTAACGGTAACACCTCCGCCGTTATTTTCATAAAGTATTTTTGTCGTTTTCTCAATCCGACAATAATTCCATTGTGGGGTCCACCAATGATTGTACCGTTGTACGAATATTCCCCGACAAAAAGAATATTCCCCGACCAAACGAATATTTTATAACAACTTGCGTACTTTGCAACATTTATAAATATTACCCACAACTATAATATTATATCAAATCCACACCATAATTTTCAAAAATATAATTCGAGAAAATTAAATATTTATTCATAAAATCTGGGGTCTCACAATTTATGTTTTTTAGAATTAAAACAAGAGAGTTATGGCTTTTGACCCGTTTAATATGTGCACGGGTCGGGTTGACCCGGCTGAAGGTTGAAGACAAGTAACCTCACCATTTACATGTCATTTCCTTTTATTTTTTAAGCCACATAGGAAATTTGAATAATATTTTTTAACGACCATAAGCAAAATTGGACGGAATGACTTGATTAAATTTTTTTAACAAACACAGTGGGCTAATTGCATTTTTTAAAGTTCAATGACTCAATGCTTACAAGGCGACAACCACAGAGGAAAAAAGGTGCTTTTTGTCGATAATTAGTTATTATTATTTTATTTTATTTTTATTTTTAATTGTGATTTTATATTTGTAAAGTGTACTATAATAAATATATTTTATCATTTCTAAGTAAAATAATAAATTTAATTTATAATTATATTTATTATAAAGTTAGTTATTATGTGGAGACTCAAATTCAAGTTTGAATTTGAAGCTCGCGAGTAGTTTGAATATAATTATATTTAAGTCGGATTGAATTCAAGTAATAAATATTCAATGCGATTCGAATGAGTAGAAATTTTCAAATACAATTCGAATTCGAATATGCATTTAATGTTTCGAGTCGAACTCAAGCAACTCTTTGTTCGCTTTAATTTAACTCGTTCACACCCTTACATGCAATTAAATTTTACTCTTTTACGTCCAAAACACTGTATTATGAAAAAATTCAAGTTCCATAAAATAATAAAAATTTTTTATAATTGTTTAAAAAAAATATGGTCCGGATTTTAATCAGGTCCGGAGTACGGACACTCCGGATCTGATCCACTATATATATCTATCTAATAAAATACAAATGATTTTGAATTTACCGCTCACTCAATAAATCATCTGGACCGTTCAAAGTTTGAGATAAATCTCAACGTTTATACAGTGCTGGAGGCACGGGACCCAGCTAGTATATATATCTATCTAATAAAATACAAATAATTTTGAATTTCCTGCTCACTCAATAAATCATCTGGGCCGTCCAAAGTTTGAGATAAATCCCACCGTACGTTCATACATCTATCTAATAAAATGCATCTATCTATCTAATAATCTAATAATAATTTAATACAATACAAATGACTTTAAATTTTCCGTTCACTCAATAAATTATTTTGGTCGTTCAAAATTTGAGATAAATCATATTGTCCATACAGTACCGGAGGCAAGGGACCCAGCTAGTATATATATATATAGAGAGAGAGAGATTGAAACTCGTGATACACCGGAAGTGAAAAGTGGTCCAAACATATTTGGCATTTTAGTTGTTTTTGTAATAATTGGTTTCCAAACATAATAGAAAATTTAAAAAGGGGAAAAAATAAAATTAACGGAAGGTAATAATAAAAAGCAAATTCGAAAAGATGTTCATAAACTTGCAATCTATTAATACTGTCGAATTGTGTGGAAAGGCATGAAATAGTATTTTTTTTTTCTTCATGGATGCATATATTTGGGTCATATATACCCCACCCATTATCATAAAACAATTAATTTCCTAAACTGATTATTTTAACAAAAACTCTACCTGAACAGGAGTGTATATAAATAAATGAAATTAAAATATACTCATGAGAAAAACTCTTTATTTTAATACTACTAACTAAAACTAGCTAGCACGCAGCCAAGGGCCAACCAACTGCCATTAAAGGACTCCATTTTCATGTCCCGCCATTCATTCCTTGGGAAAAAGCTCTCATGCCCATCCAACATTAACTTGCACTAAAATTGATATTCTTAAGTAAATTTGATAGTTTTATTAGTTCTTTCTTACATAAAAAGTAAGTGGGATCCATATTATTTGAACGGACATATTGTAAAATTATCAAATTTACTTATAAAAATATCAATTCTCTTATGTTAATTCCTCCGGCGCCTTCTATGTGAAGTATTAATTGCTTCATCTTCTTTTTTTGAAAAAAAATACACTACACCTATTTTACAAAAGAAGATTTATTTGGGTTTTTCTGATTAATTTATAAAATATTAAATTTAAATTATGATGTCAATTTTTTTAATTTTAAAATATATTTTCTACTTAAATGTTTTTTTTGATGCAGTTTACCACATATATTACCTATTGAATTAATCAAGAAAAAATAAATTCAGATCAATTTTGAATTTTAAAATTTAATAGAAACCAAAATCTAACTATGAATTAAGTAGATAAAAGAGGTAAGATCTTAAATCTTCTTGAATTCAAAAAAATACAACCAACATTTTCTAACTATGAACTATATATCCCAATGCTTTCCTCAGGAAATCATGGGAAAACATGGTTTAAGACAGCTTTAAGTCTGCATTGTTTTATTAATAACAAGTGGACATGTTACAACGAAGGTTGACCTAAGTGGAAGGATTCTAGTTATTTAAACATAGAATTGAACAAAAATATGGATAATTAAAACCGAATAATCGAACCCAATATACTTTTTTAAACCGTTTTTATGGTTTTTTGGCTATTTTTTTTATAATTCGGTTATATCCGATTTTATTTTTGATTTTTGAATTCGGGTTTAATTTTCAAACTTCTGATTCAAGGTTTTTAAATTAGTAATAATTTTCTTGAAAGTTCCTCTCTCCTTCGAGTTGATTGGTGCTGTTAACTTCAGTGTGAAAAAGAATCTGACATTGAAGCAAAACTGAATATAGGTGAAAATAATTGAAAGTGGTTAGCATGAAGTTCAATTTTAGATAAGTTGGTCAATTGACCAATAGCGTGCTGACACGCATGCATGACTTTATGTCAACATTCTATTTATCAATTGACCAACTTACTCAAAAATGAACTTCATACTAACTAAATCCTAAATAATTCTATTTCTTGTTGTTGGAATTAGGTGAATTATTATATATGTACTGCAAAGTTGCAAACTACTCCCTCTATCCCATGATAAAAGTCTTTATTACTATTTTGGGTAGTGCCATGTTAAATGTCCATTTTCTTTTAATAATCAAACGTTTACACATTTTCTTATTATACCCGTAACATTAAATATCTCATATTTTTTAATTCTAATTCTCTCTCCATATTTAATGATATTATTATGGTCAATTTTATCATTTTATTCATCTTCTTAATATGCGTGAAAAATCCATCAGGACTTTTATTCTGGGACGGAGGGAGTATTAAATTTAGTTATTAACCGAATAATTTTTTCGCTTATTCGGTTATCGTATATTTGGGTTAGTAATTCAGATACTTAAATTTAGTTATTAACCGAATAACTTTTTCGTTTATTCGGTTATCGTATATTTCGGTTCGTATATTTAAGCAAGTAGCTTAGTTTCGAGTCCTTGTGGATTCAATAATTTTTTTAAAAAAAAAGTGTTCGGGAGCATTTTACCGACCTCCATCTGGGCCGAAGGCTTTCTGGCAGAAGGGTTTGATAGACCGATAGGATGAAGCCCAAGAAGGTGTTGGACGTGTTCGGGTCGGCGTATGAGTCCTTCGGGGTCAGGGCCGAACTCATTCTTGTGATGATGAGGGGTCGGGCCTTCGAGTCTTTTGGGCCGAAGCCCAGACCAGATAATAGGATCGTTTGGGCCTGCGCAGTGGGCTCTCCTGCGCGTAGAGTCTGGACATCAATTCATATGTGCAATACGGCAACTCCAAAGGTAGTGGTAAGGTTGGATTCTACTTGCACCTTTTAAGGAGATTGTGTTGGACCCAAGTTATGGTAACTACCATGCACTAGGAGTCCTAATCCGTCTGGGAGAAGGATTCTAAGGTGGTGAGCTCTATAAATACAAGGCCTAGGTTAACATTATGAGGTAATACCTACTTTTGAGCACTAAACACTTAGCCTCCATTGTTTACTCATTCTCACACCGGAGCTATCCCCCGGCGGCACGAGCCGTCAAACTTCTGTGTGATCTGTTACTGTGCAGGTTCTAGCGCGTGGATTCTGTGATTGGACGCGTCGGCGAAACTTGGCGTTAACAAAAAGGTATCAGCTTCAGCGCCCAACCGTACCTGAGAAGAATAATTTTGAACGAGTAAAGTAAAAAATGTGAGCTTGAAAAACCAAAAGCAAAAAAAAAAAAAAGAAGACAAGTTGATATGTAAAATGGGCGTGGGGTTAATTGTGGGATCAGAATAGACTTGTTAATTTCCCAATCGGCCATTTTCAGAATTAAAATGTTTTTCATTTCATATCATTATCATGATACAACATAATTATAACCACGTCTTCTTTAGCTCACTTTTGTTTGAGTGATTCTCATGTTAGTCCTACCTACGTCGAATAGGTAAAGCTCACATGTAAACACTCATTTCATAATTAAAAGTTTAGCTAATTCAATTGATTAGAGATTATATAGAACAAATTAATTAAGTTTATAATTAAGGATGTTCTTTATGGGTTTTTTTCTTTCTCCTTTTAATTTATGTACTATTTCCATAAACTTAATTAGTTACCACCCACATAAATGTTATTACAAGGAATTTCACATTTTTTACTTACTTTTTAACAATTTCTTTTATGTAAAAAGTAAACAAATTAAACGTAGATTAACTACATGATTTTACTATTATTAATTTCCCAAAAGAAGTCGTTTTGAAATTAAAATATAAAAGCTTAATTTTTACTCCAAAACATAGTGCCTCCTATCAAATTAAACATTTAATATCTCCAGTATATAATCCGTTAAGATTTCAAATTTCATAAGATTTTTATTTTAGTCAATCATAACAATTCTCAATTTAGACCCTCAAGAATTGTTTAAGTAAACACGATGTACCCAAATTGGTAATAAAGTAAAAAAAAAATACCCAAAAATGATGACCCAACTCTTTTCGGCAAAAGTTAGGCCGGAATATCGGATTTGAGTGTGTATCGAACAATAATTTTATAATAGATGGGAGTTCTTAATACTTGAAGGGCTCAATTATAAAATAAGTGAAACATGTTGACAAGCAATTATCACGTGTTCAAATTTAGAAGAATTGACAACATAGAGTGGAAAGAATTCAAGTACACAATGCGACAATCCACGTATATGCCTACCTAATGTTTGTATAATAACTTGGAATTTAACCCTCAAAATTGTGCTCATTTAATTAAAGTAGGCCCCATTGCAGGTATAGTACACTTATTGACAACGTTAAGAACTTTAAGAGAATTGATATTTTTATATATAAATATCATATTTTAAATGGGTCATCTCCCATAAATAATGAATTATTTCTTATTTATGTAAGAGAAAAGTATGTAGTAAAATCATGTTTTATTGTAAAAATAACCATTTTCAAAATCTTATTGCTAATTTAATCAGGGAATTGATATTTTTATAAGGATATTTCATACTTTCACAATACTCCTCTCACATGAATAGTAATTTATTAGTTTCAAAAAGAATGCCATTTGAGTAGGTATATGAAGATTTAATAAAAAAAAATCTTAATCAGTATTCATTATATTGTATTTTAAAAAAAAATCAATATAAACAATTACCCTTAAATTTCTTAATGATCTACTTATGTTTTTCCCTTTTCCTTTCTTCAAATATGCCTTGCAACCCGAAAAAATAATCACAAAAAAGATTATGCAATAATTAAATTTCATTAAATCGGATGCAATATCACAAAATAAAATACTCAAAAACCCATTATTAAATAGAAAATCGTAACAAAACTCCTCTCAATCCGGCTGCTTATTTTGAAGCAGAGGCATTCAATGAAATAATTAACATATGTAACTTATCGGAATATTAATGTGGCTGGTACAAAATTTACCGGAGACAAAACTGGCAAACCGGCCACAAGAAGTTTGACCACAAGTTTGACCACTATATCAATACGCCGTTGATATCTTCAAAGTACTCGTCAAGTTGGAACAATGATGGTGATCCAATGTCGCCCATTACCAAATCATTTGATGTTCCATAATCCCCACTTAACCATTCATTCTCAAAAATTCCACTCTCATTGAATGGAATACCCAAATCATCCCTCAACAACTCATCATCAAAAGATATCGGTTCAGGGGACTGAAAATCAAACATGTTATCTAAAAAGGAATGTCCATGGGCAAATAAGTTCCCCTTGACTGGATAAATAAGTTTCACCTTCACACTCCCAACTTCTTGATGATCAAAAGGATCAAACGGTTCGGACTCTAGAACCGGTTCAAAAGTAGGGTTCATGGCCGGTTCGTTAACTGACTGACACTCTTCTGCTTCTTTAGTAAAATCATGGATCGTTTCAAATCGAAAAACTTCATTGGAATGACTTCTGAGCCCTAGAACCGAAGTCGAATGACTTCTGAGCCCTAGAACCGAAGTCGGAGAACAGAGGTTATGAGACTCTTCACCGGACTCGTAGCCGGAAGGTGGAGAAGCCGCCTTAATCTCCGGCTTTTCCTTGGCCGGCGGAGGATTCACAAAGTTTGTTAAAGCATCCGGTCCCCTGAGCTTAATAGCAGCATTATCATATACCATTGCCGCCTCTTCCGCAGTGTCGTATGTCCCCAGCCAAAGCCTAACCCGCCGCGCAGGGTCTCTGATCTCGGCCGCCCATTTACCCCACGGCCGTTGCCGTACACCGCGAAACTTCCTCGCGTTACTCGCCGGGGCCGCCTTCATAGGTTTAACTTTAGCCTGGAGGGTTTCCCCGTTAATTCCCAAAATCTTCTTCTTTTGATTAATTTGGGAAGCAACATTAGATTTACAGGCAGCTTCGATATTGATTTCAGTTACGTATTTCTTAACCCGTAGTCGACAAAACAGTTCCTCCTCGTCATCACTGGAGGAGTCCGTAGCATCAGGATCCGTTACAGAAATCCGTACAACTCTTGGGCCACGGCCATCAGAAAACTTTTTGGGTTTGTGGGTTGTTGTTGATGGTTTAATAAATTTTTTGGTAATATTTCGGTGCTCCGTGAATTTGATCGGACACAACATCCTGTGACCCATCTCCTATTCAAAGAACTTATTCATCTCAGATTTTGTCTATTGGCATTAAAGACCATAAAAAGCATTTTCAGAAAAAAGATATAGGGCGTGAAAGTAAAGGAAGATTGATTTGTGGTTAGACGAATAAAGATATAGATGGCCGGACTGAACCAACCAAAAACGGAATCCGTTAAAGGAAACTTCAAAACCAGAGAAAATCACCGGTCAGAAAAATCTGACAAAAAAAGAAACTTCAAAAAAAAAATGGGTTTCCAAGTAATTAACTTGAATACTTAGTTGTGTAAAGAGGAAGCGGCCTTTAAACAAAGTGAAAAGAAGAGAGAGATCTGAAGGTGGAGGAACTTGAAATTTGAAAAGGGGAGTGAAGTGGGCGTGTGAGTTTTAAAGGGGAAAAAAATCTGGTACGAGTCCAGGAAAGAAAAGAAAGGCAAGTATATGTTTTTTTTGGCTTGGGATTTTGTTTTAAGGAAATGAGAAAATTGAGGAGCAAGTATTGTACGTAGTTACTCCAAGCAAAGACTGGAAGAAACAGAGAGACCAAGGAGTCCGTAGGGAGGGAGGGTGAGTTTCAGTTATGGTGGATACTGAAATTGCTGTTTTATAGGATCCAACACCAGCCGAAATTTGGAAATCCCAATTTTAGTTGACCCGATTTTATTTATTGCCATTAATTAGTTTCCACATATATAAATTATATAGTATAATTTATTATTAAGAAGTTTCCTTATTTGTTTTTAATATTAGTAATACATTACTGGAGTAACGATGATAATAGAGTATCATATAAAAAAACTCACATAATACTTACATACACGCATGCATATTGTGGGTTCTGCCTGATTTACAAATATTCATATGTATATGTGAGTCTTTTTTATGTGATAGTTATATTATTTTTACTGGACTAATATAGTAGTAATTGTTAAAATATCTCGGTATTAAATACTAGCTAGGTCCCGTGCCTTCGGCACTGTATGAATAATATGATTTATCTCAAACTTTGAACGAAAAAAATAATTTATTGAGTGAACGGGAAATTTAAAGTCATTTGTATTTTATTAAATTATTATTAGATTATTAGATAGATAGATGTATTTTATTAGATAGATGTATGAACGGTGAGATTTATCTCAAACTTTGGACGGCCCAGATGATTTATTGAGTGAGCGAAAATTCAAAATCATTTGTATTTTATTAGATAGAATGGTGGGGTGGTATAATATCGGACGGAAGATTTCATTAAATTCCGGTTGTAGCCGGAGCGAAAACACTGCTCGCCGCATCTCGATGGGTGTGTCAGAGCTGGACACGTTTCAAAAGCGGACCCGACGAAGGACGTTGGTCCAATGAGTGAACACCCAAGGATGCTGAGTCAGCACGTGATTTCCATCTCGTAGTTCGTGTGACCGGTCACGAAAGCCCCAGTATGCTCGGCCCAAGTTAAAATATATGGTCAGTTGTAGAATGACTTGTAAATTAGTAAAATTTAAAATGATTGATAAATTATTTTAAGTGGTGATTTATAAAAAAATATTTGATATTTTTTTAATTTATAAGTTAAAAATTAAGTTAAAATAAAATATGAAAATATTTTTTTATAATAATTTAAAAGTCAAAATAAAATGTAAAAATTATTAAAATAAGGATAAATAGTCTTTATATTTGGCCAAACTTATTTATTTTTAAATAATTTATAATTATTTTTTAATAAATCCGAATTTGTTACTTATCAAAAATAACTTATAAAATAAAAAATAAATTATTCTAAACACTTCAACAGTAAAAAATAACTTATTATAAATTGTTGTTGCTCATAGTCAGGTCAAATTTGAAAAAGGAATTTCTTCTTTGAATAATTAAATCTAAAGCTAAAAATTCTCCCTTTCATTCTTTTTCTTAATTATTCCCAGTCCTTTAATATAAAATATTTTAAAGAAATTTTGTGTTCCTTAATATATGACGTTTTAAAATTCTAAGTAAACATTAATTGATTAATTTTCAATATTACCCCAAATACTAAATATAACTTTTGTTCTGTCACTATTTTTTGCCCAATAAATAACAATCTATTTTTCTAATACAAGGATAATATAGACATTTGATATTATATTTGATGCTATACAACTACTTCTTTAATACTTGTGCATAATTTTAAAAAAAATTATATTAAGGGACGGAGGGAGTAGCTGTTAACCAACACACTAAGATATTATTAGCAATAGGATATTGGTCGAGGGTGTGATATTATATTTAATGCTATACAATTTTTTTTGTTCCTTTTCAATGTTTTCAGATTCGAACCGTTCATCGAACCGAAAAAAGTTATCGGATGATGGATCACTGATCCAACCAGTGGTCGGACCGTTATTACCCAATGACGTCATTAATATATAATAAATAATAAATAATTAAATATATTAATTATTATTATATATTATATATAATATTTAGTAAATATGTAAGTTTAATCAATTTATCTACCAAAAAAAAAATTAAACCAATTTGTACAATATTTACTTTATACAATTCAAATAAATAACAAATCTATTTAAAAATAATGATATTAAGTCATGATTATAACTCAAAACTCAATAGTGATAAAATTAAATACAAATTATAAACATCTCTAAGATACATTCAATCAAATTCGGTAAATAAAAAACTAAATATATTTGTACAATGATTACTTTATACAACTCAAATAAATACTGAATCCATATGAAAAGAAAACTATTAAATCATGAACATAACTCAAAACTCAATTAATGATACATTCATTCAATCAAATTCAAGTGCTTAACACACAAAAAAAGTGAGGCAGGGAACCGGTAAAATCGGTGACCGGTTCAATCGTCGGGTCACCGGGTTTGACCGGATTTTAGCAAAAAACGATTTTTTTTTGTTTGAACCGGACTGAAGAGCATATCAGTTTCGATTTTTATCGATCGAACCACCGGTCCAGTCCGGTCATGATTACCATGTTCCTTTTTACTTATTTGTTTAGAGAGTAAAATTTGTTCCATTTTATTTGTCGATTGTAGATTTTAAGAAAATATTAATGACTTAGTTTATCGTATTATTTCTACATTAAATATTAAAATATTTGTTTTCCATCCATTTTAATGAATTTTAAAACATAAAATTGAGAGTCACTCATTTTTATCAATCAAAGAAAACATTAATTGCATTTATTAATTTTAATTTTTTCTATTAAAACGTTTAGTAAAAAGGAACAAAAGGGACATGAAAATAAACTTCAGAAACTATCACTTTTTCTTGAAAAAATATTTATTTTAAAATTTTAATACATAATTAATAAAATTATTATATTAAGTAAAATTATTTTTATTATGACCTTAATACAACTTGTTTATACTCATTCAGTATATCAAATATAAATTATGCCTATTATGAATGTTTTTAACTTCATATATAAATTAGAATGGAGTTTTTGCCGTAGAATAAATGAACATTAATATAAATTTAAATAACTGATATTTCTTACAAGGGAATTTCATAATTGATATTTTTAAAGTTTAGAGATTGATATTTTTTAAAATAAATGTAATATTTAAAAAATGCAAAAAATATCACTTCATTTAGAAAAATGTAAATTACATAACTTAAGGGGAGTGTATTCAATTAAGATTTTTAAAGACTTTTTTTAGGTGACAAATTTTTGTAGAGTTTATGAATTTTAATGACTTTTAAAGACTTTTGTAAAATGACTTTTAAAAACCATATGAAATAAGTGATAAACTTTAATAGACTTTTTACCAAGATTTTGATAGACTTTTTTATACTTCTAATATATATTGCAGCTTATATTAATTGTTAATTAGCCCCATGTGTACAACCTCTCCTTCTTTTTTTATGAACTAGAGGAAATATCATTATTTCATTAAATTATTGTGGTATGAGATTTTACATATGTTGAAAGCATTCATATTATTATAATCATTTTAAGATAAATTTGGATACTCGAATAGGAATAAAACTTTAGAAGCTACAGACGCAACACAAAAATTATGTTCACTTTTCATTGAACTATATATATTATATATGCGTACGTTTTTTTAGTAGTACAAAACTCTGTTTTTCACAAAATAATATTAAAATGAAATTCTATATGATCAAAAGTCGCAAATCTTCATACATGTGAGTAAATTGCCACTAAGTTATAGATAATTTACAGGAGAGATTTTTATTCGTCGGTAAGCCACGGACAAAATTGCCAGAGATATTTTATTTTTCTTAAAATTATTAATAGTTGTTAGTGAACCAAAATTTACTGTTAAAAAAATAATTGTGTGACTTTTTAATTTATTTATTATGTTAGAAATTAATTAAAATGCTATATAACTAATTTGTTAACCGTCAACCGTTGTCATCTTTTAACTATTTTTTTAAATTTTGACGAAATTTAGAATTTATCAAGATTCATATTTATCATATACTATATCTATATAATATAATATATATATATAATATAATATTAAAAATCTATATTATATATATATATAAAATCTCTATGACATTTTCTTTACTGGCGATTTGAATTTTCTCCTTTGTGTTTAATATTTGGAAGTCTTTAGAAGTCTTTAGAGATGAAGGAAGACTTTGGATATGGGTTTATAGTTATAACTTTTCTTCTAAAGTCGCTCAAACTCTACCATTTGATAAAAATCTGAAAAATCTATGACTTTTTGAATACCAAAATACTTTTATAGACTTTATAAAAGTCTCAATTTTATACCACACAACTTTTAAAGACATTACAAAAGTTGTAATTGAATATTAATAATTTTTTATAAACTCTTTACATGTCTTAATTTCAATCAAACTTTAAAAGTCTTAATTAAATACACCCTGCTATGTCTTTCATAGTATCACTTATAACACACTGCATTTAATAACTGTACATATTGGTGGAATTCTATACTATGTTCCCTGTAATTATCCTCAGTGCAAAATTTTAATTAATTATAGTAATTTATATAAAAATTTATTGACTGTTACTTTTTGCCAATTTTGATCAACCCCGTCCAATAATATAATTCATTTAACTTTCCTTTTAAACAGATCACAAATTTATTGAAAATACATATTAAAAAGGTATTCGATCAAAAAATAAAAGTCAATTATGACTTTCATTCTAAAAAAACTAATCTTTTTTCATGTATATTTTTATGGTAAAATAATTTAATTCAATAAAATTTAGCGTTTTGGAGTGTTTAATACTCCCTCCGTCCTAGGATAAAAGTTGTGGTGAAGTTTTCACGCGTATTAAGAAGAGGAATGAAATGACAAAATTATCCATAATAATATGTCATTAATTATTTTTAATGTAGGTGAGAGTGTGACTTTCTAGCTATTCAATTCAAAATATTCTCTCCATATTTATTAAATATGGAGAGAGAATTAGAATAAAAAATATATGATATATTTAATGCTACGGACATAATAGGAAAAAATATGTAAAAATTTGGTTATTAAAAAAAATAAATCTATCTAATAAAATACAAATGATTTTGAATTTCCCGCTCACTCAATAAATCATCTGGGCCAATTAAAATTTGAGATAAATCCCACCGTTCATATATCTATCTAATAAAATACAGCTATCTATCTAATAATCTAATAATAATTTAATAAAATACAAATGACTTTAAATTTCCCGCTCACTCAATAAATTATTTTGGTCGTCAAAATTTAAGATAAATCATATTGTCCATACAGTGCCGGAGGCACGGGACCCAGCTATTATTTAATATAGGACTATTCAAAATAGTACTCCCTCCGTTCCTTAATATAAGTCGTTTTAGAGAAATATTTTTGTTCCTTAATATAAGTTGTTTTAGAATTTCAAGTAAGCATTAATTGCTTAGTTTTCAATATTACCCCTAATATTAAATGTAACTTTGGTTCTCCCAATATTTTTTGCCCAATAAATAACAATCTCTTATTTCAATACAAGGGTAATATAGACAATTGATATTATAGTTAATGTTATACAATCATTACCCTAATGGTTGTGCATAACCTTAAAATGACTTATATTAAGGAACGGAAGGAGTAGTAATAAAGACTTTTATCATAAAAACGGAGGGAGTATATTTTAATTTAATTACTTCATGTATTCCGTTCCACTTGAGTTGGTAAGATACTTCTTGAACTGGAGATCTTCGACAAATACACTTTGATTGACTTGTTAATCAAGAAAAGTTCTCCTGTCTCCGACTTTTTTCTAGAAGAAACATATTTAATTTATAAAGATATAATTATAATAGAAAATAATTAACACTCTATCTGTTTTTATTATTAAAATTTTAAAAATAATTTAAAAATATTATTAAATTCAAATTTGTGAAAATGATAAACTATTTATTTAAATAGTTATATTAATAACTTGATTTATTTATTATTTTTAAAAATTAAATAAAATTTTGAATTTCAAAATATTATAAATTGAATACTTTAAAAAGTCAAATTTAATTTTATATTCTGGTACGGAGGGGGTATTAGATTTAGACTTTGATTTTTGAATGAGTTGTCCTTTTTTAAATTGGTTTATTAAAATACTTATAATATAATAATCTTAAGGAAATAATACCAAAAACATCAATAATCTTAAGTGAGTAATGTTTTTTATTTTTTTTTAAAAGATGGGCATTAATTAAGAGAGAGAACCAGAGACAATCCCATTAAAACATTGCTAATGAATTCAACCTTTACCCGGATTTTATTTAATTTCCTTAAAATTCTAAAGATATTAATATAGTTAGTATTTCACCATATATATATATATATATATATATATATATATATATATATGAAGTATGTGTCCTGAACACACAAGCTTGTGTGTATACTATCATTTTTTTTAAAAAAAATTCATTAATGGTGTTTTGGATATTTTTTTCTCTTTTTTTATTAATGATTGTTTTGACATTTCACCAATTTGTCAATCCCAGCACACTCAAAAAATCTAATTATTTATTATTATAAGTACAGATTATTATTTAAAAATATTGTGCGTCATTAATAAATTCTTTGTAATTTTCAAGATTATATATTATATTTATCAGATTACTTGAAATGCATGATGTAAATAAATAATTCAATTGTCAATATTTAAATTATTAAAATTCGATTATAATATTAGTTTTCAACTGCATCAAATTGTAAGAACACTTGTATTATATCAATTTACTAGAGTAAAGGTAGTGGTTGGTACTTCATTTTGAATCTGAAATTCACATCAATCGTTAGTCACTGCATGCTACCATCTCATTCCGACCTATACCTTATTTCCCAACCCATGGAGCAGATATTTATCCCGTCATTACCATCGAAAAACTGGATATTCAACAAAATTAGAGAGTATATATGAAATAAACTTATGCTATATTTGAATTGAAGTAATGAAGTTGGGAATGAATTGACTCATAAGAAGAAATGAAATGAAATAAATCATTTCACTCTTCATTTTATTCATTCAATTCAAACGTAAGATTAAAGTTAGTGACTCTTTTCGAGATTTAAAAGTATATATATACTTAATCACATTGCCCCTACTTGCATGAAATCAAATTGTAGTAGTATATATATCTCATTAATTACAAAACATTCTTTCTTTATACTACTATAATATTAATTAGCTTGATCATGTTTGAATGTCAGCGAATGATTGGTTGTTAGTAAGGGTCTGGCGATGACAGGTTGGTAGGTTTATTAATTTCATGCATGTCAATTATTTGGATGGATTAAAATTTAAGGGAGTATATATGATTGATGGAATGGTGCCTCGTGTTTTAATTTACTTATCATCTGTTTGTGTATAGATAGATATATTGATGATTTCGAATTGTTGCGATAAGTTTTCTTCCAAACGGACAATTTATAGATTCAACTTAATTTCCAGCCAAACACAGGGATGCTACTTTTGCTGCCTTGTCCAACTCCTACCATATATGCCTGCCCGCCTGCACGTAACTTTCTTTTATACGCATGCATGCATGCATGCTGGCTAATTAATATTAAGTATATACGTGGGAAATTATTAAAGAAACTGCACTTTGATTTAAATTTTTTTAATTTTTGTAAGAACTTCTCTGTGTGTTTTAAATTTCAGATCGATGTAAAAATTTCTCATTCAAAGTTAAAGATACATTTGGAATAATGTACTTATAGTAGCGGTGACATGAAACTTTTTAATCAACTAAGAACAGAATTAAATAATATAATATATATTAGTAATTAACTTAATTCATGTATGTATGTTTATAGTTAAAAAATATAAATAAATGTCTAATTTTAAAACAGAGAAAAAAAAAAAAGAAACTGCATGTATATATATCTAATCCTAGAATGAAAAGAGTACTTTTTAATAATTATGCTACAAAAATAAACATGCATATAATCTTTGATTATTTCTCTAGTTTTATATATCCAACTCAGTTCGAATGATTGGCTATATTTTTAAAATTTTAAAAAAAATCAAAAAACCGAGTAATAAGTAATGATCAGGCACATAAAAAAAAGTAAAATACTGACTAATTATACTTAGGTTTAGAGCTGACAATTTAAGTTGAAAATTAATTAGTTAATCAAAATTATTTGGATTTATTAGGTTGGTTAAATAGTTTTTAGATGATGGATTGATTTGATTTTAAATTCATATTATTATTACAAATATGAGTTGGATCTAATTTAATTACTTTTGACTCATATTAGTCTATAATATTTTTTTGCACTTTATATAGCTAACAAAAAACACACCCCACTCCCGACGCTCACCCCCCCCCACATCCACCCCACCCCACCCCACCCACCCACCCCAACCCAAAATAACATTTATTTGTATATATCCCGCCCGCCCGCCCGCCCGCCCTCCCTCCCCAACCCCCACTCCACCCCACGCCACCCCACACCCTCCACACCCCACACCCGATCCCCCACCCGCACAGAGATGGTTCAATAAGTTATTAAATACTACCTCCGTTCCTAAAAGATTGTCGTTTAAGATTTTGACACATGGATTAAGAAAGTACTACTATCATTTACCAAGTAAAAATTGTTTGAAATTCCATCACTACCCCTTTATGGGAAATTGAAAACTATTAATACAAGGAAGATAATTTTTTGGAAGAATGAGAGAAGGTAGGGGTAATATAGGAAAATAAATAATTTATTCTTCTCGAAAGTTGTAAACGACAAACTTTTTGGAACAAATTTTTTCTTTTAAAATGACAATCTTTTAGGAACGGAGGTAGCAGTTACTATCGATAGTGAAATACCAAACTTATCCCTAACAAAGGACCCAAATTTAGATATCCCAAGTTTTTAGAAATCTAGTACAACAAATTTTATTCCTATTTATTTAACGTTTGTAGATTTTTAGGAAATATTGATTACATTACTTCCTAAATTACCCTAAACATTTAATACTCTCCTATTTTTTCAAGCTATTTTTTCTCCCTCTTTTAATATCTTAATGGTATACTCTCTTTCTCTCTCTTATAAGTTCTATATTTTCTCTATCCTCTAACAATATTTCTCTCTAATTATCATGTACAATTTAGTTTTTCAATTATCTATGCAAGGGTGTTTTTATTAATACATAGTAATTTTAGTAGAGTTTTTATAGGAGTTTTAACTTTCTTAATAGTTGTGTAAAACTTTAAAACGTCAAATAATTAGGAATGAAGATAGTATATATATGGATTAGCGAAGACAAAACCTAAGTTGTGTGGTTATCTTGGAGTTTGGTCCCCCCATTGAGCCAAGCGAAGAACCATAAAAACAACAGACAAACTATGAAATACATCGAGCTCGACAAATCACTTCGTAATTAACTTATGTTAATACAATAAATTATTGTTAATACAATTATAAATATTATTAATTATTTAAAAAGTACCACTAATACATATAAGATATATATTATTTTTAAAATTTAAATGAATCATGTCAAATTTTAATTTAAAAATATATTACATTAACTTTTAGATAATCAAGAATAATTTTATAATTTGAAACGAAAAGAATATTTTATATAACTATAAACAAAATAAAAAATTTGGAATCCCGAACCTCACAACTTATTCGTGGTCTTATATTCGTTACTATCTAGTATCTATCAACTTGTTAGAAATTAACCAATTTCATTTGTTATAAGCATATATATGTTTGGTGGGTTGCTTGAAATTTATATAAGTCAATCAGAATCAAGTCCAAGATCCTTTCTTTGATTCTTTAGTCATTTTTCTCAACAGTCTTGCCCCTTCGTCATCAATAACTTAATCTTCATCAAACCCTAGATCGATGTTCTTGATTTGAGTGTTAATTACCAGCTAATCACACATACATTGACATCTATTTACATATATAAAACACACAAGGATAACGGTAAGTTTATCATGTGGTTTTATATATACTACTTGTCTAGTTCATGCATTGCAAATACTAGCTACTGTTAGGAAAAGAAAATAGACAGGCTATATATATATAAATTTAACCAAAGTAGAAATATAGCTTGGTACTATATCTTTAAGATAATTATGCCCTTTCTAAACTTATTTTAAAAAGAAGAGCGCGACTAGCAATTCAGAATTCAAAATAATATACAAGGACCCGGGCCTAGAGTACGGCCGATCGGTGGCGCGTATGTGGGTTGGAACCAAGTCTTAACTAAGTTACATTATATTGATTGTTCAACACTATTCTTACAATTCATTACGTGTGGCTCGATCGCTGCAATGGTTACATTTGTATTAATGTTTCATTTGAGACTCTAAGTTGAAAATATATTTAGCATTATTCTTCCTGTATAATTATCTAGGGCATTATTGTACTCTCATTTTATTAAATTGAAGCTCATGCATGTCCTAGGTCAAAATATAGGAATTTCTATCTAAAGAATAAAAGAGTGAATGATTAATATCAATGAATGAATGACTTAATTAAGACCTGAATGACTTAAAATTGTAGGTCAAGTTGTGTTAATCTCTTAGCTAGATTGTCCGGGAAGAGAGAGTCCAGTCCGGTTCTCAAACCCGTTGAAGAAAGGCTGTGCCTTAATTAATTAGCTCGGATATTGATGTTACCAAATAATTACTCCTACGATTAAATTAAAGAAATATGACTACTGCATCCTATAAGTAACATTATAGTAGTAATAACTAGTAGTAAATCATTTTTTAAAATGGAACTTATAAGATCACAAGCTTCTCTTTGAATTAAGCAAGAGATGTTGGTCGATCTCTCTCTTCTTCACTTGGCTAAAATTAATAATTATGCTTGTGCTGATCCATCCTCTTTTCCTCTTTAAAAAATTTGAAAGATGTAAATATATGAATTGAAATTAAGATTAAATTTTGAATGTTAAGTAGTACTAGTAATTAAGAAAGATCATGTCTACCTCTCTCCACCTCCATTGAGACAGACTAGTTATTTCAACTGTCGACCGCTGCATGGCAGCTTTGTTTTTAGTTAAATCATTATTATTATAGTACTACTAGTGTGTTTGTATATATATATATTTATATATATATATATATAGGAGAATATGGAGGTACACAGTGGTGTAACTTTTAAAATTACAACGTCTACGATCGTAGAGTGAGTTCACTCTACGATCTGTGAATTCACTCTTCGATCATGGACTACTCTACGATCGTAGAGTGAATTCACTCTACTATCTGGGGGCTACTCTATGATCGTAGAGTGAAATCACTCTACGATCGTAGACCGTATAACTTTAAAAGTTACACGGCTGTATACCTCCATTTTTACCATATATATATATATATATATATATATATATATATATATATATATATATATATATATAGCACGCACTTGAAATACTCCCTCCTATTCATATTAAATTTTTTTAGAGTTAAGCACACTTATTAAGAAATAACACAATGTCTTTTGTATCCCTAATTAATTATTTCTCTCTCCACAATGGTCCATAGAATTGCATTTACTAAGCATATTAAATAGAGGGGTAAATTAAAAAAAATAGTGCAATATTGCATAGGAATTCCAAAACAACACTTATATAGAATAAAATAAAATTCTCTAAAAAGACATTTAATATGAATAGGAGAGAGTAAAATGTATGTCATTTGAAATAAAGGTAAAACGAGACCCACCCAGAATTGAAAAGGGCCAACTCGATGGGCCGGGCCGGGCCTGGCGGAAGGGGTGTGCAAGTAAAAAGGCCTAAACACCACTACCAACTAGTAATCATTAAACGTACCGTGACGGTCTTTTGTCTGGACACTGGACGACAACGGCTGTCTCCGCCACATGTGGGCCCCCCAACTGACAAATTTCTCATTTTCACGCTCCTCTCCTCGTGGGGATGACCCACTCTATCTATTTTGGACGTGGTGCCGAGCAGTATGTTACTTTATCCTTTTTTTAATATTCAACTATATAGTATTACTTTTGATATTAGTCTTATTTTGATTTTTTTTAAATTATAATTACCTAAAGTTTACATTACTTTAATTTCAATCACTAAATTAATACCTAATAGATATTTTAATAAATTAAAAGTAATATGATATTTTAAATTAAATTAAAAATTATTGAAGAGTTGTACTTTGTTTGAACATAGTTGATCATGCAGTACCATTTAAATATCCTCCTCATATATATTTTTAGTATTTATGGAATACTTGTATACACTTTCTTTTCTTTAGACTTAGGAATCACTATAGTTACCTAATGTTGTTTTCTTTTTGCATGTTTTTATGATCTCCACGAACATTGCATATTAATTAATGTTTTAAAAGCAGGTAAATAAATGGATTTGGTTTAGGGTGTGTATATAATATAATACTTATTTAGTTAATTTGTAAAAGCCCAGAATTAATCTATGGGAACATTTAAATACTCACATTTATTTAGTTTTATTTATACATAAAAATTGGACATGAGTATATTTGAATTTCAATTATTCGACCTCACCTACTCGTTTCTGCCCACGTGGAACGGGAACAACTCGCCACGTAATCAATGCACCCACATTAAGTTAAGTGAAGTTGGAGTCAACTTGTCCCTTGTATTCGCCTTAGAGTAGAGACAAGGGTGGGTTGGAAGTACAATGAACTGAGCGACTTAATGAGCCAGATTTTCAGGGACCATGCTTCTCTCCTCCCACGAGTGCCCACGATCGACCACTTTGCCGGGGAGGGAGGGAGGGTTTATTTAATCTTTAATTGAGCTTCGTACGTATCGGATTTTTAGTGGGTTAATGATTCAACACGTGTAATTTATGTTTAAAAAAATCAGAAGAAAAAAAAAACCCGATATGGGTAGGTGCATAAATGATTCGAGTGTATAAAATTTATCGAATTTAAAATATAGTTTGATTAAGTCTGATTTGGATACCAACTCGAGCACGATCTCAAATGATGCGAGTGATAATATAGAATTATAATTTAAAAAGGTTAAAGTAATGTATTAAATGTTAAAATTAATCTACTCATATTTAAATTATTTATATTTTGAATCGAAATTAAATTAAATTTTTAATCGAACGAACACGAATCAAGTTTGAACGGTTTTATTCGTTTTATATAGCCTTAGTCACCATGTCGTGTTGCCATATTAACAAGGGAAAAATAATGTATCCAAAAATTCAAAGGGGGTGTGTCGTAGTAATTTTTAATGGGCAAACTACTCGGATGTAAATTAATTGGTGTTGGTATTCCTAGTTCCTAGTTCCTAGTTCCTAGTTCCTAGTTCCTAGGCAAGTGTTTTCATGCTTTTTATATGTAATATTATAATCTTGTTTTGTACGGTCTCTATGCCTGTTTTTTGGCCTTTACATGAACATGAGAGGGTAGAAGTTACAAGTAACTATAGTCAACTTTAATTTCTTGATTGTCCAAAAGAATTTTAGAATTTTTTATTTTAAAAAAAGGTCTCTCCATTATAACTATATCGGCATTAATTCAAAGTGATTAAATTAACTTTAATAAATTGAAAATGGATAAATACATTCATTATTTGTACATTGAATAGTTTATTTGTTTCAACATTTTTAATTAATTGTTCAAGTACTATTAGCCCAATTGCGAGAAATTTTTTTATGTACTAGGGAGGGTCCAGCTTGAAATTCGGGAAGTCCGAAGGGTCCGAGGTGAGCTGAGAAGAAGAAGGAAGGGGAAGAAAAAAACGTAATTTTTTTTATAACTTAGGATT